>OY720276.1:18166607-18838429 GCA_963082995.1 Noctua comes | reverse complement strand
AACCTATACCTAACCTAACCTAACCTAACCTAACCTAACCTAACCTAACCTAACCTAACCTAACCTAACCTAACCTAACCTAACCTAACCTAACCTAACCTAACCTAACCTAACCTAACCTAACCTAACCTAACCTAACCTAACCTAACCTAACCTAACCTAACCTAACCTAACCTAACCTAACCTAACCTAACCTAACCTAACCTAACCTAACCTAACCTAACCTAACCTAACCTAACCTAACCTAACCTAACCTAACCTAACCTAACCTAACCTAACCTAACCTAACCTAACCTAACCTAACCTAACCTAACCTAACCTAACCTAACCTAACCTAACCTAACCTAACCTAACCTAACCTAACCTAACCTAACCTAACCTAACCTAACCTAACCTAACCTAACCTAACCTAACCTAACCTAACCTAACCTAACCTAACCTAACCTAACCTAACCTAACCTAACCTAACCTAACCTAACCTAACCTAACCTAACCTAACCTAACCTAACCTAACCTAACCTAACCTAACCTAACCTAACCTAACCTAACCTAACCTAACCTAACCTAACCTAACCTAACCTAACCTAACCTAACCTAACCTAACCTAACCTAACCTAACCTAACCTAACCTAACCTAACCTAACCTAACCTAACCTAACCTAACCTAACCTAACCTAACCTAACCTAACCTAACCTAACCTAACCTAACCTAACCTAACCTAACCTAACCTAACCTAACCTAACCTAACCTAACCTAACCTAACCTAACCTAACCTAACCTAACCTAACCTAACCTAACCTAACCTAACCTAACCTAACCTAACCTAACCTAACCTAACCTAACCTAACCTAACCTAACCTAACCTAACCTAACCTAACCTAACCTAACCTAACCTAACCTAACCTAACCTAACCTAACCTAACCTAACCTAACCTAACCTAACCTAACCTAACCTAACCTAACCTAACCTAACCTAACCTAACCTAACCTAACCTAACCTAACCTAACCTAACCTAACCTAACCTAACCTAACCTAACCTAACCTAACCTAACCTAACCTAACCTAACCTAACCTAACCTAACCTAACCTAACCTAACCTAACCTAACCTAACCTAACCTAACCTAACCTAACCTAACCTAACCTAACCTAACCTAACCTAACCTAACCTAACCTAACCTAACCTAACCTAACCTAACCTAACCTAACCTAACCTAACCTAACCTAACCTAACCTAACCTAACCTAACCTAACCTAACCTAACCTAACCTAACCTAACCTAACCTAACCTAACCTAACCTAACCTAACCTAACCTAACCTAACCTAACCTAACCTAACCTAACCTAACCTAACCTAACCTAACCTAACCTAACCTAACCTAACCTAACCTAACCTAACCTAACCTAACCTAACCTAACCTAACCTAACCTAACCTAACCTAACCTAACCTAACCTAACCTAACCTAACCTAACCTAACCTAACCTAACCTAACCTAACCTAACCTAACCTAACCTAACCTAACCTAACCTAACCTAACCTAACCTAACCTAACCTAACCTAACCTAACCTAACCTAACCTAACCTAACCTAACCTAACCTAACCTAACCTAACCTAACCTAACCTAACCTAACCTAACCTAACCTAACCTAACCTAACCTAACCTAACCTAACCTAACCTAACCTAACCTAACCTAACCTAACCTAACCTAACCTAACCTAACCTAACCTAACCTAACCTAACCTAACCTAACCTAACCTAACCTAACCTAACCTAACCTAACCTAACCTAACCTAACCTAACCTAACCTAACCTAACCTAACCTAACCTAACCTAACCTAACCTAACCTAACCTAACCTAACCTAACCTAACCTAACCTAACCTAACCTAACCTAACCTAACCTAACCTAACCTAACCTAACCTAACCTAACCTAACCTAACCTAACCTAACCTAACCTAACCTAACCTAACCTAACCTAACCTAACCTAACCTAACCTAACCTAACCTAACCTAACCTAACCTAACCTAACCTAACCTAACCTAACCTAACCTAACCTAACCTAACCTAACCTAACCTAACCTAACCTAACCTAACCTAACCTAACCTAACCTAACCTAACCTAACCTAACCTAACCTAACCTAACCTAACCTAACCTAACCTAACCTAACCTAACCTAACCTAACCTAACCTAACCTAACCTAACCTAACCTAACCTAACCTAACCTAACCTAACCTAACCTAACCTAACCTAACCTAACCTAACCTAACCTAACCTAACCTAACCTAACCTAACCTAACCTAACCTAACCTAACCTAACCTAACCTAACCTAACCTAACCTAACCTAACCTAACCTAACCTAACCTAACCTAACCTAACCTAACCTAACCTAACCTAACCTAACCTAACCTAACCTAACCTAACCTAACCTAACCTAACCTAACCTAACCTAACCTAACCTAACCTAACCTAACCTAACCTAACCTAACCTAACCTAACCTAACCTAACCTAACCTAACCTAACCTAACCTAACCTAACCTAACCTAACCTAACCTAACCTAACCTAACCTAACCTAACCTAACCTAACCTAACCTAACCTAACCTAACCTAACCTAACCTAACCTAACCTAACCTAACCTAACCTAACCTAACCTAACCTAACCTAACCTAACCTAACCTAACCTAACCTAACCTAACCTAACCTAACCTAACCTAACCTAACCTAACCTAACCTAACCTAACCTAACCTAACCTAACCTAACCTAACCTAACCTAACCTAACCTAACCTAACCTAACCTAACCTAACCTAACCTAACCTAACCTAACCTAACCTAACCTAACCTAACCTAACCTAACCTAACCTAACCTAACCTAACCTAACCTAACCTAACCTAACCTAACCTAACCTAACCTAACCTAACCTAACCTAACCTAACCTAACCTAACCTAACCTAACCTAACCTAACCTAACCTAACCTAACCTAACCTAACCTAACCTAACCTAACCTAACCTAACCTAACCTAACCTAACCTAACCTAACCTAACCTAACCTAACCTAACCTAACCTAACCTAACCTAACCTAACCTAACCTAACCTAACCTAACCTAACCTAACCTAACCTAACCTAACCTAACCTAACCTAACCTAACCTAACCTAACCTAACCTAACCTAACCTAACCTAACCTAACCTAACCTAACCTAACCTAACCTAACCTAACCTAACCTAACCTAACCTAACCTAACCTAACCTAACCTAACCTAACCTAACCTAACCTAACCTAACCTAACCTAACCTAACCTAACCTAACCTAACCTAACCTAACCTAACCTAACCTAACCTAACCTAACCTAACCTAACCTAACCTAACCTAACCTAACCTAACCTAACCTAACCTAACCTAACCTAACCTAACCTAACCTAACCTAACCTAACCTAACCTAACCTAACCTAACCTAACCTAACCTAACCTAACCTAACCTAACCTAACCTAACCTAACCTAACCTAACCTAACCTAACCTAACCTAACCTAACCTAACCTAACCTAACCTAACCTAACCTAACCTAACCTAACCTAACCTAACCTAACCTAACCTAACCTAACCTAACCTAACCTAACCTAACCTAACCTAACCTAACCTAACCTAACCTAACCTAACCTAACCTAACCTAACCTAACCTAACCTAACCTAACCTAACCTAACCTAACCTAACCTAACCTAACCTAACCTAACCTAACCTAACCTAACCTAACCTAACCTAACCTAACCTAACCTAACCTAACCTAACCTAACCTAACCTAACCTAACCTAACCTAACCTAACCTAACCTAACCTAACCTAACCTAACCTAACCTAACCTAACCTAACCTAACCTAACCTAACCTAACCTAACCTAACCTAACCTAACCTAACCTAACCTAACCTAACCTAACCTAACCTAACCTAACCTAACCTAACCTAACCTAACCTAACCTAACCTAACCTAACCTAACCTAACCTAACCTAACCTAACCTAACCTAACCTAACCTAACCTAACCTAACCTAACCTAACCTAACCTAACCTAACCTAACCTAACCTAACCTAACCTAACCTAACCTAACCTAACCTAACCTAACCTAACCTAACCTAACCTAACCTAACCTAACCTAACCTAACCTAACCTAACCTAACCTAACCTAACCTAACCTAACCTAACCTAACCTAACCTAACCTAACCTAACCTAACCTAACCTAACCTAACCTAACCTAACCTAACCTAACCTAACCTAACCTAACCTAACCTAACCTAACCTAACCTAACCTAACCTAACCTAACCTAACCTAACCTAACCTAACCTAACCTAACCTAACCTAACCTAACCTAACCTAACCTAACCTAACCTAACCTAACCTAACCTAACCTAACCTAACCTAACCTAACCTAACCTAACCTAACCTAACCTAACCTAACCTAACCTAACCTAACCTAACCTAACCTAACCTAACCTAACCTAACCTAACCTAACCTAACCTAACCTAACCTAACCTAACCTAACCTAACCTAACCTAACCTAACCTAACCTAACCTAACCTAACCTAACCTAACCTAACCTAACCTAACCTAACCTAACCTAACCTAACCTAACCTAACCTAACCTAACCTAACCTAACCTAACCTAACCTAACCTAACCTAACCTAACCTAACCTAACCTAACCTAACCTAACCTAACCTAACCTAACCTAACCTAACCTAACCTAACCTAACCTAACCTAACCTAACCTAACCTAACCTAACCTAACCTAACCTAACCTAACCTAACCTAACCTAACCTAACCTAACCTAACCTAACCTAACCTAACCTAACCTAACCTAACCTAACCTAACCCAGTAACCGATGCAACATCGCCACAGTAACATCAGCTCCGCGTTAAAAATTCGCAAAAATTAAACGCGTCGAGACAAGTGCGCTAAAAAGTTATTAGTGGAATTGTGCAGTGTCAATTCACCAGGATTCGTGTGGGCAAGTGTCTACAATCACGGGTTGCGGAGCAGGACCCTCATAACTTCGGAGGACAATAACGCGGGAAAGGTCAGTGGAGTCAAGCTGCAAACTTTCTTCCTGAGAGACGCGGCAAAGGGAAATCTATCATCACCAAGATCACAAAAATCGGAGCAGGGACTTGGGAGATATTGAGGTTCACAAAACACAAAAACACGTGGTTTTTGGTGTAAAAGTAACCTCACATTTCTCCAAGTATTTTTCCGCCACGAGGTGTGACGTACGGCCAGCCTGCACTGACGACTCCGAAGCCGGCCGAGGAATCTCCCAGCGAACCATTCATCAGCCTGACGACTCCACGCATCGCAACCAGGTAAGCCCTGAGGGAACTCCTGAACCCCTTGCCCTAGCTCCCCCGAGCTTGGGCTCATCCAACTTGGGACTTCGGGATCTTCCCCGAGCCACCAAAAGTCCCATCACCCTCACCCCCCCTCATACCCCTACCCCCTCCACCAACTCACCCCCCCCCCCTTTTTTGTGTGAGAGACCCGAGCAAGGGTACCTCAGACCCCCCAACCCTTCCCCTCACATCGAGTGACCCCCCCCCCCTCTCAACCCCTTCACCCCCCTTTGACTCCCCACGAAACCTCCCCCCCCCCCCGACCCCTCTCACCCCCCCTCGACTCCCCACGAAACCTTCCCCCCCCCACCCCCCTCAGAGCTACCTCACCCCCCCCGCGACCAAACTCCGCACCCGTTGGAGCTACGAAGCCGAGTTTGGGCTTGTTTGAAAGGGCTTGAAGAGTTCTTTCATCTGGCTCCAACAGAATCCCGAAATTCGGCACCACACGAGCAGAAATCCAGCGGCGCCGTAGAATTCCACTGCGAACCACCACCAGAGCGCACACAGGGCTCATAACAGCGAGCTCTAACTGCATCGGGCTCCTCATCGGACAGCAGACGCAGAACATCAGCGGAAGCATCCGTGAGTCCATCTAATAGGAAAAAAAAAAAAAAAAAAAAAAAAAAAAATATATATATATATATAAATAATAATAATACACAAATAAAAGCAGGCCCATTTATTAAAATATTAATTAGTGTAATAACTTTAACATCTAAATAACATAATTATAACAAACTCTAGCAACTGTAGTAACTGTAGCATTAAATATCACTAACCGTACCTTTAATCTCCCCTAAAAAAATGTCTTCCAAACCGTCCATCACCACCCGCAAAACGACCACGGAGGCCGCGAAAGCCCCTAAAACGCTCCGGGAAAAAGTATTGAAAAATACGGCCAAATCGGTGGTCTCTGAACAGTCGGCGCGTCCGTCGCAAACGCCACAGGTGCCAAAGGCTGCGTCGGAGCCGGACGCAGCGAACAGAACACCGCCAGTACCAACTGCGCCCGAGACGACAAACCCAGAAGATCGCAGGTTCGCCGAAATCGTCATAAACTGGGAGCAGTGTGGCATCTCCCCCCCCCGCCAGATCATCTCGGACGAGGAAAGCTCGGTGGCTTCCTCAGAGAGCCAAGCCCCACCAAGTGGGCGGCCGAGCCTCCTCTACAGAACGCCGAGAAGAGGTACCGGGGTCGAGATGGACCTGGCCACGCGAGAGGCCAACGATCTCCTCCAGAAAGGAAAGGACGCCCTGGAAGCAGCGGGCAATATGAAAAGGGAGTGCAAGGCCACAGCCCATGAGTGCCTTCAGGGCCTCTACGAGACAGCCCTGTCACTCGCTGACTCGAGAGCGCGTCACAAGCTTAATCTCGAGAAGGAGCGCTCTCGACACGCCCAAGAGCTTGTGCGGGTCGAGAGAGCTCATACTCGGGAACTAATGACGATGAAGGCCGAGCTCTCCCTCATGAGGACGGACGTCTCTGAGACAAAGAAAGAGGCGAAAGGGATCCGGGAATGGTTGGGTCACGAAACCCTTGAAGCCTTCAACGGCATCAAGGAGGTGAAAAAGGAGGTCACAACCGCGAGCCTCCAGAACCAGAAGGAGCACGAGAGGACAAGGCAGGAAAGTGCAAGCGCCCCGGGGGATCCAAAGTGGGATTCGATGGGGGCCGGCCTCTCACGCCTTGACACTAATGTGACCAGCATTTCAAACCAGCTGGACGTGCTCCGAAAGGCTCTGGAAAGGCTCAAGGAAGACCTCGCCCAACCCAGGACTATGCAGCCGGACCTTAGTTGCCCCTTGCCAGAGACGGGACTTTTGACGACGGAAAAATTTGAGGAGGAACTCCTCAAAGTACACGTCCAACTGCAGGCCATCGTAAACAGGCCTACAGTCTCTCCCCCACCACCACAACCACAGCTCAACATAACTACACACCTTAAGCCACTGACCGAAAGGCTGGAGATGGTCTCAGCGGACCTCCGCGAACTGCGCAATAAAGAACCGGCGATCCAGGCGCCCTTGGCGCTGAATCTGGAGGCGGAACTCGCAGTCGGGGAGGTAAAGAAGACCCTCCAAAATATCGAGAAAGGGGTAGCGGAATTGGGCAAAGCAGATAAACCGCTCCAACAACAACAAGGCCCAAAAACCTTTGCCCAGGTCGCCAGCACACCCAAACCCCCGAAACCACCAACCCAATCCAACCATACCCTGATCGTCTCGTCAACGGACCCCCGACACACTGGGGAAAATGTAATCGAGAGGATCAGGACTGCCCTGGACCTTAAAGCCAGCGGAGCCCGGGTCGACACAGTCCGGAAGGCGCGGAACCAGAAAGTGGTTCTGAGATGCGCCAGTAAGACGGACCTGAACCTGATCAGAGATCAGTTCAAGTCGAACTCAGGGCTAAAGGTCCAGGAGCCGAAACCCCAAAACCCCCTAGTCTGCATCAAGGGAGTGCTGTCCAGCTACAGCGACGAGGAGATAGTCGATCTCCTAAAGGTGCAGAATAAACACCTTCTGCAGGACGTCGCTGTGGATGGACACACCGTAAGGGTGCGCTATAGGAAGCGCGCGAGAAACCCCCATGAGTGCCACCCTGTTCTAGAGCTCTCCCCGGAGCTCTGGAAGTGCTACACACAGGTGCAGAAGGTGCACGTGGGCATCAAGAGGTGCTCGATTGTGGACCAGTCCCCGCTAGTGCAGTGCTCAAAGTGCCTCGCCTATGGCCACAACAGGTCCTTATGCAAGGCCGGGAAAGAAGCCTGCAGTCACTGCGGTGGAGCGCACAGCAGTAGGGACTGCCTCACTCGGGCTGACGGCAGATTGCCCACTTGCATCAACTGTAAGGTTGCACAAAGGACGGACAGCGACCTGGCACACACAGCGTTCAGCGAAGACTGCCCAGAACGCCAAAAATGGGATGGTATAGCGAGGTCGCGCGTTTCCTATTGCTAAGGGCGACCAAGAAAATTCAAACACTCAACCAGTCACCCTTCAAAACACAACAAGACCGAAACCAAGACTAAACTTCATCCAAGTCAATCTTCAGCGCTCAAAGCTGGCCACAGAAGAACTCCACATGGCGGCTCAGGCAAAGGGAGTTTCAGTAGCACTTGTTCAAGAGCCCTACGTAGGAAGAACAGGTGTGATGAAACAAAACCCCGGCACACAAGTCATCCAGTGCAGCCTCAACCGTCAAAAACCAGTAAAGGCGGCGATCGTTGTCTTCGGGAACAACCTGGAGGTCATCCACGACCCCCAGCTTGTGACCGAGAACATCTCCGCCGTCCTACTGAAGGTCGGCCAGCTCAGCTTTGGGGTGCTATCGGTCTATTTTGAAGGTGACCAGGAAATCGAACCCTACCTTTCGGCAACACACAATACACTCCAAAAACTACACACACAAAACACCATAGTGGGAGGAGACATAAACGCCTGGAGCCAGTGGTGGGGAAGTGTCTCCGAAAACCATCGCGGGGCAGCGTACAACTCATTCCTCAATGAGCGGGATCTCCAGATCCTAAACACAGGCCAAACACCGACGTTCGAGACCTACAGAGGAGACAGGTGGTGCACAAGCAACGTCGACGTGACGGTATGCAGCCTGTCACTGCTAGGCAAGGTCGAAGAGTGGCGGGTTGAAAGGAGTCTAATAACTTCCGACCACAATGCAATAACCTTCTCGATGCGTTTAGAAAAGGCCTTGGAACCCTTAAGGTCAATCTCGACGCGCATCTACAACACCAAGAAGGCAAAGTGGTCCGACTTCAACACACACTTCAAGACCAGCCTGGCGGAGAATGACATAACACCAGTCAGAGTCTCGGCCGTCTCGAACCCAGAGGATCTGGAGTCACTCATCACAATGTACATCCAAAACATCCACCGCTCATGTGAGGACGCGATCCCAAAACTGGGGTCGCCTAAACACGACGCCAAGCCCCCATGGTGGAACCTTTCTCTAGACCGTCTCCAAAAAGACGCGCTGACAAAGAAGAGAAGGATCCGCAATGCAGCCGCAAGCCGGAGACATTTCACCATCGAAGAATACGTACTGGCAAAGAACACGTACACCGCAGCAGCGACGGAAGCAGCCACAACAAACTGGAAGGAGTTCTGCTCGAAGCAGGACCGAGAGAGCATGTGGGACGGCATCTACAGGGTACTAAGGAAGACAGCCAGAAGACAGGACGATGCGCTCCTGAGAAACACCGCAGGCGAGACGCTCAGTCCAGAGCAATCCGCAGATCTCCTGGCAAAAACCTTCTACCCTGACGACTCAATGGATGCCGAACAGCCGTACCACACAGCACTGAGGAGGCTAGCGGAGGAAAAGAACCCTCAAGGACTGTCTGCTGATGATCCACCCTTCACAACCGCGGAGCTGGAAATGGTTCTCCAAAACCAAAACCCGAAAAAAGCTCCCGGTCCCGATGGATTAACAGCAGACATCTGCACAGCGGCAATAAACTGCGACAGGGAAGTGTTCCTAGCGATGGCCAACAGGTGTCTGTCGCTGTCGTACTTCCCGAAGCAATGGAAGGTCGCCCACGTGTGCATACTCCGCAAGCCAGGAAAGGACGACTACACCAGCCCCAAGTCCTACAGGCCAATAGGTCTGCTCTCGGTCCTAGGAAAGATCGTCGAAAAGCTCCTAGTAGGCAGACTCCAGTGGCACTTCCTCCCCACACTCAACACAAATCAGTACGGTTTCATGCCGCAGCGCGGCACCGAGGACGCCCTCTATGCCCTAATGGGACACATACGTGCCGAAATCAAAGCCAAAAAGATCGTGCTTATGATATCATTGGACATAGAGGGGGCCTTCGATAACGCGTGGTGGCCAACACTCAAAAGACAGATGGTAGTCAAAAACTGTCCCAAAAACATCTACGCTCTCGTCACCTCATACCTGGAAGACCGGAACATCAGGGTCAACTACGCCAGAGCGACTAGTGAGAAGGGTACCACGAAAGGATGCGTCCAGGGCTCAATCGCCGGACCGACGTTTTGGAACCTTATCCTAGACTCACTCCTTCACAAAATGGCTAGTATGGGCGTATACTGCCAAGCCTTCGCAGACGATGTCGTCCTTATCTTCTCAGACTTTTCGACCGGTCCCCTACAGCAAACAGCCAACGATACGTTAGACACAGTATCGGAATGGGGCGTCCAAAACAAGCTACGTTTCGCCGCGCACAAGACCAATGCGATGGTGCTAACGAAAAAGCTCAAATACGACGATCCGGTACTCCATATGTCGGGCACCCAGCTCAACCTAGTCAAAGAGGTCAAGTTGCTGGGTCTCACAATAGACTCTAAACTCACCTTCAACGCGCACGTGTCTGCGACCTGTAAAAAGGCCGCAGACATCTACAAGCAGCTTGCATGCGCAGCAAAGGTGACTTGGGGTCTAAACAGAGAGATAATAAGGACGATATACGTGTCGGTGATAGAGCCCATCGTGATGTATGCAGCGAGCGCGTGGGCCCCTGCAGCCGAGAAACTGATGACAAGGAATCAGTTTGACTCGCTGCAGAGAGGTTTCGCGCAGAAGATCTGCAAAGCATACCGCACGGTGTCTCTGACATCGGCACTTGTACTGTCAGGCCAACTCCCCCTAGATCTCCGGGTAATCGAGGCCGCAACCCTTTTCAAGATCAAAAAGGGACATTCCCAAGAGTTCATACCGCCGGGCCGCGAGCTGGAGTGCAACGTGCACCACTCCCAAAACCCCCACCCAGCGCTACTCACAACAACAGAGTATGCACGCCTAGAGGACATGACTCCCGAGACCCTGGAAACCTACCAAGTAATCGGTCCCCAAATATACACCGACGGCAGCAAGATAGAGGGGAAAGTCGGGGCTGCCTTAACTTGGTGGGAAAACGGAAAGGAGTCCAAGTCCAGCACTTTTGGCCTGGAGCCCCACAACACGGTCTTCCAATCGGAAATGTACGCTCTCTTCAGAGCTGTCAGGATGGCAAGAGAATCCAGTGTGGCCTCCGTAAGCATCTTAAGTGACTCAAGATCGTCACTTGACCTGCTGAGGAGTCCGTCTGTCACTCACCACCTGGCACTACAAATCAAGAGATGCGTCCGCGAGATCAGAGAAGAAGACCGAGAAGTGAGGTTCTTTTGGCTCAGGGCCCACGTGGGAACCGCCGGGAATGAGAGAGCGGACGAGCTGGCCAAGGAGGCAGCCCTTACAAAAGAGACAGTAGACTACAGCAAGGTCCCCGTATCGTTCGTGAGAAGGAAGATACGGGAGGGGACTGTAAGAAAGTGGCAGGCACGCTACGAGTCCTCGAGTACAGGATCGGTCACAAAAGTGTTCTTCCCAGACGTCCTAGCGGCAAAAAGGACACTCAGAGACGCAGTTCTCACACCGGTCCATGTACAAGTCCTAACAGGACACGGCGGATTCTCAGCGTATCTCCACCGATTCCACCTCAAAGACAGTCCCTCGTGCGTCTGTGACCCCAGCTGCGATGAAACAGTCTGGCATTTGCTCTTTGAATGCCCCAGATTCAGCCACGACAGAATGGAGCTGGAAATGAAAATTGAAACCCAGCTTAGCCAGTCCACACTCCACACCATCATGGGGAGACCGGCTACCAGAAAACCGTTCTTGGCATTCGCGAGCAAAGTCGCCAAAGTCGCAGCAGAGGCTAACAAAACGGACGCTACCTCGCAAAGTCGAAGTCGACTACCATCTAGGCAAACAGTCCCGACCACAACAACAACTACAGCAACAACAACACAAACAACAACAACACAGACGACAACAACAACACAAAACAGAACACGCACACCACTCACCGTAACACAAGGTACACACACAAACACACAACCAGCACCAGCAGCAGTAGCAGCAGCAGAAGCCAGCCTACAACCAGCCCTCATCACCATGCCCATCTCGGAGTTCCTGGCATGCGGAGGAGACGGAGTCCCAAGTGTGAGACTGCGACCCGTCGCTCTTTTCATGAACAGAGAGGCAGAAAAGTTGGGCATAGCCTTCTGCATAGGCTCAAGCCGAGCTGCAGCCCGTATTCCCATCTCACCAGGCCTCGCTGCCTTGATCAACGGAAGCACCACCAAAACGAGCTTGAAAGGTAGTAAGTACGCCGCACTGCCACAGGTGGAAGTAGCCTCTCACCGATGCCGGCTAATGCGATTCAAAGGGAAGACGATCGCATTACTCGAGTGGCGAGAGGAGACTCCATTCGCTCAGGCATGCTCGATGCTTCAAAAGATCAGGGAGGCCGGTGAAGACACGCCAGTCACAGCCCGCACCATAAGCATTGACGCGATGGAGGTCGGAGGAGAGAGAGGAGACGTCGCAGACCGCTTCGGCTGCTTAAAAGCCTCCGAACAACATGAGGTAGTCGTCTATGAGGACAGAGGGGAAACTCTAAGTTTCCTTAAAGCCCCCAGAGACCCAACAGCCAGCGCGACGAGCTCCGCAACAAACCCGACCACACAAAGCGGATCAGAGAGGGCCCAGCAGAAGGCAGCCGCCGAAAAAGCTGCAAAAGAGCAGAGCAGCACCACCAGCCTGGAAGCCCAGGCCAGGTCGAGGAGTCGCCTGAAAGCCTTCGGCACTTTCCTCAGCGCACTGCTCCCAAGCACTAGCCGCGCATCACCGACAGAAAAACAGGGAACAGCAGTGGAGAGGTTTTTCAGGAAAACACCAACAAAACCTGAACAACGGAAGCCAAAGCCAACCAGAGCCGACAAAGGGCAAGTCAGCCCGCCTGTCCTCGCATTGAACTCGGGCACCACAGACCACGTGAAAAGCGCCTTCCTCGAGTACGTAGCAATTGTGAGGGCGACCAGAGAGGTCAACCTCATAACATGCAAGAAGATCCTGCAGACCTTCCAAAGAAACTCAGAAGGACTGCTAAAGGTACTGCTCGAGGAGGCAGAGGCAGCCGTGTATGACAACGTCAAATCCCAAGTCATCAAAGGGGAAATGACGGGGTCGTACATGGCAGCCTATAGCGCAACGAACGGTTTCGTGGCCCTGGACAAGGAGGAAACGGAGCGCGTGGGAAGGCCAAAATTTAAAACACCAAACGACGACCCGATAGTGGTTACCGCCAAATGTACCAAGATCATGCTGGACGATAAGATCCTTGAAATGGCACAGTCCATCTCGGGGATCCCGGACAAAACAGCATCGGAGGAACATTGGACGGTACCCAATATCAGGTGGGTAAACGGAGTTCCAGGTTGCGGCAAGACAACCTGGGTGGTGAAACACTTCGATGGTGAGAAAGACGTTGTAGCCACCACGACGACCGAAGCTGCCAAAGATCTCAGAGAGAAGCTTGCGCACCGCTTAGGAGACCGAGTAAAGACAAAGGTGCGCACTATGGCCTCAATCTTAGTCAACGGGTTCAAGAAAGATGAGAAATGCTACCGCCTAACGGTAGACGAGGCTCTTATGAACCATTTTGGGGCCATAGTCATGGCAGTAAAGTTGTCGGGAGCAAGCGAGGTTGTCCTCATCGGAGACGTGAACCAGCTACCATTCTTGGACAGAGAGAACCTTTTCGAGTTAAGGTATACCCGTCCAAACATGGTGGCTGGCATCACCCGGGAGCTACTCTGCACGCACCGCCATCCGATGGATGTGGCATTCGCACTGAGCGAGATATACTCCGGTATATACTCCTCCAAGTCGTCGCTGTCGCGGGTCCATTCACTGAGCGTCAAAGGGTACACAGGTGCGCAAATACCGAACAACGCCCAAAACACCCTATTCCTGGTTCATACGCAAGAGGAGAAAGCTTCTCTTGTCAGCCAGGGATACGGGTCCGGCGAAGGGTCGCGCACTCTAACCATCCACGAGGCCCAGGGTCTGACCTTCGACAGCGTAATTATCATCAATACCAAGTCCAGGAGGCTCCAAATCCACGACAGCATCTCCCACGCGGTAGTGGCGGTGTCGAGACATACAGTCAGTTGCGTCTATTACACCGACGACGCCGATGACGCCACGGGCCGATTTGCAAAGAGAGCGATGGATGCGCCTACTAAAACGGTCGTCGAATACAACCTAAAGACGGCCATGCAGCATCGAGACGCGAAGGTTGTGGAAGCTTTGCTCAGGCTAGCGAAGTCCCTGGTCAGTCGACGCACGTAACCAACAAGTCCCCATCCAAATCCCAAAACCAAACCCTAACCTAAACTGACCCAGTCTGTTATATGTACCCCTAGAAATAAAAAATAGATTATGTGAAACTGCATGGCAGAGTGAGCCTGTCATACTCACTTAAAAGCTTTGCCGATGGCGGCGCTGCGCATCCGGTCGTTAAGTTCCCTAAAAAATGGTTGAGCTAAGCGGCGCGGATGTGCGAGTCATATCCGTGAACGGGTGCTGTCGGACGGAGCCGGTCGGCTCACACTGCCGTGCAGTTATTAGTGAAATGTGTCTCAATCAATCAATAATGTAATGTTAACCTAGATTATTAATTTAAATATAAAGAACATGTAAACAAAACAAAAATAGAAAGCCTGAAAAAAAAAAAAAAAAAAAAAAAAAAAAAAAAAAAAAAAAAAAAAAAAAAAAAAAAAAAAAATTACCAATGGATGGACTCACGTAGATTTAAGTAGTATAATACCTTTATTATAGTATTAGTGTCCTATGTAGGAGCACGTATGTAGAAGAATAAAAATAAAAAAAGACAGTAAATAATCCAAAATTGTAAAAAAGAGCGCGGACTTCCATGTCTGCGGTAAGAAAACTCACTAAAAAAAAAAAAAAAAAAAAAAAAACCTAACCTAACCTAACCTAACCTAACCTAACCTAACCTAACCTAACCTAACCTAACCTAACCTAACCTAACCTAACCTAACCTAACCTAACCTAACCTAACCTAACCTAACCTAACCTAACCTAACCTAACCTAACCTAACCTAACCTAACCTAACCTAACCTAACCTAACCTAACCTAACCTAACCTAACCTAACCTAACCTAACCTAACCTAACCTAACCTAACCTAACCTAACCTAACCTAACCTAACCTAACCTAACCTAACCCAGTACACTGCCATACGCGGTCGCAATAACATCAGCTCCACGTGAAAAATTCGTAAAAATCGCAATTTTTGAGCTGCGCGTTTTTGAAAGCTACAGTGCAGTTAGTTAGTGTCTGATTCACCAGGATTCATGTGGGCAACGTCATAGGTCACGAGGATCGGCTGCTGCAGGTCATCAACTTTGGGGATCTCATAACGTCCAGAGGTTAGTGTTCCTTTTAAACCGTGTACATTGCTAGTGAGGCATCGCAATTCCCCGTGCAACGACACCAAGATCGTTAAGATCTGATCACCAGCAGCGAAGTTATTAGGCATCCAAATCTGCCAAAATAACCTTAAAAAACACGTGGTTCTAACCTCAAACCTCCACGAGCCGTGACGATATCGCCAAACTCACACGAGGGAAAACGTCACACACGTCAGATCGGACCTACCTGAAGCCTTCGAAGCCGACCCGAGGACTTTGCCTTGCAGCGCTGAAGACACATCCCAAGCCGTCAGGTAACCTTTAGGGAACTCCTCATCCCGTAGTCCTGGAATACCCGTGTTTGGGTTCGCCTTAACCGGGAAAAAAGGGACTTCCCCCCACCCCTTCAAAACCAACCCTTCCTTGTGAACCCCCCCCCTACCCAACGAGACCCCACCCCTCACTTGGAATCCCAAGGGATCTTCGTCACCCTTTGACGTTTGACACCCGTGTTTGGGCTCTTACGAGTCGTAAAACCAAGACCATTCCCCCTATCCCCCCCAAAGGACTATCCAAACTACCACCCCTGCACTACCCCACCCTTAGCAACCCCTCCCCCCTCCACATATTCCGCTTTCATAAATAAGCTCCACTCAAGACCCTCCCCTCCCCCCCCCCCTCTTGGTTACCTCACCCCCCCGAAGCCTATCTCTGGAACCGTTAGAGATAACCATATCGAGACTAGGCTCATTCGATTCGGGAGAAAAAACTGAACAATCTGGCCCTGGCGGAACTGCGAGGGGACGCATAGCAAAGGAGGTACTGCCTGGAGAATCTATCGGAATCGACCTGGGTTGCTGCACTGCAGCAAAAGGCACATTTGTGTCTTTCGCGCAGCGGCGTGTACTCCGGATTACAACATAGACGCAGTCCATCAAGCGTCAGAACGCCAAAACATCGCGTCAAGAACATCTAGAGGACAGCATCATCACTACGTACAAATCTGTCGAAACTTATTTAGGGTGAGTCCATCACCATTACAAAAAAAAAATAAGAAAAAAAAAAAAAAAAAAAAAAAAAAAAAAAAAAAAATATAATCAATGTATCATAGTATTTCATAAAAATTTACCAATTAGGACTATAAACTGTAAATCTATAATACTGTCATTTGTTTTGTTTTGAGACTGTTTTATATACTGTTACTTTCTAAGCCTAAATTTAAAATTTAAAGATGTCTTCCGTTCCCACAACCCGTAAGTCAGCTGCGGAGGTCGCACCGAAGGCACGAACGTTGCGGACGAAAGTCCTTAAAAACGTAGCAAAGTCCATTACGTCGGAGAGGCTTGCTCAACAGTCCTCTCCACGGGATCTGCCTGATGTGCCAAAAGCAGCGTCGGAACCAGCTGCAGGGGACAGCAGCCAGGCGACATCAGTTGACAACCTCTCTCTGCCGGAGAAATGCGGCGCAGCAGAGACGGCGGAGTCAAAAGTAATCAACTGGGAGCAACTAGGTATATCTCCACCACACCGCATCCTGTCAGACGAGGAGAGCTCTATCGCATCTTCCATCACCGACCATCAGGCACAGAAAAGGGCTAGTCTTCTCTACAGCACACCGAGAAGAGGGACTGGCGTAGAAATGGACATGGCGACGAGAGAGGCCAACACTCTACTGCAGAATGGGAAGGGTGCGTTGGAGGCATCGGGAAATATGAAGAAGGAGTACAGGACCACTTGCCATGATAGCCTGCAAGGGCTTTACGAGATCGTCCTATCCCTGTCCGACTCGCGAGCGAGGCACAAATACAACCTCGAGAAGGAGCGCTCTCGACACGCCCGAGAACTAGTGAAAGTGGAGCGTTCTCACAGAGAAGAGGTGATGAAAAACCAGCAGAAACTCATCACCGAGCTGGGTCACGCTCGAAATGACATTTCCGGAACCCTGAAGGAGGCTAAAGATATCCGAAACTGGCTCGGGTACGAGACAGAACAGCCGTTCAGGGAAATAAAGGAAGTCAGGAAGTCGATCGAGTCGTTGACAGCTCTAATAAAAACTGGGCACGAGAAAACCAAGGATCTGGACGCGCCCGCAAACGGGGACCCAAAATGGGATACCGTAGCGGTGGGCCTTACAAAGCTGGGAAACCAAATTGCGAGCGTATCAAACCAGCTGGATACGCTACGCCAAGCAACGGAAAAGATCCGGCAGGAGCTCCAAGCACCTGCAGAACCCTTTGTTGCCCCTCTTCTACCACCCGGGGCCTCCATGGAACCCAAACTCGACAAACTGGCGGAAAGTATAGAAACCATGACGGAAATGACCAGAGCCCTTCTGGAGAAGCCCGAAATTCCTCCCCCCCAACAACTACCACCTCTGGATCTGACTAAACACCTTCAGCCCTTGTCGGAGAGGCTGGACATCGTGTCCTCCGAACTCAGAGTGCTGAGGGATAAGGAACCCCAGTTTCCGGCCCAACCAGCACCGAGCCTAGATACTGAGTTCGCCGTCGAGGCAGTAAAGAGGACCCTTGCCTCCATCGAAAAGGGAGTATCGGAGCTGAAGCAGCCGGAAACCTTGCAACAGGGCCCCAAGACCTTCGCCCAGGCTGCCAAAACGCCCAAACGGCCGAACCACACTTTGATAATCTCCTCAACAGATCCGAAACACACGGGGGAGAACGTCATAGAGAAAATGAGGGAAGCTCTTGACCTCAAAACGACCGGAGCAAAAGTTGACAAGGTGAGGAAAGCGCGCAACCAGAAGATCGTGGTGAGCTGCGCCAGCAAAGAAGACCTCGGCCTCGTTAAAAGTCGGGTCCAGACCACCAGTGGCCTAAAGGTCCAGGAGCCCATGCCCAGCAACCCACTGATCGTCGTCAAAGGGGTGCTCTCTTCTTATACCAACGAAGAGATGGTAGACCTCCTTCAGGCCCAAAATAAACATCTCTGGAAAGATCTGGACCCGGCTGGCCTTGTCGTAAAACTGAGATTCCGAAGACGAGCGAGGAATCCCCTTGAATGCCACCCGGTCTTCGAACTCTCCCCAGAGCTTTGGAAGCGGCTCACGCAGGCGGAAAAGGTACACCTCGGAATCCAGAGGTGCCCAGTAGAGGACCAGTCTCCTCTAGTGCAGTGCACCAAGTGCCTAGGTTACAGCCACGGCAGAGCTCTCTGCAAGGCAGTAAAAGAAAGCTGTGGATATTGTGGCCAGGCACACACTGGGAGAGACTGTTCAGTCAGGGCAAACGGCGGCCCCCCTGCCTGCGTGAACTGCATCAGAGTAGAAAGAGAGGGAAAAGACACGGTTCATCCGGCGTTCAGCTCCGAATGTCAAGAGAGGCAGAAATGGGACAACATAGCGAGGTCGCGTGTTTCCTACTGCTAAGGGCAACGACGGGAATAATGTGTCAATCACCCAGCAAAGCACAATAGGACCAGCAGGCAGGCTAAAGATCATCCAGGCCAACCTGCAACGCTCCAAGCTTGCAACAGCAGAACTCCACCATGCGGCCGAAGAGATGGGAATTTCAATCGCACTTGTCCAAGAGCCCTATGTTGGGAGAACAGGTGTGATGAAACAAAACCCCGGCACACAAGTCATCCAGTGCACTCTCAATCGGCAAAAACCAGTTAAGGCGGCAATCGTCGTGTTCGGAAACAACCTGGAAGTCATCCACGACCCTCAGATTGTCACCGAAAACGTTGCAGCCGTCCTGCTGAAGGTGGGTCAGCTAAAGCTTGGAGTGATATCAGTCTACTTTGAGGGTGACCAAGATATAGACCCATACCTCGTTAAAACCAAGGAGGCAATAATCAAGTTACGCACATCCAACATGTTGGTGGGGGGAGACGTGAACGCATGGAGCCAGTGGTGGGGAAGCAACAGCGAAGACCACCGAGGGGCGTCGTACAACGCCTTCCTATCCGAACTAGACCTCCAGATACTCAACACGGGCCAGACTCCAACGTTCGAATGCTACAGGGGAGACAGGCTATACCAGAGCATAGTCGACGTTAGTACATGCAGTGTGTCGCTATTAGGCAGAGTTGAAGATTGGCGTGTAGACCGTAATATAACGACATCCGACCACAACGCGATAACATTCTCATTACGCCTAGAAAAAGCGTTAGAGCCTCTTAAACCAGTCTCTACACGCATTTATAACACCAAAAAGGCAAAGTGGTCGGACTTCAGCACGCGCCTCAAGGCATACCTGTCAGAATACAGCATCACACCCGCCACAGTATCGGAGGTCTCCAACCATGAACAACTGGATGCTGTTGTCTCAAAATACGTCGACCTAATACACCGCTCGGCCAAAAAATCGATACCGAAATTGGGGAACAAGAAAATTGACTCGAGACCGCCTTGGTGGACTGATTCTCTTGAACAGTTAAAACAAGCAACACTGACCAAGAAAAGGAGAATCAGAAACGCGGCCCCCAGTCGAAGGAACCTGGTTATCGACGAGTACGTAAGATCAAAGCAAGAGTACTTAACTAGAGCAGCGGAGACAGCAACAGAAAATTGGAAGCAGTTCTGCTCCACACAGGACCGGGAGAGTATGTGGGATGGCATTTACAGGGTATTGAGGAAGACGGCCAGAAGACAGGAAGACACGCTCCTGAGGAACACCGCAGGCGAAACACTGAGCCCAGAGCAATCAGCGGATCTTCTGGCAAAAACGTTCTACCCAGACGACTCTGTGGATGCCGAACAACAACACCACGCGTCGGTCCGGAGACTTGCGGAGGAACTTTCCCCAACTGAAACCCAGGGTCTGTCGGCCGACGATCCACCATTTACGCCCGCGGAGCTGGAAATGGTCCTTCAGCGACAAAATCCAAAGAAAGCTCCAGGACCCGATGGACTGACGGCCGACATATGCACAGCTGCTATAAATTGCAACAGGGAAGTGTTCCTGGCGCTGGCCAACAAGTGCCTGTCGTTACCGCACTTCCCAAAGCAATGGAAAATAGCTCACGTGTGCATACTCCGTAAGCCAGGCAAGGACGACTACACCCACCCAAAGTCATATAGACCAATAGGACTACTCTCGGTCCTGGGCAAAATCGTTGAGAAGCTCGTCGTGGGCAGACTGCAACACCACTTCCTCCCGACTCTAAACACACACCAATACGGGTTCATGCCGCAGCGGGGAACCGAGGACGCCCTCTTTGTCCTAATGGAGCACATACGGGCCGAAGTAAGGGCCAAAAAGGTAGTGCTTTTAGTATCACTGGACATAGAGGGGGCCTTTGACAACGCGTGGTGGCCTGCCCTCAAAATGCAGATGCTGCACAAAAAATGCCCCAAGAACCTCTTTGCTCTCGTATCTTCATACCTGGAGGACCGGTACATCAGGGTCAACTACGCCAGAGCGACTAGCGAGAAGGGCACCACAAAAGGATGCGTCCAAGGCTCAATAGCCGGTCCGACGTTCTGGAACCTTATCCTAGACTCGCTCTTGGAGGAATTGACGACAATGGGGGTATATTGTCAAGCGTTCGCGGATGATGTGGTCCTCGTTTTCTCGTCCCACGAGGTCAGCTCCCTGCAGCAGTCAGCTCAAAGAACGCTGCAGACAGTGTCAGACTGGGGGTTACGAAACAAGCTTTGCTTTGCCGCTCACAAGACCAACGCAATGGTGATTACGAAGAAGCTCAAGTACGACACCCCCGTAATTCACATGTCTGGCATTCGACTGACCCTTGTCGAGGAGATCAAGCTGTTGGGACTCATCATAGACCACAAGCTTACCTTTAATGCGCACGTGACTGCAACATGCAAAAAAGCTGCAGACATCTACAAACAGCTAGCGTGCGCGGCAAAGGTGACATGGGGCCTGAACAGCGAGATAATCAGGACCATATACGTGTCGGTGATAGAGCCGATCGTGTTGTATGCAGCGAGTGCATGGGCCCCGGCAGCAGAGAAACTGATGACAAGAAATCAGTTAGACTCGCTGCAAAGAGGCTTCACGCAGAAGATCTGCAAAGCATACCGCACGGTGTCTCTAACATCGGCTCTCATCCTGTCGGGCCAACTGCCCCTGGACCTCCGGGTCACTGAAGCATCTACCCTATTCAAGGTAAAAAAGGGTCATTCTCAGGAGTACCTACCGCCGGGAAGAGAGGTCGAACGCAAGGCTGGGCCCCTACAGATTCCCCATCCATCGCGGCTCATAATAACTGAGTATGAGTGCCTCGAGAACATGGATCCTGAAACCCTGAGTGACCACCAAGTAACCGGACCGCATATTTATACCGACGGCAGCAAAATAGAGGGTAAAGTCGGTGCGGCCTTTACTTGGTGGAACGTAGGCAGGGAATCCAAGTACTCAACCTTCCGCCTGGAGCCGCACAACACAGTCTTTCAATCGGAAATGTACGCGTTATATCGAGCAGTCAGGACGGTGAGAACGTCTAGGATGGCCTGCGCCAACATATTAAGCGACTCAAGATCTTCGCTTGACTTGTTGAGAAGCCCGTCTGTCACTCACCCGTTGGCACTCGGTATAAAAAGGCTAGTACGTGAAATCCGAGAGGAGGGCAGAGACGTGAGGCTGTTTTGGTTGAGAGCACACGTGGGTACTCCTGGGAACGAGAGAGCGGACGAGTTAGCAAAGAAAGCGGCTCTTACAAAGAAAACAGCGCCCGACTACGACAAGGTACCAATATCCTTCATCAAGAGGCAGATTCGTGAGGAAACTGTAAAGAAATGGCAGCAGCGGTACGAATCCTCCAGCACAGGCTCGGTCACTAAAGTGTTTTTCCCCACCGTTCAGGCGGCAAGGAAGATCCTTAAAGGCATGGCACTGTCACCTATCCATGTCCAAATGTTGACCGGTCACGGAGGATTCGGGGCCTATCTCCATCGCTTCCACATTAAAGACAGTCCCTCATGCGTCTGCGATCCCAATTGTGAAGAGACAGTATGGCACGTGCTTACCGAGTGCCCAAGATTTGGTCGTGAGCGAATGGATCTAGAAACTGAAATCCAGATCTCAGTTATTCAGTCCACACTCCATTCCATCATGGAGAACAAGGCCACCAGAACACCATTCTTGGAATTCGCGAGCAGGATCGTGCAAGTCGTAGCAAAGGCAAATGGTTCAACACAGTTCACCCCACACACACACAATCCTACACCCACACCCACACCCACACCCGCACCCACACAAATACATCACTCCGTGAGCACAGCCGTCACCACGGATACGCCCAGCCCCAGTAGTTCCCAGCTAAACCCTCGCACCTTGGCTTTACGCCAGTTACTTACATGCGGGGAGAGTGGGCAACCAGGCATCAGAATCCGTGGCGTGGCCCTCTTTATGAACAAGAACGCCGAGAGACTTGGTATAAGCTTTTGCCGCGCGGAAAGGGAAAACAGCGTCGCCATATCGCCGGGCCTTGCAGCGTTGATTAACGGGAGCACCTCAAAAGCGAGCATGAAACGCTCAAAGTTCAACGCGTTACCCGAAGCGGAAGTGGCCGAACACCGATACCGTCTAGTGCGATCAAAAAACAAGACGATCGCACTATTCGAGTGGTGTGAGGAAACTCCGTTTGCACAAGCATGCTCCCTGCTCACCGAAATCGGAGAAGCTGGCCGGTCAGCGAGCGGATGCCCTCGAATAATCAGCGTGGACGCAATGGCGATTGGCTACGATAGGGGGAGAGTTGCCGATCGGTACGGATGCATCAAAGCCTCAGAAGACCATGAGGTGGTAGTTTACGAGGACAGGGGGGAAGACTTAAGCTTCCTAAAATCTCCCAGCAACGATACCGAAAAGACCGCAACCGACCGGCAAACATCCTCCATGTCAGCCCCAACCACGCCCTGCGGTTCAGAGCGATTACAACAGAAGCTTGCCGCGGAGAAAGCCGCCTCAGACAAGAAAAGCGACAGGTCCAGAGACAAAACCAAGACCGACAGTCCATTAAAGACCATCTCTAACCTCTTCAGTAGGCTACTGGGAGTCAACAGTATGAGACCAGGAAAACCCCACCATAACAGCCAAGCGGCCGCATTGCGGGAATTCACCAGGGTTACCCCGAAACCGCCTAAAGAGCAGCGGCCAGTTCCAACAAGGGCCGACAAAGGAGAGGTTAGTGCGCCGAAACTCAAGCCGGCAAAGGAACCCGCAGACCACGTAGAGAACGCCTTTCTTGAGTTTCAAGCCATCACTAAAGCAACAAAAGCAGTCAGTCTCATGACTTGCCAGAAAATCATGCAGTCATACCAGCTGGAGATTGAAGGTCTGCTTAAAGTGAGACTCGAAGAGGCCGAAGCAGCCATATACGATAACGTCACCTCCCAAGTCATCAAAGGAGAAATGATTGGCACGTACATGGCTGCGTACAATGCCACACATGGCTTCGTGCCATTGGACAAGTCAGCAACGTCACAGACTGGCCACATAACCTTCGTGACACCCGAAAGTGACCCAATAGTGGTAGTGGCCCGATGTACCAAAATCATGATGGACGACAAGATCCTCGAACAAGCGGAAGCAATCTCGAGGGGCATAAGTCTAAGTGGAGGTTGGGCACTACCGAAAATAAAGTGGGTAAACGGCGTTCCAGGATGTGGCAAGACGACCTGGGTGGTTAATAACTTCGATAGGGATCACGACGTCATCGTCACTACTACAACCGAGGCCGCGAAAGATCTGCGGCAAAAGCTGGCGCACAAAATTGGCGAATACAACAGAACCAAGGTGCGCACACTGGCCTCAATATTATCGAACGGGTTCAAAGGGCCACACAAATGCAGGCGCATTGTAGTGGACGAGGCTCTCATGAACCACTTTGGGGCCATAGTGATGGCAGTTCGATTGTCAGGTGCGACCGACGTGGTCCTTGTCGGAGACGTTAACCAACTGCCCTATCTGGACAGGGAAAACCTATTTCCCTTTAGATACGCCCGTCCGGACTCTGTGGCGACCATCAGCCAAGAGTTGTCCTGTACGCATCGGACCCCAATGGATGTCGCATACGCCCTAGCAGAAGTCTATCCTGGCATTTACTCGTCGAAGGACCAAGTCCACTCCCTGCAGCTGAAAAGGTTCACGGGCGCCGATATACCAAGCACCCTCTCCAACACACTGTTCCTGGTACACACGCAGGAGGAGAAAAAGTCCCTCATTGACCAGGGATATGGTTCGGGTGCTGGATCGAGCGTTCTGACCATCCACGAAGCTCAGGGACTCACATGCGAGACAGTCCTCATCCTGAAGACAAAGTCCAAAAACATCGTGCTTCACAGCAGCGTCCACCATGCGGTAGTGGCCGTATCAAGACACACAGCCAGCTGTGTGTACTACGCCGACAACGCAGACGACGCTATTGGACGATTTGTGAGACGAGCACAGGAAGCCGCAACTAACGACATCATTAACAACAACATGATGAAGGCTATGCGACATCGGGACACGAAGGTCGTCGAGGCGCTGATACGCCTCCAAAAGCACTGACCGACGATGCTTTTTGACACAGGGTGGACAGCCTCTCTGACTCAGCTTAATTTGACATTACCTTAGTAAAGCCGGCTGCAGCAGCCGTTCCACGGTGGGAAACCTGCAGCTGACAAGTAACCCAAACCAACCCTTCCCTACCCAATTTCTAGTATTAAGTTTTGAAAATAGTTTATAAAGGGCGCAGCTGGCATCATGAACCTTGTCATACTCACTTAAACGACTCGCTGATGGTGGCGTGTGTGTTGGATCGTTCGACTCCCTCAAATATGGTTGAGTAGGGCGGTGCCAATGCAGGCGTCAGTTTTCGTGAACGAACGCTGTCAGTAGAGTCCGGTCAGGTTCCCTCTTGCCAGCTGTGCAACAAGCCAATGGCTCCATGCAATAAAAAAAAAAAAAAAAAAAAAAAAAAACCCTATAACAAACAAAAAGTGATGGACTCATTAGTAAGTAAGTAGTTTAAGTATAGATAAGTTGTACTCCGGAGTCACCACTTGTACGTGGAGCTCAGAGTCACATTGAAATGTAATTAAACAAAGGCACGGACGCTTATGTCTGTGGATATAATTGTAAGGCAGGAGGTGGTTTTAGCCGGTTGGAGCCCGGCACTACTCAGACTGGCTCGTCTGTGAGGCAGCTTGAGTGTCCGACCGGATTTCCCCTCCTGCCGAAAAAAAAAAAAAAAAAAAACCTAACCTAACCTAACCTTTTTTTTTTTTTTTTTTGTCGGCGTGGAAAATCGTCACGGATGTCCTCCGCCCTGGGGCGGGCGGAGGGGTCTGTCAGACTCAAACTGACTAAAAACCACCCCGGTGTTCCCTCGCACACTTGCGTCGGGGGGCAACGGGATCTGATGCGACTTCCGCTGCCCCGGACTAGTGCCGGCCCGCTTGACCTGCGGGCCTCGTCCCGGGGGGGAGTGAGGTGTGAAACTCCCCCCGTTACGTCTCAGAGAGGCGCGCGTGGAACACTACGCGCCGCCGTCTCGGGTCCAGTGTGATCGGGGGCGACGGATGTCCCCGAATCCGTCGCCCCTGGACCTGTTTAGGGGGGCCGGAAGAGGGCGTTGTCCGCCCTCTGCCGACGCCCGGTACGTCTGCTGCGGGATGGGCGGGAGCTCGTCATCTCCCTCTCCCTTTCCGCAGCCTCCTTCTGCGACATGACGGTTTCGCAGAAGGACATCACCGCGTCCCAGGACTCTGCGCTGCCGACCATTGAGCGAACGACGGTCGGCAGCGACAGGTCTTCTCCGACCTCCGTAACGAGCGCACGGCGCGGCTCATCCCACGCGGCGCACTCGGCCAGCGTATGCCGCGCCGTGTCCTCCAGACAGTGGACGCAGTGATGGCACCGGGCGTCCGGCTCCCTGCTTATGCGACACAGGTACTTTCTCGGCTGCAGGGGCCCACGCGCTCGCTGCATACATCACGATGGGCTCTATCACCGACACGTATATCGTCCTTATTATCTCTCTGTTTAGACCCGAAGTCACCTTTGCTGCGCATGCAAGCTGCTTGTAGATGTCTGCGGCCCTTTTACAGGTCGCAGACACGTGCGCGTTGAAGGTGAGTTTAGAGTCTATTGTGAGACCCAGCAACTTGACCTCTTTGACTAGGTTCAGCTGAGTGCCCGACATATGGAGTACCGGATCGTCGTATTTGAGCTTTTTCGTTAGCACCATCGCATTGGTCTTGTGCGCGGCGAAACGTAGCTTATTTTGGACGCCCCACTCCGATACTGTGTCTAACGTATCGTTGGCTGTTTGCTGCAGGGGACCGGTCGAAAAGTCTGAGAAGATAAGGACGACATCGTCTGCGAAGGCTTGGCAGTATACGCCCATACTAGCCATTTTGTGAAGGAGTGAGTCTAGGATAAGGTTCCAAAACGTCGGTCCGGCGATTGAGCCCTGGACGCATCCTTTCGTGGTACCCTTCTCACTAGTCGCTCTGGCGTAGTTGACCCTGATGTTCCGGTCTTCCAGGTATGAGGTGACGAGAGCGTAGATGTTTTTGGGACAGTTTTTGACTACCATCTGTCTTTTGAGTGTTGGCCACCACGCGTTATCGAAGGCCCCCTCTATGTCCAATGATATCATAAGCACGATCTTTTTGGCTTTGATTTCCGCACGTATGTGTCCCATTAGGGCATAGAGGGCGTCCTCGGTGCCGCGCTGCGGCATGAAACCGTACTGATTTGTGTTGAGTGTTAACCCAAGCCCCCGAAACCACCAACCCAACCCAATCATACCCTGATCGTCTCGTCAACTGACCCCCGACACACTGGGGAAAATGTGATCGAGAGGATCAGGACTGCCCTGGACCTTAAAGCCAGCGGAGCCCGGGTCGACACAGTCCGGAAGGCGCGGAACCAGAAAGTGGTTCTGAGATGCGCCAGTAAGACGGACCTGAACCTGATCAGAGATCAGTTCAAATCGAACTCAGGGCTAAAGGTCCAGGAGCCGAAACCCCAAAACCCCCTAGTCTGCATCAAGGGAGTGCTGTCCAGCTACAGCGACGAGGAGATAGTCGATCTCCTAAAGGTGCAGAATAAACACCTTCTGCAGGACGTCGCTGTAGATGGACACACCGTAAGGGTGCGCTATAGGAAGCGCGCGAGAAACCCCCATGAGTGCCACCCTGTTCTAGAGCTCTCCCCGGAGCTCTGGAAGTGCTACACACAGGTGCAGAAGGTGCACGTGGGCATCAAGAGGTGCTCGATTGTGGACCAGTCCCCGCTAGTGCAGTGCTCAAAGTGCCTCGCCTATGGCCACAACAGGTCCTTATGCAAGGCCGGAAAAGAAGCCTGCAGTCACTGCGGTGGAGCGCACAGCAGTAGGGACTGCCTCACTCGGGCCGACGGCAGATTGCCTACTTGCATCAACTGTAAGGTTGCACAAAGGACGGACAGCGACCTGGCACACACAGCGTTCAGCGAAGACTGCCCAGAACGCCAAAAATGGGATGGTATAGCGAGGTCGCGCGTTTCCTATTGCTAAGGGCGACCAAGAAAATGCAAATACTCAACCAGTCACCCTTCAAAACACAACAAGACCGAAACCAAGATTAAACTTCATCCAAGTCAATCTTCAGCGCTCAAAGCTGGCCACAGAAGAACTCCACATGGCGGCTCAGGCAAAGGGAGTTTCAGTAGCACTTGTTCAAGAGCCCTACGTAGGAAGAACAGGTGTGATGAAACAAAACCCCGGCACACAAGTCATCCAGTGCAGCCTCAACCGTCAAAAACCAGTAAAGGCGGCGATCGTTGTCTTCGGGAACAACCTGGAGGTCATCCACGACCCCCAGCTTGTGACCGAGAACATCTCCGCCGTCCTACTGAAGGTCGGCCAGCTCAGCTTCGGGGTGCTATCGGTCTATTTTGAAGGTGACCAGGAAATCGAACCCTACCTTTCGGCAACACACAATACACTTCAAAAACTACACACACAAAACACCATAGTGGGAGGAGACATAAACGCCTGGAGCCAGTGGTGGGGAAGTGTCTCCGAAAACCATCGCGGGGCAGCGTACAACTCATTCCTCAATGAGCGCGATCTCCAGATCCTAAACACAGGTCAAACACCGACGTTCGAGACCTACAGAGGAGACAGGTGGTGCACAAGCAACGTCGACGTGACGGTATGCAGCCTGTCACTGCTAGGCAAGGTCGAAGAGTGGCGGGTTGAAAGGAGTCTAATAACTTCCGACCACAATGCAATAACCTTCTCGATGCGTTTAGAAAAGGCCTTGGAACCCTTAAGGTCAATCTCGACGCGCAT
Organism: Noctua comes; assembly: GCA_963082995.1. Taxonomy (NCBI): domain Eukaryota; kingdom Metazoa; phylum Arthropoda; class Insecta; order Lepidoptera; family Noctuidae; genus Noctua; species Noctua comes. The sequence goes on along the minus strand of OY720276.1, from coordinate 18,809,536 downwards.
CTACAACACCAAGAAGGCAAAGTGGTCCGACTTCAACACACACTTCAAGACCAGCCTGGCGGAGAATGACATAACACCAGCCAGAGTCTCGGCCGTCTCGAACCCAGAGGACCTGGAGTCACTCATCACAATGTACATCCAAAACATCCACCGCTCATGTGAGGACGCGATCCCAAAACTGGGGTCGCCTAAACACGACGCCAAGCCCCCATGGTGGAACCTTTCTCTAGAGCGTCTCCAAAAAGACGCGCTGACAAAGAAGAGAAGGATCCGTAATGCAGCCGCAAGCCGGAGACACTTCACCATTGAAGAATACGTACTGGCAAAGAACACGTACACCGCAGCAGCGACGGAAGCAGCCACAACAAACTGGAAGGAGTTCTGCTCGAAGCAGGACCGAGAGAGCATGTGGGACGGCATCTACAGGGTATTAAGGAAGACAGTCAGAAGACAGGACGATGCGCTCCTGAGAAACACCGCAGGCGAGACGCTCAGTCCAGAGCAGTCCGCAGATCTCCTGGCAAAAACCTTCTACCCTGACGACTCGATGGATGCCGAACAGCCGTACCACACAGCACTGAGGAGGCTAGCGGAGGAAAAGAACCCTCAAGGACTGTCTGCTGACGATCCACCCTTCACAACCGCGGAGCTGGAAATGGTTCTCCAAAACCAAAACCCGAAAAAAGCTCCCGGTCCCGATGGATTAACAGCAGACATCTGCACAGCGGCAATAAACTGCGACAGGGAAGTGTTCCTAGCGATGGCCAACAGGTGTCTGTCGCTGTCGTACTTCCCGAAGCAATGGAAGGTCGCCCACGTGTGCATACTCCGCAAGCCAGGAAAGGACGACTACACCAGCCCCAAGTCCTACAGGCCAATAGGTCTGCTCTCGGTCCTAGGAAAGATCGTCGAAAAGCTCCTAGTAGGCAGACTCCAGTGGCACTTCCTCCCCACACTCAACACAAATCAGTACGGTTTCATGCCGCAGCGCGGCACCGAGGACGCCCTCTATGCCCTAATGGGACACATACGTGCGGAAATCAAAGCCAAAAAGATCGTGCTTATGATATCATTGGACATAGAGGGGGCCTTCGATAACGCGTGGTGGCCAACACTCAAAAGACAGATGGTAGTCAAAAACTGTCCCAAAAACATCTACGCTCTCGTCACCTCATACCTGGAAGACCGGAACATCAGGGTCAACTACGCCAGAGCGACTAGTGAGAAGGGTACCACGAAAGGATGCGTCCAGGGCTCAATCGCCGGACCGACGTTTTGGAACCTTATCCTAGACTCACTCCTTCACAAAATGGCTAGTATGGGCGTATACTGCCAAGCCTTCGCAGACGATGTCGTCCTTATCTTCTCAGACTTTTCGACCGGTCCCCTGCAGCAAACAGCCAACGATACGTTAGACACAGTATCGGAATGGGGCGTCCAAAATAAGCTACGTTTCGCCGCGCACAAGACCAATGCGATGGTGCTAACGAAAAAGCTCAAATACGACGATCCGGTACTCCATATGTCGGGCACTCAGCTGAACCTAGTCAAAGAGGTCAAGTTGCTGGGTCTCACAATAGACTCTAAACTCACCTTCAACGCGCACGTGTCTGCGACCTGTAAAAGGGCCGCAGACATCTACAAGCAGCTTGCATGCGCAGCAAAGGTGACTTGGGGTCTAAACAGAGAGATAATAAGGACGATATACGTGTCGGTGATAGAGCCCATCGTGATGTATGCAGCGAGCGCGTGGGCCCCTGCAGCCGAGAAACTGATGACAAGGAATCAGTTTGACTCGCTGCAGAGAGGCTTCGCGCAGAAGATCTGCAAAGCATACCGCACGGTGTCTCTGACATCGGCACTTGTACTGTCAGGTCAACTCCCCCTAGATCTCCGGGTAATCGAGGCCGCAACCCTTTTCAAGATCAAAAAGGGACATTCCCAAGAGTTCATACCGCCGGGCCGCGAGCTGGAGTGCAACGTGCACCACTCCCAAAACCCCCACCCAGCGCTACTCACAACAACAGAGTATGCACGCCTAGAGGACATGACTCCCGAGACCCTGGAAACCTACCAAGTAATCGGTCCCCAAATATACACCGATGGCAGCAAGATAGAGGGGAAAGTCGGGGCTGCCTTAACTTGGTGGGAAAACGGAAAGGAGTCCAAGTCCAGCACTTTTGGCCTGGAGCCCCACAACACGGTCTTCCAATCGGAAATGTACGCTCTCTTCAGAGCTGTCAGGATGGCAAGAGAATCCAGTGTGGCCTCCGTAAGCATCTTAAGTGACTCAAGATCGTCACTTGACCTGCTGAGGAGTCCGTCTGTCACTCACCACCTGGCACTACAAATCAAGAGATGCGTCCGCGAGATCAGAGAAGAAGACCGAGAAGTGAGGTTCTTTTGGCTCAGGGCCCACGTGGGAACCGCCGGGAATGAGAGAGCGGACGAGCTGGCCAAGGAGGCAGCCCTAACAAAAGAGACAGCAGACTACAGCAAGGTCCCCGTATCGTTCGTGAGAAGGAAGATACGGGAGGGGACTGTAAGGAAGTGGCAGGCACGCTACGAGTCCTCGAGTACAGGATCGGTCACAAAAGTGTTCTTCCCAGACGTCCTAGCGGCAAAAAGGACACTCAGAGACGCAGTTCTCACACCGGTCCATGTACAAGTCCTAACAGGACACGGCGGATTCTCAGCGTATCTCCACCGATTCCACCTCAAAGACAGTCCCTCGTGCGTCTGTGACCCCAGCTGCGATGAAACAGTCTGGCATTTGCTCTTTGAATGCCCCAGATTCAGCCACGACAGAATGGAGCTGGAAATCAAAATTGAAACCCAGCTTAGCCAGTCCACACTCCACACCATCATGGGGAGACCGGCTACCAGAAAACCGTTCTTGACATTCGCGAGCAAAGTCGCCAAAGTCGCAGCAGAGGCTAACAAAACGGACGCTACCTCGCAAAGTCGAAGTCGACTACCATCTAGGCAAACAGTCCCGACCACAACAACAACTACAGCAACAACAACACAAACAACAACAACACAGACGACAACAACAACACAAAACAGAACACGCACACCACTCACCGTAACACAAGGTACACACACAAACACACAACCAGCACCAGCAGCAGTAGCAGCAGCAGAAGCCAGCCTACAACCAGCCCTCATCACCATGCCCATCTCGGAGTTCCTGGCATGCGGAAGAGACGGAGTCCCAAGTGTGAGACTGCGACCCGTCGCTCTTTTCATGAACAGAGAGGCAGAAAAGTTGGGCATAGCCTTCTGCATAGGCTCAAGCCGAGCTGCAGCCCGTATTCCCATCTCACCAGGCCTCGCTGCCTTGATCAACGGAAGCACCACCAAAACGAGCTTGAAAGGTAGTAAGTACGCCGCACTGCCACAGGTGGAAGTAGCCTCTCACCGATGCCGGCTAATGCGATTCAAAGGGAAGACGATCGCATTACTCGAGTGGCGAGAGGAGACTCCATTCGCTCAGGCATGCTCGATGCTTCAAAAGATCAGGGAGGCCGGTGAAGACACGCCAGTCACAGCCCGCACCATAAGCGTTGACGCGATGGAGGTCGGAGGAGAGAGAGGAGACGTCGCAGACCGCTTCGGCTGCTTAAAAGCCTCCGAACAACATGAGGTAGTCGTCTATGAGGACAGAGGGGAAACTCTAAGTTTCCTTAAAGCCCCCAGAGACCCAACAGCCAGCGCGACGAGCTCCGCAACAAACCCGACCACACAAAGCGGATCAGAGAGGGCCCAGCAGAAGGCAGCCGCCGAAAAAGCTGCAAAAGAGCAGAGCAGCACCACCAGCCTGGAAGCCCAGGCCAGGTCGAGGAGTCGCCTGAAAGCCTTCGGCACTTTCCTCAGCGCACTGCTCCCAAGCACTAGCCGCGCATCACCGACAGAAAAACAGGGAACAGCAGTGGAGAGGTTTTTCAGGAAAACACCAACAAAACCTGAACAACGGAAGCCAAAGCCAGAGCCGACAAAGGGCAAGTCAGCCCGCCTGTCCTCGCATTGAACTCGGGCACCACAGACCACGTGAAAAGCGCCTTCCTCGAGTACGTAGCAATTGTGAGGGCGACCAGAGAGGTCAACCTCATAACATGCAAGAAGATCCTGCAGTCCTTCCAAAGAAACTCAGAAGGACTGCTAAAGGTACTGCTAGAGGAGGCAGAGGCAGCCGTGTATGACAACGTCAAATCCCAAGTCATCAAAGGGGAAATGACGGGGTCGTACATGGCAGCCTAAAGCGCAACGAACGGTTTCGTGGCCCTGGACAAGGAGGAAACGGAGCGCGTGGGAAGGCCAAAATTCAAAACACCAAACGACGACCCGATAGTGGTTACCGCCAAATGTACCAAGATCATGCTGGACGATAAGATCCTTGAAATGGCACAGTCCATCTCGGGGATCCCGGACAAAACAGCATCGCAGGAACATTGGACGGTACCCAATATCAGGTGGGTAAACGGAGTTCCAGGTTGCGGCAAGACAACCTGGGTGGTGAAACACTTCGATGGTGAGAAAGACGTTGTAGCCACCACGACGACCGAAGCTGCCAAAGATCTCAGAGAGAAGCTTGCGCACCGCTTAGGAGACCGAGTAAAGACAAAGGTGCGCACTATGGCCTCAATCTTAGTCAACGGGTTCAAGAAAGAAGAGAAATGCTACCGCCTAACGGTAGGCGAGGCTCTTATGAACCATTTTGGGGCCATAGTCATGGCAGTAAAGTTGTCGGGAGCAAGCGAGGTTGTCCTCATCGGAGACGTGAACCAGCTACCATTCTTGGACAGAGAGAACCTTTTCGAGTTAAGGTATACCCGTCCAAACATGGTGGCTGGCATCACCCGGGAGCTACTTTGCACGCACCGCCATCCGATGGATGTGGCATTCGCACTGAGCGAGATATACTCCGGTATATACTCCTCCAAGTCGTGTCGTGTCGCGGGTCCATTCACTGAGCGTCAAAGGGTACACAGGTGCGCAAATACCGAACAACGCCCAAAACACCCTATTCCTGGTTCATACGCAAGAGGAGAAAGCTTCTCTTGTCAGCCAGGGATACGGGTCCGGCGAAGGGTCGCGCACTCTAACCATCCACGAGGCCCAGGGTCTGACCTTCGACAGCGTAATTATCATCAATACCAAGTCCAGGAGGCTCCAAATCCACGACAGCATCTCCCACGCGGTAGTGGCGGTGTCGAGACATACAGTCAGTTGCGTCTATTACACCGACGACGCCGATGACGCCACGGGCCGCCTTGCAAAGAGAGCGATGGATGCGCCTACTAAAACGGTCGTCGAATACAACCTGAAGACGGCCATGCAGCATCGAGACGCGAACGTCGTGGAAGCTTTGCTCAGGCTAGCGAAGTCCCTGGTCAGTCGACGCACATAACCAAAAGTCCCCATCCAAATCCCAAAACCAAACCCTAACCCAAACTGACCCAGTCTGTTATATGTACTCCTAGCAATAAATAAAAGATTATGTAAAACTGCATGGCAGAGTGAGTCTGTCATACTCACGTAAAAGCTTTGCCGATGGCGGCGCTGCGCATCCGGTCGTTAAGTTCCCTAAAAAATGGTTGAGCTAAGCGGCGCGGATGTGCGAGTCATATCCGTGAACGGGTGCCGTCGGTCGGAGCCGGTCGGCTCACACCGCCATGCAGTTATTAGTGCAATGTGTTTTAATTAATTATGAAAAGTAACCTTAGTCTATTACTTGTAACTGTAAAGACCATGTAAACAAAAAAAAAAAATAAGTCAGCCTGAAAAAAAAAAAAAAAAAAAAAAATGATCCAATAGATGGACTCACGTAGATTTAAACTAGTATATAATAACTTTACTATAGTATAAGTGTCCTATGTAGGAGCACGATTGTAGAAAAATAAACATAAAAAGAAAGCAAACAATTCAATACTGTAAAAAAGAGCGCGGACTTCCATGTCTGCGGTAAGAAAAACTGAAAAAAAAAAAAAAAAAAAACCCGACCTAACCCGACCTAACCCGACCTTTTTTTTTTTTTTTTTTTTTTTGTCGGGTTGGAAAATCCTCACGGATGTCCTCCGCCCTGGGGCGGGCGGAGGGGTCTGTCAGACTCAAACTGACTAAAAACCACCCCGGTGTCTCCTCGCACGCACGTGCGCGCGGGGCCGCGGGAATCCAGATTCTTCCGCAGCCCCACACTAGTGCTGGCCCGGTCTGTCCGGGCCTCGTCTCCTGCACGGGGTAGTGAGGCGTTCGACTACCCCGTGCATCGCCTCAGAGGCGCGCGCCGACACCCACGCGCGCCTCCGCCTCGGGTCCATCGAATAGGGGGCGGGGACTTCCCCAAGTCCCTCGCCCCTGGACCCATTCATGGGGGCCGGAAAAGGGCGTTGTCCGCCCTTCTCCTGCGCCCGGTGCGCCTTCTGCGGCCGGGAAAGGGAGTCGAGATCTCCCTCTCCCGTTCCGCAGCCTCCTTCTGCGACATCACGTCCTCGCAGAAGGACACCACCGCGTCCCACGACTCTGCGCTACCGACCATCCTCTGCACTACGGCCGGCAGCGACAGATCGCCTCCTACTTCATTTGCGAGGACACGGCGCTGCTCCTCCCAAGCCACGCACTCGGCGAGCGTGTGTTGCGCCGTGTCCTCCCCGCAATCGACGCAGTGGTGGCACCGAGCGTCCGGCTCCCTGTCTATGCGGCACAGGTACTTGCCGAAGCAGCCGTGCCCCGACAGCACCTGCGTCACCCTAAACGACAGGGAGCCGTGCCTTCTCCCGAGCCAGTCGTCGAGTACTGGCCGGATCGCCTCGACGGTAGCGAGGCCGGCGCCATCCATGTAATGACGCGAGTACTTTCGCCTCTAGGTCCCAGGGCGGGGATCCGGCCAGGACGCAAGCCGCCTCGTAGGAAATCGTGCGGTACCCGCGGACGACTCTGACGGCCATCGCCCTCTGCGGTTTCCGCAGAATGGCGAGAGTGCTGGCCGTCAAGTCCATCGCCCACACAGGGGCCCCATACAGGGCCATGGACCGCACGATTCCCACGTACAACCTACAGGCGGCGCTCGGGCCCCCCAAGTTGGGAAGCAACGTTGACAGCGCGCCCGCTGCGCCCATCAGCTTGGGCGCCAGCCGCCGGAAGTGGGGCCCGAATTCCCACCGGCTGTCGAGCACCAATCCCAGATACTTCATGGTGGACTCGACAGCTATCCGGGCCCCGCTGACCACGATGTGTGATCCCGGCGCCGGCGCACGTCGGGGGCCATGAAACACCATGGCCTCCGACTTGTTTAGGGCCACCTCCAGACCCAGGCGCCGGATGCGGTTCACCACCTGTGACACCGCAGCCGTGGCTATCAACGCTGCCTCCCTGTGCGAGCTCCCCCGGGCAGCGACAAGCGTGTCGTCCGCATAACACGTCAAGTCGGCGCCCGACGGGAGCTCGCCTCTCAGCACCCAGTCGTAGCCGATGTTCCACAGGAGCGGTCCCAAGACCGATCCCTGCGGAACACCGCACGACATGAGGTGCCGACCGGCACCGTCACGTCCCCGATAGGTGACGCATCTACCCTCCAGGTAAGCCCCTACCGTACGGCGGAGGTAGGGAGGCACGCGATGGTATTTCAGTGCCTCCCGGATACAACTCCAGGGTAGGGTGTTGAATGCGTTGGAGATGTCTAAAGACACCGCCAGCACCACCCCACCCCGGGAAACCGTCTCCTCCGCCAGGGCCCTCACGCGCATGATGGCGTCTATGGTGGAGCGCCCCCGACGAAAACCAAATTGGTTGTCGTCCAGGTTCGGCCCCTCCCTGCACAAGTGGCCGACGAGGCGATCTGCGATAATGCGCTCAAAAAGTTTGCCCGCCTCGTCGAGCAGCACTATGGGACGATACGCGGACGGCGAGTCCGCGGGGCGCCCCTCCTTCCTGAGCAGGACCAGCCTCCCCTCCTTCCACACACTAGGAAACTGACCCTGCTCGAGACATGCCGTGAAGAGCCCCCTCAGCTGGGGCTCTAGCTCCTTCAGAGCCAGCACGAGAGCTCGACCAGGAACTCCGTCGGGTCCGGGCGCTGTGTTCTTAGCCCGGAGTCGCGACACGGCCGCTCTCGTCTCTGCCTGCGTCACCTCGGGGACATCGGTGCTCTCCTCTTCTGGAGAGTCTGTGGCTGAGGGCGAAGCCATCGCCGGGGGAACGTGTCCCGCTCGCTCAGGGAAGAGGGCCGTCACCACCGCCTCTAGCAACTGGGGTTCCATACTTTGCGCCAGTGGAGGCGCCCAGGGACGCAACTTGCCCCGTACCCAACGGTAAGGGCGCCCCCACGGATCCCGATCTAGGGACCCCAGCAGCTCCTCCCTGGCACGCGACTTAGAGTCGCCGATGGCCAGCCACAGAGTCTCCTTGGACGCGCGGTACGCCTCATACCGCGCGTCTTCCTCGACGGAATCCCGTCGACGTCGTCTCCGGTATCGCGTGTACTGGCGGCGAGCCGCAACGCACTCAACGCGCAGCCGCGCGATCTCGTCCGTCCACCAGTACACCTGGCGCCTTGCGGACTGTTGGCGGACACGGGGCATGGACGCGTCGCAGACCTGCGTCATCGCCCCGCGAAACCACAGCGCCACCGCTTCGACGTCGACGGGGCCGTCCGTCGTCGACTCCCAAATCCAGGACTGGACTAAGGCAGCTTCCTCGAGTAGTTCCTTGTCGATGCGCTTAAGCGCCCAACGCGGGCCGTCGTTAATCGGGGTTGTTGGATGGCGGCCGCTCGCGGTCTGGGCGGAGACGTCGAACCGGATATACCGATGGTCCGACAGCGTCTCCACCTCCACGGCGACACGCCAGTCGCGGACTCGGCTAGCGATAGAGGGGCTAGCGAACGAGACGTCCACTATCGACCCGCCCCGCTGCCGCACGCACGTGTATTCCGAACCCCGATTCAGGACGACCAGACCAGTCGTCACCGCCCACTCTTCCAGCACCTCGCCCCGAGGGTCAGTGACCGGAGATCCCCACGCCGATGACTTGGCGTTGAGATCCCCGAGCACCAGAACGGGACGAGGGTGATAGCGGCCTACGACGGCGCCCAACTCGACAAGGAAACTCTCAAAGTCGGCGAGACTCTTGTTGGGGGAGAAATACGCCCCCACGATGACGATGCCGCCCGAGACCGCAGCAACCCAGCCGCGGCCCCGAGACGGGTCGATCACAGTCCCGCCAATAATGGCCACCAAACCGTCAGCGCACCCCAGCCAGTTGTCACGGGCGGGGATGAAGTACGGTTCGGCGACCACAGCCACGTGGATCGACCACTCTGCCATGCTCTGGAGTAAAAGATCCTGAGCTCTGGCAGAGTGATTGATGTTGCCCTGGAGGAAATGGAATTGTGCCGTTATTGACACTCCATTCCCTCGGCAACGGTCCTGGGCCGGGAGTCGGCCGCGGAGCTACTAGCCTGCGGGGGCGGCGAGGTTTCCCCGGCAGGCTTAGAACTCCTCTTCTTCTTCTTTTTGGCCTTGCTGGCAGGCGCGCCACAGGCCCCTCCGCCCACTTTGTGTCCCGCTGGCTTCCCTGCAGCCGAACACAAGCTGCAGTTGAGCGCCGCGGAACACTGGGCCGCCTTGTGGCCGGGCTGACCGCAGCGATAACAAAGGTCGCTACGGTCAATCTCAGCGGTGCACTTTGCCCGGACGTGCCCCTTCTCCAGGCATCGGAAGCACCGCAAAGCCCGGGGCTGCAGGAGTTTCACCCTCGCTGCAACCCAGCCAACCAGCAATCTGCCGCTTATGGCGATCTTCTTCGCCGACGCCACAGGGCACCGAACCCAGGCCACGCCGAGTCCGGTGGCGTCGGTGCGAATATCGCCGGCCCGCACCTTGTCCGGCGGACACTCTCCGCTTCGGGCAACGGCCGCCACCACCTCCTCAGACGTCACGGAGTCGTCCAGACCAGCAATCCGCACCTCTGCGGTTTTCATTGGCCTGGAGACCCGGACGTCCTCAGGGTTGAGGACCTCCCTCATCTTGGCGGCCAGAGCGTCCGCCTTTTCGGCACTGCCGCTCGCAGCACCAGCCACCTCGAACAGCCGCGCACCCGTGGCAGCCTGCCTGAGGACCTAACCCGACCTTTTTTTTTTTTTTTTTTTTTTGTCGAGGTGGAAAATCCTCACGGATGTCCTCCGCCCTGGGGCGGGCGGAGGGGTCTGTCAGACTCAAAATGACTAAAAACCACCCCGGTGTCTCCTCGCACGTGCGCGCGGGGCCGCGGGAATCCAGATTCTTCCGCAGCCCCACACTAGTGCTGGCCCGGTCTGTCCGGGCCTCGTCTCCTGCACGGGGTAGTGAGGCGTTCGACTACCCCGTGCATCGGCTCAGAGGCGCGCGCCGACACCCGCGCGCGCCTCCGCCTCGGGTCCATCGAATAGGGGGCGGGGACTTCCCCAAGTCCCTCGCCCCTGGACCCATTCATGGGGGCCGGAAAAGGGCGTTGTCCGCCCTTCTCCTGCGCCCGGTGCGCCTTCTGCGGCCGGGGAAGGGAGTCGAGATCTCCCTCTCCCGTTCCGCAGCCTCCTTCTGCGACATCACGTCCTCGCAGAAGGACACCACCGCGTCCCACGACTCTGCGCTACCGACCATCCTCCGCACTACAGCCGGCAGCGACAGATCGCCTCCTACTTCATTTGCGAGGACACGGCGCTGCTCCTCCCAAGCCGCGCACTCGGCGAGCGTGTGTTGCGCCGTGTCCTCCCCGCAATCGACGCAGTGGTGGCACCGAGCGTCCGGCTCCCTGTCTATGCGGCACAGGTACTTGCCGAAGCAGCCGTGCCCCGACAGCACCTGCGTCACCCTAAACGACAGGGAGCCGTGCCTTCTCCCGAGCCAGTCGTCGAGTACTGGCCGGATCGCCTCGACGGTAGCGAGGCCGGCGGCAGGGCGCAGAAGCCTTTGCCGCCATTCCGCCACCAAGACCTGACGGAGCTCGTCTCGGCGCAGCGCGATCTGCCGCTGCACCGGCCTCGAGCCCCGTGCCCGCTCTTCCTCGCGCCATCGATGTAATGACGCGAGTACTTTCGCCTCTAGGTCCCAGGGCGGGGATCCGGCCAGGACGCAAGCCGCCTCGTAGGAAATCGTGCGGTACCCGCGGACGACTCTGACGGCCATCGCCCTCTGCGGTTTGCGCAGAATGGCGAGAGTGCTGGCCGTCAAGTCCATCGCCCACACAGGGGCCCCATACAGGGCCATGGACCGCACGATTCCCACGTACAACCGCCTACAGGCGGCGCTCGGGCCCCCCAAGTTGGGAAGCAACGTTGACAGCGCGCCCGCTGCACCCATCAGCTTGGGCGCCAGCCGCCGGAAGTGGGGCCCGAATTCCCATCGGCTGTCGAGCACCAATCCCAGATACTTCATGGTGGACTCGACAGCTATCCGGGCCCCGCTGACCACGATGTGTGATCCCGGCGCCGGCGCACGTCGGGGGCCATGAAACACCATGGCCTCCGACTTGTTTAGGGCCACCTCCAGGCCCAGGCGCCGGATGCGGTTCACCACCTGTGACACCGCAGCCGTGGCTATCAACGCTGCCTCCCTGTGCGAGCTCCCCCGGGCAGCGACAAGCGTGTCGTCCGCATAACACGTCAAGTCGGCGCCCGACGGGAGCTCGCCTCTCAGCACCCAGTCATAGCCGATGTTCCACAGGAGCGGTCCCAAGACCGATCCCTGCGGAACACCGCACGACATGAGGTGCCGACCGGCACCGTCACGTCCCCGATAGGTGACGCATCTACCCTCCAGGTAAGCCCCTACCGTACGGCGGAGGTAGGGAGGCACGCGATGGTATTTCAGTGCCTCCCGGATACAACTCCAGGGTAGGGTGTTGAATGCGTTGGAGATGTCTAAAGACACCGCCAGCACCACCCCACCCCGGGACACCGTCTCCTCCGCCAGGGCCCTCACGCGCATGATGGCGTCTATGGTGGAGCGCCCCCGACGAAAACCAAATTGGTTGTCGTCCAGGTTCGGCCCCTCCCTGCACAAGTGGCCGACGAGGCGATCTGCGATAATGCGCTCAAAAAGTTTGCCCGCCTCGTCGAGCAGCACTATGGGCCGATACGCGGACGGCGAGTCCGCGGGGCGCCCCTCCTTCCTGAGCAGGACCAGCCTCCCCTCCTTCCACACACTGGGAAACTGACCCTGTGTAGTGATGTAAGTGCATATTATGCTAGTGTGTAAGCCTATATACTGAAGAACCCAGAATAAACGTTTAGTATTAGATCAGCATTCATTGGTTTTACTTGTCTCCAACTCCCAACCTCACATGGCGACCCTGCCATCTCGGATTCGCACTCGCGCCTCGGTACCGTGCCCCTTTTAAGGAAAGCGCTAACTAAACAAGTAATTAATTGTCACAGTGAACGTTTAAATAATCAAGATGAAGTCACATATCATTTATTGCTTTTGCTATAAACTAACGTGTTCGAGTGAAGAGAAAGTGCAACAAAATGTGCAACTCGCAAAACAATAAGGAGCAGGTGGTGATTGCGCAGAATGCTGCTGCAGGGAGAAACTCCGCTCAAGTTGACCAGTTAATGTACCATGCCAGCACTACAAACATTGTTCTAATTGCAATTGCCTTGTTGCTAGCTCTTGGTGGGCTCATCGTGGCATATCGTATGTACCGAAGATGTCATCGACGGATGGTGGAGAGACATGCTAATGATATAGTACTCAGGAGGTATGCCAGCATTTTTAGAGGACGTCGTGCACCAGCAGAACAAGAATACGGCAGAGAATATACGCGTGGTAATAACGAGTGCGATAAATAAATAACTAATTGGTGAAGTGTTAAAAAAAAAAAAAGTGGAAGTGCGCGGAAAATTAAAGGAAGTGCGCGAAAAAAAAAATAAAAATAAAAAATAAATTGATGTAATACGGTCTCGACAAAGTGCGGTACGGTTATAAAAGTTACGCTATGGACACTAAGTTACACAGTATGTATCGGAGAAGTTTGGTATGTATTATATCTAGTATACTAATGTTATAGAGTTATGTTCACTATATCTAATTTTATCGAGTTATGTTCATTTAATGGCAGAATTTTTAAAAACTATTTGCGAAGAACTCATAAAGATAAGAGTTTATTTAATAAAAATTGGTCCCTCTAGGCGCCAAGGAAATATATGTGAGAAAAAGTTGAGTGAAGCTAAAACTCTATACCAGCAGTATACGAAAATTTTAGAAGAAATAAGTAGGATACTACAGACGAAAAAGGAATATGAAGTTAAATTAATAAATCAGTTTAGCGAAAATATTGAAAAGTTGTATTCAGAAATTGCTGATTTGTGTAAGATTAAGCCAATAGATTGTGTCACAATGGCGAAATTTGACTTAAAAATTGCGCTAAATTTATTACCAGTCATGAATGACACAGAATTAATCACTATGCAATTAATTGATGGTATCGAATATTACGATTCTGTTCTAGAGGATGCATCGAAAAGTAATTTAATAGAATTCGTATTAAAAAGTCGGTTATCACAATCTGCAAAATTAAAACTATCTAAAAAATATAATAAGGTATCTGAATTACTGAGAGATATGAAGTTGCACCTACTACCTAAAAATTCATTCATAGCATTATCCAGTAAACTACAGTCGGCAAAACAAAGCGAAAAATCAATATCTGACTATGGTCAAGAAATTTCAAACTTATTCGTTGACCTCACGATTTCGCAGTCCGAAGGCCACGAAGACAGTTACGATGTATTAAAACGCGTTAACGAAAAGCTCGCTATAAAGCGCTTTGCTGACGGACTACGAAACCGTAGGTTAAGCACAATAATAGCTGCAAGAAATTATAGTTGTTTGAACGATGCAATACAGGCGGCTGTGGACGAAGACATTTCGTCAACTGTAAACCAAAATGATATTTTGACAATGCGGAAACCAAACAGGTATTTTGTTAGCAATTACAGAGGTAATCAGAGAGGTATGCGTTCCACCTCACGGCCGAGGAATACCCATCGGGGAGGTCGCTACCAGCAGAGGGGTTCCACTCGAGGTTGGACTGACACATCATATCGAGGTCGTTCAACAGCACGAGGATCACGAGGTAGGTCCTATCAAAATTATAGCCGTGGTAGGCAACAACAAAGAGGCGGACAGATACATGTTATAACCGGGAACTCGGAGCCCCAAGTTCCACCGGAAAACGTCGGAGAGGAAAACAACCAGCAGTTTTTTCGAGGCTAAAAATAACTTTATATATTCATATAATAATTCGCTATTCGCCACTTTATCCATAGACGGTGCAGCATATTCATGGCTAATCGATACGGGAGCATCGATTTCAGCTATTAAACAAGAGTACATTATTAAACATAACATTCCTATCCATAAATGGACGACAACTATAAACGGGATTGGAGGCAAAGTACGGGCAATAGGCTACGCGTGTATAAAATTGACAACTCAGACATATTGTTTTAGTCACAAGTTTTATGTTTTTGATTCGTTGCCATGTAAGGCGGATGGCATCATTGGATATGATTTCTTAAACAAGTTTGGATCGTGTATAGACTTACAAAGTAAAGAAATGACTCTTTATACTTCGTTTAACAACAAGATAGTTTTAAAGTTAAATAACCAGCTTAAACATATGTTTAATATACCATCTAGGTCTGAATCAATCCATTATTTAGATACAAATATGAATGAAGAATGTGTGGTCTGTGCGAAAGAGTTGTCTGAGGGTATATTTATGGCTAGTACTATAGTCTCACCGGTCAATGGCAAGATCCCTATTAGAATACTAAATACGACTGAAAACACTGTAACCTTAACTGAAATTAAGCCAAGTATACATAAGTTAAGCGAATACAATTTATGTTCATTTGATAGTTGCACACAAGGCGCCGATCGTGTAAAAACTTTGTTATCAAACCTCAACTTAAAACATTTGAACTTAGAAGAAAAGATAGCGGTTCAAAACGTGTGTGCTAAATATGCTGACATCTTTTATTTGCCAGGGGATACATTAAAAACTACACCTATTTACAATCACAAAATACATTTAAAAGAACATGCTAGTCCCATCTATATGAAACCATACAGATTGCCACATTCTCAGAAACCCGAAATTGAGAAACAAATAAAAAACATGTTATCACAAAATATTATAGAACCCTGTTCAAGCGAATGGTCAAGCCCAGTACTTCTAGTACCAAAAAAAATTGATACCACGGGACAAAAGAAATTTCGTTTAGTTATAGATTATAGGAAATTAAATAACGCTATTAAAGACGACAAATTCCCACTGCCAAATATAACGGACATCCTTGATTCTCTTTCCGGTTGTATCTATTTCACACATCTAGATTTATATCAAGGATTTTATAACGTAAATCTCGATAAACACAGTAGAAAATACACAGCTTTTTGTTCCGGTCAGTACCAAATGACCAGGATGCCAATGGGTCTAAAAACGAGCCCAAATTCTTACTCAAGAATGATGAATATGGCAATGGCCGGATTAACGTATGAAAAATGTTTAGTGTACTTAGATGACGTAGTGGTTTATGGGAAATGTTTACATTCAGCTACTAAAAACTTAATAGATGTGTTTGACCGATTGCGAAAAACTAACTTAAAATTAAACCCCATAAAATGTGATTTCCTCCGAAAAGAGATGTTATACTTAGGTCACGTAATATCGTCAGACGGTGTACAACCGGACCCCAAAAAATTGGATGTAGTTAAAAATTACCCAGTACCAAAAAACTCGGACGAGGTAAAGCGATTTGTCGCTTTCGCTAATTACTATAGGAAATTTATTAATAAATTTGCAGCAATAGCACAACCCTTAAATAATCTTACAAAGAAAAAAACTAAATTCCAATGGACAGATGACTGTCAACAGTCATTCGATCTTTTAAAACAATTATTAATGAACCCACCAATACTTCAATATCCCAATTTTTCATCTGACAACGTGTTCACCTTGCAAACAGATGCTTCGGGTTATGCAATAGGAGCCGTGTTAGCCAATCAAAACGGAAAACCCGTCGCATACGCCAGCAGAACACTTAACAAGGCCGAAAAAATGTATCCGACTATAGAAAAAGAATTACTTGCCATTGTCTGGGCCATAAAACACTTTAGGCCATACCTGTACGGTCGTAAGTTTAAGGTCCTAACCGACCATAAACCACTAATATATTTATTTAATATTAAAGACCCGTCCAGTAGATTAATGAAGTTTCGGATTTTGTTAGAAGACTATGATTTCTATGTGGAATACGTGAAAGGATCGGATAATGCAGCTGCAGATGCATTGTCACGAATAACAATAACATCAAAGGATTTGAAAGAGATGCATGAATGTGTTTTAAATGTACTTACGCGGGCACAGAAAAAGAAGTTATATACGGGACAAGACAATTCAGATACTATGGTTACTACTGATGGATGGTCTGATCAGCCAAACGTCGTGGAAACTCATAGTAAGCCGAAAATGTCAATTGAACTTACATTAACATGTAATAAAACTATAAATAAATTAAGAAAGGAAAACGTGATAGTAGAAGAAAGTCAATTATTTGTATACGTACCGAAAAATATGGTAATATACATAAAACCAGAACCTCAATCACAATCGACGCCAGGCGCTTTTGTGAGAGAACTGGAAACATTTTGTGGAAAATTAAAAATTGACGAAATATATTTACTTAAAAATAAACAAAATAGTATGTTTATAAAATTAATAGCACAAGAAATAAAGCAAAGTAGCCCGTGGTTAGGTCCAAGATTATGCATATTAGACGACGTAATACGAATACAGGATAAAGATGAAATTAGAGTCATTCTAAACGACTTCCATCTGTTACCTACAAGTGGCCACGCAGGTATCAGACGGATGGTCAATAACATAAAAAAGTACTATTATTGGGCAGGTCTCGAACGCGATGTCACTGATTTCATAAAAAGATGTGACAAATGCCAAAAACAAAAATATTCGGTCCATATCAAGGAACCCATGACTATAACCTCAACAGCGCACGCAGCATTTGAGAAAATATTTATGGACGTTGTAGGTCCGTTAGATAGGGACATACAAGGTAACTCATATATATTAACGCTTCAATGCGAATTAACAAAATACGTCGAGGCATATCCTTTAAAAACAAAAAGAAGTGAGGAAATTGCTAAAGAATTTGTAAATAATTTCATTTTACGACATGGAATTCCTAGAGAAATAGCGACCGATAGGGGTGCAGAATTTATGTCTGAAACAATGACAGAAACTTGTAAATTACTTCATATAAACAAAATTAACGCTACTGCTTATCACCACGAGAGCATAGGCTCACTCGAGAACACACATAAGCATTTAGGTGCATTCCTGAGAATCCAAACAGATAATCACCCGGAATCGTGGAGTACTTGGTTACCTTATTGGTGTTTCAGCTATAACACATCAGTTCACACCGAAACTAAATACACACCTTTTGAGTTAGTATACGGTAAAAAATGTAACTTACCCAGTAATGTAACCAAGGCCGTGGAACCACTTTATAATATTGACGATTATCCTTTACAGCTAAAATATAGACTACAAGTATCCACTAAAGAAGCTCGTGAAAATTTGATACAATCAAAAACATCTAGAAAAATAAAATACGATCAAAGAATTAACCCAATCGTATACAAAAAGAACGACTTAATCTTAGTTAAGAACGAGACTGGTAATAAATTTGCCAATATTTATTCAGGTCCTTATATTGTGATTAAAGACATGCCACCTAATGTGGAAATATTAAAGAATAACAAAATTGATGTAGTACATAAGAACCGTACCAAACTGTATAATAGTTAATACGCATAAAAAAAAAAAAAAAAAAAAAAAAAAAATTATAATCTAATGTAAAATCATGTAACTAATCATAACTGTATTGTTCTGTATGTTATCCGTTAATCAAAAAAAAAAAAAAGTTATGTAATTAATAATATTACTATAATGAATGCATGTAATCATAATATATTCTGTCCATGTACTCATAAAAAAAAAAAAAATAATAACCTATATAACTTAAGCAATAAGATAAAAATAAAATAATACAGTTAATTATTTTATTTTCCCTTACCGAGGGAGATGTAGTGATGTAAGTGCATATTATGCTAGTGTGTAAGCCTATATACTGAAGAACCCAGAATAAACGTTTAGTATTAGATCAGCATTCATTGGTTTTACTTGTCTCCAACTCCCAACCTCACACCTGCTCGAGACATGCCGTGAAGAGCCCCCTCAGCTGGGGCTCTAGCTCCTTCAGAGCCAGGACGAGAGCTCGACCAGGAACTCCGTCGGGTCCGGGCGCTGTGTTCTTAGCCCGGAGTCGCGACACGGCCGCTCTCGTCTCTGCCTGCGTCACCTCGGGGACATCGGTGCTCTCCTCTTCTGGAGAGTCTGTGGCTGAGGGCGAAGCCATCGCCGGGGGAACGTGTCCCGCTCGCTCAGGGAAGAGGGCCGTCACCACCGCCTCTAGCAACTGGGGTTCCATACTCTGCGCCAGTGGAGGCGCCCAGGGACGCAACTTGCCCCGTACCCAACGGTAAGGGCGCCCCCACGGATCCCGATCAAGGGACCCCAGCAGCTCCTCCCTGGCACGCGACTTAGAGTCGCCGATGGCCAGCCACAGAGTCTCCTTGGACGCGCGGTACGCCTCATACCGCGCGTCTTCCTCGACGGAATCCCGTCGACGTCGTCTCCGGTATCGCGTGTACTGGCGGCGAGCCGCAACGCACTCAACGCGCAGCCGCGCGATCTCGTCCGTCCACCAGTACACCTGGCGCCTTGCGGACTGTTGGCGGACACGGGGCATGGACGCGTCGCAGACCTGCGTCATCGCCCCGCGAAACCACAGCGCCACCGCTTCGACGTCGACGGGGCCGTCCGTCGTCGACTCCCAAATCCAGGACTGGACTAAGGCAGCTTCCTCGAGTAGTTCCTTGTCGATGCGCTTAAGCGCCCAACGCGGGCCGTCATTAATCGGGGTTGTTGGATGGCGGCCGCTCGCGGTCTGGGCGGAGACGTCGAACCGGATATACCGATGGTCCGAAGCGTCTCCACCTCCACGGCGACACGCCAGTCGTGGACTCGGCTAGCGACAGAGGGGCTAGCGAACGAGACGTCCACTATCGACCCGCCCCGCTGCCGCACGCACGTGTATTCCGAACCCCGATTCAGGACGACCAGACCAGTCGTCACCGCCCACTCTTCCAGCACCTCGCCCCGAGGGTCAGTGACCGGAGATCCCCACGCCGATGACTTGGCGTTGAGATCCCCGAGCACCAGAACGGGACGAGGGTGATAGCGGCCTACGACGGCGCCCAACTCGACAAGGAAACTCTCAAAGTCGGCGAGACTCTTGTTGGGGGAGAAATACGCCCCCACGATGACGATGCCGCCCGAGACCGCAGCAACCCAGCCGCGGCCCCGAGACGGGTCGATCAGAGTCCCGCCAATAATGGCCACCAAACCGTCAGCGCACCCCAGCCAGTTGTCACGGGCGGGGATGAAGTACGGTTCGGCGACCACAGCCACGTGGATCGACCACTCTGCCATGCTCTGGAGTAAAAGATCCTGAGCTCTGGCAGAGTGATTGATGTTGCCCTGGAGGAAATGGAATTGTGCCGTTATTGACACTCCATTCCCTCGGCAACGGTCCTGGGCCGGGAGTCGGCCGCGGAGCTACTAGCCTGCGGGGGCGGCGAGGTTTCCCCGGCAGGCTTAGAACTCCTCTTCTTCTTCTTTTTGGCCTTGCTGGCAGGCGCGCCACAGGCCCCTCCGCCCACTTTGTGTCCCGCTGGCCTCCCGCAGCCGAACACAAGCTGCAGTTGAGCGCCGCGGAACACTGGGCCGCCTTGTGGCCGGGCTGACCGCAGCGATAACAGAGGTCGCTACGGTCAATCTCAGCGGTGCACTTTGCCCGGACGTGCCCCTTCTCCAGGCACCGGAAGCACCGCAAAGCCCGGGGCTGCAGGAGTTTCACCCTCGCTGCAACCCAGCCAACCAGCAATCTGCCGCTTATGGCGATCTTCTTCGCCGACGCCACAGGGCACCGAACCCAGGCCACGCCGAGTCCGGTGGCGTCGGTGCGAATATCGCCGGCCCGCACCTTGTCCGGCGGACACTCTCCGCTTCGGGCAACGGCCGCCACCACCTCCTCAGACGTCACGGAGTCGTCCAGACCAGCAATCCGCACCTCTGCGGTTTTCATTGGCCTGGAGACCCGGACGTCCTCAGGGTTGAGGACCTCCCTCATCTTGGCGGCCAGAGCGTCCGCCTTTTCGGCACTGCCGCTCGCAGCACCAGCCACCTCGAACAGCCGCGCACCCGTGGCAGCCTGCCTGAGGGTGACGGACTGAAGACCAAGATCCGATAACTTGATCTTGGCCTTGGCCTCGGCAATGACCGACTGGTACGTTACGCCGCGCTCCGAAGCTCCGGGCTGTAGCGTGAGCGTCACAGCCTCGGAACGCGGAGCACGTATCGCCGGTCCTTTGCGACCGCCTTTGGCAGTCCGCCGCGCAGGCTGCGCAACCGCCTTTGTGGTTCGGCCAGGGGCGCGCGCCGATGCTGAGGCCACCTTGGCGGCTTTGCGGGCCTTCTTGCGGCCCACGACTGTCGCCCAGGTCTCACCCTTAGACCCGGCAGTCGCGGGCTGATCGCTCGATCGAGGCACAGGTCTCGGCGGCTCCTCAGCCCTCCGCCGTGTATCGGCCGCTAGGGGCGGACGGAGGATTTCCGCGGGGAGGCGCCGAGAGATCGCCTCCATGCGAGCGTTGACCATGCTCCTGCACTGGAGCATGCAGAGCCGGACAATGCGCTCGACCTCGTCGTCGGTACGAGTGCTTGCCGGTCTCGGTGCGGGAGCCGGGGCCACTACCGATGCGGCATCGGTGGACGTGCGTCGCTGCTGCTGCTCGCTCAGCGCAGCGACTTGTCGACGGAGGACCTCCAAATCATTTCGGAGACGGCTGTTCTCCTCCCGCAACTTCGCGACCTCGTCTGAGGCCGTCCTGTTGAGGAGGACGCCAACCGCCTCCTTAATGTCCACGGCAGCCTCCTTCAGACCGCGGGTGAACGTGCCCTTCAGGCTGCCGGATTTGGTGGCAACCTTCAGGACTAAGTCCACCCCGTCCAAGGCAAGCTGGCTTAGGGCCACCGCAGATGGGTCCCCCCCTTCCGCCGCTAGAGCAGCGCGTCGCTCGCGTGCCCGTCGGGCCATTTCCGACACTTCGTCGGCCGCGACGGCTTTGCGCTGCTCTCTTCTGGTGGCGTTGAGCTCCGCCTTTGAGCTCCCTAGCGAGGCACAGCTCTCGCCACCAGGGTCCTCGGTAGTGACCCCCATGTCACTATCTGCTTCGCTGGCCGCCGGAGTATCGGAGCGCACGAACCTACCCTGTGCGTCCCTCCGTGGCCGCGAAGCACTCACCCCTCTCGAAGCCTGCCGACCTCTACTCGCGGTCGGCAACTTCGGGGCCAGCAGACCTTCCTCATCTGAGGACAGATCCACCGACCCACCTCCCACCAGAGCAGGGTCGCGTGGACGTTTCCTAACGGAAGACGGTCCACGCGGCCCTCCGTCAATATTTTTTTTTAAAACACTGCTGCCAGTAATATTATCAGCAACAGGGGCCTGGTCGCCTACCCCTGCGCGTCCGTCGGTAGTCAATTTAACACTCGCAGGCCCGGGTACCTGCGAGCGCCGGGCGTCAGCCGGGTCGCATGACAAAACTATTCCATTGTCCGACATTTCCATTACGATATGGGTGGTACGCACATCACTTCCCCAAGGCGATGCGGCCGCTCTTTTTGGGAGGGTATTTGATCCTCCCGAGGCCCGCGGATGCCTCCGGTGCAGGATATACCGCCCGCTGCTCGGTATCTACAAACTAATGCTAGCCTAATATATTTTTTTTTATTTTTAAGTATTTTGTGAATTTTTTTTTTTTTTTTTTTTTTTTTTTTTTTTTTTTTTTTTTTTTTTTTTTTTCCCCAAATTAGTAAGAATGAAAAACCTAAAACTAACCTATAACTAACTTAACCTACCCACCACCCGGCACCGTGGCTCAAAACACCTCGCCACGGATGCCCCTAGACCCACGGTCTTCCCCACCTCGGTCACCACGACGTACACGCCGCGGAGACCCCTAGACCGCGGACTGTACAACGGCCCGCGGTCTACCCCGCCTCGCTCCCTAATCGTGCACTCTGCGGCTGCAGAGCGCAGATAGAGAGCCCTCGGGAGCGACTCCTCCGCTCCGGCAGAAATTCGCCACGGACAACAATCTCCTCTCTCCCACCCCTCACGAGGAGACTGTTGCCCGCGCCCAGGGTGCACCGGCCCAGCGCCTGCTCGTCCCCAAGAAAACAAAAGGACCAGCAGCCACTGAGCACTCGGGGAGGTTTTCTGCCAGGCACCCCGACCTAACCCGACCTAACCCGACCTAACCTGATTGTTCATAAGGAGAAGAACGGGCTAAGAAACTCCTTACACACTCTTTTAATTCGTGTTACAGTTCTCATTTACACAAAGTAATCTTATTCACTTCAAAAACCACTTTTAATTACATACTTCAATTGTTTTCTAATCGCGAGCTAACTAACTCGACTTCTCGTTGTACCTACGCGTGTTCTCTGTCTGGGCGGAAGTGCCACACACCCAGTACAGTAATTTATTAGTTAGTTTGTAACTAGTTACAGAAACTGATTTAGTTGTAGTTTCAAATTATAAATTGAGTTATTGATCATTAAAATGGTATTCGGCGCCATCTTCCACAATATTGTGGAATGTTGCCTCAAAACAAATCTTAGTGTTAAATGAGCATTGTTAAAATCCCAATGGTCAAATATTTGCTTATCTTAATTTAACGAGCCATGCATTATAGATGCCATAAAACGTATTTGTCGTACTCACAATTACTAAGTAAATATTGGCAGGTCAACCTAGAATCTAGGCGTAAGTATCTAGAGGCTTCTGTACTGTATGGTATTGTTCATGGTGATTTTGATTGTATCGATCTCACGAACAAACTATGTTATGTAGTCCCACGCACCGTTAATATACGTAGTACACGTGCAGGTACCCTATTTGCTGTCAACACCTGCCGTACTAATTCTGGCTTGCGCTGCCCTATACGTCGAATGGTTGAATCTTATAATTGTAGTTTTGTTAATATCGATATTTTTGTATGCTCAAAATCCAAATTTAATTCTAATGTTATGAAAATTATTATTTACCAATAATGTTATTAGGAATGTAAGCTAGGTAGTCTATATTTTATTATCTATTATTTATTTGCTTTTAGTGCTAATTATTACTCTGTTGCCAAGCAATCTAATCAATTGGAATTTCTATTTTGCATGATGTAATTATTGTTTCGTTTATTTAATTATTGTTAATCGATGTATCTATAATTATTTGTTATTAATGTGATGTAATTATTTATTACCTACCTAGTGGCACCATATTCTCTTTTGTTATTATGCGGATAATGTAGTGGGCTGTAATATTGCTAATATATTGTATTATCTTTTCTCTGTTCCAACACATATTGTAGTTGTTTATTGTCCCTGGATAAATAAAATAAAATAAAATAAAATAAAAAACTATAGGTCTAGCTAAAGACTTTCGTTTAATAAATAAATCTTCAGAAGATCTAGTCACGAACTATCTCAGTACTAGTTAATACAGGGACCATTAGATGGCGCTTATCTCTTCTGTCAATCGATACATATCATTGTAATATTTGTACTTGCAACCCACAGATGGCAGGATCAATATTATGATGGATGAGACATTATAAGTTGGTTATTAATTAGATTAACTTATATTCTTAGCAGATAGACACTCTTGCGGCGACATATATGTTATGGACCAAGTGATTAATGCGGGCATTATTAATAATGTACGAGCATTATGAATAATGTCTAGCTCTATCGGGCTAAGTGATTTATTACTATCTTAACTTCATTATTTATCACATTGCACGGTCATTATTATATTGCTACATGACCATTGGGCAATTTGATAATAAAGCTAAATACAACGCGGTGCGGGGGCGGGGAGGGAAGCACGCATGGCGTGACACGGTTTGACCAATCAGAGACCGCCATTCAGCGCGCAGATCGTGCGCGGCTGACTTCAAGCGCTATTGTTTTTGTTTAGTTTTGCATTGTAAGCGAATACGGACGGACGCGGATGGGTTTTACGTTCGTAACTCAGTGTTAACGCGAGTGTGTTAGCAAACTATAGTGAAACAGCTGTTAGTGTGTATTTTAATAATTAATCATGGATATTTCGAAATTAAACGAAATGAATCGTCAGTTTGACGTAAGATTGATTGAATTAATGTCACTTAAAGGACAAAATACTCGGTTTTTCACCAACGAAAGCTATACTGAGATGATTGAAAAAGTTAAATCTGCAAAATCAAAGAAGTCGCATAAAAAACCCGAAGATTATCAGCGTTTGCTAAGATTTGACGTCATGGCTGTTGGAGAAACAGAGAAATTGATTGTTCCAGTCAAAGACAATACGATTAGGTACTACCTACGTGAAAAACAACGAGATAGTTCAGACTTTGCATGATACTCACCTGAATGTAGGGCATGGTGGTAGAAACCGGAT
This sequence comes from Noctua comes, assembly GCA_963082995.1. Lineage (NCBI taxonomy): Eukaryota > Metazoa > Arthropoda > Insecta > Lepidoptera > Noctuidae > Noctua > Noctua comes. Next base: position 18,784,842 of record OY720276.1, on the reverse strand, counting down.
GGAAATATTACGAGGGAAATGATTGCCATTTATTTAAACCTATGTGAGAGCTGCGAAAAGAAACGTAGCGTTCCAAAAAAAGGGTTAGTTGTTAAACCTATTCTTAGCGGCGAAATGAATGCAAGATGTCAAGTAGACTTTTAGACATGCAGTCACAAGGAGATAATCAGTATAAAGAAGGGCGGCGAAAATGGACCCAAGGAATCTAAAAATTAACGAAGCTCCATGCAAATGTAAATATAAAATAATTATAACTACAATTATACAGGAAAAGTTTTTTTCCTCTACCGATATTTTGACAGAAGAAACTTTTGAAAATTAAAAAAAATACGTATTTTTTAACTTCATATGTTTTAGTAATAAAAAATAAAGTTATCGTTTACGAAAGTTGTCTATTTTGAAACTGATGTTATGGTCACTCACGGCGCGGGCGCGCGTAGCGCGCAGGCAGTTGGTTGTACCTACGTAATCAGCTGTGCGATACGGTGCGGCGTAGGTTACTGACCTCTTATTTTATTAGGTTCGACTAGATTTTATCTCTTAATTTGTAATTCCAATTTTTCCTTCATACTTTCATGGGCTTAGGACCATCGTAATGCTAAAAATAAAGCTTAAATAAAAGGCACAACTTTCAAATTAGCTATTAAAGAACACGGGCGAGGAAATTGTTGATGAAATTATTAAGCGTCTACGTATGTCACCGTAATAGATACCGACGAAATAATTTACTAAGTTTTATCAAATCAACCATAAGGCCTATCAAAGTCTGGAAAAAAAATCTTCTTAATTGGGAGCTTAATTGACTAGACTATTGATTCTATCTATATCTGTAATGATAATAAATAATCATGGCTTAGTTTAAAAAATAAACACGATTGTTTGTGCTAAGATTATAGCGGTCATAGTTTTTTAATATATACAAATGACATCGTAGTGAAATTCGAGTATGGCAACATCCCAAAAAAAAACATGACATTTCAATTGTCAACCGGCCGCATATTTTGACATGAACAGATAAGGGTTCCCGCACATGGGCCACCGGCCACAACCACAAAACGACGCCACCGGCATATTTCCTGTAGTTTTCATACATTTTATATAGATTCCCGCACACGGTAGGCGCCGGTGGCCGCCACACGCTACAAATCGTCGCTGCTTGCTTCTTGTGGCCCGCACCGGCCACTAAACGCCGCCCACTCGCGTGATTCCCGACCCCTCTCTCCCTTACCTCAGTCAACATTCTTCGTCCGAGTCCATTATGATACCGCATGCATGGGCTAAAAAAAAGTAGCAGCCACCGACCGCAAGTGTCACAAGTGGCTGTCGCGCGCTTCAGCTACCTTTGTAGCCGCTTCTAGCTTCTCGTGGCGGCGTTTGTGGCTGTGGCCGGTGGCCCGTGTGCGGGGACCCTAACTTGTCGTTGTCGTCTGTGCGTGCGTCTCGTTATTTTGTTTTCCATCGATTTTCCGTGATTTTCTACTTTATCGACTGCTTCTGTTTATGGAGTCTGAGATTTACTGTTCCCTGTGTGACTAGTGCTTGCCTAAGGATTCTGATTGTTTGCCTATACGACGACATTTTTCTGTGACTCTGGATTCCGATTCTGCCTGATACCTTGGATTTTGTTGTGTGTGCATCGATTTGTTTATCACGATGGGTAGCCGTGTAGCGCCTACACGCATCATGTGCGTCAACTGCAACATATGTATCAATAAAATGCGACGATACCCGGCATTGGCACTTGACTCGAGAGTCACTGCTTTAATCTGCAGCTGGGTATATCCTCAAATTGTAAGTATTACTGACGACTAGTCCCGTTACAAGATATTGATTATCTTCATTGCCTAGAACTGTTCATCAAGTATAATACAAGATTTTTGTTTGTAGTTGTTTAAAATCATGTTTTTAAATGACATTAATAATAAATCATTCTAATGTATTAAGAGTATTTTCCTTTTGTTGTTAGATTTTGGAAGATGACCATGTCTGCGAGGCATGCAGAGATCTTGCAATGGCTGCAGTTAATGGTACCATGCAAAGAGAAGTTTCTGGCAGTGAAGAAGCTGGACCAAGTACGAGGGGGCATACAAATGTGTGCCTTTTATGTGGCTGTTCAACCCTTCAAAGACAGAGTGACTTAATATTAAGACAAAACATTGTAGGCTTTGTAGATTCCCAGCTGCTTGTTAACTTTTTATTTTTGTTCTACATTTTTTGAGTAGTAAGCAACGAGTCATTGTCGGGCCTACGCTGTCCCCCCATACTTAAGTACAAATGCTGTATCCATAATAATATTGTAACACCAAATGATTTGAAAAGAGTAACCATGGAGTTTCTTGTCGGTTCTTCACCATAGGAAACGACCAACCCGAACCGTGCACCGTTTTGTCGACGTTTTATAAGAGCCCATCGAGGCCTATGTGAAATAAAATATTTTGATTTGGATTTTTGAATAAATCTTAAAAAAAAACGTTTTTTTTTAATAAGTAGCTACCAATGACCTACTCTTACCATGTAATTAATCATATAATATATCTATTACTAACTGCCCTAAAGATAGTTGACTAAGATTATTAAATAAATATTTATTTAAGTAGGTTGTATGTAGGTACCTACCTACGTTTCATGTGGCCATGTCCATGTGGCAGACCTACGGACATTCGGTTGGACTTAATATCCTAAATACGTAGTCCGTAGATTATTTGTATTGAAAATGCATTTCTATCAATGATATTTTAAGTGATAAGTAGATATTCCTATATTTCTTTTTCGATTATTCTATTGTTGACAAGACATAACCTCTAAAACTTTAAACTGAAATATGTTTAATTCCTGACTTCCTATAAAAGTATAACGAAAGACAAAACTGTTCAGAAATTCAAACTCTATACTTTTAGATATTTTTCATAGGCAGACGCAAAAAAAAATGTCAACAAAAATTTGTTTGGGCGTTCGCCGGTGTTCTTTAAATTGAAACAACGTTAGGTATTTATTATTCATACTTTAACCTGTCTGCATTACGGCGTATTTAAAAAATTGGAATCAACTATTTACAAAAATTACAATCAAAAATAACCTACACCTAAAAGAATAAATTGCTTACCCCTACATGAGTGTCACTATCACTAGATCACTACCTACTAGTCACTGTATTTCAATAAATGTTCAAAATGTAGTCCTCCTCTTTCTAGGCATAACCGTGCACGTTTTAACAAATTATCGTTCAGTTTATTTAGAATGTTAGTGTCACTTTTCACTTCATTGAACGCGTTAATTATTTTTAATTTTAAATCGTCAAGGTTTTGGGCCTCTTCCACGTAAACGCGACGTTTGACTTCTCCCCACAAGAAAAAGTCACAAGGAGTGAGATCCGGGGACCTAGCCGGCCACGGAACGGGGCCACCACGACCGATCCAGTTGTCGCCGTATTTTTCATTTAGGTAATTTCGTACCTGTATTGCGTAGTGGGGCGGAGCGCCGTCGTGTTGATAATAAAAATTGGTTAGATACCGTACTGGCACTTCTTCTATTAAGTCTTCTATGGTCGTTTCCAACATTTCTAAATAACGTGGCCCGCTCAAGGCGCCGTCGATGAATATGGGCCCTATTATTTTATTTTTAATAATGCCAGCCCATACGTTGGCGCTAAAACGCACTTGGTGATGCGTCTCTCGAATCTTATGAGGGTTGTTATACGACCACCAGTGTTCATTGTGGACATTGTACAGTCCCACTCTTGTAAACAACGCTTCATCGGTCCACAAAACATTAGCTTGGAGGTTGCTGAGAAGCCACTCACACAAGGCTCGACGAGGAGCTGGGTCTGGGTCATGCAGCTGCTGTACTGGCTGAAAATGGTACGGATGGAGTCCGGCTGTATTTAGAAATTTCCAGACTGCGCGCTGGCTCACACCAAATCGACGAGCCGCGTCGTATGTACTGGCTCTAGGATTAAAAAACACAGAAAAGTGAAAAATAACTTTAGCTTCAGAAGTCGGTGACAAAAAAATTCAGTTTTTTTGTCACCGACTTCTGAAGCTCAAACAAACAAAAGTCACCGAGTTCAGAAGCTAAACTTATTTTTCACTTTTCTGTGTTTTCGAAGTCGGTTTTATTTTTTGCAAAAAAGATTTTTTATAATATTATAAAATAATATTAATAATTCCATTCATTTCAGGTCCAAGACCCATATAAAAACCAAAAATAGACAAAAATACAAACACAAACACATAAATTATAGCCAAAAACAGAATTACATTACATTACAAAGAAACATTATTGAATTAAATTAAAAATTCAAAAATAAAATACATAACCGAATCAGAATAAATTAAAATGTCAAAATAAATTATCATATAATTAAAACATTCCCAAATGTGAAATCAAAGATTCGAAATATTGAATGTCAAATTAGGAAGGACAAAGCTAATAGGCCTTAAAAACATGCCGGTCACAACAGTGCCGCATATAGGGACAATCAAGTCGCCCCGCAATCATTGCCAAAAAAAATAAAAAAAATAAAAAATGCGAAAGTAACTCTGTTTGTTTGTTACGTTTTCATGACTAAACAGCTGATTGGATCGTAATGAAAGGCAAGGAGATAGATTATATCCTGAGGAATGGTACAGGTTATCGTTTTTTTCTCACACATACACATCAAAATTTCCACGCGAACGAAGTCGCGGGCAACAGCTAGTGTACAATATTTATAAACAACATGTAAACTTGATATTAAAACGCTAATTAACAAGGCAAAATTGATTGTCTTTTAACTGTGTCACATTGTATGAACAGTGAGCTGTGGTCAAAATGCTCATGAAAGACAAAAGTAACATTACCAGCGATGAGAAGCTGTAGTTTACTTTTTGTTTTGACATGGCTTGTCCTCTTTCACTTCCTTGGAACGCAACTCTTGTTTGTCGATTCTATCAATCACAGGGAGAATAGACAGCTTGAGAATAGGCCTCTTGATAAGCCCATTCTTTGTTTTCAATGTGACCACCCTGATGATCATCAGCACCGGAATGCAGCTGGACGACGCGGCCAACTGCCCACTTCCCAGGAGTTAAGTTTTAGAAGGCCCCGTCAGTCTTGGTATCATTCCAATTTTTAACACTAAAAGCTCGCTGATATAGACGTTCCACTTTAAACTAACGGCCGTGTGCCCTGAAACAGGCCCACCTGATTTTTTTCTCTCTCTGGCACATCCGTGATCAGGACACGTATTTTTACGAGCGAAATTAAGTCTCGATACGGCAACAAGACGTATTTTGACCACATCCAAATGCCATATCAATGCACGTGACTTTTAACATGGAGGCCGATAATGTACATATAGTGAGTTATAGCAATTAACTGACCCACCTTTGCATAAATGGTTGAAATTTTTTAGAATACGAATTGATAGAATTCTTTAGGAACGCATTTTTTAATTATAACCTACTAGAAGTTGATGCGCGCGGCTTCGCCCACGTGAGGTACGTGGGGTAAGATCACAAAATTAGAGCAGAAAACAAAAAATAACAACAATTCACCAAATGATCGTGTCACGTAAATATAGTGTAGCGTCTCATGCGCGTCTCCTCCCAAAATAGCCGACTAATCGGGTCGACGGCGCGCGTCGCCGGCGCAGACGCCGCTGGTGGCGCGTGCTCAGTAGTGGCGCATCTCCAGCGTTGCGAGTGTGCGATGTGGACACGAGACAGAGCTGTGTGGGCGCTGCTGGCGCTGCTGCTGGCGCGTGCCGGCGCGCAGGACCTCGTCATCGGTCAGTAGATCAGTAGTAATCATTGAGCGTGGATGTGCGTGCTTTGTGCTGACGACCGTCAGCTGCTGTTGCTCGTTGATTATACTGTCTTAATTCCCCGTAAATCGTCCTTTCTGTGTTTGACAGGTTTCTGACAACATCTGTGGTCATCTTGTAGGCTACTTGTATCCATGGAATTAATATAACTAAGTCCATGCTTGTACCTTGTACGAAATGTCTAGCTCCTCGCTCTGTGCAGGAATGTGTGTACTGTGTAGTATGTGAAGTGCGGTGTGTGCAGGCGTGGTGGAACAGCCGGTGCGCGCTCTGCAGCTGGCAGCGGCGGTGGACGCAGCGCTGAACGCGTCGGGCTCCGCCGTCGTGGCGCCGCTGGAGCCCGACGAGCCGCTGGCCCCGCCAGCCGCTGTGTGCGCGCAGGTACCCGACGACCAGCTGTGTGTGTGTGTGTGTGTGCTATGAAGGGTGAATTTTTGAAGTGGGCGTGGAGGGCCAAATCTGGAACTATGAGGAATAGCAAAAAATACTCAAAGGAGTCTCGAGCTCGATTTTAATGAAAACTAAAACTGCATCATTACATTTTTGATGAATCAATATTCCTAGCCAGGAATCGAACCAATTGATTTCGGATAAAATACACACTCTGTATTATATGAATAAGGATCAAATTCTGGAAAATAATGACATACGGCAAATTAAGGGAAAGAGTTCATTTTTGATAAAACACAACAGTATGCAAACAGTAGTAATCAACTCACTATTGTAAGTTTTAATTTCAATTGTTTTTCGTTTTCATTTACTGTGGCATTTAACCGCGTAGAGTCAATAAAATTGAAATTAGAATATTAAGGATATTCTAATTTCAATTTTATTATACATTACAACTATTTTTACAGGCACAACCCAATGCAATAGTGAAGCAACTTAAAGCAAACACACTAACAAGCTTATACTTATTATCTATAACTAATTACATGTAATGTTATCCTTGTGAATTCACTCAGTGTACAAGCAAAAATGTCTACCTCCTCTGCTATAAGGTTAAGAGTGCGAAGCGCCCGCTTCAGGGGCGCCTCATTCAACAGATTAGTGCGGCCACGAGATACAGCCAGCAGCTGAGGCCGAATATGCTGTTGTGAAGATCGACTGCGCTGCTGGCACGGTATAATATCTACAGTAGTGTATCTGCATACAAACAGTCGGAACGCGAGTCATACCTACACGCCTTGAGTTTGGTATGTCACTCGTTACGCAAGAAGTCACGAATGCGCCGCACCAACGAACGAACGTTGAGACGGTTTTATAGCGTGCGATTTGTGAATATTTGATTGAAATAAGAAAAAGTATTTACTAAATATGGCAAACAGTTATAAATATAATAGACTATAATTGTGCTGTCTTTGGTTGCTTGAATTCTTCAATAACGCATCCAGAGATAACATTTTTTAAATTACCTGGAAACTCCGAAAGGTATGAAAAATAATATATACCTACTAGTAGATACGTAATTTATTATTTTTTTAATAGGTAGGTCTTTCGCTTTTTCCACCGAGTAAATTTTGATTAATAAATAAGTGGATAGGTTGAAAAAAGTGACACACGAGTGAATTAGGTACCTACGATAACGTTAAAAAAAAGTCTCGAATTAATAATTTTTATTGATTCTAGTAATCAAAAGACACAACTTGTATTTTTATTGAACACTTTCTATTTGATTCACAACTAATTTTTTTTTTTTAATAAAAATATAATATTTACAATCACAAAACTAGAAAGAAAAGAAACTCAACTAAGTAGATGAAATTAAAATACTGTAGGCGTGGTAGCCCTTTCGCTTGCGAACGTAACGCCCGGCTGTAGGTAATTATTTCAAGGACACGGCCGAGACACAATACTCAATACTGTATATATATAGGGTGTAAGGGAAAACCCTCCACAAATTGATATAATTTTACATTGAGATAAAGAAATAGTAACTGAGAAAAAAAAATTGTTATGTCCTTTATTTATTCTTTCTCTTATCTAATACATTTTTAAATATTTTCAAAAACAAAAGTAAACAAAACATTTGTAAATATAAAAAATAGATGGTCCATCGGCATCAGGCAGGAACAAGGTCCAGGCTGCCGGTGGTCAGGGCTCCAGAGAGAGGAACCGCCTCACTATGCGTGCCGTGTCCAGGAGTACTGCTTTCTGAATCAAGTCCTTGACCCAACCGAATGAGAGCCTCCTAAGGTGTTGGTCGAGGCTCTTGGCAATTAAGCCATGAGCTGATACAACTATCGGCACAATGAACGCTGAGTATATGCTGCTACATCCCACATGTCGACATCCTCGTGAGCCAAGACAAGACAAGACATCCATCATATTCTGCCCTTGGGGCATACAAATATTCACCTAAGAAACAAAAGTCATTCCAACAAAGCTAAAAATATTATTTAATTAGTAAATTACTTTGAATTAAATTGTCCTTTAATCTAATTTTAAATTGTACATAAATATTATCACTTTGTCGTTTAAAAATTCAAAAATATTATGCTTTCCCAACTAGATACAATTTTAGCCGCTTTTTTAGTTTGTGCGCACTTAGTTCCCTCCATGTCTTTGGAAGTTTGTTAAATATTAAAGGCGCCATGCAAAGTACACTTTTCCGCATTAATACTGTTTTGGAACCATGTGAGCAAAGCATCTGTATTCGCGTCTGTTGCGACTGACTTTGTCTGCCACGCGTGGAAATAGTTGTTTAAAAATATAAAAAATAGTAGCCCACCAGCATCGGGAACAGGGTCTGAGCTACCACTGGTCAGGGCTCTTGAGAGAGGAACCTCCTAACGATACGCACCGTGTCCAGAAGTACTGCTTTCTGAATCAAGCCCTGGATCCAGCTGCCAAGCGAGAGCCTCCTCAGATGTTGCTCGAGGCTATTGGCTATTAAACCATTGGCCGACACGACTATCGGCACAATGACTGCTGTACTCACGTCCCACATGTCGACAACCTCGCGAGCCAGATCAAGATATATGAATTGTTTATCTTTCTCTGCTTTCACAAGGTTCTCGTCATGCGGAACCGTTATATCAACAATCATTGCGCGACGCTCCAATCGCCACATCTATCACCACAAAGTCAGGCTTATTGGCAACAATAGTCCTGTCAGTGACCATAGATCGATCCCAATACATCGTGATATTATCATTATCGAGAACTGGGTCGGGCACATACTTATGGTATGGCACTTCTGATTCCACAAGGTTGTACTTCAAAACAAGTTGCTGGTGGATAATCCTGGCAACGAGGTTGTGTCTATGCAAGTACTCTCCGTAAGCCAGACGAGAACACCCAGAAATAATGTGTCGGATTGATTCTCCCGGACGGTGGCATGCCCGTCATATATCAATTCGTCATCATAAATTCGTCCATTATTGCACAGACAAAACCTTCGGTTTCCCCAAATAGGTCACCGAAGCGCAGAAAAGACGGAGGCTAAGAAGTCTGCATCGGGCCCATGTAGGGCCCGGTAAAAGCGTCCGTGAAGCTTCTTGCCCTGCTATACCTCCTTGCGATCATAAGTGACTAATACTCTAGACTTGCGCCAGTTCTCGTTAGCCAGAGAGAGCAGGGTGAGGCCCTTGTCCACTGAGACCACATCTCGGTGCATCCCCACGTCGACTTCTAGGAAGTATTCCCTGAGGCTGCATACCTCACGGTTGGGCAGGGTCTTAGCATTTAAGAAGCCACGACCCCCGCACTTCCGCGGGATATTCAGTTTCATCACCGACGACCATGGGTGATACATTCGATTTGCGGTCAGCAGTGCGCAGACCCTCCTATCCAGGGCATCAAGTTCCGTCTGAGTCCATTTAAGTATGCCGTAAGAATACATCAAAACCGGCATGACCCAACCATTGAAGGCGCACACCTTGTTTCCGCCTGACAAAAGACTGCTTAGTACTTTATTCAGGCGGCCAAAGAAGCGGTCCCTCAACGATTGTTTCATGTCGGCAGTATTGATACCTAATGCATCCGACATACCCAAATACTTGTAGGTATCTGTTGAGGAGAGGGATCTAAGGTGTATGGAATCCGAGAGTTGAGTTCCGACGGATTCCATAATCTCCCCTCGCTTCACATGCATGACTGCACATTTGTCCACACCAAATTCCATCCTGATGCCGCTATTGAAAGTTTCCGTTACCTTCAGTAGCTTCAACAGTTGCAAATTGTTGGGCGCAAAGAGTTTCAGATCATCCATGTAAAGAAGGTGAGATGTGACCTGATTACCTCTCCTCAACCGACTACCTAGACCTGAACAACAAGAAACAACAACCTGTGCTGAGAGGGTTCAAGGCCAGACAAAACCACAATGGACTCAGACTATCACCCTGGAATATACCGCGCTCGATCTTTATCGGTTTGCTATTCCCCTGGATCTGTACGCGTGTAGCGAAGGACCGTTCACATACATGACATCAAGAACACTCACACTCACACACTCACTCTAGGTCGAGTATTGCCCTCCCTGAAACAGATTAACTTGGCGATGAGTGCTCTAGCCTCACCGATACGCCGCTCAATCGTGCACTGCCAAGCTGGAACAGCAAATATTGGTCGTGTAGCTCTGTCGTTGTTAGGAAATTTTACGTGAGCTACACGACATGCCGCTACAGCTCCACAGTACAATATTGAGTGAGTATCGGCGAGGTCTTTCCTGCTGTCAAAACAGTTTGACAGCTGCGAATCTAGAGCACACACCAGCGCCTTGTTTTTCTTGTGCATAGGCAAACGAGGTAGACGTGGCCTAAGTTCTGGCGGTGTGGAACGGTACTCTCGGAATGCACCCTCCAAAGCGCTCCTTAATTGCACGTTGCACTGGATACTCACGGATATAACTTCGTCATTATCCTCTTCACCATCGTTGTCGGATCGCGGCGGAGCGCTGGATACATTTTGCAGCTGCACCGCGATCATTAGCGAAGCAGGCGTAAATAGGTTACTCCGTGAATCGAAGCGTAGTCGATCAAGTACGATGTCATCCAACATTTGGTTACGCTGGATGGCCCGCACCTGATCCGACAGTCTTTGCGCCGACACGCTGACACCTGGCTCAAGCACCTGAAATAGAGAGAGCATCCGACCACGATACGCAGTCAAGTTTCTCCCTCAGTAGCCCCATAATATGCGCGCATGACGTTCTCATTAATGGACTGAGTCCATCGCATGCGCGACACATTTCCACCGGCAGCGGGGACCCTGTTCGGGGCCTTTTGGCCTCGAGGTCCCAAGCCCGCTGGTGGCCGTCTTCTTCCTTGTCGTCGTGGTGGTGACGGAGTCGACGGCGGGGAGGAAAACTCGTCGCTCGAGCTCGACGCAACTGCAGCGACCGGAGACACAGCACTCACGATTCAGGCGCGTCCCGGCGGCTGCGAGTCGGAGCTGAGCGACGAGTCTGGAGATGGTGGGTGTGCCTATTGTTTTGCCCGGTTTCTTTTCAGCATTCCTGGGTATTTGACGTTTGTCATTTATTCGCTTTTATCTGCATTTTTATGTATTTGTATGTATATTTCGTACTTATTTCAAATCATTTTATTCCATTTTCGTTTTGTATTCTGATTGTCCAAAACATATTTATTTCAATTGAATTAATCGAAAAAAGTTATAAAATTATTGAATGGCAGAAAAAATATATAATAATATAATATCGCACATCGGCAACAAGAGAGTCACAATACAACACAGAAAAATACGAAATTGAGATAAGTATGCCATGAGAAAGGCAATCACAAATTCTATCTGCTAAAAAAACGTCATAATTATAGTGCGATTCCTCGCCGAGAGATGGCATTTAATAACCTTTTTCACCGAGCCACTTTCCTGCCTTTTGTAGCGTAAATAGTGTCACATCACAGTTGATACAGAACGAACATGAATCTAGTGTGTGTAGTACTGTCTTAACTTGTGTAACGCGGTAAGTAATTTTCATATATTTGATTCGACAAAAAGACAGTCACATCATGTGAAATGACACTATTCTTGCTTTAGCGTTGCTTGAGACAGAGTTATTATATGGTTCGAAGTGTTATAACATGTGATAAGACTGTACTACCGAATAAGACAAGTATTAAATTGGGTATTATTTCTCTAGTTCTGCTATAAATAATGCTTATAATTTATCTTAACGCATTACAACTGTTACAACTGCTTATTTTTACTTTATTAGGCCAACAAGAAGGAATTCAAGAAGAGCGGAATTCATGATTGAATTAGCTTTATGAAGTTCTGATAACAACAATACAATATAATAAATAATAGAGATCTGAATTTTATTTGGTGATGGAGACAGAAGCCAGTTGCAAGAGGTCGTCAATAGTTTACAGCAGCTATACCGTGTTTGGGGTCATTGCATGCACCTTAATGAAAAAAATAGACCTAGTTGAAATGTAATTGTCATCGAAGGTCTGACAATGGAGACGAAAGGTAGTTGCAAGAGGTCCTCTACAGTTTACAGCAGTCATATCGTATTTGACCTCAGTAGAGGCTCATGAAACTGGCACAGGTGGAAGGATATTTCGCCTTCACCACTTTGTTTGTTAAAGACAACCGTAATAAAGAAATAGCTGTTTCCTACAAAAGTGCAATACCTACACGGTGAAAATGTATGGATGCATTTTTTTTTTTAATAAACTTTGAAAAAATTCTATGTGGGGGGCTCAGAATGACGTACTGAATACGTGGTAACCGTTTTCGCGTCGGTGTCCCTTCCACCCCGTATTATAATAGCACATAGTCGTATTGTATGTGTCTTTCGCGAATGTGTTTGCCATTATACAAAGTGTTAATTTCAAAAATCAAAAGTTTTATGATGTTTGTGCGTGTTGGTGTAACAAATAAGCATTCCTCTGTGTTTTAGGCGGCGGGTAGTGAAGAGGGCGGCGCGGCGGTGGCGGCACTGGGCGGCGGCGACGCTCGCGCGGCGCGGCTGGCGGCGGCGGGCGCGGCTCGCGCGGCTTTGCCGCTGCTGCTGGTGGAGCACGCGCCCGCCGACGCCTCCTGGGAGGCGCTCGAGCTATACCCGCACCCGCAGGTGCTGGCGCAGGCGTGCGCGGAGCTGTGCCAGGCGAAAGGCTGGCAGCGCGCCGTACTGCTGCACGAGGGCGATGCGCGCGGCGCCGCACTGCTCACAGCTAGCACGACGCCGCTCGCGTTGCTGGCGCGCCAGCTGCCGCCCAGCCATGAGGACGCACTGCTGAGGTCACACACACCACCACGCGAGAATATGATCCAATGATTCGAGCTAAACCATGCTACTGGTAAAGTTGTGTGTGCAGGAACTTGCTGCTGGTTCTGAAGAAGTCCGGCTTAACGAAGTTCATCGTGTGGTGCTCGGCGGAGTGCAGCGTACGCGTGCTCGACGCGGTGCAGCGCGTGGGGCTGCTAGCCGAGAAGCACTCCTACATCATGCTGTCGCTGGACCTGCACACGCAACCGCTCCACGACTACAGCCACGGCGGCGCCAACGTCACAGGTGAGCTCTGCCCCGCCCCCCACCCCACACTGCGACATATCCCGTACGCTACTCGCTAACTGGTCGTGTCCACAGCGTTCCGCCTCTTCGATCCCGAGTCCCCCGAAGTGGTGGAGGTGATGAGTCAGTGGCGCAAGATGTACACGGAGCGGCTCAGAGTGGCGCAAAGCGTGCAGGACGGCGAGGAGCCGGCGGAGCCTGAGGAGGCGGCGGGCATAGCGGCGGCGCCGCCCACCGCGCTGCTGCTGGCGCACCTGGGCACGGGGCTGGTGGCGGAGGCCTGGCGCCGCCTACAGCTGCCGCCCGCCGCGCCCGCCGACTGCGACGCGGGCGCTGGCGCCTTCCACGCCGACACGCTACTCAACTACCTGCGCTCGGCAAGTACCCGTCGCTCGGTACCAGCTACAGCGCCTAGCAGGGCTCATGTTATAGGAAGTGGTCGTACGGATGCAGGAGGAGTGGAACAGCGAGGACGGTGCCGGTCGGCTGGTGGGCGGTGCCATCACGTGGGAGGTGGAGGGCGGTCGGCGCGAGGTGCAGCTGGAGGTGGCGGAGCTGACGCGGGGTGGGCGGCTGGAGCGCGTGGGGCTGTGGGCTCCGCGCGCGGGGCTGTCCTGGCAGCGCCACGACCCTCCCGCCGACACGCCGCCGCCCGAGTCCATGACCAACCGTACTTTCACCGTGCTCATCGCTGAGGTACGCGTCACACTTCAGCTCCAGGGGGAAACCTCCGTTTCAATGGTAAACGTCCAGCAACCACTATTATCCAACTACCAGCGCGCAGCGGGTACAACGGTAGCGCAAATGTAACGCAACTTGTATAAAGGGTGTAAACAGACCCCTAACATATCCGAAAGGCACTTGTTCTCCCCGTCTCTGCGTTTTTTTTTTTGTTCTAGACCATACCTGGGAACCTTCTAGTTACGGAGATATTAGGGGTCAAAGTTTCAACTTTTTCACAAGTTTTTTTAAATACATGTTTTTAATGTAAGATTTTTACTTTACGCACCTCCACGACCCCCGTACTATTCAATCCATACATCAGCACAATGCTTTGAGTGCTTGTCATCGAGTCCTACCGTAAAACGTGATATTTCACCCCAAAAAAAAAGTCGATTCCCAGCAATATTTTTTGCGTAAAGTTACTTAGTTTGATGTACAGAATGCTTGGTTGACGGCTACGTGAAGGGTCTGTTTACACCCTGTATATTTAGCACGTTCATGCTTCTGTTTCAGAACAAACCATATGTGATGAAGCAAGAATCTACTAACCGTTTATCTGGGAATGACCGCTATGAAGGTATTTACAATTTCAATCATTCTACTGTGTGACGTAAAATTTTAAATTGAAACTAGCGACCCGCCCCGGTTTCGCACGGGAACACTTTACTATCAACAGAACCACCTTAGGTGTCCCCTTGTTTCGCAGACAGAAATCTCATAGAATTTCGTTTCGCCGAAAATGTTTCATATAATATTTGGTTCCTGTATTTTTATTTCCAACACGACGACGACAACGACTATTTACTTAAATGAAACATATTTCACAGAAATATTATTCAATTAATTTTATAATCACAATTTTTTATTTAACAAACTTGTCAAACTAGAATTATTTTTTAACGAATATTGTTTGTTCGGTGTATTTTTCCATGGTATTTTATTTCAACGAAAATGTAAAAGTGGACGTTACACTATCCATAAGTTTATAAATAATATACACACAGCCGAATGCGTCTATCGTACCCCTATTTTTTCATGTTGATTTATATACACTACTCACCACGTCAACATAAACAAGGCATTGAGGCAACAAAATGTTAGGATCCAAGAGCGAGTGAAGCGAGCTCAGGGCTTGGGGCACACCGACTCCGGACAGCACAGTTACGTTACTTTAAGCCCCGCAGACAGAAATAGTGGGGCTACCCGTCGACTACGCCATATTACAACATTTTGATATTTACCTTGACGTTGAAACATTCCATTTACTCCGACCAAATAGGTTAGGTTAGGTTAGAATTGAGACCAACTACGCGCGGGCCAAGCGAGCGGAGCGAGCAGTGCCGCGGCAGCGGCGGCGAGCGCTATGTCGGAATTGGGTCGCAGTAATAAAATTAGGGCACTCCAACAATTATGAAACGCAAAATAAACAAAGGACGTACGTGTATATTAAGTCACTATTAATGAGAATAACAAGATTACCCGTACTGTTTTTATGAACGCGGTGTTGTTATTTTATAGGAGGGTATATGCATTTTGTCAAAGGTATGAATTGAAACATTCAAAATCAAAATCAAAGCATTTATTTCAAATAGGCCAGTTACAGGCACTTTTGAATTGTCGAAACAAAGACAACAATAGCTACAGTCCCAGTCACAAGGCATAAAAACTGTGAAAGTACTGTAGTTGCCCATTCCCTAACGTAGATCTCTATGGAGAAGAACGGGCAAGAAACTCCATGGATACTCTTTTAAATCAGAATACTTTTACAAAACCTTGGTTACATCATTCATGTTGAGATGGTACATGAGAACGATGTAGCAAGATGTGTACGTTAAAAGTGTGCATAGTTAAAAAAACAATTCAAAAATTAAATTATTAATTCAAATAGGCCGTGGCAACCAAGATATGACCAGTCACAACTGACAGCGCCCGTTCACGAACATGACGCATGTATCAGCACCATTCAACTCAACCATTTTGAAGGGAACTAAATGATCCGATACACGCGCCACCATTAGAGAGACATTTGAGTAGGCATGACACACTCCTAACCGCCAGGGCAAATTCAAGTCAAGAAAAGACGTAGGTTTCCAGCGAATGACAGCTTTCTAGTACATAGCACTCACACAATATGGGCTATGCGGCTATATAATACTAAAGAGATTGATTTTATACAATGCAAAGATAGTTGTACAATCTTCAGCAGCTCCAGCATACTATTTAATACTTCTTCTTCTTAGCGTTTCGATGGCAAAAAGTTTAAATATGTTTAGCCCAAAACTCAGCCACGTGTACCCCGCTCACTGATGCAGTAAATAAATCATCAAGAGCGCAGGTGATAGGGATATTTAAATTGTGAATATACATAACAATAACAAACAGATAAGTAAAGTGGATGTAAGTAAGTTCCTAGGGCTCACAATAGATAAACAATTAAACTGGAAACCACATTTAGAGGAGTTGAGCAAGCGAGTGAGTAAATCAGCCTATATGCTCTATAAAATCGCTCCTGTTCTGGGTGTGGATGCCAAGCTCACGGCGTATCATGGCATAGTTGGTCCTCTTCTGAGATTTGGTGTTATCTTCTGGGGAAACTCAACCCTCAAAGAAATAATATTCAGATCACAGAAGAGATGTGATGATTAGAACCATGTTCGGCTTAAAAACAACCCACTCATGCAAGCCATTCTTTGTAAAATATAAAAATTTTACCCTCCCATCACTCAATATCTTTGAAATTGCAATGTTCGTAAAATCAAACCCGCATCTGTAGAAGAAACAATCAGATATGGATAACCGTAACTGGTGCGATAAATATAAGCACAGATTGTGTGTGAGACCATCCAATACCGCACTAATGCGTATCGCACCACGTATATATATTTAACCACCTTCCGCAGGCACTCAGGGATAAAAACTAAAAGAGTATTTAGCAGCCAAATGTTTCTATAGTATTGCTGAGTTTCTAATGGAGAAAACTTGCCAATTCTTATCTAATTCTAATGTAGGGGTGAAGTTTGGATCTGTTGACTGTTGTTAGTTTATTTTCTTATTTTGACATTTGAATTAATTTTGACGATGATATTTATTGCTTCTAATTTTGTTTAATTTGTATTTTAATTGCTTATGCTGTACCTATATTATATTCAACTGTAATTTATTGCAATCGTTGACAAATGAATTTCAATTAATTGTATTTTTTTTATGTTTAGTTATTATTAATATAGTTACAAATAATTTTATAATTGATCAAATGTTATTATAATACATATTTGTACGCCGTAAAGGTAAAACATGACTGTGATCCTTTTTTTTTTTTTATCGTGGTAAAATCATCAAATGATTCCTCCCACCCAGGGCAGAGCGGGAGGGACTGTCAGACTTGTACTGACTAAAATCCACGGTGTCCTTCAATAGCCCTTTATGTTCCAGGGTCACGGTAATTCTATAAGTCCCGCGACCCCGGCAGGCTTTGGCCCTCTACTCTAGAGGAGGGCCCCGTCATTATGCTGACACTCTTTGAGGCGCGCGTGGAACACAACGCGCCGTCGACCCGGGCATGGTCCATGGTCGGACAGCGAGTCGCCCATTACTCGCCGCCCGCATGCCCGCGCCTACGGTGGCCGGAGATCGTCTGCCGACGTCCGGCGCCGTGGGCTTCTTCCACTGCGGCTGGAGTGGAGGGAGGACGCTGTCCTCTCCCTCACGCGGCCCGCCTCCTCCTTCGCGAGCATGACTGCTTCGCAGAAGGAGGCGACCGCTTCCCACTCCGTCTCGCCCCGCAGCATGGCCTCGACCAATGCCGGGCGCGAGAGGTCTCCGCCTATCGCCGCCGTGAGGACACGGCGGTGCTCTGCCCAAACGGGGCAGTCCTGCACCGTATGCTCCACCGTGTCCTCCGGGCGGTCCTCGCAGTGGTGACACCCAGGCGTTTCCTCCTTCCCCATCAGACACAGGTACCTCCCGAAACTTCCGTGTCCGGTGAGGACCTGCGTCATGCGGTAGGTCAGGACGCCGTGACGCCTATCCAGCCACTCCTCAAAGAGGGGTCTTACCGCCGCGATTGCGGCGTGCCCATGACTGTGATCCTTTCTGCAATGTACTTAACATCTTGCATGCTTTGTGTGTGCGCATAGTCATGTTTCTGACAATTATAAATGAACTCTGAACTCCATTCGGTCTCAGTACGGCCCCAAAAACTTTTGCCAGTTTGACAAATTTTATTGCCCAAGTAATGAGAAGCAAAGTTGTGAGATTATTGGTATTTCTCGACGGTTTTCTGTTAGCCCACCAAGATCCAGAAATTCTCGCAAGCCATGTGAGCCTTCTAGTAAAAACATTACAATATCTGGGGTGGCAAATAAACCAAAAATCCATCTTAACACCAAAGAAATCTCTGGTTTATCTGGGCGTGCTGTGAGACCCTTGGCTAAACCTCAAATGTTTATCAAAGGAAAAAGTAAACTCATTAATGGCGAAAAGCAGACTTGAAAAAGTTGCAGAGCGTGATAGGAGCGCTAAACTTTGCGAGTTCTGTCGTTCAAAGAGGGAGATTGCATTATCGAGCTCTATTGAAATTCGTAAACACTCTAGATCTAAACAATTATGCCAAGGTATATTCTGTACCTGCAGATGCAATGGGCGACCTACAGTGAAATTAAACCCAGAATTTGCAACATCCGTCAATTCTACACCACGCACGAGTGACTCATTTTATCACGACGGACGCCTCCGACTTAGGCTGGGGCGCCCAAATAGACAACCAGTCCCTAAGAGAAACTTGGTCTCAAAACGAAAAAAATGGGCACTGCAACGTAAAAGAGATGTTAGCAATATTGAAGGTTTTTCAAGCCATTCCATGTATCTGAGCCAATCTACAGTCACCATACAATGCGACAATTGCACGGTATCTCGTATCTCCGTCACGAAGGTGGGACCAGATCCACGCAATTGATGGACTTAACTTACGACTTGTTTTGCTTGATAGATCAGTACCAAATTCAAATCAACGTGCACTACATTCCGGGGAGATACAACAACCACGCCGACCACTTATCACGGTTTCGCCTGGTCCCCGAATTGTTTCTGTTGCCCGAAGTCACAAAAACAGTACTCCTAAAATGGGGCATTCCCCAAGTGGGCCTGTTTGCCTCCAGCAACGCCCACGTAGTCCCTCATTACGTATCGAAGGATCAGAACGAAAAACAAGCTGTAGCCCACGACGCATCGGCTCGGTTCCTTGGAGATTCGATCTAACATGGGTGTTCCCGCCCCCGTTTCTGATACCCGAAGTTCTGAGCTACCTAAATCAGGCATCGGGAATTTACTTACTGGTAGCGCTTGAGCTACTTGACCCTCCTTAAGACTGATAAAGATAATTATTTAAAATCACCAGAGCACGATTTTTTAAGTTTATGGCCTGCCTTTGGGTCTAAGACTGACAGACTGCCCAGTGTGGGGCAACGTTTTTTTTTTAAAAAAAAATTAAAAATTGTTTTTTTCTGTTTTGGTAATACAAAGCATTTTCAATTACATTCTCTCTTTCTTTCTTGATCTATCCCTACACATTGGCGTTCGTCGTGAACGTCACCAGGCGATAAGGGGGCTTAGACAAAGTAACATTGGCTAGGAAATGTTTATCGTTATCTCAGAGACGATGACGAATTTAGATATCGGTTCGCTACGAAGCGATGTCACTTTGTCTAAGCCCCCAGACACATCTCAATTGTTTAATTATGTTTCGAATAACGGTCAAGTGGTTTTATATCGGCGTTTTACTTGAAATAAAACGCTTATTAAACTACTTACCTTATTCGAAACATAATAGTAATTTCTGCTCGTGACAAAGTCAATCATCAAATGAACAAGACAAAGGCTTGCGCACTCGCAAGTGCACTCCCCTCTCTGACCTGGTGATGTCACGAGAGCGAGACGGCTAAATGGCTAGAATCGTAGGAAAAAAGGCACAGGAAAGATACAGCCTTTCTCTATTGTTTAATAATATGCTTCGAATAATTACCAAAGAACATTAAGTTTATCACTTAAATTACAATACTTAAGAGCCATTTCACGTTTTCGCGCAAACATCTAAGACTTTAGTCGCCTAACTTACCATCTTAGGTAACACTCTGGCATTGTTTAATACATTTAAAAAAAAGATAAGTATTTCGTATTGACACTTCATTAAACACATTTACAAAAACTTGTTTTTTCACTATGTAGTGATTAATCTCCCACAACTAGTTTACTAAAAAATCATCGCAGAGTCAATTTCAGACTCCTATATCTATCATTAATCTCTATAAATTTCACTGAAAAAAATACCTACAGTATCAGAACATATAATCAGTACATATAATTTTGTCGACACATAATTTACTAGAATATCAATAATTAATAACATTAATTAGTAAAAAAGCAAAGTCTTAGGTCAATTTTTGCGTTTTGTATCGCTACTTTATCGCGATTTTTTGGTTTGAATAAAGCGTAATTACATTAAAAAAATCATGTCAAAATAAACTATGTTCTTTTACTAAACTAATTCCAAAGTTTTATTAAAATTAATTCATTTAATCAGACATAATATAATTTTTAATAGCACTCTAAATTATAATAAATTACGATGCATAAACGGGCACCGATTAGTATGGCATGAGCGCCCATCGACGAAGGACCTGTGTCAATTTTTCCCGCGTCCCGATTTTCGAGCGCATCTATCGTGAACGCATTTTTATACTACGACTACAACATTTTGATCCTCTTTGTATTTTTATTCATAAGGTATGAAGTTCGTTTATTATTTTGTATATTCGTTTATCAGTAAAGTATTATTTTAGTAGTTTGTAGAATCATTATTAAATTTCTGTTTTATTAGTTTTAGCAATGGGGCGTAAGGGTTGTGTATACCATTGTGTCAAAAAATGGAAAATACAAATTCTGCAGCCTTAAAGAAAGCAACAGAAGCCACGTAGATATTATTTTTATTTGCAATTCATATACAGTTATCGATCGCTTAGGTGGAAGCGCCAGGGTAGACCGCGAAATTCAAATCTTGTAATGGGTGGCGTTACCCGCCTTACCCCATTTAATGATTATTTCGTGAAAAAGTTAATCATTGGGATTAAATGAGTTTAGAGGGTTGTATTGATGATTTAATGATTAAAACTCTGTAAAGCCATATTTGTTACGATCGCGAATCATATTTTGTCCAACATACAGCCTGACACTCACATGCAAATTCTCTTTCCTTAAGTATATATCGACATGGACTATATAACCGTAATTACAATCTTAAGGATTTGAATACACATATTATTATTTGAGAATAATATGTAATTGTTTCCCTGTTTGTGTTATTTCTATTATATACTTCACATAACATATATTCGTGTTTTTTTTATTAGTCTAGAATGCTTCAACATATTAATAGACTGAACAAATAAATTTTCTTTTTGCATGAATCTCAAACCAAGGTGCATTACGATTATAACGGCTCAAGATTGTTTAGTCCGTCTCGACAGTCGCGCTGCACTGTTTGCGTTGTGTATGTGTGGATAGCTACGCACACATGCACAATGCTGCGGTCTTTTACCTAAACTCGAGCGTTAAAATTTTGTAAAATGGCTCTTAAGAGCGTCGTTCCCAATCCGTCTATCGTCAACGCGAGCTTGGGCGAAAAGCTTGTTGTTTCATCCAGCGCAATGTTAGAAAAAGAGGCAATGCGAAAAGAGCGAGATAGCGCCCGAACGCTCGGTTCTCATTCGGTAACTTCCGCCGCTCGCTCGCGGGCGAGCAGACCACTGGCCGCTTGGGTGAGCCATTCATAAATCACATCACATCGCGCGCGCATCGTTACTACGGGCTCGCGCGCTAAGCCATAGTTTTGTAAATTGCTCTGCATGCAGGTACCTACTCACATTTAGTACAATCGTAGCCCTTGGCCTCGGGGTCGGGGATATGTGTTTATATTTTTACCAATCTAGGTACGTACGTGCGCTATTTTGACGACATAGAAATTATAATATAAGTTTTACTTTATTCGTAATTTATGTACCTATACCTACATAAAGTACGAAAAAGTAAAAGTAAATAATTTATTCTGCGTATGGAGTCGCACAAGCAAAACGGACAGACTGGATAGATAAATAATAAAACACTATTATTTATTCATTTTACATTTTACAAATTTGACCAATCATTGAAGCAGTTCTTTATTCTTTTTCGTTTTGTGGATGCTAAAATTAGTATAGATCTATAATTATTGTAATTATAGGTACTATTTTTTTACGTACCATATTATGTAATAGAATAGTATTATAGTTACTAACGTACCGTCGTTCAGGCGGTTGATCAAATAAAGTAGTCTGAAAACAGTTTGGTATATTTATTTTTATTTTTTAGAAGAATACATAAAATAATACATATTCGTAAAACCCGGTTGTCGAGAAGATTTCCATTTCCGAACACAAACATACAAACAGCAAAAATATTGTCATCACCTGTAGCACTCCAGAGCAACAGCAATATTATAAAGTATTCTTTTTTTATTTATGTACTTGACACCTAAGGTTTTTATTTATGGTAAGCAGTAACCGTAGCCTATAGACATGGCTGTGCCAAACACTTTTTACAAGCTTATATTTTCACCTGTCCCGTTGTCTGTAATCAAATCTTACAAGTTAAATTTGACACACTTCCCGGTTTCCGATTGGGCTTTACAATTGCTTTTACTTCAAACGTTATTTAACATAATAAATTATGTCATCATCCACAAGAACTTCTTCTATGTTTTCAACATGTGGGGTAGATCTGTAAAATTAGAAATTATTGGGTAGGTGGTCACTGTATTCATCACCATAATAATCATAACCTATTATTATAACCTATGGTACATAAATGTATATTCCACTTTTTCTATACTAATATTATAAAGCTGAAGAGTTTGTTTGTTTGGTTGAACGCGCTAATCTCAGGAACTACTGGTGCGAATTAAAAAAATCTTTTAGTGTTAGATAGTCCATTTATCGAGGAAGGCTATATAACACCACGCTACGACCAAAAGGAACCGAACAAAAAAAAAGCAAGTCAGAAGCGGCGGGTAAAACCGCGGGACACAGGTAGTCAGTAGTAAAATGAAATGAATCTTCATGTGTTCATTGCTTAAATAATAATTGAACAAGGGCTAACTAAATCTGGAATGTAAATAATCGTTAGTGGTAAATACATAAATTGTTTTCGTATTACTTCTAATAATGGAATGTGGTCGTTTGCGTTGTCTTGTGGTGCTCAATTTGAAATTGGTAGGTAGGTAAGAAAAGTTTTGACAAAATATTCCTCCACCACACACCACAGTTTTTGTTTACCCTAACACCGAAAAAATCTTTTTTGCAAAAAATAAAACCAACTTCAAAAACACAGAAAAGTGAAAAATAACTCGAGCTTCAGAAGTCGGTGACAAAAAAATTAAATCAAACAAACAAAAGTCACACACATTTTTTATTTTTTTCATTTTTAGTTGTAATATCCTATTCAAATATTTGCTATACATTTATTTTACACTAGCTTCTGCCAGCGGCTTCGCCCGCGTGGATGTCGAAAAATATCCCACCCGAACAAACATAGTTACTTACCTTCATCCGTTGAGACACGTATAAATTAATTTTCAATTGTCAGCCTAAACACAAAATTTGAATATCCTAACTTCAAAACTGACGGACTTTCATATAAACTTCCATCCCTATTTTACCCCTTTATGGGTGGAATTCCCAAAAATCCTTTCTTAGTGGATACTTACTCTTCACAAAGAACACACCCTCCAAGTTTCATGTCTCTAAGACCAGCGGTTTGGGCTGTGTGTTGATATCACCCAGTCAGTCAGTCAGTTTACCATTTTATTTAAATAGATGGTAATGTAATACAAAAATCAGCATCACTTAAAGTGAATCCGAAGATATCTTTATAAACTTTTATTGAGATAAGAATAACAATAAGTTTAACCGATGTGCTCTTTCCTCTGCCGATTCTTGAGAACGCCTATTTCTCATTCTCTTAGCTTGTCTCGAATTTCGAGATAAAGATAATCGTTTTTTAGGTGGCATTGATGCAGGCAAATAAAAATAAAGCTAAAACGTAAATGAAAATAAAACTAATAGGTATAAAAAAAGTGAACGTAAATTAGCCAAAACTTACCTATCAGTATCTAAAAATCTATGCGGACCTACTACTACTTCACCTAAAAATAAATAAAATGTAAACTATTAATAATTGTAATTTGAACGAATATTTAAACACTACCAAAATAACTAATACCTATTTTATAAATTAACAACAAAAGGAATCTAAAAATAAATTATCAAAGACTAAAAGTCGCGCTTATAAGCACGGTTTGTTAATATCAATTAAGTATTGTCTGTCAATAAGGTCGAACGCTCTGAACGTCTATTCGCATCAACAGGCAAAAATTGTATGAAGCTCGCGCTTTTTTTTTTTTTTTTTTTCCAAAGTGTATTCTCGCAGTCATCTTAGAAGATGGTACTACTCAACCGGACTATCCTGTGGTTGCTTTGAGTGTAAGGCCTCCAGCCAGGGCAAGAAGCTCGCGCTCGGACGCCTCGCCTTTTTATACCTTCGGCCGCGAGACGCGACGAGCGCGGCGACCGATTCTCGGACCTCATACAAAAATAATCCTTAAAGCATGATTCAGTATTCACGCGCGATGGCTTATTATTAGCGTATTTCATGTATAACTTTGGTGTTTCTATACCGATTTCTATGATTCTTTTTTATGGAATAGTTAATAATGTTAACTTTTTTAATTAGGGATGACTGAGAGTGTTATAAACGTAAGAGTAGACAAATATAATCAGAAAGCTTCGAACTGCTAAGCTATCGGGAGTTACACGTGATATTGTGAGTCAACCATAAAAGATAGACATATGCTGTCGTGGGATATTTTTGATATAATTTTAAGGAGAACATTTCCGTCATACATGATTTCTGTGTAGCTTTAACCATTAAGGTTGCACACGCGACGGAAGCTTAAAAAATGGAGTAACTTCTCCCGTTCTCCCAACATTTCCCTTCACTGCTCTGCCCCTATTGATTGTAGCGTGATGAAAAGTATACTATAACCAACTCAGGAGTATGAAAAATAATTGTACCAAGTTTCGTTAAAATCCGTCGAGTAGTTTTTGTTTCTATAACGGTTATACAGACAGACAGACAAACAGACAGACAGACAAAAGTTTTACTGATTGCATTTTTGGCATCAGTATCGATCCCTAATCACCCCCTGATAGTTATTTTGGAAATATATTTCATGTACAGAATTGACCTCTCTACAGATTTATTATAAGTAGGTATATATAGATATAGATTGTCAACAATACATTTCATGGTAATAGGCTTATCACCAATAAAATGGAAGTTAATATCCTACCAACTGTTGAAATGTGGGTGTACTGTAGACTGTACTCATCTCAGAGTATTCAAGCGTGATGTTATGTTATAATGTTGTGTAAACAATGAACATCCAAGCGATTGCAGCAATCGCGACAGATTTGCTGTCTATTATTGAAGAGTTCCATTGCAAATCTCCGAAGATCAGCATCAGATCCTCACCAAACTTAAATGGGACCACCGCGGAAAAATATTCTTCCAAACAAAAAAAGAATCATCAAAATCGGTTCACAATTGGCGAAGATATCGCTGAACATACACAAAAAAAAAAAAAACAGTCGACTTTATAACTTCCTTTTTTTGGAAGTCGGTTAAAAAGGGGTCATTTTACGAATAAACATAATATAAAAATCTTTTACTGTGGGACTAAACTTGAAATCGAGAAAAAATATAAATCAGCTGTTCTAGCTGATGTTTTTTTCGCGATCAAAAATTCTATAGGTAGGTTAGGTACCTACTTATACTTTACAGAGTTCGATAAAAAGTATAAATCCAATACCCGTACCTAGTAAAAGTTAGTTCATAACGAAGAGTAGACTGACCCCTTTTAAAACGAAGGTATATTATTTCCTGCGTCTTGTTTGAAACAATACAAAAATTTCAAAGTAGAGTAAATTATTACGCTTGAATTATTTTTTGTTTTGTGGGCCCATTCCTTTTTTTCCTTCGAGCCAAAAGACGTATACGGTTTTTATTACCTTTTCGGTAATCTGGCTGAGTATTATCTGTAAAGTACAATATAATAAAATATTGAAATAGGTACCTACCTATGTTGTTGTTTGAAAACATGCGTCTGTCCGACATTGGCAAAATCTACTGGTACCCACCCATTCGAATTACGTCAACTGCCTACTGCTTACCTTGATGTGATCTACCTATCTACACAAATACTCGATAACAATAACTTGTCAGGTAGTTGGTAGGTATTTATCTAGGTACTACCTATCCACAAAATAATAAAATTTTGTCAAAAGAATAGGTTTGTAGGTATTTACTCTTAGCTACCTACTCTGGCTCTTGAATTTATCTAAAAAAATCTACTTACCCAGTTTAAAATAAGGAGTTTTTAGTTCTTCTCAAAAGTCAAATCAATCTCCTTCAAACTGCCTCCACTAAATCT
Source organism: Noctua comes (assembly GCA_963082995.1). Classification (NCBI taxonomy): domain Eukaryota; kingdom Metazoa; phylum Arthropoda; class Insecta; order Lepidoptera; family Noctuidae; genus Noctua; species Noctua comes. Next base: position 18,758,256 of record OY720276.1, on the reverse strand, counting down.
TTATCAAAACAAAATCTGTGTCCGTATTCCAGTAGCAAAGGGTCAATTTTTGTAAGAGGTAAGCCGGAGTACATATCTTTACTGTATGGAATATTATTGGCTATAGAATACTGACTGTGCCATTTTTCAAAGGGAAGCCGGTAGGAATCGGGTTGTATGGAACCTTCGCCACTGCCGTATTCACTAATGCCAAGTCCGTTTCTTATAAAACTACTAAAACTTTCGAAAGCAAAATCAGTGTCCGATATAAAAAAGCAAGATCGTTGTAGTAGGTAAAGCAGAATTCACTAAATAAATGAAATCTATGCGATTTCATACGATGCACGCTCGCGCGCATTCAACAAATTCAAAACCTACTAACGAACAGTTCCGAGAGCCGAGCCGCCGAGCGGCGCCGCGCGCCGGTGGCACCAGGCACAGCGGCGATCTTCATTCAACTCCCCCGTCTCACCCCGCCCCGACCCCGCACGACTCGTCACCCGCGCACCTCATACCGCCTTGTTGACTACGAGCAAGTGAGAACGCGATAACATTGAACGAAAAATAGTGTTCGAAAATTTCATAAAACTTGTTCCAGGAGAAACGTGTTTTTCAATAAACCTTACAAGTTTGTGAAATAAATATTAGTTATTTAGAATCTCCATTAAATTTGCAAGGTTTCTATCATGATGTTTTCTTTATTTTTACAATTTATGAGTACACTATGAAAGACCAAACTTCCGGTAAAATTCGTGCAAAACAGCAGATTTTTGGAGGCTTATCCTGAATTTGTTTCTCCAAACTTTTACTTGCTTTGATAGAAACCTAGATATAGTGCACAAGATACCTATCAGTAAAAAAAAATCAAAGATAGATGTGTTACCACGGCATAATCACGTAACAGCGTTTGTTTGAAAAGTATGTTGGGTTGGCCGCTCTTAATAGGGATTATGTCTCTGTCACACGATTTTGATAGTTTCGCGAGCGCGCAACAAAACTGCACCTATCTTCCAAGAGCGCCAACTTGTAGGTACACGTTTTAGCTGCAGGGGCGCTCTGTAGTATCCCGGAGTCAGTGGGAGAGACAGGCAAGTTCTTCGCGTCTAAACAATAAAAATATGAGGTGAGTTATTCCATTAATATTTTTAAGTAGCCTTGGTCAAGAAACTTTCATGCGTAAATTTTGAAGGATAATGTTTATAATTTTCCAAATCGTTTTGAATTAAAGAATAAGATAGATCTTCGACATTATTCCTAAGTACTTAGTTCGTTAATTTACCTATAGCTTTAATCGTAATTCTCAAAAATGTGATATTTTCGTAACTTTCGTGGCAAAACTTTCGTGGTTATTTGTCCACGAAAGTCAGCTTGCGCACCATGAAAGTTATATATCTCCATTAAATAATAACTATAGATTTTTTGTGAGCCGCAGATGCATTTACTGGATTGTCGCGAAGCTCAAAAGAAAGGTGTTATGTATTTATATGCATGCATGTGTTTCAATTTTTTTCTTGTAATGACTCGTAGAATGTACTTCTGTTTGTATGTTTTCTAGTAGTTAAGTTAAGTTAACAGTTTACCCCACCCCAAACTGGGCTGTTTTGCCAATAGTATGCCTTTAAAAAAAAAAAAAAAACAAAAAAATCCCAACGACAACGTCATACTTTCTGATTGTCTTGTAGTTTACCTACTTTAATTACTCACATCAGTCATGTTATTTTTTTTTGCTAAAATTATTTTCAGATTACGTTCAAACTGAAGATATGCCACACAAAGTGCAAAGAAGCGACGGGAGAGAAAGCGTCTAGCAGAGATAAAAAGATAAAAAGAAGAGCAAGAATAAAAAATGACACAGAGTTACACAATGCAGTAAAAATTAAGGCAAGAGAAAGGTACTATGTTGGGAAGTGCATGGCTTTCGTGATTTATTGAAGATTTTGTGATTATAGACTTAAAAGAACTTCAAATCTTCAGAATTTCAATTATTTCTAATTATATTGATTAGTTAAGTTACTTATATATTGTGATGTTATAAAGTTATGTGGTAATTCAGTAATGAGTGATAATCATGGAAATCTCTTTTCAAAAATTCTAAGTGATATGAGACTGAAAATATAAAAAAATAATATGTAAACTATTATGGCAGCTGGCAGAAAATGGTATGTTTTATGATTCTAAACATTTCAATTTAATATTCAAAAGCACACATTATCTGCCAGCACCTACAATAGTAGGTAATAATTATGTTTATGTTGTAAATTTTACAATTTTAATTACTGGGACCAAAGCTATTGTTAGCCACCTTAGTTACTAATAAGTAATAATAAGCCGATCACTAAACAATATAATTGTTGATATCAAATACAATAATGTCTTTTATTTTATGAACTTCAATCCGCAGCTTTGTGAAAAAATAAGGATTTGAAACCATATTTTGCTTGTCGTCTGTAACTTTCGTGGCGTCTTTCATAACTTTCGTGGGCACTGAAATTTCAAAGTAGAATATCTCTGTAGTTTATGCACCGATTTACACATAATAAAAATTGTACTTATTATTTTTACAGCGCTTAGATGTGTGTCCATTTATTTGAAGATAACTGTAAAAAAAAAATTCGACACGAAAGTTACTTTTTGAAGAACTACCCATAACTATAGTAGAGTTCACGAGTGTAGTGTACATATTTTGATCCAACAATTAGCTCTAAGGGTGCGTCCACATCTGGCGAATGTGCCGCAAATGTGCAGCTCTCGAGCCGTTTATGAACTGCGCGCGTGCATTTTATGTTCGTACGCAGCCCCTGCGCCGTCCGCGGCCGCGATGCACCTCACAAATTCAAGCAAATTCACAACTGAGGCTCAAGTTCACGCGTATGTGCGCACGAGCAGCGCGCGCGCTGCACGCGCGCCCTACTCGAGCCTTGCTAGGGTTGCACTAGAGCGGCGCACCAAATATAGGCTGTAACCGCACGCGCGCAGCTCGCGGGCAGCTCGCAAACGGCTCGCGAGCTGCACATTCGCGGCACATTCGCCAGATGTGGACGCACCCTAATGTTTTGTTGCCCTGTGTAACGCCGTCGCCGAGGTCAACTTGTTCTTGTGTGGTAAAGCGCCACACAGGATCAAGTGGTGCTCACGGAACCACCCCAGGCTATAACCCGTCATATAATCTGTCCTGTATGAACTTGACCTTTGAGTGTTTGGGGGTTTCTTCTCATTGTATATTTTATTTTTAACCAATTTACAAAATAAATATAATTTTTCATACGAATCGGTCGTCGGTGTGGCGCATGTCGAGTGCAGGGTTCTGCATCGAACTGATCGAGAAGCTGGCGCACCAGCTGCAGTTCAACTACACGTTCGTGGAGCAGGAGGACCGCGACTACGGCGCGCGCAACAACGTCACCGGCAAGTGGTCCGGTATGCTGGGCCGCCTGATCGAGGACAAGGTGTGTACCGGTGCGAGTGAGTGCCAGTGTGTCAGTATCAGTACTACACATTACTACACAACGCCTCTCTCTGCGCAGAACATCGACTTCGCGATCACGGACCTGACCATCACGGCGGAGCGCGAGCGCGCGGTGGATTTCACCACGCCTTTTATGAACCTCGGCATCAGCATCTTGTTCCGCACTCCCAAACAGCCCGAGCCCAAGCTCTTCGCCTTCCTGTTGCCCTTCTCCAACGGCGTAAGTGTAAAACAAATGGCCTAACACAAGGAAACTAGTCGGTGGTCAGACTGCACCTGATGTTGGTTTACAACATTGTAAGCAGGCACCTTTGGGTGCAGGACTACCAAACATGGGCATCACAATCAATAAGAGCAATAGTGTAAGACATACCATTGCTCTCTACTTTTACTTAGTACAAGTGAAATCCACAATTGTGGGCAGGTGTGGCTGTGCCTGGGCTTGGCGTACCTGGGCACGTCGCTGGTGCTGTACGTGGTGGGGCGACTGTGCCACGAGGAGTGGCAGAACCCCTACCCCTGCATCGATGACCCGCCAGCGCTCGAGAACCAGTTCACGCTCTCCAACGCGCTGTGGTTCAACCTGGGTGCCGTGCTGCTGCAGGGCTCCGAGATCGCGCCAGTGTGAGTATACAATATAACACAATTTTACAGCACGGTTGGCGCAGTGGCTGAGCGATTGACTGCTGCGTTGCGTGTCGCGGGTTCGATCCCCGCACGGAACAGATATTTGGATGGCCCTACATATAGTTGTGCCGGGTCTGGCAGTTTGTGTATGTGAATTTAAATTTTTGTAAACGCACACATTCCTAACTCAACAACTAAAACCCGACTTCTTAAAAATCGAGCTCTGAAACGTACGAAACAATCAGTATTAACTTAACAAAAAGTTTATTTTATCAACACGAAAATCATTATGAAAATCTAGATTTAGCCCTTTCATTTGATACTTAAAGTTGGCCAGGGTTTAGCCACCTTTCAAATGTTTATTTGTTCAATTTACGACTTTTTAAAGTCCTCTTGAGGACGCCATATTGAATGTAGTATGACGCCACATAATAAAAAGTCTGTAACCAGCGGACGATCAAGGCGCTTGTGCAAGTGTAGACTAAGTTATGCGGGAACAGGTGAACAATTGAACCTATATATGTTACGGTAAGTGTGATTAATTGAAAATTATTAATAATTACCGAGAGTCGAGGTAAAAGTAAAAAATTAATCACATTTATCGGAGATTATAATGTAACCTTAGTACCGATACTTAAATGTAATAAATAAACGCTGTAAATGCAGAAAAATGCGTTTTCTGCTATTCTAAGTGCAACAAAGTCTTTCTTGCAAAATTAAATAATAAATATTGTAATTAGGATTTGGATAGTTTTTATTGAGCGAAAATAAATTTAAATAAAAAGTGGCAAAAATACTGAATAATAGGTGGGCGACAAACCTTGGGCGAATACAAATGTTTATAACGGCAACTTGAAAATACAAAACTGAGGTCCGTCCGCCATAAGTCGGATAATCATGAGCTGTTTATGTTGTGTCGCGCGAGCGAAACGACTCCACGAAGCTCCGCTCAGGCTAAGTGTCGTGCGCGACGCGATACGAGCAGCTGCCGTGTGCCCGCAGCGCCTACAGCACGCGCGCCGTGGCCAGCGTGTGGTGGCTGTTCGCGCTGGTCATCACCAGCTCCTACACTGCCAACCTGGCAACGCTGCTGGCCAAGAAGTCCTCCGACCAGGTCATTAAAAACGTTCAGGACCTGGCTGACAACCAGCTCGGCATCGAATACGGGGCCAAGCACAAAGGCTCCACCTACAACTTTTTCGAGGTACTTATTTATGTAGCACGCCTTAGTTCACACATTACTATAACCACCCGTAGATTTTTTAATCGATTATTGACTATTGCGTTGTTTCACTGTTATTCGTGATTGCAGCATTCGCAGAGCGAGCTGTACCAGCGGATGTTCCAGCACATGCGCACGCGCAAAATGCCCACTACCAACCCGGAAGGCATCGCCAAGTAACATGCACTTCCATCAATATTTTTATTTACTGCGACCCTTTGTTAACGCGGGTACTCGCTACTGCCCGTTTTCGAATCATTGCCGCGCAAATTGAGACGTGCCTACTATGCCTAGCCGTGCATAAAAAGCGGGCCTTGCCTTGCCTTTATCACTGGACTTTTACGGAATTGTATCAATTATCATGATGAGTAATAACTAATAACTAAGAAAAGCGAGTGATTGCAGAGTGGAGGGCGGCAAGTACGCGTTCTTGATGGAGTCGACCACCATCGACTACGAGACGGAGCGAAACTGCGGCGTCACCAAGGTGAGTCTGACGCGATCACGCGACACAGTCGCACAACACAGTCGCACCGCGCACGCACTCACGGCCGGCTCTCCCACAGGTGGGGTCGCTACTCGACAGTAAGGGCTACGGCATCGCCATGAAGAAGAGTAAGTGCTTGTTGAGCACTAGCTTGTTGTACTTACAGAGCATATTGTTCGTACTCAAACACTGCGGATTGTTTGTGCAGACTCACAGTACCGGCAAGCCATGAACCTGGGCCTGCTGAGCCTGCAGGAGCGGGGCACGCTGCGCGAGATGCAGCAGACCTGGTGGAAGGAGAAGCACGGCGGTGGCGCCTGCAAGGTAGGGCCGCAGCGCTCGCCACGCGAGTGAACGTTCGGCACGTACAAAATCCGCCGTGAGACCTGCGGAACTCGGTGACCACATAATAGGAATACAAAAATAAAAATCCGGGTCCGAATTCATAAGAGAGCCCGGAAAACTGTAGCTCTTTTACCTTGAAAACAATTTTTGCATACATAATATTTTGGTCAAGTGAGTACTTATATCATTTCCATGAAAAAATGTAAAAGTAACCATTTTTTTTTCATGCCGTGCTACTCTGTTACCTGTAAGGATCATTTCATTATAATTATAGCAAAGTCGGAACAGCGGAAGCTAGTCTGAATAAAAAACCGGCCAAGTGCGAGTCGTACTCACACGCACACAGGATTCCGTAGCACCAAACAATAGGTATAATAAAAATATTTTTAAGGCCGATATGTGAGGGGGCGTGTGTCGGGAAACTCTCCAATGAATAAGTCCTTTTTAGGTTACGAAATATATTTCGAAGGTCACAAATTACACATAAAAAATTTATATTTGATTTCTTATGAATTAGGTTTAAACCAGTGTCCGTTCCCACCGCAGTTGGGTAAAGAAAAGGCGATGACAGTCGGTGACGTCTGGGGGTCTACTCTCTTTTTCCGAAACGAAACTTCGGAAACGAACGAAATTTAAACGAAGTTTCGTTAGTGATCCTACTCTATTTCATTTTCGGACGCGCACAAGAAGTTCGAAGCCATAGACAAGTTTCGTGAACGAATGAAATCTATAATATTGTGTAGGTCTTTTTTGATGTCATTTAAAGTAAGTTACGGTTTTTACTTTAACTTATAATTAATAAACTCTTTTGCTTTATTTTTACATTTTACATTTAAAATGTGATTTATTGAATATTTCTTGTAATATTCATGCAGAAAATATAAATATTTAAATAAAAATTCTATTTTCGACGACATTCACCGCGACACTATAAAACACCCTTTCACTGTCATTGTTAACCGACTAATTTGAAGAGTACTATTTCATGCCAACAATGGGTAGTAACGTAAGACGACCAAAAATGTCTGTATATTCACAATCTAATCATAACATGTCAACTTACGATTATTTGTTTGAATACTTTGAAAAGTTTTCTAAATTGTGTTTCTCAAGTGTTGTGTTAAATAAATCATATTTCCAAGTGCGTTTTTACATACTTCGCAATCGCGATACACACTTAAGAAAGTTTCAAGTCATATTGTCGTAGTCTGCTATTTGTATTTTGGGTCTCCACAAGTTTAGATTTAAAAACTTTGTAAGTAAATATATTATACATACATAATATTAGATTTTTCACTAACACTAAATATCGCCTCTTCTAATAATAACCATATAAACATCTTTTCAGTTCAAAATGGCTCCACATACGGGTTCGGCTGCTCCCGAATACTTTGGCTACTCGAATACTTGCCGACTGAATCCGTAATTTCCTACAAACTCTTAAGTCGGGAATTTCGCTAATATTTAGTTGATTGCGCAGGCGGCGTCGGTTCCTTCTACACTCTATACGTTCTTCACGTAAAGCAGCTTCGATTAAAAGCATTATTGTAGCCATTGCCAATAATTTTCTCATAATATTTACAAAACTAAACGTAAAACGAAAATCAAAAGGTAACACTTTTGGTTTCGTCAAATTTGAGGTTAAAATTTCGAACAATCGTCTGTCAAATTCAAATATTCGTTCGTAATATTTCGAATTAGAGTAGGTTTAGAGAATCTAAACGTCAAACAATTTTCGGTCGTACGAAATTTCGGAACGAAATTGAACCATGGTAGGAAATACGCGAAATTTCGATCGAAACTTCGTTTTTCGTTGGATAAGAGTAGACCTCCTGAAGCGCGGTGTCGTAATACGAACGGTCGCTTTGTTGGTACGATGCGCTGAGCTTGCAGGTTGGCCTCGTAACAAGGCTCATTCATACACTCTCTGCTCTTTCATTCATTGTAATACATTCAACAGCTAGACTAAATTTGTTTTTCATAGTATTCTAATGAAAAACAAAGTTACTGCTGCGTTTGATGAAAAAGTCCCTTATCTCAAAAACTAAACATCAAATCTTATTCAAACCAATTTTCGATTTTTTTTTTACTTTCTACAATCCTACATTTTTTCAGAATTTTCCTCCTCTTACTTTAGAAATTAGAGGGGGGGGGGGGCACATTTTTTAAATATTGATGACCTTCCTAAGACCATAGAAGGGCCATGTGTCTTATTCGCTAACGATATATCCATATTAGTTTCATGCCAAGACAATGTAAAAATAGAAGAAACTCTCAAATCCATACTTACCAAAACATGCAACTGGATGAATGAACATAACTTTCCACCCTTACCAAAAAAAACCTGTAAACTAAAAATTAGAAAACGCACACACATAAACTGGAAATCACACATACAGAAAAACTCATTAAAAAATTTCTAATTTCACTTTACGCCCTTCGTGAAATAAAAAAGACTACCAATTTACAAACAGCTCTGTCCACCTATTATGCTTATACCTATGCATGGCTAAGCTATGGTGTCACCCTTTGGGGAAACAGCACAGCTGCACAAACCCCTTTCACCCTGCAAAAGAAACTGGTCAGAATCCTGGTACTTAAACATTGATCAGAAAGTTGCAAACCCATCTTTCAAAAACATAATATTTTAACCCTTCCTTGTCTTTTAGAAACATGCAAAATCGTGCGGAAACATCAAGAATTTCATTCAAAACGTGAAAATATCCAGACACGCTATCAACTCAGACACCAATCTAGGCTAAATTTACCAAGTTCTCGATTAAAAATGCATTCTAAAAGTCCCTATGTCAAGTCCATTAAATCATCAATGAAACATATACGTGCGGGTTGCACGTATAGTTTTGATGAAATATTCTTTTTTTGTTTCACTGTAATTTGTTTGCTTTATAATGCCCATCGAGTTAACTTTGTATGTACCTTAGGTAGATAAAATAATTTGGATTGTAATTTAGTCTGTTACAAAGGTGTTTAGTGTTCAAAAATCTGTTAGATTTTTATAATATAGAGATTGGATCCAATAATTAAAAAAAAAAAAAAGTCAGTCGACTTGATAACCTCCCCTTTTTGGAAGTCGGTTAATAAACAAGAAGATGTTTACAGTAGAATAGATAAATTTTAAGTCAACTTCAAAAAATCGCCTAAGGAACGAATATCACGTCCTTAGTTTAAATGTGATAAGAATAAGGACTATAGATGTAAAATAGCTGCTTGGTGTGCGGAATTTTGGAAATATTGTATAGTTTTAAGCCGATAGGTTGCCCTTGCCGTTGTTAGGTGAGCGGCTTTTTCGGAGTCAAGATTTTCCGCAACTTGACTAGGCTCGCGATGATTGCAATTTTAAAAGTACCAATTGACAGTTATAACATTCCGTGTCGCTGTTTTACTGTTACATCATCAGTGTCGCCCTTGTTACTAATCGCGGGTGCAGCACAGGCAGTGCTAGGATAGTGAACGGGTGAACTTAATCTTTTATTTTTGTACAAAAAAAATACATAGTAAAGCGGTTTTACAAAATACATCTACCTACCAAGTTTCAACTGTGTAGTTGTTGTAATAGTTTCGGAATAAAGTGGCTGCGACATACACGGACAGACAGACAGAATAGGGTAACAGCTAGTATTTCATACAATTTCACCAACTTCTGCTATTCAGATTTTTGACTTGCGTTTCCATTCTTCCGAACCGTGTTAGTGACCCTGAGCAAGCGCTTCGTTACTGCTGCATCAGTTGCATCAGGTGCTCGCACGTGTTGCAGGTGGACGACGAGCACGAGAGCGAGGAGCTATCCATGCGGAACTTTCTGGGGCTGTGGCTAGTGCTGGTGGTGGGCTGCGCGCTGGGCATCGTGCTGTCGTGCTGCGACCTGGCGTGGGCGGCGGCGCGGCGCGCACGGGCCCAGGGTGGCCGCTTCCACAGGCACTTCTGGTCGGAGCTGCGCTTCGTGTTCCGCTTCGAGCAGTCCGTCAAGCCTCTACAGGTGCGCTATCATTTAGCTGAAGTACCTGCACGAGTACTGCCGCGCGGCGTGGTGAGCCTCATGTGTGACGCACGTGGTTGCAGGGCCCGCTGAGCGGCTCGTCCAGCGAGTCAGCGGACACGGCGCACTCGGCGGAGGAGCCGGGCGATGCGGGCGAGGCTGGCGAGGCGGACGAGACGGGCTCGCTGGAGGCGCAGGCGCGCGCGCACTCGGGCTCGGGCGCGGCGGGCCCGCGCCGGCGCCGCTCCTCCATGCACGCCGCCAGCCTGCGTGTCGCGCGCCACACCAACCGGGACTCCGACACGCCCGCGCGACGATAACCCACTGCATGTAGCCTGTCACACCAGTCCCTACGTCATGACGCACCTAATGTTTTGATCATTTGGTTTCGCGTCTTCTCCTGTATCTATTATAGTATTTAATATACGTAATCGTTGAAAATTATCTTTTGACTTTTCCTTTATTACTTATACGTATTTCTTGCTTTACGTTTATTGTTACAAAAGCTCCCACCTGCACCTTTTATAATAATTTCACGCGGACGAAGGTCGCGGGGCACAGCTAGTCAACCAATATAGTTAAAACGCACAATGTATTTTTAAAATGGAAAGAATAAGATGAACATTTTTGAGGAACTTGTGTTGGTGAAAAAAAAAATTCAATGTAACTGAGCGGGATAAGAAAATATTACCTACCTAGTGTAGTAAGTAAATGCAGCCCTACTGGAGCTGAAATGATCTTAGATTGAATGTTTGTATGCAGACTGGAAATGTCATTATAATACGTCGACAAAATCCGTTTCTACGGTGGTCACTGGTCATGCTACGCGTGCAGGACACTTGCGCGAACGATTTGAAGTTTAATAAAGTTTTCCGTCGTACTGACGCGGGCGTCTCCATTCTCCACATCCTATAAGTATCCCTAACCACATCACAAAATAAGATCTCAAGAGGACCAGGACGGAAAATAACAAAACTTTCTTATTCTTATTCTTTTTCAATACACCTTCTCGAAAACTGATTCTTATCGCACTACGATTAGGTTCAACATGCAATGTATGTCACACCCGTGGATTTTTAATATTTTCCCGCATGCGTCGGAATTAAAAATTTCCACAGATAACTATACTCATACTAAATCCAAACGGGTTCAAAATTACTATAGTCGGCGGTGATTGTTTTTTTTAATCTCGGCAAAGAGATATGCGTCTTTAGGGCGTTAATTTTTAGAGCATTTAAATTGCGTTTATAATTTATTTATTTAAATTTCAAACTCAAACTTAAAGCATTTATTTCAATTAGACCATCACAGGCACTTTTGAATGTCAAAAAAAAGCGAAGTCACAGTCACAGCCACAAGGCATAATAACTTCAGAAAGTACTGTGGTTGCACATTCCAAAGCGTAGATTTCTATGGAGAAGAATGGGCAAGAAACTCCATGGACACTCTTTTAAATCAAAATATTGTTACAGAATCAGAATTTATTTGCTATGAAAGTAGGTACAGATTAGGTGTTGCACATAAATTAATGAGATCGGCTACAGTCTACCTTACGGCGGCAGCGTGCAAATTATTTTTTATTTTTTTTTGTTAGCCCGTGTTATCCCGCTCCTGAGCAAAGGCCTTTCCCCATTCCTTCAACTTCTCACGATGGTGTGCTTCTTCTCGCCAATTCGCGAAGAAGCCATCCATGCAAATTATTACATAAGTAAAATATTAATACAAACAAAATAGTGTCAACAAAACAAAATAGAAATTAAAGTGAAGTCAATTGATAATATTATAGTCAGGACAAAATCAACAAAAAAAAAACAAGGTACAAAATCTTGGTTACATCACTCATGTTGAGATTATACATAGGTATATGTGAGAACGATTTAGAAAGACGTGCACATTAAGAGCGTCCAGAGTAAAAGATTAAATCAACAATGAAAAAATAAAGTAATTAAAATAAACCGCGGCAGCTTAGAGATGACCAGTCCCAACTGCCAGCGCCCGTTCACGAACATGACGCTTAGATCAGCGCCATTCAACTCAACCATATTGAAGGGAACTAAATGACCCGACACACCCTCCACCATCAGCGAGACATTTGAGTGCGCATGACATTCTCTCAGCCACCAAGGCACATTCAAGTCAGTGAAAGATAACAAAAAGTAGCCTTATAGTACATAGTACTCACACATGTGATATGCAATTATATAATACTAACATTTATTTATTATTTATTTATGTAATGAAATGACATTTCATTAATTCGAATTTGCCGCGCCTCGCGCCTTTATAAGTTGTCTGTGGAATTGAATGGCGGATGATGGTCAAAATATTCGGTGTGATTTATTGTTTTAAGAAAACGTGTGGAGAGATAAAATAAAAGGATATAATTGAGGAGACGATATTAGTGAACTTTAAATGTCGTTTCTTTGTATTTTCAGGTTAGATTATTGAGTAATTATCATAGATAAACGATTACTGTTGTAATATTGTAAGAATGTGTTAATTAAAACAAATCTTTGTATTTTCAGAGAAACAATTTGTGGTTTATTTTGAAAATCCTCAATAATAATCTTATAAAACGACATTTTCGTTAACTAAAAGAAGATGAATCGGCTGCTATTTGAGTTTACGATAATAGCCGCAAAGGATGGCAAATCTAATGTATTAGCCATAACCTCAATATCTACAGAAGAAGGAAAATGTTATGTTTTACCTGATGAATTGAAGCCGGTGAGTCATCATACATATATTGTAGAATTGGACACTTTCTCAAAAATAAAAAATAGCTTAAAGAAAAGGCACCAAAGTAGAAAAATATGGATAAAACTGGATAAAGATCTAAAGAAAACATATATAGATGAGGAAGGGAATATGCAATTTTTAGATCAATATTTAGAAGAAATAAACACGGAACAACCAGGAGACAAAGACGACAGTTTGAAAAATATCCTGGAGAAATTAATAGAATCTACAACAAAGAAAGAAAATCAACATAACCTAAAACATATTTCAGAGAAATTTATTATTGAAAAATTCACAACCAAGAATCCTAATGCAATGCAATGGATAGAGAATTTTGAAAAAGAGTGTGAGCGCTTTAATATAACAAAAGATGAAACAAAAATAGACATACTGAGGTTATTTTTAGAAAAAACTTGCTTGGATTGGTATAGTTCAATGATGATAAAACTAACAGTAAATTCTGAATGGAATGAATGGAAAGACAAATTCCTAGAAACTTTTAAAAACCGAGGATGGGACTTAGTCACAACTGCTTTCTCATTCAAATATAAAGACGGACTGTTAATCGATTATGCTATAAAAAAAGAACGGCTTATACTAGATACAAACAAATCGATAGATCCCAAAACAATGATAGATCTCATCGCAACAGGTTTACCTGGATTTATCTTGAATAAGCTAAACAGAGACGAACTCAAGAATACTACTGATTTGTTCAACGAGATAAGAAAATATGAAGGTATGATGCACAAGAAAAACTCAACTATAATAAAAAACGGTACATTTTCTTATATGAAAAAAAATAATGAGAAGAAGCCATGTACGACCTGTGAATCGTTGGACAAAGGAATTAGATACCATCCGGAGGAGTCATGTTGGTTCAAGAAAAATAAAAATGAATCTGAAAAGGTGTTTAAGGCCAAAAACGTAAATAATAACTCCATTATTGAAGTAGAGATGAACACTGATAAAAAAAAACGAGTAAGTACACCATTAATCAAAATCAAGCTATTAATAGAAAATAAATTAGAAGTGAGTGGCATTTATGACTCAGGGTCACAGATCTCTTTAATAAATTCAAGACTGATAAAAGTAAAAGAAAAAAAAGACAATGTGAATATAGCATATATGAAAACGGTTAATGGTGTGAAAAAGACAGATGGCTTGACAACAATAAAAATAAAAATCTTTGATATAGAAGAAGAGGTGGATGTATATATAGTAGAAAATGAAAATTATGAAGATTTTATAATCGGATTAGATATGATAAAGAAATTCAAATTAACCCAAAATGAGGACTTGCAGATAGAACAAAAGAAAACAATAAATAAAATAAACAGGATGTCTAAAGATAACAGAAATGAAGAAAAGAATATAAAACCATATGCAATAAATTACAATGAACACATAGAAACAGAGGAACTATTGAAAATAGTCAATTTGATACAAATAAAAGATATAGTTGAAGATCAAAAAAAAAATGATACAATAAAAGAAAAGAAACAAGATCTAATATACAAAAATAGAATCTATTATAAAAAAAAAAAGAAACATGAAAAGATTATCCTCTCAGAAGAATTTGGTAAAAAACTTATAAAAAAGGTGCATGAAGATTTATGCCATATTGGGATCAGACAATTGCAGAAAAAAATTAGTTCAATATATACAGCTAAAAACCTAACAAAGAATATCATAAAGATTTGTAAAACATGTGAAATATGTATAAAAAATAAAGCAAGAAGCCAAGGAAAATTTGGATTGATGTCACAATTGGGACCAGCGACAAAACCATTTGAGATAATGTCAATGGATACTATTGGTGGCTTTGGAGGATCTAGGTCAACAAAAAAATACCTACACCTTTTAGTAGACCACTACACTAGATATGCATATATTGCGACTTCAAAAACACAGAATTCAAGTGACTTTATAAATCTAACAAAGAATGTACTAGAAACAGATGACATTGGAATAATTCTGACAGATCAATATCCAGGTATCAATTCAAGAGAATTTAAACAACATCTGAAAGAGAATAATATTAAATTAATCTTTACAGCTGTGAATACACCATTCTCGAACGGCTTGAATGAAAGATTAAATCAAACAATAGTTAATAAAATAAGATGCAAAATAAATGAGAAAAATAATAAGAGAGCATGGACGACAGTGGCAAGAGAATGCATACAGAAATATAATGAAACAGAACACTCCGTTACAGGATTTGCACCAAAATATTTACTGGATGGTACAAATGTCAGCTTACTACCAAATGAATTAAAATCAATAGAAAGGGAAGACAAGTGGATTGCTGATAAAAGATTGGCATTAGAGAATACAATAAAATCCCACAAGTACAACAAGAGAATATTTGATAGAAATAGAAAAATGCAAGAGTTTAATATAGGAGACAGTGTATATGTAGAAAATGGAAATAGACTGAATAGAAAAAAGTTAGACGAATTAAGAATAGGCCCTTTCAAGATAGTAGAGAAAATATCGAACTCCATTTATAGGATCGAAACCGGAACCAGAAAAACAGAATCAACTTTATTCCACATAACAAAATTGCAACCGGTCATAATAGAGGCTGAAGAAGATGAAGTAGAAGAAAACGAATATGAAGATAACTAATAGGTATAGCGTATAGATATATTATGACAGAGAATAGAGTAGGAGGACGCTAATCCCAAATATCGGCGCCATCCGCCATTCCGCCATATTGTCTTCGTGTGACATGATTCTTTTGTTGATAGATAGGTAGTTGGGTAGTTTAAATCACACACAATACTTGACTCAAACTTCAAACGTTTATTTCTATTAAACCATTTACAAGTTGAGCCACCCGTTCGCAAACATGATTGTTCATAAGGAGAAGAACGGGCTAAGAAACTCCTTACACACTCTTTTAATTCGTGTTACAGTTCCCATTTACACAACGTAATATTGTTCACTTCAAAAACCACTTCATTTCTATACTTCAATTGTTTTCTAATCGCGAGCTAACTAACTCCACTTCTCGTTGTACCTACGCGTGTTCTGTCTGTCCGGGCGGAAGTACCACACCGCCAGTACAGTAATTTATAACATAGTAAGTTCATTAAACCTTACAAACAATACTAGAATACTTCACAATTAATTACTCTAATAATTAAACGATGCCAATATTCATAAATGCAAAGGCATTATTGAGTTAAAACTAATTAGTGGCTTCATTACTTTTTACAACAATGGGATCTTGCTTAAAACCATTTCTGGCAGATTAATACAAACAGGTCTTTCACTAATACATTGCTCTGTAAAATAATCTTGTTACTTTTTAGTTTGTAATTAGTTACAGAAACTGATTTAGTTGTAGTTTCAAATTATAAATTGAGTTATTGATCATTAAAATCGTATTCGGCGCCATCTTCCACAATATTGTGGAATGTTGCCTCAAAACAAATCTTAGTGTTAAATGTGCAATTGTTAAAATCCCAATTGTCAAATATTTGCTTGTCTTAATTTTAACTATAGTTCTAGCTAGACTTTCGTTTAATAAATTAATCTTCAGAAGATCTTATCACGAGTTCGTGATAAGATCTCAGTACTAGTTAATACAGAGACCATTAGATGGCGCTTATCTCTTCTGTCAATCGATACAGGTCATTGTAATAATTGTTCTTGGAACCCACAGATGGCACGATCAATATTATGATGGATGAGACATTATAAGTTGGTTATTAATTAAATTAACTAATATTCTTAGCAGATAGACGCTCTTGCGGCGACACGGCCATTCTGATCGGTGGTGCGCGCTCTGCACCTGCCGCCGCCGTCACTTTATGGAATTTCGTGGTTGTTATCTGAAATAGTGGAGATAAATTTTGTCGGCAGATTATTGTTACTTTTATTATCCTACAATGTTCATTGAGATGTAGGATTTGGTAACAGAAAGTTTCAGTCAACATAGAAAGCTTGTAATAGATCTGACATCTATTCAGTTTTCTTCATATTTAAAATTAAATGCATTTATGAATCACCTAGACACATGCACAGTTTCAGACTTAAAGCTGCTTGCAATTTTTATTATTATTTTTATTTTTATGATCAGCTGTTAGCTGAATAAAATAATGTTGCCTGGATTATTCAATAACATTAATTGTATTGAGTTTACTGCTATTGTTTGATCAGCTACTAGCTGAATAGAATATTGTTGCCAAAATTATCCAACAAAATTAATTGTATTGAGTTTACTGCTATTGTATGATCAGCTACTAGCTTGATAGAATATTGTTGCCAAAATTATCCAACAACATTAATTGTATTGACTTTATTGCTATTGTATGATCAGCTACTAGCTGAATAGAATATTGTTGCCAAAATTATCCAACAACGTTAACGTTAATTAAATTGTTAATCTTAGTATGAGTTAGGTTTTTAGAACCTCGTTTTACTAGATTCATCTTAAATAAAATTATTGATTGCTTTACATAATCTGTAATTTGTATTTGGTAAGTGTAGTGAAAGTAGCATGTTTTTATTTGTTCATTCTCACGGGAAGGTAATGCTCTGTGATAGACACAAAGTCTTGGATTTGACAGGATAAAAGGATAGGATCAGGAACACCGCTCTGTGATAGACACAAAGTCTTTGATTTGACAGGATTAAAGGATAAGGAGTTTAGGACCATTGCTCCGTGACAGGCACGAAGTCTTTGATTTGACAGGATATAAGGAACCAGGCTCTGGGCGGTTTGTCCGCCGTGGACCCAGCAGGATAACATGAGAGTATTGTTTATTAGATGCCTCCACGGCCGCTAATAGTTTGTTATTTTCATTATCAGTTGCCTCCACGGCTGCTGATAGGATAGTTTCATGTGTTATGTTCATTATCAGTTGCCTCCACGGCTGCTGATAGGATAGTTTATCATGTGTTATGTTCATTATCAGTTGCCTCCACGGCTGCTGATACAATATTTTGTCATGTGTTATGTTCATTATCAGTTACCTCCACGGGTGCTGATAGGATCGTTTGTTATGTGTTGTGTTCATTATCAATTGCCTCCATGGCTACTGATAGGATTGTTTGTCATTTGTTGTGTTCATTATCAGTTGCCTCCACGGCTGCTGATAGGATCATTTGTCATGTGTTGTGTTCATTATCAATTGCCTCCGTGGCTACTGATAGGATTGTTTGTCATTTGTTGTGTTCATTATCGGTTGCCTCCACGGCGGCTGATAGGATCGTTTTTCATTTGTTGTATTACTCATTGAGCTAATTGTTTCCTCCATGGATACCAATAGCTGGTTGTAAGTTTTATTATTTTTTACTTTATTAGTTACTGTTAGGAGTACTAACACTTTGTTATTATTATTGTTAGTAGTTGCTTACAATTGGCAGGATTACAAAAACAAAAATGGATACACAACACAATACTCATCACGCATGAGCATCACGTGGGTAGGTTGATTTGGCTATTGTATTAAGCCTATTGATGTAACACTGTAGCTATCAGTGAAGTGTAGCAAGTAGTTTGAAAACTCCTCACCTTTTATGTTAGCTTATGCTGTGTAGACACTGAAACAGTTATCCTTGGTTGGCTGTTTCCATGCTGTTCCTCATTTTATAGCTGGCGACACGGTCATTTGTTCACCAGGCTACAGTCCATGAAGCTGGTTGTTTTTGAAACTGTTGGTCGAATCACATATTTAAAGGTGGTGGTCAACAGGTGGAATGTTGCCACTTTGCATTAAAATAAATTGTATTGGTTGGCTAAAACCAATTGTGATATGCATTGGTAAGCCAGCTTATTCTCAAAGGTGTTCTTTTTGACGGTGGTCTAATACTTCCACACTTGATGTCATCACTATCTTGAGAGTGACTGGGTGCATAGTTTTAGAAGACTCAAGTTCCTTAGTTGCTTTCAATTTTGTTTCAATTTCTTTGATAGTAGGTTATCATTTCCTCTATTATAAGACAATTGCCTGGAACCTGAAATGTGAGAAGTCATGCAAGTAAATAACATAACATCACGCCTATAATCCCCGAAATGTTAGGTAGAGGTGTGCCTAATAGTACACCCACATTTTACCAGTTATGTTTAAATACAATGTAATAGGGGGCGAGCCTATTGCCAACAACTGGGCATAAATCAATAATCTGGGTTTTATCTATGGGCCTCAGTTGCCTGCCAATAAAATGATTGATTGATTGATAAATCCAGACGCTGTGGCTGCTACTGAGCAATTCCTAATCGAAAAACCCAATAACACTTTGCCCAACCTGGGAATCGAACCCAAGACATCGTGCTCAGCAGGTGTGCTTGCGACCACTAGACCAAGGAGGTAGTTAGTGCAGGTAAATAAAGTGCAAGAAAACATGTCCAACATAACATCACACCTGCAATCCCTGAAGGGTTAGGCAGAGGTGAAAATAATACATCCACACTTTGCCAGTCATGCCTGAGCCTCTTGTTTAGCGATATTGCTATTTGCCATTAATATGATTGTCTGGGCTACTACTGAGCAATTCCTGATGGAAAAACCCAATGACACTTTGCCAGACCTGGGAATCCAATCCAGGCCCTCATGCTTTAATAATAAGGCTCATGACCACTGGACCAACAAAGCAGTCCTACTAGTGTTTAAATTAGTTGGAGTGATAAGTTGTAAAGTAGGTAATCAATTGTTTTGAAATAATTAATTACTTAGATTAAGTTAATTAAACTAAGATGGGAAAGTTAAACTGATCAGAAATACTTTAAAAACTATTGGTTGTGTAATTACACCGACAAAACATTCATGTTTTAACATATTGAAAGCTTTGCTTTCTGTTGATTTATCGCACTAAGATTTCATAGTCACAACTTGTTGAACTAAAACTTGTTTGTCATTTCATTGAAAAGCCCTAAACGTTGCACTTAATGCAAACCTGATTGTGAGACATAAGCCTACAGTGTGAATGTCAAATGTGGCTAAGTTCAAATAAAAATTAATATTCTCTATTGAATGTTTGTAGTCACTGCGAATGAAAAGTCAAATACAAGATTTAAAATTTGTTGATACCACTTAGTTAATTATTTTGTTAATGCAACTAATTAAAAAGTTAAATCTGATTCCTGAGTTCAGTTTCTAACACATCATTACTGGATTTCAATAATTACATTGAGCTCTTAGTGAATGAATTAAATGGAGCGATTAAAGCTGTTGTGTTAACTTATTATTTCACATCCACAGGTGTCAAGTTAAAGGTGGCATTAACCTAGCCAGTGTGTGATGTGACAAGATAAAATATTGTTAACTGTAAATATCTACAGTAACAAAATACTAAAATTTATAAAAGCAAAATACTTCCCGGGATTGATGTGGGTATCCATCAGCAGGTTTATTTATTGTTATGCTTTCCCGGTGTCCAATCTTTACTCTGCTGTTCGGTCATTCTGTGCTGTTAATGTTAGTCATTTTGAGTGCACTATTAAGTTGTCCGTCACATACAACTTCATTGTTTGTTTAGAGATGTTGCATTTTCATAATGTGTTCTTAGGGTCTGACTTGGGTTGTGTGTTCAAGTTGCAGTAAGCCATAATATTATCATGTTAATGACTGTCAGCCACTTGGATAAAAATGCAGCCAACACTTTGACTGTCATAGTCTGCAGTATCTTCCTGTCCATTGCCACTTAACACCGTACATTGGCTGTGGCAGCGAAGTCGCTCGCTCTTGGAAAGCATCATGTTTACGATTCCATATCAAGTCTTAAGGCACGCCCTCGGCCATGACCATGCAAGTAGGTTTCGCAGTTCCATGTAAGTCTTCGGATGTCCGGCATGCATGAGCAGCGCGCAAGAGTTATCACCTCTTCTGATATTATGACAGAGAATAGAGTAGGAGGACGCTAATCCCAAATATCGGCGCCATCCGCCATTCCGCCATATTGTCTTCGTGTGACATGATTCTTTTGTTGATAGATAGGTAGTTGGGTAGTTTAAATCACACACAATACTTGACTCAAACTTCAAACGTTTATTTCTATTAAACCATTTACAAGTTGAGCCACCCGTTCGCAAACATGATTGTTCATAAGGAGAAGAACGGGCTAAGAAACTCCTTACACACTCTTTTAATTCGTGTTACAGTTCCCATTTACACAACGTAATATTGTTCACTTCAAAAACCACTTCATTTCTATACTTCAATTGTTTTCTAATCGCGAGCTAACTAACTCCACTTCTCGTTGTACCTACGCGTGTTCTGTCTGTCCGGGCGGAAGTACCACACCGCCAGTACAGTAATTTATAACATAGTAAGTTCATTAAACCTTACAAACAATACTAGAATACTTCACAATTAATTACTCTAATAATTAAACGATGCCAATATTCATAAATGCAAAGGCATTATTGAGTTAAAACTAATTAGTGGCTTCATTACTTTTTACAACAATGGGATCTTGCTTAAAACCATTTCTGGCAGATTAATACAAACAGGTCTTTCACTAATACATTGCTCTGTAAAATAATCTTGTTACTTTTTAGTTTGTAATTAGTTACAGAAACTGATTTAGTTGTAGTTTCAAATTATAAATTGAGTTATTGATCATTAAAATCGTATTCGGCGCCATCTTCCACAATATTGTGGAATGTTGCCTCAAAACAAATCTTAGTGTTAAATGTGCAATTGTTAAAATCCCAATTGTCAAATATTTGCTTGTCTTAATTTTAACTATAGTTCTAGCTAGACTTTCGTTTAATAAATTAATCTTCAGAAGATCTTATCACGAGTTCGTGATAAGATCTCAGTACTAGTTAATACAGAGACCATTAGATGGCGCTTATCTCTTCTGTCAATCGATACAGGTCATTGTAATAATTGTTCTTGGAACCCACAGATGGCACGATCAATATTATGATGGATGAGACATTATAAGTTGGTTATTAATTAAATTAACTAATATTCTTAGCAGATAGACGCTCTTGCGGCGACAGATATATTATTTAGAATTTTCCCTCTTAGGGGGGGGAGATGTAATGAAATGACATTTCATTAATTCGAATTTGCCGCGCCTCGCGCCTTTATAAGTTGTCTGTGGAATTGAATGGCGGATGATGGTCAAAATATTCGGTGTGATTTATTGTTTTAAGAAAACGTGTGGAGAGATAAAATAAAAGGATATAATTGAGGAGACGATATTAGTGAACTTTAAATGTCGTTTCTTTGTATTTTCAGGTTAGATTATTGAGTAATTATCATAGATAAACGATTACTGTTGTAATATTGTAAGAATGTGTTAATTAAAACAAATCTTTGTATTTTCTTCTCAATCTTTGCTTTAGTAAAGTGACACCGGCGTCAGTAGTACAACGATCTTTGATGAAGCCATATTGTTGATCATGTAGGATGTCATTTCGATTAAAATGATTGAGCATTTGATTTAGCATCACTTTTTCAAATACCTTGCTGAAAACCGGCAAAATAAATACGGATCTATAATTATTTGTGTCTTTGCTGTCTCCAGATTTAAAAAGTGGTATAACTTTACTAAACTTCATTAAATCTGGAAATACCCCTTGGTCTACACATAAATTAAATATAAAAGCTAAATAGGGAGCTACTGTCTCAACAATTGATTGACAGATAGGTAGACATGCCCCACAGGTCTTCAGTAGTTTTTATTTAAGTTGCTTAAAAGCTTTCATAACTACCACAGGGTTTATATGTTTAAATTTAAATTCAACAGGACAGGCTGAAACATTCTCTCTTAATAAATCAAAGGCAAGGGATGGCGAAGAATCTAGCGTTTCTGGGGTTTTAATGGAATATTGGTAAAGAACGTTGCAAATTCCTGAGCAACATCGACATTTGTGCTAATGAGCCCTCGGGAAGAGTCCAGTGTGTAATCAGTGTTATGTCTTTTGTTTCTATTTGTTTCATTATTTATAATTTTCCAAAGTGTCTTAATCTTGTTATCGGCAGATTTCAACTTGTTGCTAAGGAATAAGGCTTTAGCTGTCTTGCAGGTATTTTTGAAAATTTTAGAATAAGTAGCAACATATTTATTAAAAGTTTCCGTATTCATATAAGGCTTATTAAGGCCATACAACTCAAAAAGTCTTTCCCGACTTTTCCTGATGCCTTTAGTTGCCCAGTCACTGAATGAAAACTTCGGGCAGATAGTTTTAGTTTTCTTCTTAAAAGTATTATTGAACTCAGTCTGCACTAATGAAAAGAATTCTTCATACATAGTATTAACATTCTTCATATTTAGGGCACACACCTAACTTGTCAATTAAAGTGCTATTAAATTTGATCAAGGCACTGGAAGTTATTGGTCTAGTTTGTATCTGTACTTTTTGCGATGGTGTGTTAAATTCAAAAGACACAGTTTGACCACAGTGATCAGAGGGGAGGTAATTTACAATAGCTTTCTCCAAATAGTCGCAGCCACAGAAAACATTATCAACGCATGTAGAAGTAGTTGTAGTTATTCTGGTCGGTTCTAAACACACATTCGACAGATTAAAAGATTTAAAAAGGCTTAATAGTCTACTGCTATTAGAGTTATTTTCTAAGCTTCATGTACAATAGTGGTACATAGGCGGACATAATGCCACAAGGCATTCTCTACCAGTCAACCTTTGGGTTAAATAAAAAGGCAAGTTGAAATTTCCGTGGTAAAACCGCCTATCTGCAGCGTGAAATACGTTGGGCCAGTCAGGAATTCAGGATAATAATGGGGACGGCTAGTAATAAAATAATACTTCCCTATTTGAATCAGATTCTTTCGGAGATAAGCCGGAACAAACAGACAGACAAAAATCGGTTGTCTGTAAATTCGGTTCACTGACGATAGTTGAACGTGACAACGTCATAAGAAAATACTGATGGAATGGTTGCATTTTTCAAAAAATGAATGTGCGTTGAGCAATTGTTTTATGGAACGCCTCAGAGCGAGGTAACGCCTCATACGTCATGTTTTTTCCTGCGTGCAGCCGGCTCCATCGAATTATAAGACGTTGTCACGTCAAAAAACATTGTGATAGGGTACAAAATAAATATATATAAAATAACTTCTTGCTTTCGAAAATTTATATAGGCACTTATAATGACAAATATGTCGGATCCGGTCATTAGTACGGACATAAAATGAATTGGAAAGCGTGTGCAGTGGTGACATCACGCGACATACTTACCAGTCACAACACAGCGTGCTTGTACGGAGCCCTGATGTCCAACTCGAGGGAGGGCGAAATTCAATGTCTGATCGCGGCGGAGTTGAGACATCTTGAAACTGTACCCGATTCATTGTGCCCCGTGTTATTGTGTTAACTTGTAGTTGTTAGTTTTGCTGGAAACAGTATATCGCACCCAGTGTTTTTTCATAGCACGAAACTCATCGTCTGCCCACATGATATACGAGCCTAACGGAATAAATCCTGCCCTATCCGAAACAACAAAATATTAACAAAAGTTAATATTTTGTTTTTTCATAAAATGAACAAATTAACACTTATTTGTGTTCTAAATTCCTAAATATTTGAAATTCTATTTTTCATATTAGGCTGTTTAGCGGCATCTTCTTCAACCTACCGAAAGTAAAGCGCGGAAAAAAAAAGCAAATTAAATCATAGTTTCTTAATAATTCCTGACAAAAATACTTTCCGTTCTTATATTTTATTTCTTCGAAAGTTTATTCAAAAACGTCGTTTGATACGCGTAGGGATTTGTTACTGCAGTTCTCGGCTCCATAACAATCTCGCCTGCTGCGGCTCGATTGTGTGAATTCCGCCTTGAATGCAATAACAAAGTTTCCCCACTTATATCAAAATTTACTATATTGCACACAAAATTAAAATATACCTACATACGAATTGCAATAATATAGCTTATGTACAATGGCGAGTTTAACCCAGAATTGGGTTTTCCTACAGCAAACCTTATTTTTTAAGATTTGCAGTAAAGGATATACCTATGTGCAATATGTGCATTAACAAAACTTAGTTCCGGTATCGAGTGTGAACTCGTTCCTGACAACTGGCGAGGCATCGCGCCTGCGTCTGGCAGCCGCGCCGCCGACAGCGCGGCGACATTGACACCACTGCCACAGATTACAAGCTGCACGAACCACTCGCACATGACTGTCCGCGTCTCTTGTCCAGCGCGCGCACACATCAGCACCTCTCCACACGACGGAATTTATCGGGGAGAGGGAGCGATGGCTCGCGATCAGCACGCAACCTTGGGGTCCTGCATGTGTGCGTGCGGTGGCACCGGGCGCGGGAAGTGCAGCCCGCGCAGCACGGGGAGGGTGCGCGCGCAGCACGGTGGGGGTGCGCGCGCAGGTGGCACGGCGCATGCGCGGCCCTATTGAGCGGCAGCGGTGGCAGCGCTGCGGCTCAGTCCGCCGCCGCCGCGCCATGGAGCCGCCGCAGGAAGCTCCGCCGGCCGCCGCGGCCCCGGGCGCGCGCCCGCTCGTCAACCCCGACGAGTACGGCGAGGTGGACACCTCCAGGTGCGCTCAGCCCCACACCACACACCCCACGTGCCAGGCGCCAGCCCGCCGCCCTCAGCGTGCTCGCAGGATATCACACGTCCAACCGTTTCACTAGCTTTTACCTAACACAATGTTTCCCTCTGCATCGTTTTAAGTAAATGAGTACTACAAGATCAAGCACAGTTTTGTGGACTATTTACCTAGCCAGGCCAAAACATGCATTCCACCAATGACGCCAACATTTTTAATATTTAAAAGAAAACTAAATGAGTTGTCATTCAGTTTTCCTTTAGTTTTCATTGATGGAATAAGTCAGTAACTTAGCAAGTCTATTAAACATGCATACATATTGATAACAAGAAGCACAATAAGTGGTGGCTGGCATGAGTAGTGGTTGGAGTCGGAGCTGCGTGATATATTGAGCACCCCGAGCACTGAGGGCCGAGCTCCATGTCGATCGCGCCCGGGGCGGGGTGCCGCCGCAGACGACGCGCTCGCCGGACCACCACACTTTCTCCTCTTTTCTTATTTCTCACGTGACATATAAATCGATAGTGTTGCTTCCTCGTCAAATTAAATGGGACTTGTTCTATAAAAATTAAGATTGATTAATAACAATTAATTAACCTACGATCAAAGATGATGATCGTAGGTAATAAATAACACAGAACACATAATAATACAAGGTAATAAAAATAATGGTGTAGCATAGGAAGGTGCTCCGAACAACGCTTTATCTGCTGCTTCACAAAATCTGGGATGACTCAATATCAAGGCAATAGTGCCTACTCACACGTAAGCGGATTACAACTAAAAGTACGCCATACTCTGCACTTGAACCTAACCTCAATGACGTCCGTTTACTTCATGAGTATTACTAGTTGTACACAGTTCAATTACTTAATTTGATAAAATACACGTTTCTGTACTGTGAATGTCCAAAGCGCAGTGTGTCTTTAGATACTGCTGCATGTATGGCCGCTGTTTATTCTTTTCAAAAGAAGATTTCGGTTTTTCAGTGAATATTATGAAATAAGACACACCAGAAAGGTAGACTGATATTATAAATTTATAACGATTGTAAGTTTGGACGTCGGAGGGAGTAATCTTCGGAACTACTAATCCGATTCCTAAAGTTCTTTCAGAAGTGGGAAGCTACATTATCCCCCAGTGTCATATTATAAAACGTTCCAGTGGGATATTTTCCGAATTAACGCGACCGAAGCCGTGGACAAAAGCTAGTCTTAATTATGATGCCTGACATAATTATGGGCTCTACTAAAATAAGGTTTTAAAATTGTAACAATTAACAAAAGATGGAATTTTGCATAAACACTGGCATAGGTTAACAATATCATTGTTTGTAAATTGCTGCATCTGAGATTCTGAGAATTACCTTCGTGTATGTATTAAATTAATTAAACCATTTCTGACTGACACCATCAGTGATTGTGGCTAATATGTAATACATGATAACGGTACATGTGCGCAGGTACCCGGCGCCCAAGGACGCCACGAACAAGGTGCGTGGACGTTCTGACCTGCTGGAGCTGATGTGTGGCGCGGGCGCCGTGGACCCCGAGCTCCTCACCGTTAAGACCTTCTACTTCTTCTTCTACTCGGCCTTCGGCTCGCTGTTCCCGCTCATGGGCGTGTACTTCAAGCAGATGGGCATGAACGCGGGTCAGTGCGGCCTGCTCATCGGTACGCGGCCCTTCGTGGAATTCCTGTCGGCGCCCTTCTGGGGCGGGCTGGCCGACCGCTGGCAGAAGGGGCGCACACTGCTGCTGGCGTCGCTGGGCGCCTGGATCGTGTTCACGCTGCCTCTGAGCTGGGTGCAGCCCGGCGCCGTGTCGTGCGTGCACCCGCTGAACTCCACCGCCTACAACCTCACGGAGCCGCGCTACGACGAGGACTGGCCCAGCGCCACCACGCGTGCCTTCCGCGGCCCGCCAGCCGGCCGCGAGGGCTCGCCGCTGCCAGTTAGCGACGCGCTCAACTACGACGCGAAGGCCAACAGTGACTGGGTGACGCCGCTGCACTCCTTCATCGTGTACCGCACGCCCGACATCCAGAAGACGTTCTTCCTGCTTCTGCTGCTGGTAGTCATTGGCGAGTTCTTCAGCGCGCCCGCCATCACGCTCGCCGACTCCGCTGTCATCACACTGCTGGGCGAGGATGCCGACAGGTGAGCCTCACTTTTCGGTCTCGCGTGTGAGTGCGTCTGCATACAGAGAGTCAGTAGTACAGCTAGTGAATGCGCAGGTACGGGCACCAGCGCATGTTCGGCTCGCTGGGCTGGGGGCTTGCTATGTTCTTCGTGGGCATCGCGCTGGACCACAGTACGGCGTTCAGCTCGCATCCGTGCGGCGGCCCGCAGCGCTTCGAGAAGAACTACACCATCTGCTTCGCCACCTTCTCTGTGCTTATGGGCGCGGCGCTCATCACTGCCACTCAGGTCAGTTTGTGGTCACTAAATAATATCTGAGTTTTCTTCGGGAGAGGATATTTGGAGAGACCTTGTTCTGATTTGATACTTTGCCAATAATAATTAAAATAAATTGGAAAAGTTAACGAGAGAACTGAAAAAATAGACCAAAGGTGATCCCTACAAATAAAACATCTAAATTCAAATAGTGCCGGAGAACTCAGTGGATGTAAAACCGATCGTCTTCAATTTATAAAAAAAACCGTAGCTTTCGGAAGTCTGTGACTATGTTTGTTTCATTGATTTAATTGCCACCTACTTCCGAAAGTAAAGTAATTTGTATTTTTTTTTGTGTTTTTTGGGAAGTCGGTTATTTTTTGCAAAAAAGTTTTTATTTTACTCTTTTTAGTGACGATATCCTACACAAATTCTTTTCATACATAAATACTTGATAATAAAATTTATCTGGGACCACTGCGCGGGCGTCCTCTACCAAATAAAAAACAAAACAACTACCTCCTTCTTTTTCTACCAAACTTCCCTCCTCTACCAAAGGAATATCCGACCCGTAAGTAATCACAGAGAAATCGGTGAACATACATGGAAAAAAAAAGATGCTGATGGAATACATAACTTCCTTTTTTTTTAGAAGTCGATGAATTTTTTTTTTTCGCATAAGTCTCATCATTATAGGTTTCATTAACAACAATTATTATATTTTTATTGATTATCCTGAAATCGATTACTTAGTTGCATAAGTAGTAAACTTTTACCTCAGAAGATTGCCACAGATTCCGTTGAACGCTATTTTATTTAGACGTATTTTGTGGTCTATTTTTGACTATTTTTTTTTGAGTTTCTACCTGGTCGAAAGCTTTACAGAAGTCTGTAGTGTTAACAGTAGTTGGGACTTAATAAGTATCTAGCTAATAGTGAACTCCCGTCCTGAAGCAATGTGTTATCTATGTATACTTATAAAATTCAAAGTCCTAACTGACTGACTGACTGACTGACTGACTGACTGACTGACTTATATATCAACGCACAGCCCAAACTGCTGGTCCTAGAGACATGAATTTGGACAATGTACTCTTTGTGATGAGTAGATATACATTAAGAAATGGTTTTTCGAAATTCCACCCCTAAGTGGGTGAAATGGGGTGTTGAACTTTCTGTGAAACTTTTTATTCTTGGAGTCGATTGACTTGAAAATTTGTGTACATACTCTTCAGTTAAAATTATGAGGTATGTGTATCACAATTTTTTCAAAATCATCCCCCAATTTATATTCAATGTCCTGACTGGCTGACTGATATAATATCAACGCACAGCCCAAACCGCTGGTCCTAGAGACATGAAATTTGGAGGGAGTATTCTTTATGAAGAGTAAGTATCCGCTAAAAAAGGATTTTTCGGAATTCCACCCCTAAGAGGGTAAAATGGGGTGTTGAATTTTCTGAGAAACTTAATATTTGCTGAGTCGATTGACTCGAAAAATGGTGTTCACGCTCTTCAATTAAAATTATAAGACATATGTATCAATTTTTCCAAAATCATCCCCCAATATAGTCAAATAGGGCTTCGAAGCTCACGTAGAAGGGCGCATGCCTCGCAGGGTTGCGCGGGGCGTGCAAGGCATGGGAGTATTTACCTATTACTAGGTAGGTAGGATTTTTCTGAGGTAGACGTGTCCAGAACGCAAATTGCCGACGTAGCTTATAAAGCTGCCAGACTAAAATGGGACTGGGCAGGCCATGTCTGCCAGCACAGCTGTGGGCCCGAATATCGCAAGACTGGAGCCCTGAAACAGCTAGACGGGGTCGCGGTAGACCGAAGAGATAATGGCGGACGTCTTGGATGGCTTCCTCGCGAATTGGCGAGAAGAAGCACACCATCGTGAGAAGTGGAAGGAATGGGGGAGGCCTGCTGAGGAATGGGACAATACGGACAAAACAAAAAAAAAAAACTGTAAATATGGTTTATTCCACCGATTTTCACGTTGGCTCGTGATACGCGACATTGATATTAAATATTATGTCAAAGTATTATGTCTATAAATAGATTCCTAATAAATCATGGGAAATTATAAGTCTCGCCACAAAATTATTTATTGGCCACGTGATTAAACTTCTAATTTTATAACTAAACAACGGAAAAATGACATAGCCTCTAATAAACTAATTTGTTTTTTTTACAATGCCATCTAAATATTCTATAGAAAGCGTCAAGTAAAGATCATCAATTATTGTGACTTGTCCTTCTTATTTATACATTGCCACCTAATTTACTAACTCGGCCACGGATTTTACAGCTCGTCACCATTTTACGTTTTACAGCTTCAACACAATGTCCTCAAAAAAATATAATTCAAGCTTCCACAGAAAGCACCATCTATACTAATATTATAAAGCTGAAGAGTTTGTTTGTTTGGTTGAACGCGCTAAACTCAGGTACTACTGCTTCAAATTGAAAAATTCTTTTAGTTCTAGATAGCCCATTTATCGAGGAAGGCTTTAGGCTATATTATCACGCTAATAACTTAGGTGGGTGAGCAATATTGCATTATGTCCATATTCTTCAGCTCTTTGACAACGGTTTGACAACTGACAACTGTCATGGCATGCATTAGAAAAAAACAGCTATTTTAGATCATTTGTCTCCGAAGTAAGTAGCCCGAAGGTGTCAGCGGCCGCCCTGTGAACAGTGGTTTGCAAGTTCGAGCCTCAGCAAATTTATTTTGTTTTTGAATTTATTTCGATTTTTTTAATGCTGTAAGCATGGTGCAAGTTCGATCCCCAGCCGCACTCACTTTCACTTTTTGTAAATAGGTATGTTGATTTTTTTAAACCTTTAAGATTTCCAAATCATTACCAAATAGTGTTATACATACTTTTAGTTTTTTTTAACCATTCAAACGATGGTCTCTGCTCTATAACAAAAGATAGTCTGAGTGTCTCCGGATATTTTTTTGGTAAAACATCATGCGTGTGTAAATTATATAAAACCCATGCGGTTAAATTCAATGCACACATATTGTGCATAACTTAGAGAAGGTTTAAGGTTTCGTTTCATTGTAATCGGTGCTCTCACGGTGCTCTCTATCAAAAGATGTATGAATTTAAAGTGTTCAAGAAGAACTTATCATAATTATATATGTAACATACAACGACATCTTTTGAACCAAAATGGTACTAATGAATAAAATGTGCTCACTGAAAGAGGTCCTCAAAAGTTTACAGCAGCTACATTGTTATTGGGCTCATTTCAGACACCTTGATGAGAGCTTTAGACATAGCTGTGGAGTTTGACTGTCATAGAAGGTCTGACGATGGAGACGGAAGGCAGTCGTAAGAGGTCCTCAACAGTTTACAGCATCTATATCGTGTTTGGGCTCATTTCATGCATATTGATGAGAACTTTAGACCTTGCCGGACTATGACTGTCATCGATGATCTAACGATGAAGACGCAAGGCAGTTCTAAGAGGTCCTCAACGGATTACAGCAGCTATATTGTTATTGGACTCATTTCATGCACCTTGATGAGAATCTTAGACCTAGCTGGAGTAAGACTGTCATCGACGGTCTAACTATGGAGACGGACGGCAGTTGCAAGAGGTCCTCAACAGTCCTTACAGCAGCTATATTGTTATTGGGCTCATTTCATGCACCTTGGTGAGAACTTTAGACCTGCCTGGAGTATGACTGTCATCGACAATCTAACGATGAAAACGTGAGACTGTCGAGGGAAGCCCTTATTTGAGAAAAACATAAGTAGAATGTTTTAGCGATTAATTAAATTATATCCGAGAAGTTAAATAGTTACCTACTTGAATCTATACTAATAATATAAAGCTCAAGAGTTTGTTTGTTGGTTTCATTGAACGCGCTAATTTCAGGAACTACTGGATAGCCTATTTATCGAGGAAGGCTATAGGCTATATAACATCACGCTATAACTAATAGGAGCGGAGCATCAATGAAAAATGTTGCACAAACGGGGAAAATATATTCCTTTTGAAAGCTACCGTTGCGTGTGCTGCGTAAACGGTTAAAGTTACGCAACAATCATGTATGACGGAAATGTTCCTCTTAAAAGTTCTAAAAAAATACGTGATAGCATATGTCTATATTTTAAGGTTGACTCGCATTATTTGCGAAGGTGTTTTTGTGAACATGGTATTTATCATTATCCAAATAAATACGTTATTCATCTCAAGTATTTAATTTTTAACGAAATTGCTCTTACATCATTTGATTTCAATGAATATCTTAGGAGATATCACAGTTTTAAAATAACTCCGCAGCGAATTAATTATCAGGTACCACGCGCGCATTTTAATAATGTCGAATGATGGGTGTGATGTGCTAGAATTGTACTATAGGTGCCTACGACCCACTCTCTCTGAACCCTCTCTCTCTCTCTGATGTGACGCAGACGAAGTTGCGCGGGTCTGCTAGTGTAAAATAATACATCATATTCTTTTATCGTGAAAATAGCCACTGCATGATTTGGCACGAGTACGCGAAACAACAGAACTCATAAAAAATCGACTCATTAAATAGGCACAACGGTAATTTTAATTAACGGAACAACAAATACTTAGGAATCAAGAGCGAGCGAAGCGAGTTCGGGACTTGGGGCACCCCGACTTTAGGTTAAGTTAGGTTACTTTAAACCCTGCAAACAGAAATAGGAGCCCCGCGCAGCGGGGCTACGTCGACTACGCCTATTACAAAATATTGATATTATTTACCTTGGACTTTAGGTGTATTTTTGCACTAAAAACTTACGAGACTACCCAAAAAATTAGCTTAATACTTTGTGACTGGTTTAGAATATTTACTATAAAGTGATATTTAGATGAAACGTGATTTTGCCGAAAAGAATCAAAATATGTATTAAACGAAAAATTTATAAATGATTAAATATCAACATTTGTAAAGCGAAGCGTTTGCCAAAGGAATGCGTGTAAAGTGATTGTTTGTAAAATGAAATATCAGCGGAATACGTTGTTTGTGAAATAAATAGTAAATAAAACGTTGGTTGTAAACTAAAAATTTGTGAAAGGAGTTTAGGTAAAACATTAGTGAACCGGCCATATACTATTTGATGCAAATTTTTTTAGCAAAATTTTGACGATCAATTAATATGGGATGAGTTACATTTTAAACGTACTGAGTTAAAAAATTAGAAGCTAAATAAATATATTTTTTGATATCATTTAATAGTATTTTAGAAGTTTACTGTTAGAATGCATGTTACAAAAGATGCTAAAAAATAACCATCATGCTGAGTTGTATTTAGAGTGGTTTACATAGACGATAACTAGTGGCTAGGATATTATTATTTAGATGCTCGTTAATTGTGGCTGACTTAGTAATTTAGAAGTCAACTTAAATTTTTGGAGGCGAATAATGCTATTAAAAAGAAGCCTGTTTAATTAGCACCCATAAATCATTTGATTGGTGTCACCGGTGTCCAATCTCAAACCAAAATACTTCATATAAATGTAATTGATATTACTATGAACAAATATTTGCAAGTTAAAAGCAAGTACATGTAAATCTATGTATGAACTATACATACATAGATTGCTTATCCCAGAAGTAAGATTCCGTCGGCAATTTCCGAACTCCACACGGGCGAAGCCGCGGGCAGAAGCTAGTTGTAATATACTAGCTGTTGCCCGCGACCTTCGTCTGCGTGTAATTTTATAGCCTATAATCTTCCTCGATAAATTGGCTATCCAACACTAAAAGAATTTTTCAAATCGAACCAGTAGTTCCTGAGATTAGTGCATTCAGCCAAATAAACAAAATCTTCAGCTTTTTAATATTATCAGTATAGATTAATTAACATACAAATATAGATTTTTAAGTAATGAGTGACTGTGGGCGCCACAGATCCGGTTCAAGTACGAGTTCGTGAGCGTGGAAGCGGCCCCGGCCGCGCCCGCCGAGCCTACACACGAGGAGAAGCTGCAGCAGCAGCTGGCGGAACAGCTGCAACTGCCCGGCCTCGACACCAGCGCGCCGCCGCCGCGCCAGCCCGTGCTCGAGCAGGCCAAGGTACGCGCCGGCAAACCCACTCGCAGGAATATGCGCTGGAATACCAGAGGCAAAAACAGAAATGTCTCATTATTACGTCGTTGTTACACCCTGCACTCATAATGGGCATTATTCAAAGCGGAACAGCGACTCTTTTAACTTAAGATAGGTAATATAGTAACAAAAGTGCTAGTACCTCCTTGCTTGGTTGCACATCTTCACAAATCCTTGTGCAGCCTTCGGCAGCTGCCCAGCTGCTATTAACTCGAAACCTACCATTTTTACTTTGCACCCAAGGGCCAAGGGTCTGGTGTGCATATCGGCTGACAAAAGCCGCGGCTTGCAGGTGTTCGCGCAGACTACACGCGAGATGCCGGAGTGGGTAACGGTGCTGCGCCAGTTCCAGAACGTGAAGGCGGCGTCCTTCCTGTTCGTCGCCTGGTTCATGGGCTTCGGCATCGGCCTCATCTTCACCTTCCTCTTCTGGCACCTGCAGGTACCCACACTCTCATCACCGCCACACACTTAACACATTTACAGTGTCACCAATACTAATCGTTTTTTACTTTCACTCTCCCAGGATATCGGTGGCTCCCCGACGCTGTTCGGAGTGGCTTCCGTCATCAATCACATCTCGGAAATATTCGCCTATTTCTTCAGCTTTAAGCTGATCACACAGATGGGACACGTAAAGGTATGTGGCTATTTTCATTCGGAAATCATTGGTCACTCGCTGTCTAAAAATCAGTTTTCATACATTCACATTGGTTCAGCAAACAATTAACACTTTATAATGATTTCCTAAGTGGGCGCCACAATATTCTTGCCTGGGACGTCAGTGGCCCTAACGGCGCGGCGGTACGGCCGAAGTAAAGGTGCTACTAAGATATTACTGTAATCGGTTGTGGTGGACTGTATTTTCACAGTACTATACTGGAATTCCATATGGTGGAATTAAGAATTAATTAATTAACACGGGCCCGTCGTTGGGTAGCTTCTGAGGCTACCCAACGACCGCATAGCACGTGCGTCTGGGTGTGTGATTTCTTCACGGCACCTCGGCGGTCTATCCCCGCCGGGTGAGACACCCAGTCACCCAGGGGAGGCCCAGCGGGGGAGCGACAGAGGGGCCGACTCCGACGTTAGGTGCGTCGGAGTCGGCCCCTCTGTCGAAGTATGTGTGGCTCTCGTCCGTCCCATTCCAGAGCTAGCCAGTCACGGTCCGGACTGAGAGGCCGTTGTGTGTGTATGGGCGGTATTGTACTGTGTAACACCGCCCAGTGTCTGCGTGGGTCGCGCCCCCACGTGTGAGTCTACATGTGTGTAGAGAGGGTGCATGTGTGGTTTTAGCTGCGCGACGCGCCTATATTAACTTAGAACACGTCGTGCAGCAGGATGCGTGTGTAGTATGTGGAGACTTATTGTGCAGGTAAGCTGCGTGTAACCTGGTACAGCTTATTCGGGCGTCAAGTCCGGTGGGGTCATCGTGCGCTACCAGGTCGCGCCAGGGGGGCGCACATGCCAGGGCGCAATGTGCTTGACGTGAGGCCAAGCAGATGCGTCGGCACGCGCAAACATTCCCGTCGCAAGGCGCCGGATGAAGGCGTCCAGGCTCTCGATCCCGAGGTCCCACCGGATGACGTCGTTCCTCACGTGCAGAGGGGCGGCGACGATGGTCCGCAACGCAAGCCTCTGCTGCGTGTGGAGAAGCTTCCTGTGTCCCTCGCACGCGAGGACGTACCATGCAGGGGCAGCGTACGTCAATATCGAGCGTATATAAGTTTTATACACGCCCAACTTGACGCGCGCCGGTAGACGGGACGAGAGCGCTGGTTGAAGCAGGTTACGGGCAACCCTAGCCCGCGCCGCGACCTGGCGGACGTGAGGACCCATGGTGAGCCGACGGTCGATGGTGAGACCCAGGTACCTTACCCGGGGCGACCACTCGACGTCGGCGCCTTGTAGCGTCAGGGGTGATGGGAGGGGCGCTGACCCGGCGATCATCGCCTGCATCTTACTCACGTTAACTGACAGCCGCCACTTCGACAGCCAGTCAGGCAGAAGGTCTAGCGCGCGCTGCATCGTGACCGCCGCGTACTTCGCATTAAGCGAGGTGGTAATGTACGCGGCGTCGTCGGCGTACAGCGCGAGCATCGCCTCTGGCGTCGTGGGGATGTCGTCGGTGTAACGTGAGTAACACGCTGGCGACACGCAGCTGCACGCCAGCCAGCAACGGGCGGGCGCTGGACAGCGCAACCTCGACCACCACGCGGAAACTCTGATCTGCAAGGATTGACTGGACCACCTTGACGACGCGGCGAGGCGCGTCGGACGTGGTCAGCTTGAAAACTAGGCCATCGT
Organism: Noctua comes; assembly: GCA_963082995.1. Lineage (NCBI taxonomy): Eukaryota > Metazoa > Arthropoda > Insecta > Lepidoptera > Noctuidae > Noctua > Noctua comes. The sequence goes on along the minus strand of OY720276.1, from coordinate 18,722,085 downwards.
GCCACACGCGGTCGAAGGCCTTCTCCATGTCGAGGAGTAGTGCAGCCGCGTTCTCCTTATTGTTGATGGCTTGCGCCAGGTGGTGCAGTACCCTCGACAGCTGAAGCGTCGTGCTGTGTTCCGACCTAAACCCGAACTGATCGGGCCGCGGTGCGATGTGCAGCTGGAGATGTCGCAACAGGAGCATTTCAAACACCTTGGAGATGGTGGGCAGCAAGGTGATGGGCCGATAGCTCACGTCGACTGTGCTCTAGCACTGTTTTGGCCCTGTTTATATGCGCCTGTTAGAAGGCGCGCGGAGCGGCGGCGCTTCGCCTCGTTCCCGCCAATTGACCAATAGCGGGCGTGAACCGATGGAGCGGCTCCCGACAGGTATTGGCTTGTCGCGACCTGCTCGAAACACGAATGCGGCTTCATCGGTTGGCCAATCACAGCGTTTGTTTGCCTTATTCATACACACCTTGTCACAGGTGTTTTTGCCTATACTATTAAGTCTTTATTAATTGTACAATGTTTTCTTATTCCTACTTATTTCTACATATATATAATGAGTTTGTACATAGTGGTAAATCTATAATTTTACGGGGTGGGGGATCGGCGTCCGCAACAGGTTGAAAGCGTATATTATATGTGTGTGGCAGGTGCTGTGCCTGGGCCTGGCAGGCAACGTGCTGCGCTTCCTGTACATCGCGTGGCTGAGCGATCCCTGGTGGGTGCTGCCCTTCGAGTTCGTGCAGGGCGTGACGCATGCCGCCGTGTGGGCCGCGTGCTGCTCGTACATCGCGCACGGCGCGCCGCCGCGCCTGCGCTCGTCGGCGCAGGGAGTGCTGCAGGGGCTGCACCACGGGCTCGGGCGCGGCTGCGGCGCCGTGCTGGGCGGCATCGCCGTGGCCAAGTGGGGTACCACGCGCACGTTCGCGGGCTACGGGTTGCTGTGCACCGTGGTGCTGGCTGCCTTCGCATTCATCAACTTCCGCGGCGAGCCGGACGCGTCGGCCGGCGTCGTGGACGACGAGGCGCGCGCCGTAGCCGAGGCGGGCGTGCTGGCGCCGCACGGCGTGCCGTCCAACCCGCTGCCGCGCGCGCTCTCCTCCACGCGCCTCGCCGACCTGGCGCACCACGACCAGTACGGCGCCACACAGGTACGCTCACTGTCCACCGCTCGCCATGCTCAGCTTGCTCACCCCGCTTACCCCGCTCACTCGTGTCCGCAGAGCTACAGCGGCGCGGAGTCGCTGAGCGTGCCGGGGCAAGCGCCGGCACCGCGGCCCTCCAACCCGTTCCTGGCGGAGGCTGCGCCGGCCGCGCCCGCCTACAGATAAGCGACCTCAGACCGACCGACCAACGACTCGACCATTCTCCGGCTCACGGGCTCTCCACTGTCCTATGTACAAAATATGTCAAGAGTAGGAGACGAATTCCGATATTCGTTAAACAGTAATATTCATTGTTATCCGTGAATAATCCGGTAATCTTTGGGTTTACGACGTCGCAGTACGTAATCGAGTTATATTACAATATAATATGCGACTGTATGTGTAAGTATGTATGGAGGTATTAACAAATTAGTAGATCTATGTCAAGTGCGAGAGCGGCTGCGAAACTTGGAACGACTGTATGGCGATAAATAAATTAATCGTTGCTTTTGTTAGTTTATCAATGTTACTCGATAAATGCCTAAGCATGTCTCGTGTCCTAGACGTTTCACTGTGCTACTACGCAAGCCGCTTGACGCGCGTGAGACGCGGTCGCGCGGCTGCTCGCGATGCGTTGTCGCGCGTCGCTCGTAGCTATGTTAACTTCTAACTGTCGGCGATGTGGACTATTGCTGAAAACTAGATAACTAAGTCAGAGTGTAACTAATGGTAAAACTTGTAAGTATTTAGTTCACATATGTGTAACTTATGGTGGACGTGGAACGCGATGTCATATCATGGTGTGATGTAGTGGAAGCAGGAGGTAGAGCGGGGCGGACTCGCCCTCAATTCTAATGTATTATTTTGTTGATAATGTAATAGACAGATATTCTTATTACGATAGCTATATGTATACATACCGTTTGTTGTAAAGATGTATCGTGGGGATCGCCCGCGCCTGCACCAGTTATATATTTTTGCACAGTCTCTAGCGGGAGCTCACGCGTTGCGGTGGCGGGGCGCGTCGCTCGGCCACGCGTTTCACCCGCGCGAGTGCGCGCCACCGCCGCCGACACGGTGCCGACACTTTCAATTTATTGTGTATAATGAATAAATAAATGTTGAACTATTCATTAAACGTATCCTCATTTGATAGTGCTCACCTACGTATTAGTTACTGTGAATCTGTGACTGTTTGTCATGTACCTACGTCTAATTATTAAGCAATTATCTTAATCTTAATCCTTATTTCAAAATCATCACACGTATCAGGCCACTTATAAACACATCAAATGTCTATTTTATGGCTTGACAGCCTGGCAAGTTACCCTAATTGAATTGATTTGATTTTTAATTAAGAAACGTTCCTTCTTTTTTCAAAAACCATCCCCCAATTTAAAATTCAATGTCCAATGGCTGACTGATCTACCAACGCACAGCCTCAACTGCAGGTCTTAAAGACATGCAATTCGAAGGGTGTATTCTTTGTGAAGAGTGGGTATCCACTATGAAAGGTTTTTTCGCAATTCCACCCCTAAGAATGTGAAATGGGGAGTTGAATTTTCTGTGAAACTTAATATTCTCTTGGTCGATTGACTCCAAAATTGGTGTACACACTCTTCAATTAAAATTATGAGACATGTGTATCACAGTTTTTTTAAATCATCCCCCAACAGAGTCAAATGGAGCTTCAAAGCTCACGTAGACGGGCGCATGGCGCGCAGTGTTGCGCGGGGCATGCGAGATGCGGCAGTATTTACCTATTAGTAAGTAGGTAGGATTTTTCTGAGGTAGACGTGTCAGTAAATATATGTGAAATTCCGATTTTCGCTTTGGCTCGTGATTCGCGACATTGATATTAAATATTATGTAAAAGTATTATGTCTATAAATAGATTTCTAATGAATCATTTGATTGTTGTCACTGGTGTCCAATCTCAAACCAAGGTATCAATATTTTACATAATTATGTAATCTAATTGATATTACTATGAACTAATATTTGCAAGTTATAAGCATGTACACTAACACACTACACTAACTATTCTTGCATCATTATCATCATCATCATTTCAGCCGAAAGACGTCCACTGCTGAACATAGACCCTTACCAAACTATTCTTTATTACCTATTGAACTTTAAAAGTAAAAACTAATATTACACTTATAAATGCGAAAGTTTAGATGGATGGCTGTTTGTTACTCCGGCTGAAAGATCTGGATAAACCTTGGCACAGAGACATTTATTTCATTTTTTTCAGACATTTATTTCTATTACTAGCTTCTGCCCGCGGCTTCGCCCGCGTGGAGTTCGGGAATTGCCCGCGGCTTCGCCCGCGTGGAGTTCGGGAATTGCCCACGGAATCTTACTTCTGGGATAATAAGTAATCTATGTATTTATAGTACATACATAGATTTACGTGTACTTGCTATTGTAAATATTTGTTCATAGTAATATCAATTAAATTACATATGTGAAATATCTTGGTTTGAGATTGGACACCAGGACACCAATCAAATGATTTATTAGGAATCTATTTATAGACATAATACTTTGACAAAATATTTAATATCAATGTCCCGTATCGCGAGCCAACGCGAAAATCGGTGGAATAAACCATATTCACAGACACTTCTACCTCAGAAAAATCCTACCTACTTAGTAATAGGTAAATACTCCCGCGCCCCGCACGCCCTACGTAACGCTGCGTGGCATGCGCCCTTCTACGTGAGCTTCGAAGCCCTATTTAACTATATTGGGGATGATTTTGGAAAAACTGATACATATGTCTTATAATTTTAATTGAAGAGTGTGAACATCAATTTTCGAGTCAATCGACCCAGTATTAAGTTTCACAGAAAATTCAACACCCCATTTTACCCTCTTAGGGGTAGAATTTCAAAAAACCCTTTCTTAATGGATCTACTCTTGACAAAGAATACACCGTCCAAATTTCATGTCTCTCGGACCAGGCGGTCTGGGCTGTGCGTTGTTATATCAGTCAGCCAGACAGGACATTAAATTTTAAATTTGGTGATGATTTAGGAAAAACTGTGATACACGTATCTCATAATTTTAACTAAAGAGTATGTATACATATTTTCAAGTCAATCGACTCCGAGAATAAAAAGTTCCACATATAATTCAACACCCCATTTCACCCTCTTAGGGGTGGAATTTCAAAAAACCCTTTCTTAGTGGATATCTACTCTTCACAAACAATTCACCGTCCAAATTTCATGTCTCTAGGATCAGTGGTTTGGGCTGGGGGTTGATATATCAGTCAGCCAGTCAGGATGTTTAATTTAAAATTGGGGATGATTTTGGAAAAACTGTGATACACGTATCTCATAATTTTAACTGAAGAGTAAATACACAAATTTTCAAGTCAATCGACTCAGGGAATAAAAAGTTTCACAGAAAATTAAACACCCCATTTCACGCTCTTAGGGGTGGAATTTTGAAAAACCCTTTCTTAGTGGATACTTACTTGTCACAAAGAGTACACTGTCCAAATTTCATGTTTCTAGGACCAGCGGTTTGGGCTGTGCGTTGATATATAAGTCAGTCAGTCAGTCAGTCAGTCAGTCAGTCAGTCAGTCAGTCAGGACTTTGAATTTTATATGTATAGATAAAATATAAGAAACAAGCCATGGTAGATTTACCATTGCGATAAAGAAAGCGACCACGAACCAATAGTAATAGGTACTTCTCGATACCTACGCTCGACGCAAGCCGGGCGCCGAACAGCCGCGCGGTCGTTGACCTGCGTGCTTTTCAATCAGCTGATAACTTATGAGTTACTATGTATAGAAATATTTAAAAATGTAAATTATATGTTAAGGAAATAATAATAAAAGCTTATTATTATTTCCTTAACATATAATTTACATTAAACACAATTGTTAATTAAACACAATAATAATAAGATTTACCCATCAAGTTGTTCAGATTTTTCCTTCATACTTTTACGGGCTTAGGACCGTCAAAAATACTTTTTTAGTTGCAATTTACTGAACAAGAAATTAAACAAATACAAGTTTATTATCTAAGAAAATATTTTTCTGAATTAGATACCTAACAAAGTATTTGAGGCGTATTTCTAAAATTTGAATCATCTTATTTACAATTATTTTAATTAACTAAACTACTTTTACATATTCACTATTTACAAAAGAACGAGTAGGTACTTACACTTCCCGATAACGGAGTAATTGTTCGAAGTGCAAGCCACTGTGTTGAATACACAATCGAGCACGTATTAATTGATTGTCTTTCAATTTGAATAAAGTGTCTCTGTCACTTCTTACGATATCGAAAGCGTCCACTATCGCAGTTATTAACGCGTCGCGAGTTTCGTGTTCCTCACGATACACCAGGCGCTTGAGCTCAAACTACAAGTAAAAGTCTAACGGAGTTAGGTCCCGGTTTCTTGCTGGCCAAGCCACTGGCCCGCCGCGTCCGATCCAGCGCTGGGGAAACACTGAGTGCAGGTGCTCTCACACGGCGCGGTGACCATTAAAATTTCTCGGTGTATACAAACTAATAATTATACACCGAGAAATTTCAATGGTTGTTTTCCCGCGGCAGAACAGCTTGCCATAAGGAGTACTTTCGAAGCATAGAGTAAAAGTAAAAAAAATAAAGATGTTTTTATTTTAAAATAATTTAAAAAAATATTCGTCAACTCGAAAACGTGAGAAACGATAGTGACACTAGACGTAACTTGTAGGCACACAAGTTACGGTCGAATCGCCCACGCCGGCGCGGACAAAGGTAATAGCGATGCATAAATGTTCAAAGCAAAAAAAAAGCTCTCGCACGTGGTGATACGGCATAAACTAGTTTGCACGCAACAACACAAAACACAGCCGCGAAGCCGACAAAGTAAGAAAGGCATAAACTAGCCTGCGTGCAACAATCAAACGAAACCGCGCGCCGGCTTGCTATTGTATTTTTGCGGCGGCGTACTTAGTTTTCCCGCGAATATCATCGCGCAGCACGCGTTATCAGTGCAATGAATCGATCGACATTACAGTTATTGCAATTTGGAGTACGTTGCTATGGTGCAACTATATGCAAGGGCTGATTATGACTCATGCTGCCCGGCGACTTTACCGCGGAACCGCAACACTTGGAGTCGTTCCGTCTTCGCGGGGTTCTGAACCACCAAGTCCCATCGGCTCGGGCGATCGTTGCGGCGACACAGCGACTCGACCATGGGCAGTTCCAGACACCAGCACATGTACAGGGCTGAGGTCGATCGGCCGTTATTTCGCCACAGCTCGACGAGGAGTACTTCATTATCACCGCGCCGTGCGAAAGCAACTGCACTCAATGTTTCCCCAACGCTGGACCGGACGCGGCGAGCCAGTGGCTTGGCCAGCAAGAAGCCCGGACCTAACTCCGTTAGACTTTTACTTGTGGTCTGAGCTCAAGCGCCTGGTGTATCGTGAGGAAAACGAAACTCGCGACGCGTTAATAACTGCGATAGTGGACGCTTTCGATATCGTGAGAAGTGACAGAGACACCTTATTAAAATTTAAAGACAATCAATGAAAATGTGTTCGATTGTGTATTCAACGCAGTGGCTTGCACTTCGAACAATTACTCCGTTACCGGGAAGTGTAAGTACCTACTCGTTCTTTTGTAAATATTGAATATTTAAAAGTAGTTTAGTTAATTAAAATAATTGTAAATAAGTTGATTAACATTTTAGAAATACGCCTCAAATACTGCGTTAGGTATCTAATCCAGAAAATTATTTTTCTTAGATAATAAACTTGTTTTTGTTTAATTTCTTGTTCAGTAAATTGCAACTAAAAAGTATTTTTGGCGGTCCTAAGCCCGTAAAAGTATGAAGGGAAAATCTGAACTACTTGTTGGGTAAATCTTACTATTATTGTGTTTAATTAACTCATAAGCTATCAGCTGATTGAAAAGCACGCGGGTCAACGGCCGCGCGGCCGTTCGCCGACCGGGTTGCGTCGAGCGTAGGTATCGGGAAATACTACTATTGGTTCGTAGTCGCTTTCGAGTTTTCATTATCACAATGGTAAATCTGCCATTGTATGTTTCTAATATTTTATTTGTTTATAAAACGATTGTATTACCGAGACAAAACCATTAGCTGCGGGAAAACAACCATTGAAATTTCTCGGTGCATATTACTCGGGCGAAGCCGCGGGCATATGCTAGTTATGCTAGCTTACTAGCATCCCCCCTCCCTCCCAAATTATAGGGTCTTCACGAAGTAAAAGGGTAGTTCTTCAAAAAGTATTTTCCGCGTAGCTTTCGTGGCGATTTTTTTTTTAGAGTTATTTTCAAATAAATGGACAGTTGGACACACATCTAAGACGCTGTAAAAATAATGAGTACAATTTTTATTATGTGTAAATCGGTCCAAAAACTACTATTCTATTTTGAAATTTCGGTGTCCACGAAGTTAAGCTTTTGCTTACTGCTCTTGGATACAATTGGCAAAACAGTCTAATTTGGGGTGGGCTAAACTGTTCAATTGGCTACGAAAAAAACATACAAACAGAACCACATTCTACGAGTCGTTACAAGAAAAAAATTTAAACACACACATGCATTTAAATACTTATATAAATAAATAACACCTTTCTTTTGACCTTCGCGACAATCGTGTAACTGCATCTGCGGCTCACAAAAATCTATAGTTATTATTTAATGGAGATATATAACTTTCATGGTGCGCTAGCTGACTTTCGTGGACAAATAACCACGAAAGTTGTGCCACGAAAGTTATGAAAATTTCACATTTTTGAGAATTACGATTAAAGTTATTGGTGAATTAACGAAAAAAGTACTTGGGAATAATGAAGATCTATCTTATTCTTTAATTCAAAATGATTTCGAAAATTATAAACATTATCCTTCAAAATATACGCATGAAAGTTTCTTGACCAAGGGTACTTGAAAATATTCAAAGAATTACTTACCTCGTATTTTTATTGTTTGGAAGCGATGAACTTACCTGTCTCCTCCACTGACTCCGGGATACTACTGAGCTCCCGTGCAGCTAAAACGTGAAGCGACAAGTTGGCGCTCTTGGAAGATAGGTGCAGTTTTGTTGCGCGTTCGCGAAACTAGCAAAGTCGTGTGACAGAGACATAATGCCTATTAAGTATTGTAACTTAAGAGATAAAATTAATGTTCTTTGGTAATTATGATGCATAGTTAAACACGATTAATTTGATGTATTACATTATATGCTTATGAATTGAATACAAAAGTTATCAAGGTTTGCCGTGAGTGCGAACAGAGTGTGACGCGCGAAGAACACCGATTTTGCTCCCGTTTTCGATATTAGATATTTTTTTAAATAAAAATTATAAATAATTTTAGATGTTTAATGTTGAAATTATACACATACAGGGTGGCCGGAACATTGACGTCCAAAAATAAAATTTAGGTCCCTCGTACCGTGGGGTATCCGAATCACCCCCATGTATGTTCCGCGACTTTTCATAGTTTTCGAGTTGTGAATTTTTTTCTGATTTTTTGAGAATGATCGTTAAAAAGTTACGTTCGGTAAATTATGACTTAAATTGTCAACTTTAAATAAAAAATTTAAACATGTGACTTCATGGTTCCTAAGTAGGCTTCATAATTCAAAATGGCGACACGCGTATAGCAGTAAACACAATGTGAGCACGACTGAGGGACTTGTTTTGCGTTGGCTGCGGTTATGCGCCTTACTATCTCTGCTATCTCTCTCACTCTCGGTGGCGAGAGGGGCTCCCCTTGTCACTGTTTACCGAACGTAATTTTTTCACTTTAGACCATCTTTTTCATAACTTTAATCACAGTTACGAAGCTAATTATTTTATGCATAAAAGTCCTAATCATGAAGATTCAGTTGCAAAAAAAAAATCTCGACAAAGTCTTGTCCTTTTTTTTTAGATTGGTTAGTTCGATCATTCTCAAAAAATCAGAAAAAAATTCAGAACTCGAAAACTATGAAAAATCGCGGAACATACATGGGGGTGATTCGGATACCCCACGATACGAGGGACCTAAATTTTATTTTTGGACGTCAATGTTCCGGCCACCCTGTATACAACATGTAACATAATTAACGCACATCCTGAAAGTAGTTTGTTCAGAATCGTTTACTGAATCAATTTCTATAATTTTTAATACCTATAGGTAATTTTTTTTCCCAAAAATAATTAAAACTACGTAAATACAGTCACACTACCCCTGTACTGTCCAAACAAACTAAAATAGACCGTAACGCAAGGCAATAAGACTTTTAAAAGTGCAGTTTTATTTGTATCAACACAAATTCCCGTCATTCAAAACAAAATAAAGAAAAATTAACCTTATTTCAAGCAAGTTAAAGTCTTTACAGATACTTTTAAGTAAACTTAGCGATTTATCATTTCGACGGGTGCAAAGTAAAAAGAGTCATCTACAAAACAGCTACTTTTCAGGACAGCGCATAATAGGAAAAAATGCTCCCATTTTGTCAATTTTAAACCAAATTTATTGAAATTTTCATCATTGCTTCATTATTTAATAATACAGGGTGTGGTGTGGCGTAAGTAGTGGTCCACTGTTCAGGATTCGATGAACCAGATAATTAACTATAACAATTAAAAATTTTAACCATTTTTACCCAAGGGTTACGAAAATATTTCCTTTTTGTCTTTTATTTACGAAATTTCTATCTTTTTTTACAAATTTGTTTGTAGTTTCAACAAAAACCATTATTTTTCATTTTGATTTCTGTTAATTACTGCTGAATACTAGAGCTATCATGATAAATTATGATTTTTTATGTAAATTCAGCTCTTTTGAAGAAAAAGTTGGTTCTTCTCTAATTTTAACCCTAATTTTTAAAACACCTTCAAGTTCAAGAGCGATTTTTGTAAAAAAAAACGTACTACATTGTCAGTGCCCATGCATTTAATAATATGCCTACTAAATACCGATTTCAAAATGATATCACTATAACAGATCCAATTAGTATTATGTACAGACTGTAAACCTATAAAAGAAAATAATTAAAATTATCTTAAAGCTAAAAACATATACACGGTCGTAATTTATTTTACTTGTAGTGTGAGGTGACTGCCGGTGTAATATTTTCTACCATCTTTAACAGTTTTATCTGTTGGCAATTGATTGAAAGCGGCTAAGGGCTCCCTTATGGCTATCTCTCTCGCCTCGGTTATAATAGCTTAACAAAAGTAAACCTACGGTGTGACTGTTATGGTTCATTTTTGTGTGTTACGAATTTCGCAGAACTCAGTCCTGTTTGTATACTAAGTCCATGGTCCGCATAATTGTCGCATTTCGCTCAAAGTGATTGTGTATTACAGAAGTGCCGGAGCTTAGGAGTAAATTAAATAATAAAGCATTGCGTGCGGCGCAATCCCCCCAGCTCTGTGGCTTCCACAATGGTTTCTTAATAAGCCACCGGGGTGACAAGCACTTACAAGTTCAACCCGGACCATGCCCCGGTGTACCGGCCGACGGCGCCGGTACCGGGACGTATGGACTTATGGAGCTATATCAAGATAAACCGAAGTATGAAAAAAAAAGAAAAACAACCAGTTTTCATATAATTTAATTTCTATCTTATTTTACTAGTAAAATAATCAATACCTAATCACATCACAATTAACGCGAGAGCGTGTGTACTGTTGCACGGGTCAGCAACATTCAGATGTACAAAGTACATAAAAGACTTGTGGCACGGTGCAGGCACGAGGTGCAGGGTGCACCACATGTATGGAGCTGGCTTCTCATTCAGAGAAGGGAAGCATTCATCGCCGTCGCGTGCCGTGCGAGCCGTGATCATGTCTGCGCGCTGGCCGCTGAGTACAGGTGTGCCCACTGCCCAGTGCCCACATGGACAACATCACTGGGCAGTGATTGAGACTAGTCTTGGAAGGAAACACGTTGTCTTACATTGTAAGTATTAAAACTAACCTAACTTATCCTAACATGGTGCTCGAAAAGCTATTTTTTGCCAGAAACAGCGAACAACAAATTCATAAGTCTAATCGTGTTAAAACATGATCTGTCATGGGTAGATGAATTTTTGGGCTCATATTCTGATTCAATAACTATTTCTATTTGCGGGCTACCCCGGCGCTTCCACCTTAAGCGCAGGTCACACCGAGCCGGGCGAGCCTCTTTTCATACTTCATTTCGGCTCTTTCGGTAGTTCGCGATGTGAACCAAAGTTTAAAAGAGGTGAAACGATGCCTCGCCCGGCTGGCGGCTCGCTCGCTAGCTGACGGTGTGCGCTTTAAATGTGTGTGGTGAGAAATTTCGTTACAAATTAATATTCCTTTAAATGCCTATTTGCCTAATACTTACTACTAATACTCGTACACTACTACTACAATAGTTGGTACTTAAAATTCAATTGGTAAACTGTATAAACAAAAGTTCGAGTTGAAGTCAGTCCACAAAGTTTTGGTTGTCGAGACGGGCGGGCAGGGCGCGGGTGCGCGGTGGGCTCGGCGGCGCGGCGGCGTGGCGTCACTGGCGCGACGGGTCGAGGACGACGATGCGGCCGTTGCGGAAGGCGGTACGCGGCATCTTCCGGTAGTCATAGCTCGAGGAACTGCGGAAACATCAACAGCTGTCGATTGGTTCCCTTCTCACATATTTCTGCTTATAATAAATCTTGACAACGTAGGTAACACAAGAGGCGACGACGGGGCCCGCCCGCCGGTAACGCCAGCAAGCCCAGCCGCTGCAAACACAAGTGACAGCTGGCTAGCCTCGTCATAAATAAACGACGCAACAAGTAACAACGGAAACTTGAAACTTATTCGTAACATATTCAGATTTGACTTCTTCGTTACGGTTCACTGCCAGGCTGGAGATCGAACCTCTCAGCAGTCGCGATCAATCGAAGAGCACGATACTGATATTAACTGTGTTGCGTGTAGTAAGTATAGATACTATAATTATGACGCAGTGCCTGATACGCGTTCGCCCAGCCTGATTATTTTTTTTTATTTGAGATTGAGACGGTAGACCACACAGAGTCAGTAATCAGGATCGTTAGGATAAACAGATCGAGCAAAACTGTACCTGTTGTATGAGGGAGGTCGCGGCTGCAGTGGCAGCTCGGAGTCGGAGCCGGCGAGGGAGGCGGCGCGGAGCCGGGCGCGGGGGGCGCAAGCTGCCAGCAACGCAGCCACCACGGCTGTCAGCTGCAGCAGCGCCAGCAGCGCCATGAGCGCCAGCGCCACGTACGCGTTGCGCGGCGCGTCCTCCTTCGCCTCCTGCACACGCACACACTCACAGTCGCACACGCAGCACTGATTCAAGCCGAGAATGACTCGACGTAAATATTTATTTGTTACTAGCCTTGCCCGCGACCTTCGTTCGCGTGAAAATATCATGAAAAAATATTACTTTTCTTTTTGAATCGGATTTTGTTAACAATTTCAAGGGTTTTTATTTTTTGCACGTATTCCAAATTATATTTCTAAAATAAAAGTAGCCCAAGTTAGACCTTATAATATCAGTTATCTGCCAGTAAAAGTCTCGTCAAAATCGGTCCACCCGTTTCGGAGATTAGCCGTTTAAATCGGATTTTGTTAACAATTTCAGGGGTTTTCATTGTTTTGCACGAAACCCTAATTATTTTTCTAAAAGAAAAGTAGCCTATGCCTTATCAGCTATGTACCATTAAAAGTCCGGTCAAAATCGGTCCAGCCGTTTCGAAAATTAGTCGGAACAAACTGACAGAAAGACAGACAGACAGAGACAAAAATTGAAAAAAATGTGTTATTGTTATATGTCGCGTAGTAGGTATATATTTTCATATGCATTCAGAAAAAAGTTCTTATTTGATATTACAAACAGACTTTTCAATTTTATTTATTTGTATAGAATCCATTTCTATACAAATAAATAAAATTGAAATGTCTGTTGTTCTTGCCACTTTTGACGTGTCATAGTGAATGATTTCAAGTTTAGCACGATATTTCTTTTTTCTTTTCTTTTTTTAAAAAAACGTTGCGTTTTTTTTTAAAAAAAAAAAACGTTGCCCCACACTAGGAATTTCTCCTGTACCGTGGGTGCGTTACAAACATTTTAACTCACATACACCAACAGCCAGACCCGGAACAACTACCTGTAGATCATACAAATGTTTGTTCCGTGCGGAGATCGAACCCGCGACAGCGCAGCAGTCAATCGCTCAACCACTGCGCCAACCGTGCCGTATTTTTTTTTTTATTTACACTCCTAATAAATATCACACCTGTAAATCCCCGAATGTTTAGGCAGAAGTGTAGGATTTCAAGTTTGGGCCGACATTTATCGAGGCGAAAACCTTTAACTTTCTGTCCGTGCCACCAAAAAATAATCACTTAGTATTTGGGACGGTTCTTGAATAGAACAATCATTCCTTTGCCGCTTAACCCAGAGAGCATCAGGTTGAGCTCAACCTGATGCCTGATGCTGCTGCACGCTCCTTACAGTGGCAACATTCGTCGGTTGGTGATTCTGCTGACTCGTTCGGTCCCGCCATCCTGTGCGGCTGACGCTACAGAGTGCAGCAGTGGTGCTAGGAGTGGTTTCTAACATTATTGTATAGCAAGCAATCTGACGGCCCACAAGACATCAAATGGTTAGCGCCACAAATTGACATTTGTAATACCGAACGTGCGTGGCTAACGCAGAGACTAAACAGAAATGTGTCAAGTGACGCGCAAGCTGAGTTATCCGCAGGATTAGCATAATATGGCCAGCAGACAGCACACCTCTATGATCTCCTCGACGCGGTGTGGCAGCGGGTGCCAGCGCCCCAGGTACTGCAGCACAGGGCGCAGGTGCTCGGTCAGCGCCAGCGCCTCCCCCAGCTGCGCCGCGGCCGCCGAGCGCGACCACGCCAGGGCCTGCGCCGCCAGCCACCCGCCAAACACTAGCTGCGCCACCATCAGCGCAGTCAGCAGCCCCGCGTACTGCAACACACCATTCAGACCATACGCGACATAATAATGTAAACTAACGAGGAGTATTTAGTACAAGAAGGTATAAAGTTTTTGATCTTCTCATTAAAGACGACCAGTGAGTAGGTTTAAGCTATGGACTTAGGTTTAAACAGAACATCGGTGAGCATTTTTATAAAATGAAAATGAGAAAGATTTAGGGTATCGTGAATCTGTGAATGGGTGGCTGTGGCTATCCCTTTGTAGGTATTGTGAATTTTGTGAATGGGTGGCTGTGGCTATCCCTTTGTAGGTATCGTGAATCTGTGAATGGGTGGCTGTGGCTATCCCTCTGTAGGTATCGTGAATCTGTGAATGGGTGGCTGTGGCTATCCCTTTGTAGGTATTGTGAATTTTGTGAGTGGGTGGCTGTGGCTATCCCTTTGTAGGTATCGTGAATCTGTGAATGGGTGGCTGTGGCTATCCCTCTGTAGGTATCGTGAATCTGTGAATGGGTGGCTGTGGCTATCCCTTTGTAGGTATTGTGAATTTTGTGAATGGGTGGCTGTGGCTATCCCTTTGTAGGTATTGTGAATTTTGTGAATGGGTGGCTGTGGCTATCCCTTTGTAGGTATCGTGAATCTGTGAATGGGTGGCTGTGGCTATCCCTTTGTAGGTATTGTGAATTTTGTGAATGGGTGGCTGTGGCTATCCCTTTGTAGGTATTGTGAATTTTGTGAATGGGTGGCTGTGGCTATCCCTTTGTAGGTATCGTGAATCTGTGAATGGGTGGCTGTGGCTATCCCTTTGTAGGTATTGTGAATTTTGTGAATGGGTGGCTGTGGCTATCCCTTTGTAGGTATTGTGAATTTTGTGAATGGGTGGCTGTGGCTATCCCTTTGTAGGTATCGTGAATCGGTGAATGGGTGGCTGTGGCTATCCCTTTGTAGGTATTGTGAATTTTGTGAATGGGTGGCTGTGGCTATCCCTTTGTAGGTATTGTGAATTTTGTGAATGGGTGGCTGTGGCTATCCCTTTGTGGGTATCGTGAATCTGTGAATGGGTGGCTCTGGCTAACCCTTTGCCTTCAAACGGCCTCAAATCCTGACCCCGGGTTGCTACTGACAAATTCCTGATCGAAAAACCCCAATAACACTGCCCAACCAGAGGATTGAACCCAGGACCCTATTGGCTCAATTAGTGACCACTAGACAAGTGCCGCAGTTATAACGTTCCATGCTATCACAATGCAAAGCTGTAATCATATCATAGACAGTAGGCGTTGACCACTGTGCTGTCACCACTTGTTGAGTAACCCAATAGCAATGTTATTGTAGCGACGATAAAGATCCTTCTGATTTTGACAGTGACCTAAACTTAGAGGTAAAATAACTGTGAAAGTAGTATAGTACAAATAGGTACTGACCACATAGAGCAGCACGGTGCGGTGGAGCTGCCGGCCGGCGTGTAGCGCGGCGGCGGCCACGTGCGGCAGCAGCAGCAGCGCAAAGCCCCCGGCCGCCAGCGCCGCCGCTGCCGCGCGGTACTCCGCCGGGAACAGTTCACGCAGCACCACGTACGTGCTTGGGTCCCACTTCAGCCGCGCCGCCGACGCCAGTGCCGCGCCACCGTACAGCTGCACAACACAGCGTCGTCAACAATCATCATTGACCGCGGCCGAGACTGGCACCAGTGACTCATAGCCGGTTAGACTTTGTGGGAAAGATAAAAAAATCACTTCTGTCTGGCTATGAACGGAACTTATAAGCGCCCCGGAACTCAGTGTCTGTGAAATTAGCTACAGATTGGAATTTCTGATAAAAAAGTGAAGGTAAAGCCTTCGGTTCGTTTTTTTTAACCTGGCCGCACTGACACACCGGGGGCTTCTACACTAAATGAGTTCATGGACACAGAAATCGGTGTCGTAGCATGTACAGTGCGTGTAGTGTGACTCACGGTGAGCATCAGGTTGACGTGCGCCAGCAGCGCCGGGGCCGCGCGCGCGCACATCTCCGCTCCGCTTGGCACAGCTCTACTCAGCTCCTCACTTGTCTCAGTAGGACTCCAGCGCCTGACACCGCACGATGCACATGGATCACCGTCAGTCCGTCACACACAAACGATCGCAGAGCTTATCTCACTTCACAATAATGTGGCTTGTATCAAACGGCGTGTGTGTGATAGCGCGATAACGGCTGCAGTGATATCAGCAGTATCTTATCGGTGCGCTATCTCTCTAGGTGGGTCGGCAGTGAGCGTAGTTCGGTGAGTGCGAGCGCGACGACTCGCCCGCCGCACTAGTTGTCCTTATCGGCTATATATATCGGGTACTGCATTCAGGGAAAAATATTTCATTTCATCACCACATTTATTAGACATTACGTCAATTCATTCCTACGTACGATTGCTAAGTATCATTTTGTATACTTAGTATTTTCAACAAATAAATAATTTTCCTTTTGGTATCTTTACAAAATGTCAGGCAGGACCTAAGTTACATTGTTATCGATTCAGTCACTCGACTTTTATTGTTTCTCATTGCTATGATCTTTCAAATGGTCGCGAGCCGAGGAGCGACGATGGTGTAGAAGTGGGTACTGCTGGCGCCCACCGCGCGCCCTCGCTCGCGAAGCACTCAAAGATCTTCTGTCCGCGACTTCGTCTGCGTAGACTCATTTACCGGGATAAAAAGTATGCTATGTGTTAATCCAGGTTATAAACTCTCTGTGATGCCCATCCAAACAGTCAGGCAGGCAGTGTTATCGAGTTTTTCCCACGAGGATGTCTTAACTTAGTAGCAGCCGCGGAGTTTAGATTTGTGCCCGGCTGTTTGTTATCGCTTAGGCTTACACCTTGTGTTGCTCCGCATCGATGCCATTGCGGTAAAGCTGTCGACACCCTCGGGCAGTATGGCCTATCCTGCTACAGGAGCGCAGGTCGCATGAACATGCTATTCCAGCATTAGGCAACTACATTATTCGTCGAGCTCTTGCCACCGGTTTTAAAACAGCTGGCACCCCGGTACCAGAACCCAATGATTAGGCACGCGACGATGGGAATAGACCAGACGGTATGACTATAATGCCCTGCGAGATGTGTAGGTCTTCGGTGTGAGATGCACCTTGCGTTGCTTCGACACCCTTGCGTTACCCCATCTTCCTAGCACGGCGTACTTTGCTGGGGCGACTGCTGCATGTGCTGAAAACCTCAAACGGCGCAAATACAATTTATGGCTGAATTGGTAGTTACGTGTTTAAGGCGTTTGGGGTTGACACATTAGGGCCATGGGGTCCGACTGCCCACCTTCTTCTTCTTCTTTTCGTGTCTAAGAAGAAGAAATGCCCACCTAGTCTTCTGGGTCTGAGATATAGCCATCGATATCCGGTTGGTAGGCTTTCATGTGACCAAAAGGCTGGCCTTTTTTGACCAGACTCCAGCCTTCTGGGCACTTTTCGTGATGGCGATGCGGTTGAATTTTTCGGCGCCCTGTCATGCTTTTTCCCTTTTCATACTTGTACATAATGTTTGTAAATAATTTACATACGCATAGTGATCAAAAATATAAACTACAAAGTACAAAGTGATTGGTAATTCGATGCATTCTTTAAAATGGGTGATATCTACTAGATCTAATTTACAATAATTATGACCCCGATAATTTGTGGCAAAGTGGTTTGTAGAAATCGAACTAAAATTAAAAAGTGTTTTTTTTTTAATTTTCCACCTTTTCACCAATTTGTTAAAACGTATCCATGGGTAATTTTTTTTAACAAATTGGTTATCGATGAATAACATTCTGAACGGCGTAGATTTCTCACAATAAACAGTTTATGGTGGAAAAGACATATCCGACGCGCTTCTACCAACTTTTCTGTGCAGGCAGGATAACACAGAACTGAAATAAATGTACTAAGATTGACATATCGATGCTTTGTGAGATATACGGCCTCTTTTTAACCGACTTCCAAAAGGAGGTTATCAAATCGAAGTATACAATGGAACTCTTCAATAGTAGACAGCAAATCTGTCGTGATTGCTGCAATCGCTTGGATGTGTATTGTTTACACAATATCATAACATAACGGCTGTATGCTCTGATGGGGTACGCAGATGCGTGCAGTTCACCCAGATTGCGACAGTTAGGTATATTAACTTCCATTTTATTGGTTTTTTTTTTTTCCATTTTTTTTTTTTTGGGGATCATTACCATAAAATGTATTGTTAACAATGTAAAATAAATGTATAGCAAATATTTCTATAGGACTGTAATATCCTATACAAATATTTGCTATACATTTACACTAAAAATGGAAAAATAAAAAATCTTTTTTTTCAAAAAAGATTTTTTTTGAAAGACGGAACGTCAGTCGAGTGATTTGAATTGTGGAGGAACAAACTTCCCATCTGTGATGAAGTGTGGAGGCACACTTCACCAACCCGGCAAAATACTTGCCACCTGAATACCAACTGCAGTGGCCAATCTGGAAATCTCTTGCCCGATTGAGGGCCTAGGTTGGTCGCTGTAGATGCAATCTGACCAAATGGAATCCATCCAGTCACCATCACCAGTCAGAAAAAAACATTGCCAGTGTGGAGGTTGAGCCCCTTAGCAGGATGCCCCACCTCCTGTCCTGCCCATGTTATACAACCCGCGCCTTTCAGGATGTAAGCGAAGTCAACGTAAGAGCTGTGCAGGTACACAGTGGTCTGACTTTGAGTGTAATCGGCACCGTCGACACGTTAAGAAGATTCCAAAACTTTAGCGATACACACATATACTAACTAAATTAATATGATTTTAAATGCATTAAGTGCAATTGACTGCTATTGTCGATATAGATGCTTTTACGTCGCAATCGATGCATTATTGTACTATACTCTCCCGAAGCGATGCGTGGTGCCGCAGTGACGTAGTAATAAGTTCTGGTAAATGTATTTAATCATTTTGTGACGACCAGTGTCGCGGGTATGGACCGACCAGTGTCATTGTTGCTGCTCCACGCGGCGATGGCGGCAACACGGCAACATCCGCGGCAGTAGGCCTCAGAGAATGTGCTAACACCACACAGCGCGTCCTGTTGGGACACACGACGCAAATAAAACAGCTTGTGTACAAAAATATCACTTTATTGCTTTAATAGTAACGTGTCAACATTGTTGGAACGCGCGCCGTGTGCGTATCGCTGGCTTATTGTCTAGTCTCCGACTGAGCTCCAACTATAACGATATTGTCTACAACAGTGAACGAGTCGTACGAACTATCGTACGCTATTTGGCACCAGGTCACCGACAACAACAGGCCGTCACCGCCGACCGCGCGCCACTGCCGCCCACGACCGCGCCCGCAGGCCGCAGCAACGCGCGCCCGCCCGACACCTACCTACATAAACTATCGCAACTCACTTCGCTCTTGTAGTTTAAATCAAATCACAGCAAAATGGTATCACAATAATCGGATACGAAATAACGGCAAATTTTTATATAAAACTGACTCACAGATTTCATAATGATTATGATTGTGATCAGCGGCCTATGCGTGCATGCGGCACCCGCGGGTCAAGCTCATGTGTAACACGGTTAGCTCTTAATGTAAGGCGTATACTTGAAGTACACATCGGGCGCCGCCGCACTGGCCGCGAGCTACCTGTTCCGGCGCTCTGAATCCTTGAGCAACATGTTCTAAGGAACCTCTAAGTGTTGAGCGTGTCTGTGGATAGCACCGCGTCTCTCGATAAGTTCACTACAAGGCAAGAAGTCGCTATTCGAAATGCTAGACAACATGCTTTTATAAAATATAGTTTGTTACATATATATTTACTACACCGTCTCGTATAACTACACTATCTACCTACAAGTACATAGGAATACATGGAACAACGACAGCGTCCGCCGCACCGCACAACACGCAGTGCGCGGACAGACGACATCTCGCACTCTGTACAGTACATGGTACATTCATACTCTCTCGCACGCATCACTTAACATTACTGTTTACTACTACTTAATATGGCAGTCTGAGTTCGTTAATCAGTTTAATATAAAACAATAAAGAAACCTATGAGATATGGGCAGACCATTACAAGTGGAAGGCAAGTCTCATCGAGTCTCTACTAATATAATCAAATCGGTCTCGATTCGTTAAATATAAGGTTGATATGATCAACACGAGCATCCGTTTCGCTCCCACGCAGGGGAACCCCGACACGCGGCAGCAGGTGCTGGAGGTGCTACAGGTCGCTGTGCAAGATGAGCAGCGCGGCGGCGGGCGCGGAGGGCGGCGCGTGGCGCGGCGTGCGCGCGCGCAGCTGTGCGTGCACGGCGTCCCACGCGGCGTCGCGCGGCGCGGGCGCGGCGCGGGCGCGGCGCGGCGCTCGGCGGCGGGGGGCGCGAGCCCGGCCTGCGCCCCCGCCCCCACTGGATCCCCGCGCGACAGGCGCTGACGTACCGCGAGCGCCTGTCTCGTCCTAGAAAGGTCGAAGCTAAACAATTAGTATCAATAAGGGGTAGTGGACTGTTTGACCCGGAGAAGGGCCGATTATGACTTATATTTGCCATCATGGTGAAAGGATTAACCAATCGACTGACGCTCTGCTTTTTAGCTGGCGAATATGCTTGCCCAGTATGGGATCGTTCTACCCACGCCAATCTAGAGGATACAGCTCTAAATGGGACGTGCCGGATTATTAGTGGTTGCCTTAAACCGAGCCCAGTACGAATGCTGTATCCACTAACTGGGATTGCGTCTCCAAAAGTTCGTAGGACCATAGCCAGCCGCACTGAGAGGACAAAGCTACAAACTGACTCACGCCACCCAATGCACAATTATGTTCCAGTGCGCCAGAGGCTGATAAGCCGTAAAAGCTGTTTTGGGTGTGTTTGCCCAGCTAACCCGAACCGTGCACCTTTTTGTCGACGTTTTATAAGTGCCCATCGAGGCCTATGTGAAATAAAATATTTTGACGCTACATAAATACGAAATACTTTATTCAGTCGCAAATTCGAATTTTAAAATACCGATTTTCATAATTCTGAATGGTTCAAAAACAGTTCAACTCCGATTTATCATTTATCCTATTTTTATAATTTCTCAATTTCAATATTCCTAACATTTACCATTACTATTCTCAAAATACCGAGTTTCAATAGATCGAATAACAAAAAGTCCAACTTAATGATATTACGAAACATCTAAAATACGAATTCCGATTATTAATTAAAATACCGATTAATTAGAATTCCGAAATAAAAACACCTAGTAAAACTGAAAGACAAATAAACACATAACCAACAATAGAGGGGATCTTGGGATCTGATGCCTTAAGAGCCATTTCACGTTTTCGCGCAAACATCTAAGACTTTAGTCGCCTAACTTACCATCTTAGGTAACACTCTGGCATTGTTGAATACATTTAAAAAAAAGATTAGTCTTTCGTATTGACACTTCATTAAACACATTTACAAAAACTTGTTTTTTCACTATGTAGTGATTAATCTCCCACAACTAGTTTACTAAAAAATCATCGCAGAGTCAATTTCAGACTCCTATATCTATCATTAATATCTATAAATTTCACTGAAAAAAATACATATAGTATCAGACATATAATTTTGTCGATACATAATTTACTAGAATATCCATAATTAATAACATTAATTAGTAAAAAAGCAAAGTCTTAGGTCAATTTTTGCGTTTTATATCGCTACTTTATCGCGATTTTTTGGTTTGAATAAAGCATAATTACATTTAAAAATCATGTCAAAATAAACTATGTTCTTTTACTAAACTAATTCCAAAGTTTTATTAAAATCAATTCATTTAATCAGACATAATATAATTTTTAATAGCACTCAAAAATTACAATAAATTACGATGCATAAACGGGCACCGATTAGTACGGCATGAGCGCCCATCGACGAAGGACCTGTGTCAATTTTTCCCGCGTCCCGGTTTTCGAGCGCATCTATCGTGAACGCATTTTTATACTACGACTACAACATTTTGATCCTCTTTGTATTTTTATTCATAAGGTATGAAGTTCGTTTATTATTTTGTATATTCGTTTATCAGTAAAGTATTATTTTAGTAGTTTGTAGAATCATTATTACATTTCTGTTTTATTAGTTTTAGCAATGGGGCGTAAGGGTTGTGTATACCATTGTGTCAAAAAATGGAAAAATACAAATTCTGCAGCCTTAAAGAAAGCAACAGAAGCCACGTAGATATTATTTTTATTTGCAATTCATATACAGTTATCGATCGCTTAGGTGGAAGCGCCAGGGTAGCCCGCGAAATTCTAATCTTGTAATGGGTGGCGTTACCCGCCTTACCCCATTTAATGACTATTTCGTGAAAAAGTTAATCAATGGGATTAAATGAGTTTAGAGAGTTGTATTGATGATTTAATGATTAAAACTCTATAAAGCCATATTTGTTACGATCGCGAGTCATATTTTGTCCAACATACAGCCTGACACTCACATGCAAATTCTCTTTCCTTAAGTATATATCGACATGGACTATATAACCGTAATTACAATCTTAAGGATTTGAATACACATATTATTATTTGAGAATAATATGTAATTGTTTCCCTGTTTGTGTTATTTCTATTATATACTTCACATAACATATATTTGTGTTTTTTTTATTAGTGATAGTGATATTAATGCTTCAACAGATTAATAGAC
This sequence comes from Noctua comes, assembly GCA_963082995.1. NCBI lineage: Eukaryota > Metazoa > Arthropoda > Insecta > Lepidoptera > Noctuidae > Noctua > Noctua comes. Next base: position 18,699,326 of record OY720276.1, on the reverse strand, counting down.
TGAACAAATAAATTTTCTTTTTGCATGAATCTCAAACCAAGGTGCATTACGATTATAACGGCTCAAGATTGTTTAGTCCGTCTCGACAGTCGCGCTGCACTATTTGTGTTGTGTATGTGTGGATAGCTACGCACACATGCACAATGCTGCGGTCTTTTACCTAAACTCGAAATTTTTTATAAAATGGCTCTTAATGGTTACTGTTCTAACCTAACCCAAATGATTCACCAACAATAGGGAGAATCTAGCGCTCGGATTTTTATAAATCGGAACATCGGAATTCGGAATATAACATTTTTTTGAGTATTTTGGTGTCCACATCAATAAGAACATAAATAGGCACTTTTGAAAGACAAAAATTACATAATATATCAGAGGAGGAGGATATATCATTACTTATGTTATAAATGGGAACGTAGCCCAGTATGTCCGTCTGTTACCTTATCACGACTAATCGGCGTACATCACTGAACCGAACGTTGTGACAGATAGGACCTGGAGCAGGATATGCGTTAATTTACACCCTAGATCGCAGAGAGAGAGAGAGAGAGAAAAGAAATAGAAAATTGATCTGAATTGAACAGGTCTTGATTCCGAAGCTGGAGCAAAAGGCGGATAGAATCAACAAAACAAAGTTGAACCTTTTTCTTCGTGTCGCTGGCACGACATCATATTTTACTAGCCCGAATCTTCGCCACTTCCACGGTTTCGTCGGTGGCAACGCAGAGGTCGCACCGATAGCATGTTTTGGGACTCAGCGCGCAGGATAAGAGGTAGAGCATAGTTTGCGACACAGCTCCCACACCCCGCCGCTGACCCGTCGAGGTTAGAGTTATATCTTCCCACTTAGCTCCGCGGTTCAGGCGGTTCAGGTACTTGTGTACAAAGTTGAAGCTGACCTGCTAGAAAATCTTGTCGAGTATGGTGTACATGCGCAGGTTGGCCTTCTTGCGCCAGCCGGGCGGCACGCGCTCGGCGTCGGCGCAGTCGGAGTCGTCGTCGGCGGCGGGCACTGCGCACGCGCCGGCGTCCTTGTCGCCCGGCGCCGGCCGCTCGGCCGCCACGCGTGCCAGGCGACGCGCCATCACAAACGCGGCCACCTGGAACATTACACATGACACGACGCTAATTGAGCTAAAACTGGTCAGATCCGTTCTGGCACTTCTGAAATTAACGATGCTTTATAATTTCGTATGAGAGAGCGTTTTCGGACTTAGAATCTTACATAATAATTATGTATTGTATGATATCTTGCTTATCTATGCACCTGGGTCTGATCTTGAACAAGCTCGGCTACCTGACAGGCAAATATAGCCAACAGATCTCTCAACAAGTAGGAATTGACTCATGTTTGAGCATAAATGTTTAAGCATAGCTGGTTTGTTCAGATTGTAGTAGAGTGTAGTCGGCACTCGGCACGCACCTGCAGCACGATGCCGAGCACGCCGAACACGATGATCACAAAGGCGTTGTTGGGCGCCTCGCGCTCCACCTCCTGCAACACAACAACCCAACACTAGCAGTTCCTACATCATTCCTGCATCTACATCACGCCTGAAATTTAGGGTTAGGCAGAGAGGTAAACATTTCATCAGTTATGTTTAAGTCCCATGTGATAGGGGCGAGCAGACTCCGTGGCTGCTACTGAGAAATTCCTGACGAAATAACCCAATAGCACGTGGCCCAACTTGCAGCTTGTTGTGCGACTTTGTAGCGCTTGCGACCACTACACCAACCAGGCAGTCCAACTCAGATGGGTACTACTATACCTACTTCATTTAAAATTATATCTTCTTGACCGTATTTTCAGTTGCGGCAGCCAATCTTAACGGAGATTAACCAAGTAAGCAGGTGGTTTAATGGTGCACAAACGTGTGCGCGTGCGTGTGGTGCACTCTCTGTTCCTCACATATTTCGATGGGACGGCCACTCGACATGACCGGGAGGGATCAGACGCAGCTTTACGTGCGCATCGAGGCGCGGGGCGGTGTCACACCGCCAACTTCCAAACTCTGAGCTGCTACAGAGAAATTCCTAATGAGAAAACCCGATAGCAGTTATTGCCTGAAACTGTTATCGACCTCCGGGACTAGCTTCGGAGCAGTTATGTACACATTAGTGAGGACGGCTCACCTCGATCATGTCGTAGAGCGGGCGCGCCACGTCGCGGTAGCGCTCCACGGCCAGCAGCGCCGGCTTGAGGTCGTGCAGCAAGTCCATGCCGCGCCGCGCCAGCTCGGCCTGCGGGGCGGAGCGCCACCACGCCGCCAGCGACGCGCCCATCCACGCGCCGTAGCCCACCTCGCTCAGCGCCAGGCACGCCACGCCCGCCGCGTACTGCAACACAAGCTCCCCTCACTACCAGTACCTGCCGTCTGTCCGTCCGAGCTACACGAGAGGCGGAGGACTGGCGAGGAAGTTTTTGCATTAATCAATGGCCGGGTTTTAATGGAAGATAATTATGTCGGCAAGAAAGCGATCCAATATAAAGTTATACCACTGTTACTGTTCCCAACATTATCTATCTATCTATATAAATACATTAAAAGACCTGACTGACTGACTCATCAACGCCCAGCCCAAACCCTTGGACCTAGAAAGCTGAAAGTTTGCACAGAGGTTGAAATGGGGTGTTGAATTTTCTGTGAAACTTTTTACTCTCGGACTCGATTGACTTGAAAATTTGTTTACATACTCTTCAGTTAAAATTATGAGATACGTGTATCACAGTTTTTCCAAACTCATCCCCTCAATGTCTTGACTGGCTGACTGATATATCAACGCACAGCATAAACCGCTGGTCCTAGAGACATGAAATTTGGATGTCGAATTTTCTGTGAAACTTTTTGGGCCGGTTTCCTCACGTTTTGATTAAAACGAGTTTGATTTGTAAATATTAACTTAGCAGTAAAACTATAAAGTAATGTTCAAACAAAAACCCTGAGTTGTTTCCTGACACTCACAGGGCAAACCTAATATACAGGGTGGCCGGAACATTGACGTCCAAAAATAAAATTTAGGTCCCTCGTATCGTGGGGTATTCGAATCACCCCCATGTATGTTCCGCGAATTTTCATAGTTTTCGAGTTATGATTTTTTTTCTGATTTTTTGAGAATGATCGAACTGACAAAAAAGTACAAGACTTTGTCGAGATTTTTTTTTTGCAACTGAATCTTTATGAGTAGTACTTTTATGCATAAAGTAATCAGCTTCGTAACTGTGATTAAAGTTATGAAAAAGATGGTCTAAAGTGAAAAAATTACGTTCTGTAAACGGTGACGAGGGGTGCCCCTCTCGCCACCGAGAGTGAGAGAGATAGCAGAGATAGTAAAGCGTGCAACCGAAGCCAACGCAAAACAAGTACCTCAGTCGTGCTCACATTGTGTTTACTGCTATACGCGTGTCGCCATTTCGAATTATGAAGCCTGCTTAGGAACCATGAAGTCACATGTTTAAATTTGTTATTTAAAGTTGAAAATTTAAGTCATAATTAACCGAACGTAATTTTTTAACGATCATTCTCAAAAAATCAGAAAAAAATTCATAACTCGAAAACTATGAAAAGTCGCGGAACATACATGGGGGTGATTTGGATACCCCACGGTACGAGGGACCTAAATTTTAGTTTTGGACGTCAATGTTCCGGCCACCCTGTATATTACGTTAAGCAATAGTTGCATTTTTGAAGGTCATGCCCACGCAAGTCTGTTTCATATAATATCTGTGATTCGGAGCGGCAAGACTAGATTAGTCACCATGAGGACATTACGATTTTTTGGAAAAACCGAATTGAAAGGTGACTTACAGGGCCAAAATGTGGACACTCACGGTGCGGCTGGTCCATAAGGGTTGAGCCAAATCTATGTATCAACACTGAATCGCATTGTTCCATGCTCCTATCCTTTTCTGGCGCTCCGAGGCGGCACTTTCTAGAGCGAGAAATAGAGCGTGCTGCCGCCTCTTCGATACTGCAGCATACGATACTCCCGCTAGGAAAGCATATGGAAAAATGCGATTCCGTGCTGAGAGATGTGTGATCGGGCTACGCTTGGAGTCTCTCTGAGGGAATCCAGAACGAGGTGACGCAGCAGAGAACCAAAACTGCCGATATAGCTCACAGAATAAGCAAGCTGAAGTGAAGTGGCAATGGGCCGGCCATGTTAGTCGTAGAACCAACGACCGTTGGGGTAGACGTAAGGTGGGCGCCCTCAAGTTAGGTGGAGTGGCGATCTCCGCAGGGTGGCGGGTAGCAGCTGGATGAAGGTAGGCGATAAGTGGCGTGCGATCGGATGGGCCTATGTGCAGACTGCAGCAGTGGACTGCTTTAAGCTGATGATGATGATTGGTAGGTGATGTTTTGCATATAATATAATACTGACGACGTGCAGACAGGTGCGTGCGCGGCGCTGCGCGGCAGCCGCGGCCAGGTACACCAGCGCGGCCAGCCACACGCCGGCCACGAACACATAAGCCGCTGACACGCGATACTGCGGCGCGCACAGAAAGCGGAACCACGTGTACGTGCTGGGGTCCCACGCCAGCCGCGCCGCCGTAGCGAGCAGCGCGCCGCTGTACATCTGTGGACAGGCGAAAGCACATCGTCAACAACAGTCTCGCTTTGGGGGCAGCTCTAGGCTTATGCAACTGAAAGATGAAAATCACATCAAACTATAAAATGCTACGGCCCTTGTAATTCATACCTATAATTAATACATGATATAATAATTAATAATCATAATTATTTAGATTATTATTTATTTAATCATTTAGCCTAACACTTAACAGTAGTCTTATTAAGCAATGAATTTGCAGTAGGTACCTATAACTGGTAACCCATTTAAAATATCTGTATATGCAGATAAGTTGATAACCCGACGACCTCGCGCTCGCATATCATATACAAGTGATACAAGTGACAATACGATTACAGTCACTCCTGGTTCTTATCGAAAGATGCGATTTGCGGGGAGACAAGGACGCTTTGATGAAATCAGTAAAGTGATAACCATAGAATGTGAACTGGTAATTTGGGAGAGTACAGAAGCAGTCGTTGTGACTCAGACACGTTATCGGTAGCGCCTTCACTCCACAGGAGGCTGACAGTCGCAGCATTCATGGCGGACGGTCTCAGGTTTGTCCGACGAGAGAAATAGTTGCGTTATCGCAACATGCGCATATTGAGAACATGACACTATACTTTATCTAACTGTGGTGAATGGTTCATTGTGGATATCGACCGAGCTCAATGAGCCAGGTGTTCACTGAATGCCGACTGATAAAATGGACCTCTGTGGGATTCACATATAATAAATTATTCGCGGCCTGTTCAACATTATCTGCATCCAACATTATTCTAACAGTCTTGACATTACAGTGTACTTTTCAACAGTAATTAATGGGTGCTAATACTGCTAATTAAACAGGCTTCTTTTTAATGGCATTATTCGCCTCCAAAAATTTAAGTTGACTTCTAAATTACTAAGTCAGCCACAATTAACGAGCATCTAAATAATACTATCCTAGCCACTAGTTATCGTCTATGTAAACCACTCTAAATACAACTCAGCATGATGGTTATTTTTTAGCATCTAAATTTGTAACATGCATTCTAAACGTCTAAAATTAATCATAAAACTAACCCAAAAGACTCAAAACAACTACTTCATTAACGATGCTGACAACAAGGTTAAAGCAACTTGGAGAGTTATAAACTCAACTAAAACTAATTATCCAAAAGAAAATCCTTCTAAAATACTAACAGATAACAATGAATACATCACGGAACCAAATAGGATTGTTGAATTGTTTAATAATTATTTCATTGACCAAGTTCAACCCATCAACAAACACAACCACAATACCGATTATACATCTTCATTAATTAACTCCAACCCTAATTCAATGTTCTTAGCACCGACTGTTCCTCATGATATACATAAAATTATTGCTGGTCTTAAAAATACCAACAGTTGCGGTTATGATGAAATTGTTACACATGTAATAAAAAACGTAATTACTGAAATCTCTCCAGTTCTTAGCTATATTGTAAACGTGTGTGTAGATAGTGGAAAATTCCCTGAAGATTTAAAATTATCTATTATAAAACCTATTCACAAAAAAGAAAATCCACAAAATATGAAAAATTATAGACCTATTGCTCTCATACCTGTGTTTTCCAAAATAATTGAAAAAGTGATATATTTTATTTATGCCTTTATTCATTCCTTGAAAAAAACAATCTTCTAACTGAAGAACAGTATGGTTTCAGAAAGCACAAAAATATTAATATGGCCATCTATGAACTAATAAATAAAATAATTACTAACATGGACAACAAAATCCCGGTTTCAGCGTTATTCATGGACATGACGAAGGCGTTCGATTTTGTAGATCACAGAATCCTACTAATAAAATTAAATAAGCTTGGAATCAGGGGCAATGTCCTAGAGTTAATTAAGTCATACCTAGGGAATAGAAAACAAATAACTAAGATAGCAAAAGTATGCCCTAGAACCAAAACAGAAGAAACCTACCGGCTACCTATCAAAACAAAGATTTATAAATTACGGGTGCCCCAGGGCAGTGTACTGGGTCCGTTGTTATTCCTATGTTATATAAATGATATACCCTTAACTATAGAACATCCCATGACTCTTTTTGCTGATGACTGTACCACAATATTTACAGGAAGAAACTTAGAAAAATATGAAGAGGATATAAATAATAGCTTAAGTTTAATTATTAAATGGTTAACGGATAACAACCTCAAAATTAATATCGGAAAAACACATCTCATGCATTTTAACCAGCGAACCAATTATGTAAATCCAAATGTTAAATATGAACATAACAACATTGTTAAAATTGACAACACGAAATTTCTAGGGCTTTGGTTAGATCGGCACATGACGTGGAAAACACACATTGATCATTTAATAAAAAAAACTAAATCAATATTGCTATGCCCTACACAATTTAAATAAAGTCGCTAATCGCAGCACCGTTCTTACCGCATACCACGCATATGTCTCCACAATACTACGATATGGAGTAATATTCTGGGGTAATTCTACGGAAAGGGAAGCGGTCTTTAAAGCTCAAAAAAAATGCGTTCGTGCAGTGGTCGCCATGGACAAAAAAATACCAACATGTGCCATCTTTATGGACATGAGTAAAGCTTTTGACCGAGTCGAACATAGAATACTTATACAAAAATTAAGCATGTATGGCATAAGAGGTAAAGCGCTAGATCTCATTTGTTCATATCTGCATAATAGAAAACAAATAGTGGAAATAACACAAATATGTCAGAAAACACGAACCGAGATTAAACATAAGTCGAACTCGAAAATTATAAAATTTGGAGTTCCACAAGGAAGTGTCTTAGGGCCTCTGTTGTTCTTGATATATATCAATGATCTTCCTAACTATATTAATCAACCAATGGTACTGTTTGCGGATGATAGTACAGTCATAATAAAAGGCGACAAGGAAAATGATTATGAGCACGTAGTAAACCAAACATTAAATACGACTATACAATGGTTAGCTGAAAATAATCTAAAAATAAATATGGAAAAAACTAAAATTATACACTTTCACCAGAGAACTCAACCGATAGATATAAACGTTAGTTACCAGGGCATAATAGTACATCCTGTGACAGATACAAAGTTCCTGGGAATTACAATTGACAATAAACTGTCATGGAAAAGCCATTTAGAAAATATATGCAAAAGAATTAATAAATCCTCATTTGCTCTGTACAAACTCTCAAAAATTGTCAATAAAGAAGCCGTATTAGCAGCTTATCACGGGCTAGTTGCACCTATCCTACGATATGGTATTATATCTTGGGGCAACTCAGTGGATAAGGAATATGTATTTAAAGCTCAAAAGAAATGCATTCGAGCAATGTGTAATGTAGACAATACTACCAGCTGTCAACCCTACTTTAAAAGCTTAAAAATTCTGACACTGCCTTCGTTATACATATATGAACTTAATGTTTTTGTGAAATTAAATCCTAATCATTTTAAGACTGCTTTTACTATAGACAATTACGAGACAAAAAAAGATTAGAACTTGATATACCTTATGGGAAAACAGCACTAATCAATAAAAGTATTCTTTGTATGGCATCATTGATTTATAACAAGCTGCCTGATGATGTCAAAACGTTACCTGTTCACCAATTTAAGTCGAAGTTGCACAAACTACTGGTAAATAAATGTTATTATAATGTCAAGGAGTACTTACAGGATAAAGACATAGATATATAGATACCTACAGCAAGAGAAATCTAGTATCACTTTGATTAACAATAAAATAATGTGACGTGCAGTAATAATTTTGTTCGATAAGTATCTGTGTAATTTTTACTTTGTCTTTGTCTAATATTATAATGTATTTAATTTTTAAAACTACGACATGAATTATAATTCCTCTGACATTTTTATTTTAATCCTTTTGACATTTGTGGTACTTATTCTGAATTTATTATTTCCTTTATTTCTGAATTTATTATTATTCGTTTTTCTTTTCGAACATGATAAGTTTGTAATGTTTTAAAAGAACTATTGTAATTTTATTTGAAAAACTAGACTGCCTGTAGAATACAAATATTTGCACACCTAATTAGGTATGATACAGTGAACTCTATATCTAATTGTAACATCTTTTTATACCCACCTGTATTATGCAAATAAATAATTTGATTTGATTTGATTTGAGTATGCATGATCCAAAACACTGACAGTTGCAAACCTTTTTTTATTAATCTAAAATTATTAACACTACCGTCCCTTTACATTTATGAAGTTGCCATATTCATCAAAAATAACCCTAACCAATTCGAAACCGTATCCTCTAAACGCCACCAAGGTGCACTGAAGTCAAAATACCATCAAACAGCCCTTTACTCTAAAAGTTTCCTAGGAATGGCCCCAAAAATATTTAATAAACTACCTAAGTCAATAAAAGCATCAAGAGATTCCAATACGTTCAAAAAAACACTCCATATTTTTTTAGTTCAAAAAGCATACTATTCTATAAATGAGTACCTTGAAGAAAAATGAAAACTGTTTTTATTTTATATATTTTTTATTAGCTTTAGTTCATAAGATTGTTATTACTATTTAAAACTCAATATTTTAATGTTTACTTACTTTGTATTGTTTATTAATTGTTTTTGTTTAAATATTTAAAAAACTAACTAACTATTTAACTCAGTACGTTTAAAATGTAACTCATCCCATATTAATTGATCGTCAAAATTTTGCTAAAAATGTCATCAAATAGTATATTGGCCGGTTCACTAATGTTTTACGGGGGCTCCTATTTCTGTTTGCAGGGTTTAAAATAACCTAACCTAACCTAAAGTCGGGGTGCCCCAAGTCCCAAACTCGCTTCGCTCGCTCTTGATTCCTAAGTATTTGTTGTTCCGTTAATTAAAATTACCGTTGTGCCTATTTAATGAGTTGAATTTTTATGAGTTCTGTCGTTTCGCGTACTCGCGCCAAATCATGCAGTGGCTATTTTCACGATAAAAGAATATGATGTATTATTTTTCATGCTAACTTATAATGAATGATGCTTTCTGTGGAAGCTTGAATTAATTTTTTTTGAGGACATTGTGTTGAAGCTGTAAAACGTAAAATTGTGACGAAATGTAAAATCCGTGGCCGAGTTAGTAAATTAGGTGGCAATGTATAAATAAGAAGGACAAGTCACTATAATTATTGATGATCTTTACTTGACGCTTTCTATAGAATATTTAGATGGCGTTGTAAAAAAGACGAATTAGTTTATTAGAGGCTATGTCATTTTCCCGTTGCTTAGTTATAAAATTAGAGGTTTAATCACGTGGCCAATAAATAATTTTGTGGCGAGACTTATAATTTCCCGTAGTTAATTCCTACTAGTATGTCGTTATTGTTGACTACATAGCTTATGAGGCTTTTTTACAGAGTGCCTGGGATCAGTCGCTTCTCTTTAGAGAATACCGCGTAGGAACGAGGTCTCCACAGTTTACGCGAAGTCATGCGACATTAGACATGCAAGATTATTAACCTGCTGCTAAACTGCTCGTCACCATATTGGTATTTAATTGCGGTATTTAAACGGTACAAAGAACAATTAAACAATATTACTTCGTTTTTTCCGCTGATTATCAAGGAAAACAACGACATGCCTATTAACACCGCGCACGTAGTCTGTGTTACTCACAAACGTCTGCGGTGCGCAGTCTAACTTCAAATGTTTTGCAAATTGCCAGAGGTGGGACCGTGGGCATGCTAAATAAGTATACCGACGTGTTCAATGCATAGGTCTGTACATGGAAAAGCTTTTAATAAAACTATAAAATGAGTAATGATGAACAAATCTATAGAATAACACTAATAACAGCCGTGTGATGCTAAGCAGTATCTTTTAGAAGCAGAAGAGAGTCATATCACTCATATCGATGAAGCGTGGATTAGTGCAGTCTCAACTATCAATGACGGGTCTGCTCACACTTCGCCCAAATGTATCGACCCGCGGCCGACGAGAATATCTTGAGGTTTCATTGGTCCACTCACCTTTGTCCAATCCTAGAAACATGATTATTGGCCTACTTCTAACTGGTTTGGTCATGAACTCACGCAAGCGCATGCTATTCAAACATATTTATTCAGGATTTAGGAATACGTTCATACGCGACATACGCCTCAGGACAGAACGTGTGGTTGTGCAATAGCGATGCATGGTGGTGTGTGACGAAGTAACAATAAAGCTGATGGCATTTGTTTTGCGTTTGCGAATTCGGCCAAAGCGTGCCGAAGCCGAGGTCGTCGAGCTCGTTCGATATTGCAGAATCAGACGAGCGCCTGACGTCACCTACTTACTAAGCAGCCTACTTGCTTACCCCGCCAAATCATAACGTCTGACTTGAACACTAGTGAAGGAAGCACACCAGTTCACCACACAAACATAAAATTTTTGTTGTGTACTATTGTACACAACAAACTCCAAGCTTCAGCGGCTCAACGTTTTGTTTTACTATAAAGTATCCTTTATTGATTGAATACAATCCTGCCCGAAGGTGACGGCATGCGGCATGACGAAGCCGCTGAATGCACAAGACTTTCAACGCTTTATTTTACACTTTATTATATCATTTGACAAGAGAGAAACAGGGAATTAACATAACACAGAGTACCTATAAAGGCACTTCATCTTATTTTAAAAGAAATTTCTACCAATGGGTCTGCGAATGGAAAAATGAAAACACAGCCTAGCTTTTAGGCTAAGCCGCAGTCGAGTAAAAAGAAATACCTACAGACAGTTAGTGTGTGAGGACAGGAAGAGAATAACGTTTGTGTTAATTTATGCTAGTTAAGAGAAAGGATTTCATTGATGGACTTATGTGTAGGAGTAGGTACAATGGTATTTCAGCCACATCGGCAAATGCCAAACGTCCGGATTTGTCCTGCTGACCTTTGATTTGTCCAAAGCGTATAAGTAGGTACTTTATTTTTTGTAAGGGCGGACCCTCATGTTTTTGGAAAATTCCGGCTTTTTATCAGGACTATTTCGAAATGTTGCTGGATGTTATTGTAAAGGTTTGGGTGCTGGGGTCAATGTGTCATACCGTCACGTTAATAGGTAAGGAGCGAGAGCAACGCACTAAGATGTGCGTGCCCACTCCCCACTCTCCTGCCCGCAGCCCACGCGCCGCAGCGCCGCGCTGCAGTAACTGTGCTGAGGGACCATCATATTCCAACGTTCCACATAAAGAGAACAGGCCTACTTGTTCACAGAATTGGGAACAAATTACACTGTACTACATAGTTTACACTTATTTTAAGAAAAAAGTACGTAGGTACCTACCTATGTAACAGAATCCGGCAAAGAATGAGTAGGCATATTAGATCAGTTGTTCTTACGGTTGACCTCGACTCGTAACTAATGTACAGAATTGTTAATCACTATGAGATATTAATATGAATATTCTTCCGGGAAGTGCTGATGCTTCTGCTCAGGACTACCTCAACCTATGCGCCTTTCATGGCCTGCTCCCAGCACACAGCTTTCCTACACATCACAGTGGCTCCTGTTTGGATCATATTATGCTAAAAACGAATTTTCCTTCACTTGCACTTGTTGTTAACTCAACAATAACCGATCACAATGCTGCCCTACTAACTCTAAATTGTAAATTACCTAAACAAGACACTCGCAAAATTTCAAAACTGAATATAAATAGACTTGAAGAAGATTTACGCGTCATCGATTTTGATCCAGTCTATAATTCCGCTGACCCGCAGTTTTGCATGTTGTATGTAATTGAAAACTTACGAAATGCAATTCAGAAAAACACAGTCGTATCGCAGTTGAGCAATAAAAATCACAACATAAAACCATGGATCACACCGGGTCTTATTCGCTGTATGAAACATAGGGATAAACTGCATATGAAAACTAAATCTAATCCAGAAAATGCAGTATTGCAACTTTCGTACAAAAGATATCGAAATTTTTGTAATGACCTCCTTAAAAAAATTAAAAGCAACTACGACAAAATGGCATTGGAAAAGGCTGGAACAAATAGTAAAAAGATCTGGAAATATATTAAAGACGCAACTTATACCGCAAAACAATATGAGTCATCTTCAAGTTTATTACAAGCACACTCGTCACCGGTGGAATCCGCTAACATAGCAAATAATTTCTTTGTTAATGTGGGTAAGTGTCTGGCAGAAAAACATTTGGGATTATCCCAAAACCTAACGAGCACACCTTTAACATCTAACACTGCTTTAACATCCTTCGCGCTGCTAGATACTGACGAGACTGAGGTAGAAAATATAATCATGACCTTGAAAGAAGACTGTGCAGTTGGCTGGGACAACATTTCGAATAAAATTATTAAAAAATTCAAGGACATTTTGATACCACCACTGACTTATATTTTCCGTATTTGTTTATCTTCAGGTCATTTTCCAGAGTGTCTTAAAAAAGCTGTAATTGTCCCTGTCTATAAATCAGGCAGCAAAGAGCAAGTGACAAATTATAGACCTATTTCTTTACTGCCTTCTATGTCAAAAATATTGGAGAAAATAATAAACAAAAGGTTGTTGAAATATTTGGAAGATAAATCGATTCTGTCTGAACGGCAGTTTGGATTTAGGCCTAAAGTTTCAACTGCCGATGCGGTACATCATCTGACTGACTATCTAGCGAAAGAACTTGACAAGGGTAACCACACAGTAGGAATTTTCCTGGACCTTGCCAAAGCTTTTGACACAGTTTCCATTCCAATTCTGTTGCGCAAGCTTGAGATCATGGGTGTAAGAGGCACCCAGCTGAAAATATTCAAAAGTTATTTAGAAGATCGTTCCCAGTGCGTAAAGATTGGCGATGTTGTCAGCTCTGTTCAAAAAAACACATTTTTTGATGTTCCCCAAGGAAGTATTCTAGGGCCCACTCTATTTTTGATCTACATAAATGACCTTTGCAATCTTAAGCTAGAGCATGGCACTATTATAACTTACGCTGACGACACTGCTTTACTTTTTTCGGCTGACTCAGAAAATGAAGTCTACAATTTTGCGCAACACGGCTTCAATATTGTAAATAAATGGCTTCAAAATAACTCACTAACTCTAAATGCAGAGAAGACAAATTACATTAAGTTTTCGATGCGCAAGCACATATCGAATATCCCCTCAGCGTTGCATGCTCACTGTTGCCCAATTCCTGCAGATAGCCAGTGTAAGTGTCCCAATATTAGGAAGACTGATAAAATAAAATACCTGGGTATTATAATAGATGAAACCCTTTCCTTCAAACAACATATGGAAGCTCTAAATAGTAGAATTCGTAAGCTGATATTCGTATTCAAAAAGCTACGACTTATTACAGATCCAAAAATACTTAGACAAGTATATTTTGCTCTTTGTCAGTCAATTCTGACCTACTGTATTACTTCATGGGGTGGGACGAGTAAAACACTGTTACTGCCCATTGAAAGAGCTCAAAGAGCAATTCTCAAGGTGGCTACTTGCCGCCCTTTCCTTTTCCCCACTAACCTCCTGTATAAATCTTGTGAAGTACTAACAGTTCGACAGTTATTTATTATGAGCACTGTACTAAAACAACACGCAGCACTTCCATACAGCACTGAATTTACTAAAAAAAGACGGAAAGATTTAGTTTGCCCTCAAAAAAGTACAAAACATGCTTTCACAGCGAAGTTTTATATGTACCTCGGACCACTAGTATATAACAGGCTAAATGAAAAAGAAAACATCTACCCTTTAAATCACAGTAACTGCAAGAAAACCCTTAAGGAAGCTCTTCAAACTATGTCCTATGAAGATACAGAGAAGTTATTACTAGTGCTAAAGTAAATATTGTTCATATTATTGTTAATTAGTTAACTAAGTTAAGATAATATAATGTACCTTTTTTTACATAAGTTCCAATAAGTTTAAATGATTTGTGATTATTTAATCAATTAATGTTACCCCCAATCGCCTGAAACACAGGATTACCTAGTTCAGGCACACATCATGGCAGAACTTGACATAGATTTAAGAAAATCTGTAAATGTTGTACCTTATATTTTTGTATAAATTTTATATATTTATATTTATATTTATTTACTAGCTGTTGCCCGCGACTTCGTTCGCGTGGAAATTTTGATGTGTATGTGTGAGAAAAAAACGATAACCAACCTATATCATTCCTCAGGATAATCTATCTCCTTGCGTATCTCATTACGATCCAATCAGCTGTTTAGTCATGTAAACGTAACAAACAAACAGAGTTACTTTCGCATTTATAATATTATAAAATGGATTATTTTGTAGAGGATATTAGGAATATACCTACTACGACTTCACGTTCCCATGTAATGTTCCCTAATAATGCCAAAAGAATACGCGCTCACGTGAGCGAAGCTGCGGGCACAGCTAGTCCCCAATAAAATGGAACCTAGCATACCTAGGTATCTAATTATCAAAATGTGGGTGCACTGGTACACATCTGCGTACCCCCTCAAAGCATACAGGCGTGATGTTATGTTATGGTGTTGTGTAAACAATAAACATCCAAGCGATTGCAGCAATCACGACAGATTTGCTGTCTATTATTGAAGAGTTCCATTGATATCTCCGAAGATCAGCATCAGATCTTCACCAAATTTAAACGGGACCACCGCGGAATAATATTTGTCCAAACAAAAAAAGAATCATCAAAATCGGTTCACAATTGATCAAACTTGAACGCGTAAACAAAGTTTCGTGACCGTGCTACTAACCGTTGAAGAGTTCTCTCTTGAGGAGACGATCCTGGATGCAGGATTAAGGAAATGTCTGTCATAAAAATGTGTTGTCATCAGAACCAAAGGTGTGTGCAAAATTTCAGCTCAATCGGTTGTACAAAATTGAGTTGCATTCCACCCGAACAAACATAGTACCTTTACCCCCCTTTTTAACCCTTCGGGGGTAGAATTATCAAAAACGCCGAGACACGTATAAATTAATTTTCAATCGTCAGCCTAAACACACAATTTGAAGATCCTAACTTCAAAACTGACAGACTTTCATACAAACTTCCATCCCCTATTTTACTCCTTTAGGGGTGGAATTCCCAAAAATCCTTTCTTAGTGGAAACCTTCTCTTCACAAAGAACACACCCTCCAAGTTTCATGTCTCTAGGACCAGCGGTTTGGGCTGTGTGTTGTTATATCACCCAGTCAGTCAATAAGTCAGTCGGTTTACTGTTTTATATACCTACAAATAGAAGATAGATAATCATATTATCACTTATGAATAATTAAATTGTATTGTGAATATTATGATACTGATACACATGTAATAAGAAATACCGGCCCTATGGAAGTAAAGCATCATTTTAATGTTCTGCAAAACCATTCGTCTGCATTGCTACATTTTGTTACAAACAAGATGTAATAAATCGTGGTCATAGTGAAGCTTCTGTGACTGTTAATTGTATTGTAGTCGCGAGGAGCAGCGCGTCGCACAGTGGGTCGAAACTATGATTTTAGTGACTTAGGGACCAACTTCGTTTTTTTAATTTTTTCTTTATGCGAATGGATAGAGCTCATTAATCTAAAAATAATATTGCCTTGACGTTTTTTCCTAAACTTTATACTTTGGGTAGAAAAATGTGTTTTGTTATTTTTTTGTATGGAGCGGATCAAATTAAATTAAATTCCTGCTAAGTAGCGTGTGATCTCGCTTTGAAACTTTATTTTTCTTATACCTTGTCTAGTCTACTATCATTTGATACCATGAACATGTGCATAAGTTTGCAACTCTGCCAAATAAATGGATCGTAAAAATTGAAAAAATACATAGAATAAAAAGCTTCAAATTTTATTTTCGTAAGTTCTTTTAAGTTAAATTTGATATGGATTAGTAAGTAAAAGCACGTAGTAATACAAATAATTACTTAACAACTAACAACAATACTACTGAAGCTGTGAATACTGAACAGTAAAGGCTCGAGATTTGTAATACTGAAGATGTTGAAAATCTACCACCACTACCATCTACTACAGAAGTTTCAACATCTACATTTACACCTCGAAAACCTTTCGAAGAATTGGGCTCCAGGCAAAAACGAAGACGCGTTGAACACATTAACCAATCGCTTTCGTTATCCCCGGATGAACTGGAAGCTACTACAATTGCTAGTTTAAGAAACACTGGAAATGAGGATGTAGGAAAAATAATGAACTATTTGCTAAATCACCCCGAAGATCTAGAAAAAGTTAAGGAGTGTTTAAGTGCAAGTAAAACGAAGAGTAGTTCACCCGATGAGGCACTGTCTTTATTAGTTTCACTTAAATTAACAAGTGGCAGTATATAAGCCTAAGAGAAGCAGCAAGTGAAAATTAAACAAGCGAAGTCAAAATGTTATCCAGGGAAAGAAGACATAATTATAACTGAAGATGGAGCTGCTATTAAACTGCAAGCATTACTCAACTTGACGGTATCTAGGCTTTTGGATGTGATTGCTTTGGATATGGACTCGGCAACAGAGTTACTGCTTATAAGCAAATGGGGCTTTGATGGAGCCTCAAGTCAAAGTAATTATAAACAAAAGACTGAAACAGAGTTTGATGATTCAACTATTTTCATGGCCAGTCTAGTTCCTATAAGGCTTCAACGATGTGATGGAACAATTGTTTGGGAAAACGACCGACCCTCATCAACTTTCTATTGCCGTCCGATAATGTTCAAATTTACTAAAGAAACGCAGTCAACAGTGGCAACTATAAAAGCTAGCATAACACAAGAAATGGAAAGACTTCAGCCATAAATTGCACATGATGATGATAGAAGGCAAAATAACGTCATATCTGTCAGACACATCTTCAGCTGTCTGTGATATTTGCAAGCAAAACCGTCAGAGATGAACAATTTAGAGTCACTTGCTCAAAAAGAAAATAACGAAGAAATATTCCAGTATGGAATGTCATCTTTACATGCCTGGATAAGATGCATGGAGTGCATACTTCATTTCGGTAATTATAATTTTATTACTTCATATTTTTTTTCATGTTAAGTAGTTTCCTGTGATATTATTTTTTAAGTGACATTTTTTTTGTTTCTAGCTTATCGTTTGGACTTCAAAAAATGGAGTTTCAGGGCGGGCGATGACAAAGAAAAAATGTCACTGAGAAAGAGCGCTATACAGCAAGCGTTTAAGAAGGAATGCAGTTAACTTATCGACATAGTCAAGCAAGGAGTAGGCACAACCAATGATGGCAATACTGCCAGAACATTTTTCAGGGATGCAGAAACAACAGCCCGCATAACAGGGAAAGGTTTCACATGATTCTTCAGACTGTTGCATCTGGAGAGCGCGTGGACCTTTCTAAGTTTTCCGAATTTTGTAGAGATACTGCAGAATTGTATGTTCGCTTATATCCCTGGTATTATGTGCCTTCCAGTATACATAAATTGTTGGTACATGGGAGGGATATAATTAAGCACTTTGGTGCCATACCTATAGGTAAACTGTAGGAAGAGGCAGTGGAAGCTCGCAATAAAGATATCCGGAAATATAGAGAGAATCATTCTAGAAAGGTAAGTAGAACGGCGACAAATGAGGATATTTTACACAAACTTCTTTTGTCTTCTGATCCAAAGATCACAAGTCTAAGACCTAGAATAAATTTAACTTAAAAGAACATTTTATACACTAATTAAAGTCATTAAACAAACAAACTGAAATTCATAGATCCATATTTTTAAATAATGTACTAAACTAATTCTATTAGAGACCTTTTAAAAGTATTGTTGTTAGCTGTTAAGTAAATATGTGTATTACTATGTGCTTTTACTTACTAATCCATATCAAATTTAACTTAAAAGAACTTACGAAAATAAAATTTGAAGCTTTTTATTCTATGTATTTTTTCAATTTTTACGATCCATTTATTTGGCAGAGTTGCAAACTTATGCATATGTTCATGGTATCAAATGATAGTAGACTAGACAAGGTATAAGAAAAATAAAGTGTCAAAGCGGGATCACACGCTACTTAGCAGGAATTTAATTTAATTTGATCCGCTCCATACAAAAAAATAACAAAACTCATTTTTCTACCCAAAGTATAAAGTTTAGGAAAAAACGTCAAGGCAATATTATTTTTAGATTAATGAGCTCTATCCATCCGCATAAAGAAAAAAATAAAAAAACGAAGTTGGTCCCTAAGTCACTAAAATCATAGTTTCGACCCACTGTGCGTCGCGTCGTGCAAGGAGCGGCGGGCGTTCACCCGCGCGTCCCGCTAACCCTGACACAGAGTATACTATGATGTAGGTACACTGAGCTTACAGCGACACAAGTGACGCGGCTCCAGCCGCGCGCTGCGCACGCGACACCCGTTCGCGGCGCGTGCTCTCTTCTCCAGGAGATATGCACGGTGTGGCGCAGAGACGAGCGCGTGATATACGCGATTACCAAGCGAGACAGACAGCCAGAGGGAGAGGTTTGCAGGGCAGCCACCTCGGCTGCTCCATCTTCCGGATTTAATAATTAAACCGATAAATAGTTCAACCGATCTGTTGCAGACAGTTGCCAGAACCGGTTGCTTTGCTAAACGTGAATCATTCTCGTCCGGTGCGACCACGACATCACTACAGCCGTGTTGAGTTGTTGACACGCCTCACACATCTTTCACTACACAAGAGTGACACAAAGCTTGTATGATTGTGCCCCATTTCCAGGCCGAGGTGCGGGGCCCCGGGAGAAGCGAGCCCTTCAGCACTCACAACTTCTTAATTAATCACTGTGTATATCTTAATTAAGAACTGTGTACCTATTATGTTAACGTTAGCACATCGTCAACAAACATCAGGAAGTTTAATTGCTTTAGCTAGGTACATTATCTAGATAAGGAGGCCGTCATATACTTTCATACAGGCCACGGACGACCTTAGGAAGTCCAGTCGCGTGCTCAATAGTGCGCAAATCAGCTGGACTGAGCATTGAAGGAGCCACACACACACGGATACTGTGCATAAGCGAAGTGACGCGTGTGGCGTGCCTGCACCCGTGCGCAGCGCGGGCCACGTCACAATGATCAAAGCTCACGTCGCATAACTAACGTACAATTTAGAGTACGCCACACGGCGCCGCCGGTTCCAACTTTGCGTAATAATAATATTGTTCCCGGCAGTAAGTGGCTCGAATTGAGAAACCAGTCGTCAACCTCAATCGAAATCCGACAATTGTCCACTGAATGGATCTCAATAGCCATTATTGGGCCAATTCCGTACGGGTGCGTGCGCGTCCCAGGCCCAGGCTCCATCCAACCGGCGATAACATCGGCTCGGCAACAACTTACAAAATGTTATTGGATACGAGCCAGATTCATCATCATCATCATTCATCGAAAAAGCGCCAGGCATCTTGGTCGCGGCAGTACCCACCGATCAATTGCGGCGCTCCCTGTTGACGCGTAGCAACATAACATATACCTACACGACACAGGCGACAGACACGCGACACGGCTGACAATACACCACTCAAACAATTGGGACGCACCAAAACTGAAACGTACTGACCTATATTCGGAAACATTGCCAATATTGGTGAGAGGCGTCGCACGTCGGCTGAGCGCCTGACATGTCCTCAATAACTTTGACGTTGTATCTACTTGTAAGCTCCACGCTAGACTTAAAACTAAGTAACAGTATGTAGCTACACAAAGTATTGAAAATGAAGTACCTACCTACATAAATATCCGGTACGTTATAAGGAAGGCTCCGCAAATAATACAATATACAGTTCAAACTTCAATAAAATTATTCCCTTGAAGCGTGAGAGATAAGAATATTTTGCGCCTTTATATAAACTTCTTTGAGAGACATTTACCGGCATGGCATTACAGTTCAAGTGTTGTATGAAGACAGATCACGGCTGTCATTGAACACCCTTCCCCACTGCCGGCTGCAGGCCAGAGAGACAACATAACGAAAGATATACAATTTCGGCAATTTCGCATGGTCCTGCTTCGCGCAAAACTCTCACTTAATGCGAGCAAGTACGGACCATTTACGACCAAAATGTTATCAAGTTATCAGTTTTACTCTACTGAACTCTGACTATTTTAGAAGTGTACACTGTTCAGTACCTACTTCAGTGCTCATTGTACACACGGCGGCACATAAAGCTATACATTTCCAGTTTAACATGGCCTTGCTTTGTATAGTTTTTTTTTAAATTTACAATGAGAGATCCGCATAAAGTGGATTTGTAGCTTGACTAGTCGTCGTGTGTACTTACCTCCCTACTTACATTTTTCTCGTGTTACATGAACATGATCCAACTCTGCAACAGTAAACAAAATCATTGTAAAACAACTTTCTTAATATATAAAACAAAGTCGGGTTTGTTCGAACACTTATTACTCCAGAAGGGCTTTTCATGGTTATTGATTTGTTGTATTTATCTCCGTCCCGAATAGCAGAATAACTGAAAAAAATCACAAAAAAAGGCATTTAAAAAAAATTAGGTTTGGGAATTTCCGCAATTGACATGACAGCCATTTCACGCAGGTAGGGTAGGTAGGTAGGGTAGGGTAGCCAAGATAGGTAGGTAGTCAGTTAGGGTAGGGTAGGTAGGGTAGGAAAGGTAGGTAAGGTAGGTAGTGTAGGGTAGGTAGGGTAGGGTAGCCAAGATAGGTAGGTAGTCAGTTAGGGTAGGGTAGGTAGGGTAGGAAAGGTAGGTAAGGTAGGTAGGGTAGGGTAGGTAGGGTAGGGTAGCCAAGATAGGTAGGTAGTCAGTTAGGGTAGGGTAGGTAGGGTAGGAAAGGTAGGTAAGGTAGGTAGGGTAGGGTAGGTAGGGTAGGAAAAGGTGCATTGCAACGCATGCCGGGCACAGCTAGTTCTCTAAATAAACAAAAAAAAATGAATAACAATTGTAATTCTTTCGGAGACAGACAACATCAGAGATAAATCATCATCATCATCATCATCATTTCAGCCGAAAGACGTCCACTGCTGGACATAGGCCTCCCCCAAGTGTCGCCACATTGACCGGTCCCGTGCGTCTCGCATCCAGCGGATCCCTGCAACCTTTACGAGGTCATCGGTCCACCTAGTGGGAGGCCTTCCAACGCAGCGTCTTCCGGTTCGCGGTCGCCACTCCAGAACTTTTCGGCCCCATCGGCCATCCGTTCTGCGAGCAATGTGCCCTGCCCACTGCCACTTAAGTTTGGCTATTCTTCGGGCTACGTCGGTAACTCTGGTTCAGAGATAAATATCATCAGAATATTCACTCGTGCTTTCATTGTCTTTGCTAGACATATTCTCAGTATTCGCTGTAATTCGTGCGCGTGTATAGGTATTGTTAGTCCGGCTGCCTTCCGCGAATTTTTGCTTTGAGCAGACAATACAAAGGTAATTTCTCCGAGACTTGTTGAGGTTTTCCTTCCATTAGTATTCCTCGTTTCCTGCAATCTTAATTAACATCAAATTGTTTCTGCGCTGCTGCTGTACCTGACATACGGAAGCTGATTATTTGCTTATCCTGTGTCTTTGCAGTTTCGGCTCGGCCATTATTATGAGAGGACCAAAATGTGCCTCGTCACGTGTCTCCAGACCCGTCTGTCTATACATAACAAGCCATTGTAGCTATGTCGTGCAATACAAAATATAAACAATATGAACATGAGCCAAGTTTACGACTACTTACCTATTTTGTTTGTTTTTTAGAAGACAATCGACTCGTAACTTTAAATACCTAGTACTTAAAATATCATAACGTGTTCAATGTCTATGAATAACACATTGCTGATGCATGATGCTGTCCCCAGAGCACGGCATCGTCCGCCCCGTCTCCGTGGTCGGTGCTGCTGGTGCAGAACTTTCATCTCGGCTAGTTCTGCTAGTCGAGAGCCAGGTGTCGGCTGTGGGGCACACGTGGCTGGTCGCAATCCTAATGTTTATCTAAACAAAGAGTGGCGTGAGCGGGGGCGGGGGCAGGAGCACGGGGGGAGAGAGGCGGCGGTCGCCTCACAGTATAAATATATACAGTATTGTGACTCGACCCTGTCCTTGAAATAATTACCTACAGCCAGGCGGTACCTACGCACGTGTTAAGAATAGCCTTATATTTATGAGAATATCCGACCAAATTAATAACTATATGTATAATTATCTATTATATTTTATAGAAATAGTTTCCATTGTGGCTTAAAAGGCTTAGTTTCAAAACGAAAGATAGTTGTGATATTTGAATAATCAAGTTAATGTTTATTTACTTTATATTGCTAGTAAATGAATTAGTAATAATTAAATATTATTTTATAATTTTTCCTAGATCTTATCTTGCAATTTCAATATATCAAGTTGTTTCAATCAATTCTCTGAACTATCAGTTGATTTTCATATTTTATCCGATTAAACATAAATATTACAAATAAAAACATACTATATTGCTAAATTATGTAATGAAGTTTTAAATAGTTATTTAGGTTAAATGTATGACCATTTGCCATTGGTTTATTATGGCGGCCATCTTTGATGAGTATCATTATGATTATGATTTGACGGGTATCAAAGTAGATGTTGCCGCCAATTCAGGGGCTTTTTGCTGTAAGTGTTCGAAGGGTTAAGACATACCTTGATTGGTATATTGTGTGATACAAAATGTGTAAAGCTGGCTTTATAGCTCAACATTGCCTAAATTCAAAAAAGTTAAATTATTTCCGCTGCGAAATGTTTTTTATTGTCTATGGTATTACTAAAAGCAAGTCGGCAATCTGTATAGCAACATTCGATCATACGTCACTCCAAATTTTAGTTAACAAACTGTCAGTGTCAGTGTCATTGTCAGTGCGGATACTCGCTTTTTACCGGCTCTCAGGAAAATTTAATTTTCTGAGTATTTATGCTTTATTTTCTAGCGTAATATGTTATATAGCAAAGAAAATATGCTCTTTTATGTATTTAAACTGTTTTTTCTGTATTATATCTTAATTTAAACCGTTAAATCATGGTCGGCAAAGTTGTGTCAGATTTTCGCAACATTTTACTCAACATTATCTAGGGTTAGGGCTGCCACTTTTAATTTTTTCAACAAACTCTTAATCGACCGTGGTTTTGCTTGTGTAATTGTTTTTTTTGTAATTGATCTAAGAACGTTTTATAGAAGCTAGAACTATTGTTTCTTTATTTATCATCATCAGAAATTAAGGATGTCGAATGTAATTTTCTTTAAGTCATTTATAGTACCTGTGTTATCATATTGTTCGACAGGTTTTAAACAATTTTTATTATACGTAATAGGTACCAACATTATTATTTTTTAAATGTTATTACCTACCTACATATTTGTTTTCCTATGAAAAAATGTTATTAGAATTTAAGTACAACAATTTGATTTCTCAAAAATATATTTGAATATTAAGAAAAATTGTTGCATTTCCTTTGGGGCAGCCCTAAACCGAACTCACTTTTGTATGGGAGTTTTAGAGAAACCTGCACAACTATGCCTAGCATTGTAAAAAAAAATTTCTTGTGCTATTCAAGATTCAGTGAAGTCTGACGTGGAAAAGAACTTCATGGCAATATGGGTGTCAAATCCGTTACCAAAATACCTATTCATTTAAAAAGATATTATGACAGGCAATGTTGTAGTTTTTACCTCAACTTTGCCTACGTTTTCAAAGCAATTTTTTGGTGCTTTATAGGTGTTTTTTTTACTAGTAGCAAATATATTCCTATAGCTTAAAGTCCAATATTGGACAGTAATTGAAAAAACATACGACTTTCTTAACGATTAAAGATTTATCGAAGAAAAACGTCAAAATCCGTGCAAAGTTGCAGCATTTTACCCTATTTGGATTACAATGTTTATGTAAGTTATTTGATATTATACTATTATACTAGAATGGTCCAGGACCACGTAACGTTGTCCTGGTATAATATTTTAAAAGATGTTACCGTGGAGTTTCTTGTCCATTCTTCTCCACGAAGCTCGAAGGTATTACAACCATTTCTTAACACACGCGGTAGGGCTGCCGTGCCTACAGTATTTTAATTTCATCTTCTTAGTTGAGTTTCTTTCTTGTTTTGTGATTGTAAATATTACATTTTTTTTTAAAAGATGTAATGTAAGTAATTTGTTGTGAAATAGGAAGTGTTCAATAAAAATAAAAGTTGTGTATTTTGATTAGTAGATTTAATAAAAAATTATAAATTTGAGACAGAGAATGTAAATCTTACTAGGTAGGTACCTACTACCATTTATTACTCTCATATTCATTTTATAATGATATTTCGTCTAATTCAATGATAGGTATGTATATGTAAGTAGCTAAGCACATGAGTAAGTAGATAGCCTAGCCTAGGAAACTACCTATTAGTTTTTTTTTACTCGAGCGTAGGTACCTCGCGTGAGTCACTTTTTTCACCCTATCCACTTATTTATTAATTAATCCAGGTATTTTACTCGGTGGAAAAGCGAAATACCCATCTATTACAAAAATTAACAATTTATGTATCTACTAGTAGGTATATATAAATTACTTTATAGACTTACCTTTCGGTGTTTCCTGGTAATTTAAAAAATGTTATCTGTGGTTGCGTTATTGAAGAATTCAAGCAACCAAAGACAGCAAAACATAGTCGATTATAACTCTTTGCCATATTTAGTAAAAATACTTGTACTTATTTCAATCAAATATTCACAAATCGCACGCTTACTGCTTACAAAACCGTCACAACGTTCGTTCGTCAGTGCGGCACATTTGTGACTGGTTGCGTACCGAGTGCTTACCGAACCCGAGGCATGTAGTTATGACTCGCGTTCCGACCGTTTGTATGAAGATACACTACTGTAGATACGCGGCCACGGTAGTAATACCGTGGCCGCGTTCTCCCGTTGAGCGACTTCTTGAAATCATTAGTAGCGACAGGAACCCAAGCGCTTCATTCGTAGAGACGATTTGTTGAGTACTAGAGACTCCGTGAATCAAGTTCTAAAGCATCACAGTTGAGCCCAACGCACTGTATGTGCTTTATAAATAAATAATGTTAATGATATAGTCGAACAAAGGGTGACACAAGATGATTATCTCAGACAACGCTGAACGCGGTGCAGCTGTGCACGTGTGCACCTTGAGACGTAAGTGCGACGCTGCGTAAGTTTCGAGTAATGTGCTAGATAACGCCATGTCACGATGTAACGGATGCACAAAGTTCGCGCCAGCATGGCATTGGCAGGAAGCAAGCCGACCGCGCCGAGGCTTCATTTGCACACAATTATTGTGAAAAACCTTGACTGAAATATGTCAGTGGGTCAAGTTCCCAAGCCTCTAAATAATAAGCAAACGAATCAACTGTGACACAGTACATACACATCGACGTACATCACGAATATTTGGAACTGACGATGCAAGATGATTTCAGTGAGATTGAGATTTACAACACGACAGATCAATTGCATAGGTGCGTCGGGTTCGGCCGAGAGAGATCTACTACACTGCAGTGAAGTGCTGCAGATTGGTGCCGAACTGCAGATGAACAAAGAGCTGGTCGAAGCAGAGCTGAGAAGCAGAGGTGTCATAGTCTCATCGCAAGGCTGATATTGCCCTTCTAAGTAAACGTAATACTTACACAGTTGTGCTAAACAATGCCAACTGGTAATTAAACATGACATAGTATTATGCAATTATGAAGTACTCAAGACGTGTGTGTCGCCTGCCGGAGTGTCGGTCTGTGGGTCATCAAACCGTGGCAGTACTGGGAGGTAGGCGGCAGTTTGCGTCAAATGTTCGTTTACTTGATCTGTAATCTGTAGGGCTTCGCTATGGGAGCTACGTTTGGAGAGCCCTTACATCAGTAACGATCTAATTACGCGTTGAATTTAGCATTAATTTAACTTTTTTAATTTGTTGTTCCTTCGAAAGACACTTCAATGAAAATTGAATGGGTGGTAAACCAATTTCAGGTGTCCCTCCAATCACAAATACTGACTAAGGACGTTTGAATGTATTTAGGAAGTTACCTGCACAAATAAGATTTGAAGTCGCGGACTGTAGCTCATATTTCCCATCGTGAAGTGACGGAGCCATGGTGCTGGTGCTCAGTAGAATGTCTTGTCAGCTAAGTTAGCTAATATTGTCAGACAAGCCAAGATGTGGCTAGCTTTAGAAGTTGGACGGTCAGTGACCTCAGAAACCGATAAAGCAGAGGCCGCGCGCGCCAGTCCGTCCGGTGTCTTCTTGTATCAGTTAATCCAGTCTGGACAGTTGGACATATCTCGTTTCTTTTAGTCATCTCAGTAGTCACTGTAATCCTAGCAATACATCAATATCTTTTTCAATCCCTCCATCAATAGATTGGTCGACTATTTATGCGGGAAGTGTGGAAGTATATCTGCTGTCTCTTACCTTTTCATTCCTTAACGGATTTTCCCAAATCATATCCAATCCATAATTATACGTTTTATTTCCGTAGTGCGTTCCCGCGGGATTATTTGATCTCGAGCTAGCTTTCTTGTTAATATAAGGTTGTCTTACGCAGTTACGCCGAAATGTATGACTTGGTGTTATTCCCAACTTCTTATCCTTCCTTGGATAATAATTTGAGAAAATGCTCGCAAGTCCCGTTATTGTATACCTGGCCGGCGGAAGCTCTCTGTAACTAATGTAAGAGTAAGATCGCGTATTTATACCTAAATTTGTGATTTGTGTCTAAAGCACTTACAGTTGCTTAAGAGAGCCACTAGCCTACGTACCTATCGGTATTCAGAGAATTCCCTCCCGCCCGCCAGCGCAGCACTCCGATTTTCCAATTCAAACTGACCACCTGCTTTACTCATTATACATACTATGTAGGTTTGTAGGTACATCCCACAGAATGCCAATGTTCTTATTCACGAACTAAGACTTGTGCTTCGTCGACAATATTTATTAGGTATTAGTGCAGAAATTAATCACAGACTGACATCTGCAACTGACAGCTGCTGCAGCGAATTGCAAAACTATCTAAACCAAGCGGCTATATTTTTATTTTATTTTTTTTGTGTGCCATAACGAATAAAGGAATAAAGGAACCTTATATTTATGACAAATCTTGGAGTTTTGGTAAATGGTAGCAGTACAGCAATAAGTTAAAGGAGTAGGGTAAAAATAACCGTCAATTAAACCGGAAAGAAACATGGCAATGAACTAGCCGATTACTAACACAGATCAAATCGTAAGAAGCATAATAAATATTGTACAACTAAGTTACCGAACTTCCTCTCGCCGTTCGATCTTTGATCAACGTTTTTTATGTGAACCGATAGCAGGTTTGTTTTACGGTGGGTCACGCGTGGCGGGTAGCGGCGCGGCGGGCGGCCCGCTAAGTGTACGAAGAAACACGTTGATGGCCGATCAAGGCCGACTAATTGATGTAAGAGCAGTAATTTAAGTATTCAAATAAGTGAGATGCTCGAAGACGCCGACGCGGGGCGGGGTCAACTCGCGGGCTCGACCGAAGTCCGTGACCCCGCTACTGTTAATCATAGTATTGACAAGTCATCGGTATTTCATATACAATTAGTGAGTCAAACACGCAAGCATGCGAGCACGAGCAACACTCGCATTAGACACAACACGAGTGTGATGTCAGCAGTAGCGCCTATTCTAGTAGTAGTTTACAATATGAGTCGAGCCCTCGGGTTCTGCTTGTTCAGCAAGATGAAGTCCCAGATATAGACAAACAAATTGCTAAACCATAATGTATTTACTGACTACATGCGTAATTACTTACAGTATATAGATAGTGCATATTTGCGTATCAAATAAACTTGTCATTGTAAATGAGTGGTAAAACGAGGGCCGTGTGCTAAGCCCCACGTCATCACGTGACCTAAGACTCGTCGTTTATGCCCTGTGTATCAGTCAATCGACTTGACGACGATGCTAGTAATGATCGAGTATTAATCAGGGCCCTCTATTATCTAACAGCTATAAAGTCAACATCCTAACCACTTCATGTTGAAGGTTGGAGCGACCCTCGTCGTGATAAAGGAGGTGCGACGGTCCAAGTGGCAACTAGCGAGTATTAGCGACCTCATTCAAGTTATCAGCAACGAGCAGGCGCGCGGCCGTGCTCACTGTAGACAGTATGGTCAGCTTAGTGGACGGTCAGTGGTCAACAATGAACAACTACATATGTACGTACTAACTTGTTTGTAACGCACATAATAGGTAGGAGCATACCCACCGCGTTACCGTCAGCAGTGCCGTGCCTAGGTAAGTATTGGACTTTCAACACGTGTTCAAAATAAACTAGTACACGAGCATTTCGTGGTTTAGTGATTAATTTTATGTATGGATCACGATCGTGAGTAATGTAAACAATATTACTTATAGTAAGACAAGTAGGTACGAGTTAAGGTTTACATTGTGCCAAGCCGAGTTTTTTTTTCCTAATTGCATCTCGCACGTCAAGCTATGAGGCTGGCTTCTGCTTAACCGGACTATCCTATGCCTTGAGTGTAAAGCCTCCCGCCAGGGGTAAAAACTTATAAACCAAGCGATAGTGTGCTAAAGACACCCCCTGTGGGGTACGCTGGATTTGACTGATTGCCAAGCCGAGGCCCACAACGTTGTATTAAGATGGAAGCGAAAGGGTAAATTTATACTTACATACTTTTTTTTTTTTTTTTGTAGTTACAGAATTATAATCCCATTGAATGACTTTTTCATGAAATGGGATTAAGTAAACTTAGAGGGACGTAATGATGAGTTTAATGACTATAACTCTGTAAAGCCATATTTGTTACGCTCGCGAATTAAACATTCAACCTAACTCTGACCTGTAAATTGCAAAAAACGTAAGAAAATTTAAATTTGGCGGACTACCCTGGCGCTTCCACCTTAATATCGGAGTAAGCACAGGATCGCAAGATGGGGAAAATATTGGAGGGGGTAGGTGTACAGTTACCATGTATATCCAAAACAGTACCATGTAAATCCGGACATTTACAAAGGAGACCGGACGTTTTATTTAATCTTATTTACTGCTTTAAAAAAAAATTACAATATATCAATGTAGGTCCAGAATGTTTTACTACTAATACGTAGTCTATCTATATTATATAAAATGGTAAACTGACTGACTAACTGGGTGATATATCTTATCATATTTATATAAAATGATAAACTGACTGACTGACTTGGTGATATATCAACGCACAGCCCAAACCGATGGTCCTAGAGACATGAAACTTGGAGGGTGTGATCTTTGTGTGAAGAGTAAGTATCCACTATGAAAGGATTTTTGGGAATTCTACCCCTAAAGGGGTAAAATAGGGGATGGAAGTTTGTATGAAAGTACGTCAGTTTTGAAGTTAGGGTCTTCAAATTTTTGTGTTTAGGCTGACGATTGAAAATTAATTTATACGTGTCTCAGCGTTTTTAATAATTCTACCCCCGAAGGGTTAAAAAGGGGGATGAAGGTAAGTTACTATGTTTGTTCGGGTGGAATGCAACTCAATTTTGTACAACCGATTGTGCTGAAATTTTGCACACACCTTTGGTTCTGGTGACAATATATTTTTATGACAGACATTCCTTAATCCTGCAGCCAGGATCGTCTCCTCAAGAGAGAACTCTTCAGCGGTTAGTAGCACGGACACGAAACTTTGTTTACGCGTTCAAGTTTGATAGATAAAGATAATTTTATCAACACCTCATCCTGCAGCCAGGTCCGTCTTCTCACGAAGGAACTCCTCAATGGTTACTAGCGTTTTAAAAAGGTATTTTAAGTTAAAATCACTAATATTTCGGCGTATGGTTGGAAATTAACACAACGTAAATCGTTGTTTTTTTTAATTTCATACCCACAAGGGGGTGAAAAGGGGGATGAAGTTTTGTATTGAAGTTGTTCGTTCATGAATAAAAATATTAAAGACAAACCGATGGAGTGGTTTTGCAAGAGAGCCATTTTGACTCCCAAAAACGCCCAAGCCGCTCCGATCAACGAAATGTTGATAAATACATGCGAAGGTGAAGAAATAATTTATAATTCTTTTGATACCGTGGTCGAAATGGACGAGTCGGTTAATTATCCTGTAGAATTTTTAAACTCTTTTGATTCGTCGAGTCTTCCGCGTCACAGACTTATGTTGCGTGCAGGTGCTCCTGTGATGTTGCTTCGAAATATACGGCCTCCAAAATTGTGCAATGGAACTAGACTCCAAGTCCGCCGCAATGTTTTTAAGGCCAAAACCTAACTGGATCTGCCAGAGGAGAAAGTCTTCGAGCCGCGTATACCATTGATACCAAATGACCTTCCGTTTGAATTTAAAAGATTGCAGTTCCCAATCAAGGTAAGTTACAGGGACAAAGTCTGAAATTTGCTGGAGTTGATTTGCGGCAAGACTGTTTCACCCACGGCCAGTTTATGTAGCTTGCTCACGTGTCAGCTCTCCCACTGGGCTGTAGTGCCCGCTTCCGAATTAGTGAAAAACATTGTATATAAAGAAATACTGTGAAGGACGGTATTTATGTAGATACCGGTCCTTGACAGTAGGAATTTCTTTAGAGTATTCCTCAAATATCACACATAGTGCAGGACAATTAGCCGACAAATTATGATTACAAATAATAACAGCCGCTCGTATCGATCTTCAGGTTAAGCCGTGCTTGCCTAGGTTGGTCTGTGGATGGGTGACCACCCATTACATACCGAGTTTCCTCCGTGCCTCGGAAAGCACGTTAAGCCGTTGGTCCCGGCTGTCATTTGTAGATCTTTGACAGTCGTTATAGGAAGTCAGTGGCCCAAAAAGTCTTACAACCAGTCTTACCAAGGGGTATCGTAGGTACTACCTAGTACTAACTGGGTTGTGGAGGCCAGAGAGGCAGTCGCTCCATGTAAAATACTGGTTTTTAGCTGCATCCGGTTAGACTGGAAGCCGACCCTAACATAGTTGGGAAAAGGCTAGGCAGATGATGAGTGCAGGAAAATTAGCCATGAACAAAGCTCAATATTGTTATTGTTATAATAATCCATAATTAGGTATGTAGAAAAAAAGAGTTTAAACTATACGCGGACGTAGTAAAATAAATAGTAACGAAATAAAACCTTCCATTGAATATTCGAGTCTGATGCCAAAAATGTAGTTTTTAGAATTTTGGTCAGTTTGTTTGGATGTATGTTCCGGTTTGCACAAACACGGCTGAACGGATTTCGATAATATTTGGCACACAGATCGTTTATAACCTGGATTAACCTGTAGGTTACTTTTCAATCCCGGTACTACGTTCCCGTCGGATATTTTTCGACATCCACGCGAGCGAAGCCGCGGGCAAAAGCTAGTTCTATTATAAAATGGTGGTTTTCCTTGATTGCTCTTAAGAGCCTTTACGACTTACGGCATTTCATACAAACTTTTAAGGTCAAAATGACTGAACCGATTTTAATAAAACTTCATACGTATAAGCAGGATACATAGGTCTAAAAAGTTATTAGAGAACATTACATCGAAATGTCTTTTTAAAAAACAGATATTTGGATTTTTCTGTTTCTATGAAAAATCTAAAATCGGTCTAATTTAGCTGTAAAACTATTTTTCTAAAATGTTCTTTGATAACTTATTAGACCTATGTATCCTGCTTATGCGTATGCAGTTTCATTAAAATCGGTTCAGGCATTTCGAAAAAAAAGGACTTGATAGTTTGTATGAAATGCCGTAAGTCGCAACGGAAGCAAAAGGGGATTCGTTTTAATTCGCCAATTAAACACCTAAGTAGGTACTTACAGAAAACGTTGTCAATGGGAAATATTGTCAATGAGTTATATTTATTACGCTACAAATAACATGAGTAATGATGAACGTGCATGATTTCAGGTATTTGAATTTGTATGAGTTTTTGGAATTACCACTTGTTAGTCATCGGAAACAAAGAAGTCAGTCTTTATAGAACCCATTCGGACAAAAATCCTTGATTAAAAGGCCGGGAATTAGTAAAACAACAGAAACTTTCTGAACGTCAAAAACTCAAAACTACCTACATAGTAGGTGTTAAGATGTGATCAAACCAAACTTTAGAAACCGACCGCCATTCACCACTTCCCACCGTTTTAGCTTGGGGAGCAGTGGCGCAACATACTCCCTAGCACAAACGTGGAGTAGTAGAATTACACCTGCATCTGAACTAAAACAAGTCTTAGTATGACTGCAGGAAGCAGGAAGACAAACAACATTTAGGCCGGCCATACAACAGATCGGGGAGCTGACAAGACGACGACGCTAATCATAACAAATTTAACTTATGGGGCTACAGTGAGGCAGTAAGACGAGCAGGCGGATGTCGATGACACAGGTGCTCCACACTTGCGGAGTGCGGGGTACTCCAGTGCGAACGGAGAACGCGCGTTCACTTCAGCGGCACTCCAGATCCCTATCATGCAGAGGACGCGCGGCGAGCGCGCTTCGATGCCGTCACAGTGTAAATATATACAGTATTGTGACTCGGCCCTGTCTTTGAAATAATTACCTACAGCCGGGTGGTACGTTCGCAAGCGACAGGGCTGCCGCGCCTACAGTATTTTAATTTCATCTACTTAGTTGACTTTCTTTTTAGTTTTGTGATTGTAAAAATTATATTTTTATTTTAAAATATTAAGTTAGTTGTGAATGAAATAAAAAGTGTTCAATAAAAAAAAAAGTTGTGTCTTTTGACTAGTAGATTTAATAACAATTATAAAGACGAGACTTTTTTTAATGCGAGCGTGGCTAATCACTCGTGTCCCTTTTGTCACCCTATCCACTTATTTATTAATTAATCCAAGTATTTTACTCTGTGGAATAAGCGAAACACCTACCTATTAAAAAATAATCAAATTACGTATCTTCTAGTAGGATACATATACAACATGTAACATAATTAACGCACGTCCTGAAAGTAGTTTGTTCAGAATCGTTTAGTGAATCGTTTTCTATAATTTTCACACTACCCCTCATCATTCATCATCATCATTATTTCAGCCGAAAGACGTCCACTGTTGGACATAGGCCTCCCCCAAGTGTCGCCACATTGACCGGTCCCGTGCGTCTCGGATCCAGCGGATCCCTGCAACCTTTACAAGGTCATCGGTTCACCTAGTGGGAGGCCTTCCAACGCAGCGTCTTCCGGTTCGCGGTCGCCACTCCAGAACTTTTCGGCCCCATCGGCCATCCGTTCTGCGAGCAATGTGCCCTGCCCACTGCCACTTAAGTTTGGCTATTCTTCGGGCTACGTCGGTAACCTTGGTTCTCTTGCGGATCTCCTCATTTCTGATTTGATCACGCAAGGAAACACCGAGCATAGCCCTCTCCATTGCCCTTTGGTTGACTTTAAGCCTTCTGATGAGGCCCATTGTGAGCGACCACGTTTCGGTCCCGTATGTAATCACTGGCAACACACACTGGTCATAGACTTTCGTCTTGAGACACTGCGGTAAGTTGGACGAGAAGATACCACGCAACTTCCCGAACGCTGCCCAGCCGAGTCGGATTCGACGATTGACCTCTTTCTCGAAGTTGGACCTACCTAACTGGACCGTTTGTCCCAGGTAGACATAATCGTGTACAACTTCGAGTGTAGAGTCTCCGATCTTGATAGGAGTGGGTGTTACATGGGCATTCAACATGACTTTGGTTTTGTCCATGTTCATTTTAAGACCTACTCTTTCGGAAGCTCTACTGAGGTCATCGAGCATTGTACTGAGGTCCTCCATGGTCTCAGCCATGATCACTATATCGTCGGCAAACCGAAGGTGAGAGGTGTACTCGCCATTGACGTTGATGCCTAGCCCTCTCCAGTCCAGAACCTTGAAGACATCCTCCAGTGCAGCGGTGAACAGTTTCGGACATATGACGTCTCCCTGTCTCACACCTCGCTGCAGAAGGCTAGGTTCCGAGGTCCGGTCCTGAAGTCGGACTGACATGGTGGCGTTTTTGTACAAACTCTTCAGCACCTCGATGTACCGATAGTCGATTTGGCACCGTTGGAGAGGCTGCAGTACAGCCCAAGTCTCGATCGAATCGAAGGCTTTCTCGTAGTCCACAAACGCCAAGCAGAGAGGCAGGTTATACTCTTCGGTCTTCTGTATAACCTGGCGCAGCGTATGTATGTGGTCTACGGTGCTAAAGCCTTTTCGGAATCCGGCTTGTTCGGGAGGCTGAAAATCGTCAAACCTGCGCGCGAGACGATTCGTGATGACTCTTGAAAACAGCTTGTAGACATGGCTTAGAAGTGAGATGGGCCTATAGTTCTTCAGCCGGGCACTGTCGCCCTTTTTGAAGAAGAGTACCACCACACCCCTGCACCATGCCTGTGGCGTTTTCCCCTCGAGTATGACGGAATTAAACAGCTTCTGAAGGGCCTTAAGTACCGGTTTTCCACCTGCCTTCAGGAGTTCGGCCGTAATTCCGTCATCACCCGGTGCCTTGTTGTTTTTAAGCTGTTTCAGAGCCATCCTAATCTCGTACAGGCTGACATCCGGAATGTCTTCGGTACAGTGTCGGGTCAGTCTAGCTCTTGGGTCGTTAGCTAGATTTGCAACGGGTTTGCTAGTTGAAGTGTACAACTGCCCATAAAAACTCTCGATCTCCCTCAGCAGCTCCGGTTTGGCGGATACGATCCTGCCATCGTCGGTCTTCAGTTTCGTGAGCTGGCTCTGCCCAATAGCCAGATCTCTTGAAAATACCTTGGAGCCTTTATTCCGCTCAATAGCGTCTTTAATACGCTCGGTATTAAAGCGGCGGAGGTCGCGTTTCAAGGATTTAGAGATCCGTCTATTGAGCTGCCGGTATTACCACGCCTCGTCTGAAGACTGCAGGATCATCTCGCGCCGCTCCTTCATGAGCTCGAGAGTATGATCAGAGTTTTTTGTTCTTCTGTGCACGACGTGTCTTGAAGAACTTAGACCCAGTCGTATGGACAGTTTCCACGAACCCATCGTTGCATTCGTCCACTGAGCTTCCTAGGCACTCGAAACGATTCTGGAGTTCAAGCTGAAAGCTCTCGGGGTTTTGGATCTGGATTTGTGCTGGACGGAGCGTAGACTTCATCAGTCGAGACCTTTCAAGCTTTATATTGATGTTCAATGTGCCTCTTACCATGCGGTGATCGCTCCCGGTTTTCACCGAATTGATCACAGAAACATCATTGAACATTTGCTTCTTGGTTGACATGATGAAGTCAATCTCATTTTTAGTTGCACCATCGGGACTCTGCCAGGTCCACTTCCTGTGCTCACGCTTTCTGAAGAAGGAATTCATCATATAGAGGGCCTCCTTCTCCATAAAACTAGCCAGTTGGTGACCCCAGTGGTTCCGACGTCCAACCCCAAATTGCCCCACCTGCAGCTCATCCCCGTCTCGTTTGCCCAGTTTCACGTTGAAGTCCCCCATGACAACGGTGAAGTGTGTTTTTAGACCATGCAGGGCTTTAGAAATATCCTCATACATGTTCTCCACTTCGTCGTCGGGGTGTGCCGAGGTCGGGGCGTACACCTGTATGACCTTCAGCAAATATCTTGAGGATATTCTGAGTATAAGGTACGCCACCCTGGTCGACACACTCTCGATCTTCACCACGTTATTCACGAGGGACTTGTGGACGATAAACCCAACACCACCCTGGGACTGCCGGTCACCCTCTCGGAAATAGAGCAGGTTGCCGGATTTCAGGATTATCGTATCCTCCCCCTCTCTTCGGACTTTAGATAATCCCACAATACTCCATCGCAGCCTGCTCAATTCCTCTTCGAGTTCCGTTATCTTCTCGTCGGTCCAGAGTGTACGCGTGTTGTATGTTGCCAGGTCAAGTCGTCGGTATAGGCAGCCTGATCCCGTCCGGAGATTCTTCGCACCCCTTGCCACGCCGTAACCTCGACCGCTACCATAGTCGAGGGTAGACGGGCTGCCGGGTACTAGGGGCCATTTCTTTGTTGCGCTCATCATTGGGGGGGTTTTGCCATAATCGCCACGCTTGGCAGGCGGGTTGGCGATCGCTACGGTTGTTAGAAACCGCAGAGAACGCTGCTGCCCATTCTCTGGTAAGTCCCTTAGTCGCCTCTTACGACACCCACGGGAAGATATGGGATGGTGCTATTCTTTTACGTCCGACACCATACGGAACACTACCCCTGTACAGTCAAAACAAACTAAAATCCAGCCGGTCGCGGCGGCCCTGTCCAGTGACCTCCCAAATCAGCTGATTTGACGGTTCTTGACTTTTTTTTGTGGGGACGTATTAAATCGTTAGTTTATTTTAGTGAGACAACAAGTGCCGAGGACCTGAGAAACAGGATAGTGAACGCTTTTGAAATAGTGAAAAAAAAAAACATCAATTAAGAAAACGGGCATTAAAATGTATTGAACAAGGTGGTGGACATTTTGAAATTGTCTGTATGAGTGTTTAGTGGCAATCAGTAAGTTAAGTACCTATTTGAATTTTTAAATTATTGTAAACATCTTGATTCACATCTTTTAAACACGCCGTCTTTGAATAATGTTGTCGTATCGTCTCTTATTTTTAGCATTTCATTATTATTAACATTAGCATAACATTTTGTACCGAATATTGGCATTGTATCATAATCAATAAATAAAATCATTCAGAGTCGACAGTCCAAAGCCTGAAAAGTGTGATGGAAAGATGCAATCAAATGTTTACTAGACATAAATAAACAACTCGATGCTCGGAGTTCGGACATCGGCGAATGTTCATATTTCTTTAACGTAAATAATCGTGTATTGTCGGCTTTTTTCGGCACTAACACCTATGAATTGTGTCGAGCGGCGTTAACTCGTCTCGAACGCGATCGAAAACCTACTAGGCTAGCAAGACCCTCATACCTACGTATGAGGGTCATACGTGTGCGACTGTGTGCGTTCGTGGATTTGTACTGTGACCACAACATTCTTCCGGAATTAGTATAACTAAATCAATAAATAATCAGTGCTCATACCTGTTTAACTAAAAATTCAGTGTATGTATTATGATTATAACATAATATACTAATTGGGGTGTCACAACGTTCGTTTTGTCAGTGCGGCGCATTCGTGACTTCTTGGGTACCGAGTGGGTACCAAACTCGAGGCGTGTGGGACTCGCGTTCCGACCGTTTGTATGAAGATACACTACTGTAGATATTATTACCGTGCTGCCGTGTTCAAATCAGAGTTTACTATAACATGTATTATTATTATCTCGAGTATCTGCAGTACATATAAGAAAAGTTTACATCGAACACGAAAGTCTAAAATATTGAACAAGTTATTGCATTGTTGCATGAAGTCCTTTATGTTTCTAAATGGGCTTGCTCTTGTATGAGCTCGGTCTCGCCTGGTGGAGAGTGGCGACACATGCATTTATTTTTGCTTCTCTTGGTGCAACTCCAATACTGCCTTTCTTTACCCAGCGCATCTCGTTTGTCTTCAAGCCTTCCCATCCCATCATTTCAACTTGAAGCAACTGGTGTCAACATAACGTGTTATGAGTAAGCACCTCAGCAGTCAGCACAACTTAACTGGTGTCAGAAATATGCACAATACTTAACAATCTGCCAATAACTTCCAAGTTTTGGTGATGATAAACTCAGCCATGATTCAACTAATGCATACATTATTTTTTAACCTGCAGTCAGGGCCGGCCCTTGTCACACGTAACTCGGGATCAGCGCAAAAGGTTAAGGTTAATCTTTTCTTCTAATCTCCAACCTGTTATAGTCGAGTGCAATTAGACAGCTGGAACGAATTTTATAGTGGTCGGATTTTCATGGGACTTTTTTATTGAGTTCCTAGAGGAGTGGAGATGAAAGTTAAATAAAAAAATGCTCCGCTCGCAATTGTTTTTTAGTATAAAATTGGATATTTTATATAATAATTGAAAAAATAGGATCTTTGAAAAAAAGACTTGCATTACATCGACAACACTGAACAAAGAAACAGACCAAATCAGGTCACATTATTACGCCACAAATGAATTCGTAAACGAGAAAAAAATTCCAAAGGAAATTATTTGTATCCTTTGGAAATAAATATTTTCTGTAATAATAAATAATTATCATGGCTTAATTGCCAAGAGCCTCGACCAATACCTGAGGAGGCTCTCGTTAGGCAGCTGGATCAAGGGCTTGATTCAGAAAGCGGTACTTCTGGACACGGCTCGTATTGTTAGGAGGTTCCTCTCTCTGGAGCCCTGACCGCCGGTAGCTTGGACCCTGTTCCCGATACCGGTAGGTTACAATTTTTTTATATTTTTAAATGTTTTTATATTGTTTTTTTAAGGAATGTTTTAAAATGTAATTTATTTGTATAGGAATAAACAAAGGTGATAATTTTTATTATTATTAACAGCCATTTGTGTCTCACTGCAGGGCAAAGGCCTCCCTTCCCTCTTTCCACTTATCCCTATCCAGTGTTGTTGTTTGCCAATAAAAAAAATAAAAAAGTCCCATGAAAATCCGAGCACTATAAACTTCGTTCCACCTTTTGAGTATTTTTTGTCTAATTGCACTCGGCTGTACCTTCCTTGTGAGAATTGCCTTAGGACGCGCGGACGATCGCGGTCAAGCGGAGGTGGCTAAGCGAATGTATGGGTAGTGCGCCGCGCGGAGAGG
The DNA here is from genome assembly GCA_963082995.1 of Noctua comes. Lineage (NCBI taxonomy): Eukaryota > Metazoa > Arthropoda > Insecta > Lepidoptera > Noctuidae > Noctua > Noctua comes. Next base: position 18,660,185 of record OY720276.1, on the reverse strand, counting down.
CGGTGAGTGTCGCTCGTCCGCGTGGTCTGGCGGAGGCGGCTAAGCGAATGTATGGGTAGTGCGCCGCGCGGAGAGGCGGTGAGTGTCGCTCGTCCGCGTGGTCTGGCGGAGGCGGCTAAGCGAATGTATGGGTAGTGCGCCGCGCGGAGAGGCGGTGAGTGTCGCCCGTCCGCGTGGTCAGGCGGTGTACGTGTGTTACGTATCAACGGATTTCATAAAAGCTAATGCGACGTGAGATTCGCTTCAACGCCCGACTATGCTTCGCATTCGTGCAAGAGCACAGCCATGATCGGAGCTTTGCGTCCAAATTTTTACGCGCTATTTTATTACTTGCACAGACGTACTAGATCCTAACTAGGTATGATTAAAGTAAAGTGTGCTATTGGTCAAACATCATTTGAAGATGTTTCTCACTTGACCTTGAGATCAACGGTCACTTCTTTAGACGGTAGACCTGTCTCACCAACGTGTAGTTCATCGTTTACGAGTTCACGTTCACCTCTTCTCGTCCACGTCTTGCCCTTATTTAAACCCCGTCCTAAGCTTTCGCTAAAGATGAAATACACGATGAAAAAAAACAGATTTCTAAAGTTTTGAATCAAGATAAACTATTACCTACCTATTCATCAAAGAGAAGGTGATGCATTAAAATAAAAGTATGCCTTATATATAAACGCAGGGCTGCGCGATGATCGGGGTTGCATTGCAGGTAGCCGATATTAGCTCCGGGGCCTCCGGGGGTGTCACTAGAGCGTACTTTTTGTAAACTAGCCTCACCGCTCACCGCTGACGAGCGCGCACCGCATGCAGCGTGCACCGCGCGAGGAGCCCGCATTGTTTACCAAGCTGCATTCTTCACATTGCGAGATACCAACACCGCTGAGACGGACGTTTGAACCGGTCTGACCATCGTAACGTAAGACCTTGAATATTACGCATAGGAAGTATTCGTAAAAGTTCAGATAACAGCCAGTACGTAATGGTTCAACTTTATTTGTATTGTTCGTTGTTAAGATTTTAATTTTGAAATTACTTTCTAATGTTGAAGTTTATTTATTTACCAAGTTATCCAACTTTAGTATGTAAGTAAAGTAATTAATTACTTACTTAGAATAATTGAGGGTATTTACTTACTAAAATACCCTCAATTATGAATTCATAATTGAGGGTATAATAGTTACTATTATAAAATACTTAAGTAGATACTTTACTAGGTACCTGTAATATTTTTTCGAAATAAATTAGGGGGAACTGAGGTGTTAATTCCAAGACAATCTCAAAAATACTATACTTATTATGGTTTTTAAAATGCTGGGAATACTGACCGCGAAGGCGATGTTGATGAAGATGAATATTTTCTCAGCGGTGCAAAGTCCCCTGGCACAGCCCATGGTAGCGGTCATGCAAAGCGCCTGGAGCGTCCTGAGTAGCCGAGCTCCTGTGTGTGATGTATCAGCACTGTGTCAAGTCGCGTGCACTTCACTACATGCCGTCGGGCGTCGTGGGCGCAGCGGGCGCTTGCTCGCGGTCGCGCCTCGTAAGGCACTGAGCGAGAGCTGCGAGAGGCGCGAGCCCGCACGGCCCGCGCCCGTCGCCCGGGGTAGGGTGGCGGGCGCCGGGTGCGGCCCACCCGAGGATCGTCCCGACAACGCACTCCATTGTGAATCGTTACCTTGTGTTCATCACAATTTGACGAATTGGCATTCCTGATGAATCGGACAACTCAAGGTCGGGCGGAGGTAATAATTAATTGGGTGAATTTGGAAGTGGAGTTGGATAGTGAAGCTGACTGTTAGGAGTTAGGTTTACGACACAGAAAAATGTAGAAGGCTGAAAAAAAATAAAAAAAAAACCTCTTAGGAAGAAGTTTCAGCTTATGGGATGATCCTGCTGGGCCATAGCTATTCTGTTGGTGTGGTGTGCTTCAGTGTGTTGGTCTCCTCCCCTGTAAGGCGGTGACGAACACCGACGACGCGTCCCGAGCGCGGCCGACGTAAGCCGAGCGCCGCAAGCTGCGCCCGCCAGCCACTAGGAGGCGCAGGTGCACATCCAAGCTCGCGACCCCTAATCACACAGTAATTAGGCCAACCAAACCCGCCAAACGTACACCCTTGACCTTATAACCTTGTTTAGACATGAAATGTTTATTTGACCTTCTTATGTTTGATAATTGCCTCGTTGGTCTAGACTGATGTAGTCGCAAGCACTGCTAAGTCTTGGATTCGATTCCCAGATCGAGCAAAGTTGTTTTTTGCTTTTAGTCGGGTTTTTTAATTTTATTATTATTACTTTTTTATTGTTTTACCTTCTGAAACTGAAACCTTGGCCATTATGCGAATTTACAGAAAGAAGATTAAAATATTCCACAGGTACTGTGGAATATTTTAATCTTCTTTCTGTAAATTGTATGCAATCTCAGCTCAGCTGTCGGCTGGATATGCAGCCCATCTTTGTAAAGCCACAGGTCACCCGGTGTCCTAGCGCAAAATCCACAAAACTAATTGGTTGCCAAAGGTAAATGAAGCGACTACTTAGCCGCTTCATCATAATAACTAGTACCTACTGACCAGCTGCAGGGCCAAGGGCTCTTCTCGTACAGAGATGAGAGAAGCCACGAGCATTGACCATTGATTTCAGAATGACATGACGTATTCATTATAAGTCCGACAGACCAATAGTCACAGGACCTATACGTCTACACATTATGCAGCCCTTACCGAGTGTTGCCACTGCCCGCTTGCCAGGTGTTCACTGTTCACATGCAGTCACGTGAGCACGAGCGCGACTGAGCGTGCGCGTGGTAGGTACGGCATTAAGCTAAGGTACATAATTATTATTTAGTAGCTGTTGCCCGCGACTTCGTTCGTGGAAATTTTGGTGTGCATGTGTGAGACTGCCTCGTTGGTCTAGTGGTCGCAAGCGCGACTACTAAGCCTGGAGATCGATTCCCGGGCAGTGTTAAAAAAAAGGGGTTATTTCACTTACATAAAGTTGTTGCACATATGATTTGGAGATCACCTTTTAAGCAAGGAGATACTTGTGTTAGGGGGCGTCCATTAATTACGTGAGGTGTTTTTTCGACCCCCCTCCCCCTCGGTGGGATGTCGTGAGATTTAGCTTGACCACCTCATCTCTCTCCTAATCTCACGTGAGATTTGGCTTGACCCCCCTCATCTCCCTCCTAATCTCACGTGAGATTTATCAAAATACGTAGTTTAGTATAAATACGGTAATCTGTGCTTGATGGCGTTGACTTCACTAAAAAAAATAATTTGTAGAGAAATATGTTTACTTAATTAAACCGATCTGACCGAACTGATATTTGCCGGGACCCCCTCTCTCTCTGGTGAGATTGGGTGATATTTGGCGCGACCCCCCCCTTAAACATACCCCCTTACGCCTCACGTAATTAATGGACGCCCCCTTAGGTGACTCCGCTCTTCCACTTAACATTAAACAATGTATATGCAATTGACAAAATAGGTACTGTAAATAATAGTGTTATTGGGTTATCCCATCAGGAATTTCTCAGTAGCAGCCACGGAATCTGTATTTGTGCCCGGTTGATGGCAATAGGCTCACCCCCTATTACATGGGACTTCAATAGAACTGGCGAAATGTGTGTGTACGATTAGGTACACGTCTGCCTAACCCTTCGGGCCTTAAGGCGTGATGTTATGTTATGTGTGAGAACTGACTGCCAGATCAAAAGGTGAGAATGTACTGATGACTACAAAAGGCGTCCTTTTGGGTGCTGTAATTCTGGGCGGCAGAGGTCCGAAACAAAATTAAAAGGCGTTTAGGCGACGATATGGCTTTAAAAATCGGTGTATTTGGGCGCTATACAACTTTTTTTCAAAGTGAACCTTGTTGGGCGCTTTTAATTCTAATACCGTTTTGTATACAACATTAAATGACTTTTTGCGAGAGCCCTTAGGCCTCCTTAATCCGTTCTAAGCGAACGTCTAATAACTATAAACTACCTCCCTGCCAAAGGATGTCACCAAAATCTGCCCAAACGAAGTACCGAGGTACACTTAGTGGCATAAAATACACTAGATTACACTGAATAATATTGCATTTATATATTTTTCTTATCGTTACCCGTGGACGAGAATAAAATAACTTTTAAACGTAATAAAAAGCTCGCCATTTTGGGCACAATTATACTACCTTGGTCCATTACCTTACCTATTAAAAAAGAAAACTGTCATGTTGACAGTTGTCTGTCGGCTTTAGCTGCTGTTGTTTTGGTTTCATTTCAAATATTTTTATAGTTTAATTCAATCTGAATTCAATAATAACTCATTGTATAATCGATTTTCGTTAGGCAAAGTTATGTACCTACCAAACATAAGAAAGGATGCTTATACCCAAAGTAGCTGATGACCCAAACAAGCTGTGAATATTGATGAACAGTACTTAATATAGGAAGCAGTGTTAGAAGTCTATCAGAGCGAATAACAAACTCGATAAATAAACGAGTTCCTTAGTGCCGACATCCAAGGGTTCCAACTTGATGGGACCTGGATCCTCCGTCATATCCCAGCTTAACATAAATCAAGCCAGATCATCCAGGTTTCAGTGAATAGAAGTCGCATTTAAATGAAGCCTTTTATTGACTTTATCTTGATTTCTTGAAATAAATAGAACATTAAGCCAAGAAACATCGAATTCTTACATAAAATACACTTTTTTATGCTTACTCTGCCTCTATTGTGATGTGCATAAGGGGTGGAAGTTGAATTTGAGATTAGATACTGAGTAGCCCACTTCATGAAATTCAATTAACCTTTCAAGCATTTCCTACTGTTATCGGGCCCTGGAGCCCGAGTGGCACTCAATGAATTAAAGCCTGGAAGTCATCTTTCCAGTAATAAAACCAATAACAATGGAATAAATAGACTTATCGAGTTAGTTGTATGGAATAAAACAACATTTTCTTTTTTGTTTTTTTATTAGCGTTCTTCATTTTCAATGTCATCTCTCACTAAAATATTATCAAGGAAAGTGGCAGGCGCTGCTATATTTTCTTGATGCCGAGCCCAACGCAAAGCCTGATATATTTTATATATATTTTCTGATAGCCTATTTGGATACTCAAGCCTGAGTATCCAAATCGTAATGTCGATTATGAATAGCCGATCCGTCAGGAGTACAGGAACCAAATCGTGAGGTAACAAAAGTCCAGAAAGAATAGCCAAGATTTCGGGATCGCTGTATCGTCAAGAACCGAACCGTGAGGTGACAAACGGAATACTAGAAAGAATAGCCAAGTTATTAAACAAAATACACAACACAAACGAACAACAGAGTACCCCGAAACGCAGAAACGAACGGAATGACATGTGAAATATGTGAATTACATTTATCCACGAAAAAATGTCCACAGAACACTTAAGCTACTAATGTCAACCCGTACATGCAAAGTTGCCACTTGATTTAATTGTGTTACAGGTTATTAAAACTTTAAATAATTTATTAAGTAGTTTTCAATTATTTATGGATAAAAACACAATTATTTTCGAATTCCTCTATTTTTTCTCTACGATTTGGTGCACGTGTACCTCGAGGTACATGTTTGGGCAAAGTTGTATGGGCTTTTGCTGACCTCCTTTCAAGTTTATAGCACAAAAAATGAAGGACTTTCATACAAACTTGTGAGAGCCGCAAAATCCGTTCTTAGCAAAAGTCTACTAACTATTAACTAACTTCCTGCCAAAGGAGATCATTTCGGCTCCATACATTTTTGGGCCTTTTCTGAAAGTGCCAACAAAAAAAATGGTACGTATCGTTAGAACTAACCATCTGGAGCAATAGTTAATATGGCGCAAAAGTTGTATGATTGCTCTGAACCAAGTTATACAAGTTCGATGATTCGTCATTTTCATACATTTATTGATTTCTGAAAGTGTTGGGAAACATAAAATAATGATTGATATTGCTAGAACTAATTATCTGAAGCAATTGTCATTATGGAGCGAAAGCTGTAGGGTCATCATTGTTCTGTTATACAAGTTAGAAACCTGTCATTTTGATATTTTTTTACACAAAAAAAAAGAACGTACTCCAATTAATTACAATCGATTTTATGTTATTATTCTGAATGTTTTGGACATGTCGGCCTGCTAAGACAAACAGCTTCAATTCGTCTTCTGTCAGTCTAGGAAATTCATTGAATTGATGCATGTCGGCTCCTATAGGCTCGAAATGAGCTCTCCTCCTGTTATAATTATTTGTGATGACAAGTTCTGCTAAACGGTTTGGTATGTTAATCCGTTTATTAATTATATTAACGACTAGCTTATGCCCGCGGCTTCGCCCGCGTGGAGTTAGGGAATTGCCCACAGGATCTTACTTCTGGGATAATAAGAATTCTATGTATCTATCTATAATACATACATAGTTTTTTATTTTATTTTTTAAAGTTATATCAATTAAATTAGATACGTGAAATATTGATACCTTGGTTTGAGATTGGACATCGGATTTACTGGACTTTATCTGAAGAGTATGTACACAAATTTTCAAGTCAATTGACCCTGAGAATAAAAAGTTTCACAAAAAATTCAACACCCCATTTCACCCTCTAAGGTTCTTAGAGGGTGAAATGGGGTGTTGAAGTTTGAAAAACTGATACTTACTCTTCACAAAGAATACACCCTCCAATTTTCATGTCTCTGGGACCCGCGGTTTGGGCTGTGCGTTGGTATATCAGTCAGCCAGTCAGGACATGGAATTTTAAATTGGGGGATGATTTTGGAAAAACTGTGATACACATATCTCATCATTTTAACTGAAGTATATGTAGACACATTTTCAAGTCAATCGACTCCGAGAATAAGTTTCACATAAAATTAAAAACCCTATTTCACCCTATTAGGGGTGGGATTTCAAAAAACCCTTTCTTAGTGGATATTTACTCTCCACAAAGAGTACAATCTCCAAATTTCATGTCTCTAGGACCAGCGGTTTGGGCTGTGCGTTGATGTATCAGTCAGCCAGTCAGGACATTGAATTTTAAATTGGGGGATGATTTTGGAAAAACTGTGATACACGTATGTCATCATTTTAACTGAAGTATATGTAGACACATTTTCAAGTTAATCGATCCCGAGAGAGTTTCACAGAAAATTCAATATCCCATTTCACCCTCTTAGGGGTGGAATTTCAAAAAACCCTTTCTTAGTGGATACTTACTCTCTACAAAGAGTAAATTCTCCAAATTTCATGTTTCTAGGACCAGCGGTTTGGGCTGTGCGTTGATGTATCGGTCAGCCAGTCAGGACATGGAATTTTAAATTGGGGATGATTTTGGAAAAACTGTGATACACGTATCTCATCATTTTAACTGAAGATGTAGACACATTTTCAAGTCAATCGACTCCGAGAATAAGTTTCACATAAAATTAAAAACCTTATTTCACCCTATTAGGGGTGGGATTTCAAAAAACCCTTTCTTAGTGGATATTTACTCTCCATAAAGAGTAAATTCTCCAAATTTCATGTCTCTAGGACCAGCGGTTTGGGCTGTGCGTTGATGTATCAGTCAGCCAGTCAGGACATTGAATTTTAAATTGGGGGATGATTTTGGAAAAACTGTGATACACGTATGTCATCACTTTAACTGAAGTATATGTAGACACATTTTCAAGTCAATCGACTCAGAGAATAAAAAGTTTCATAGAAAATTCAACACCCCATTTCACCCTCTTAGGGGTGGAATTTCGAAAAACCCTTTCTTAGTGGATACCTACTCTTTACAAAGAGTACACTGTCCAAATTTCATGTCTCTAGGACCAGTGGTTTTGTCTGTGCGTTGATATATAAGTCAGTCAGTCAGTCAGGATTTTGAATTTTATATGTATAGATTTCGTTATAATGGTCTAATATAAAAATGTCACCAGGCCGGTAAAACCAGTGAAATACGCCTTCATTCAGTGCATCATTTAAAATCTGGGCATCGGAGGTTGTTGCAACGTATGGTCTATCTACCGCAATTATAGTTCCATTGCAACAAACATTTTAAAAGGGCTTTAAAAGGTTTCTAAACTTATGATTACTGTAAGACTTTCTCTGAAAAAAGTAATTAGAGCTCTTCTGTAGATATATGTAAGTGCCGTCGAGAATAGACATCGACTTTCTTTCTTCGATCGGACTGTCACGATTGCCAAACAATTGCTCTGGGAATATTGAGGTTCCTCTGCGCCACTTCCTGTCTGGTCATGTGATCAAATCCGATCCCGCTTCATTGGAAGAAGGAGAAGCTGGTCCTCATCCGGAAGCCAGGACGCCCTGCGGACTCTCCGTCCGCATACCGGCCCATCATGTTGCTCGACGAGGTAGGCAAGCTCTTTTTTTTTTTTTTTTTTTTTTTAACGTGGTAAGATCATCAAATGAGTCCTCCCACCCAGGGCAGAGCGGGAGGGACTGTCAGACTTGTACTGACTAAAATCCACGGTGTCCTTCAGTAGCCCTTTATGTTCCAGGGTCACGGTAATTCTATGAGTCCCGCGACCCCGGCAGGCTTTGGCCCTCTAGAGGGGGGCCCCGTCATTATGCTGACACTCTTTGAGGCGCGCGTGGAACACAACGCGCCGTCGACCCGGGCATGGTCCATGGTCGGACAGCGAGTCGCCCATTACTCGCCGCCCGCATGCCCGCGCCTACGGTGGCCGGAGATCGTCTGCCGACGTCCGGCGCCGTGGGCGTCTACCACTGCGGCTGGTGTGGAGGGAGGACGCTGTCCTCTCCCTCACGCGGCCCGCCTCCTCCTTCGCGAGCATGACTGCTTCGCAGAAGGAGGCGACCGCTTCCCACTCCGTCTCGCCCCGCAGCATGGCCTCGACCAATGCCGGGCGCGAGAGGGCTCCGCCTATCGCCGCCGTGAGGACACGGCGGTGCTCTGCCCAAGCGGAGCAGTCCTGCACCGTATGCTCCACCGTGTCCTCCGGGCGGTCCTCGCAGTGGTGACACCCAGGCGTTTCCTCCTTCCCCATATGACACAGGTACCTCCCGAAACTTCCGTGTCCGGTGAGGACCTGCGTCACGCGGTAGGTCAGGACGCCGTGACGACTATCCAGCCACTCCTCAAAGAGGGGTCTTACCGCCGCGATTGCGGCGTGCCCGTAGGCAAGCTCTTTGAAAGAGTAATTACCAACCGCCTCGCCGGGCACCTTGCGGGGATGGGGCCGGATGTTGCAAAACACCAGTTTGGTTTCCGCAAGGGGCGCTCGACGGTGGACGCCATCATGCGCGTGAGAGCCCTCACGACGGGAGACGCGGTGTCCCGGGGCGGGGTCGCCTTCAACTCCATGCCCTGGAGCTGCATTATTATTATTATTATAATAATGCAGCTCCGACCGGAGTAGATGACGGCCCTATCCGACGAAGGTAGGTCGGCACCCGGTGATACCGGAGTGCCTCCCTAATGCAGCTCCAGGGCATGGAGTTGAAGGCGTTGGCGATGTCTCCTGACATGGTTTGAGATTGGACATCGGATTTACTGGATTTCATCTAAAGAGTATGTAAACAAATTTTCAAGTCAATCGACCCCGAAAGTAAAAAGTTTCACAGAAAATTCAACACCCCATTTCACCCTCTAAGGGGTAGGAATTTCGAAAAACTGATACTAACTCTTCACAAAGAATACACCCTCCAATTTTCATATATCTGGGACCCGCGGTTTGGGCTGTGCGTTGGTATATCAGTCAGCCGTCAGAACATGGAATTTTAAATTCGGGGATGATTTTGTGATATACGTATCTCATCATTTTAACTGAAGTATATGTAGACACATTTTCAAGTCAATCGACCCCGAGAGAGTTTCACAGAAAATTCAACACCCCATTTCACCCTCTTAGCGGTGGAATTTCAAAAACCCGTTCTTAGTGGATACCTACTCTCCACAAAGAGTACATTCTCCAAATTTCATGTCTCTAGAACCAGCGGTTTGGGCTGTGCGTTGATGTATCAGTCAGCCAGTCAGGACATTGAATTTTAAATTGGGGGATGATTTTGGAAAAAACTGTGATATACGTATCTCATCATTTTAACTGAAGTATATGTAGACACATTTTCAAGTCAATCGACCCCGAGAGAGTTTCACAGAAAATTCAACACCCCATTTCACCCTCTTAGCGGTGGAATTTCAAAAACCCTTTCTTAGTGGATACCTACTCTCTACAAAGAGTACATTCTCCAAATTTCATGTCTCTAGGACCAGTGGTTTGGGCTGTGCGTTGATGTATCAGTCAGCCAGTCAGGACATTGAATTTTAAATTGGGGGATGATTTTGGAAAAAACTGTGAAACACGTATATCGTCATTTTAACTGAAATATATGTAGACACAATTTCAAGTCAATCGACTCAGAGAATAAAAAGTTTCATAGAAAATTCAACACCCTATTTCACCCTCTTAGGGGTGGAATTTCGAAAAACCCTTTCTTAGTGGATACCTACTCTTCACAAAGAGTACACTGTCCAAATTTCATGTCTCTGGGACCAGTGGTTTGGGCTGTGCGTTGATATATAAGTCAGTCAGTCAGTCAGTCAGTCAGGACTTTGAATTTTATATGTATAGATGTTTTGGTAGATAGAATATAGATTGTGAAGCAGATTTTATTGTTCAGGAATTCAATTATTTTCACAAAATCAAAATCAAAATATTCAAAATCAAAATATTTTATTTCACATAGGCCTCGATGGGCACTTATAAAACGTCGACAAAAAGGTGCACGGTTCGGTTTGGTCGTTTCCTATGGAGAAGTACCGGCAAGAAACTCCATGGTTACTCTTTTCAAATCATTTGGTGTTGCAGTATTATTATGGATACAGCATTTGTTGGTACTTAAGTATGGGGGGACAGCGTAGGCCCAACAATAAGTCGTTGAACAAAAAATGTAGAACAAAATAAAAAGTTAACAAGCAGCTGGGAATCTACAAAGCCTACAATGTCCACACATTCACAAACAATCAATAAAAAGAATCTATACAAAGGTAAGAAAATATTGTAAAATACTAAATTAAACAAGTGACACAAATACTGTTATCAGTGCTGTAACTATTTGAGCAAAAGATATACATATAAATGATTTGAAAACTATTGTAAAAATCTGATTCGAAAGAAGAGAAAAGCAGAAGACATAAACTTTAGGCAGTTATTAAAATCACACATTATTAGGCAAGCAGGAAGTTACTACTACACATTCATGAAATCATGATGCATCAATATTTTTATTCAGTCAACAGCAACAAACGCTATAATTTGACTTGGTAGTCGCTTTTCTTTGAACTCCACTTACACCTCTGCGCCTTACTCAGTCTGGCTGGACACTGGGGTGTTTTAGTCGAAAGACCATCACCTTGTTAAATTATTCATAGTTAAGTCGATATTTAAGAAAGTGCAGTGGATACCTACTCCTTAATCGCCTTGTACCTTTTTTACTTACTCAAATGTAACTAACTACTAACTAATTAATCAGGTTCTGCTAATTTGAAACACCTTGCTCATTTAGCGTACCTACTTTCTTATTGCACAACTGACTAATCAACTGTGTGCCACGGCTGATTGCTCAATGTTGCCTACCTACTAACCTACCTCCCTATGAAATGGATGTCCAAGTGAGTACTACCTAATGGGATTAGATTGGGCTACTACTCAGATACTAAGGGCGGCAGCATGGTTGGAGTTAGGTATTGCGATTTCCGGTCTGATCTCAGAATTAAATCCACAGCCTTTGAATGCCTTTGATTAACCATAGGCCATAGATGATCACTCAATTGTTGTGCATGAATGATGGCCATTGCATTGATGAGCACAGCAGTGGCCACACGGCCAGCCGGCTAGCCGGGAGCCGGCTTGCTGCAGCGGCTACAGCTGGCCCTGGCAGCGGTTAAGTTTCGGATATTACTAGGTAGCAGCTATAAATCGTTTATCTTCGATTGAGGAACACTTGAAATTTGTTTATCCGCCGCCGCCGCCGCTGGGAGAAATCCTTGATGAGAGAGCTTATGCACGTAGTATAGTTATAATTTACATAACTACATGGAATTAACCAAAATGTTTCACATGAATCGTTGAATCAAAAAAATCTTCAACGAATTGGTTTGTTCCAAGTTCCAAGGTTCCTTGGAATAAATTATATACATACGAGTGTAAGTTCCTACCATGTTTATTTACATACCTACCTTCATACCCATCGTTGCTTCACAGCAACTCGTAGGTACAAAATCAAAATCAAAGCATTTATTTCAAACTAGCTTCTGCCAGCGGCTTCGCCCGCGTGGATGTCGAAAAATATCCCACCGGAACAAACATAGTTACTTACCTTCATCCGCTGAGACACGTATAAATTAATTTTCAATTGTCAGCCTAAACACAAAATTTGAATATCCTAACTTCAAAACTGACGGACTTTCATATAAACTTCCATCCCCTATTTTACCCCTTCATGGGTGGAATTCCCAAAAATCCTTTCTTAGTGGATACTTACTCTTCACAAAGAACACACCCTCCAAGTTTCATGACTCTAAGACCAGCGGTTTGGGCTGTGTGTTGATATCACCCAGTCAGTCAGTCAGTTTACCATTTCATTTATATAGATGGTAATGTAATACAAAAATCAGCATCACTTAAAGTGAATCCGAAGATATCTTTATAAACTTTTATTGAGATAAGAATAACAATAAGTTTAACCGATGTGCTCTTTCCTCTGCCGATTCTTGAGAACGAATATTTCTCATTCTCTTAGCTTCTCTCGAATTTCGAGATAAAGATAATCGTTTTTTAGGTGGCATTGATGCAGGCAAATAAAAATAAATATATATTATTAGTGTATTTCATGTATAACTTTGGTGTTTCTATACCGATTTCTATGATTCTTTTTTATGGAATAGATAATAATGTTAACTTTTTTAATTAGGGATGACTGAGAGTGTTATAAACGTAAGAGTAGACAAATATAATCAGAAAGCTTCGAACTACTAAGCTATCGGGAGTTACACGTGATATTGTGAGTCAACCATAAAAGATAGACATATGCTGTCGTGGGATATTTTTTATATAATTTTAAGGAGAACATTTCCGTCATACATGATTTCTGTGTAGCTTTAACCATTAAGGTTGCACACGCGACGGAAGCTTAAAAAATGGAGTAACTTCTCCCGTTTTCCCAACATTTCCCTTCACTGCTCTGCTCCTATTGATTGTAGCGTGATGAAAAGTATACTATAACCAACTCAGGAGTATGAAAAATAATTGTACCAAGTTTCGTTAAAATCCGTCGAGTAGTTTTTGTTTCTATAACGGTTATACAGACAGACAGACAGACAGACAGACAGACAGACAGACAGACAGACAAAAATTTTACTGATTGCATTTTTGGCATCAGTATCGATCCCTAATCACCCCCTGATAGTTATTTTGGAAATATATTTCATGTACAGAATTGACCTCTCTACAGATTTATTATAAGTATAGATAGGCCAGTTACAGGCACTTTTGAATTGTCGAAACAAAGACAACAATAGCTACAGTCCCAGTCACAAGGCATAAAAACTGTGAAATTACTGCAGCCCATTCCCTAACGCAGATCTCTATGGAGAAGAACGGGCAAGAAACTCCATGGACACTCTTTTAAATCAGAATACTTTTACAAACTCTTGGTTTCATCATTCATGTTGAGATGGTACATTATGTGAGAACGATGTAGCAATATGTGTACGTTAAAAGTGTCTATAGTAAACAATTCAAAAATAAAATAATCAATTCAAATAAGCCGTGGCAACCAAGAGATGACCAGTCACAACTGACAGCGCCCGTTCACGAACATGACGCATTTATCAGCACCATTCAACTCAACCATTTTGAAGGGAACTAAATGATCCGACACACGCGCCACCATCAGCGAGACATTTGAGTGAGCATGTCACACTCCTAACCGCCAGGGCACATTCAAGTCAAGAAAAGACGTAGGTTTCCAGCGAATGACAGCTTTCTATAACATAGCACTCACACAATATGGGCCTCAACATAATTTCAACTTTCATCTTGCAACCGTAGCTACCATTTTTTTCTTTGCTTCAAATTATCGGGTATTTTATCCTACTGCCTTCTTGTTCCACATGGCATTGGGTTTTCAGTTTGTGCTTCGAGGAACAATGAATGACGCTATGACTGTGACTAATAGTGGTGTGAAGAACAATAGCAGTGCGCCACGTCTGCTACGTCCTTGCGACTACGAGGTTCCGTAGCCTGGCGTAGCCACGATCATGACAACGAAACCAAATGCTACGTTTCAAGAAAAATAAAGCAACCCGTGTCTCCTGAGAAGTCTCGATTCGAGTAAGCTTGTCTACGAGATCTCAAACGCAAAGTGTAGGTTGCACTCCGCTGCGCAGTCACAGTTGGGTTCGTTCCTACTAGTTCTACTAAACAGTTCTACGGTTGAATTGATAGGAATATTTTTTCACACTAGTCCTATGATTTAAGGTGGTACAAAATCGTAGAACTAGTGGGACCAAAAATTCCCAATTGTTCTACTGTTCTTTTACACAAGCCGACTTTAAAACGAATGGGGTTTTTGTTCTCACTAGTGCTACGTTTTGGCATAGGTCGCACTTTGCGAAATTGGCACCAATGTGATTTTACCCCACTTTTTATTTCACTAAATCTACGATTTTGTACCACATTGAATCGTAGGACTAGTGGGAAAAACATTCCCATTAGTTCTATCGTAGAACTGTTTAGTAGAAGTAGTGGGAACGAAACGTTCCTACGTTCTACGTACGGTACGAATATTCTGAATAATTATTTCGGTTAGTTAACCGAAGAGATTCGATGAACGCGTGTCTGCTTTGTTTGAAAAATTCCCACGACACTCCAAGCTACTTAAAGGTGTAACGTAAATATTATAACTATAAGCATTCTAAGTGATACTTCCCTGTGCGTGTAAACAAGACCTGGAGTGGAGAGGTCGTCTTCTGGCTGGAGGCGGTATTGTAGTCAACTTTAAATTATGCAACAAGCGAGTAGGTATAGGTACGTACATTTGTGTTTAATTTGGTTCGTTTGATTGCTTTCAATAGGTGATCGTTGGCGGCACTCGTTGATCGGCCAGAGAGGGCACGCGGGGCGTGGGGGAGCGGCGAGGCTCGGATGGAGCGCTGTCGTCAATTACGAGCTCCTAAGATGCCAATGAACAACAATTACGCGATTAACAGAGCGGGTGGGCAGAGTGGCAGACACCACACACACACGCGCAGACTGCTTCCATTGCGTCGCCGACTCACCGGCAACATACATCCGATTGGAATTAAAGACGTATGATCAATAAAAAGCTATGGACTGGTAAGTCGTTAGTCATTACACGTGTTACTCCGGTATGCATTATATTTGAATTGATGTAGGTACCTAATGCGGTGGCAGCGCTGCGTCGTGAACTATTGGTTGCATCACACGTCACGCTGCCCGCAGCCGTGGCCCGGCCGCCACCGCCTCCCGGGAGGCTGCACACCACGGCACCGCACTGGCGTTGCATCACATAACTCACCGTTACATCACGTCAGCGCTAGCAAATGTGTATTTGATGAGCTTGCAGTGAGCTGTGAGACCGATGTAGTAGGTGCACAACATGAATATTTATTTGTTATTACCAAAACGTTCGGCGCAGTTAGTTGACTGCACCCTTGGTGGTATACTCTTACGCGCCACCGCTGAGCGTTCGATGCCCGGGTCGGGTCAAGTTATTTATTAAAGAATTCTGAATACGGCTCGTAGCCCAAATAAGTTAATTATGAGTGGAACAGTGAGTGTCGTGTAATATATTTCATTTCTTAACGCCCATAGTAAGTACCTCAATCAGTCAGTCAATGGCTCGACATAGAAAGATGAAGCATATTGTCTATTAACGAAGCTATATTGATTGTGACCCAATTCTTTTATTAGTTCTGCGCAAGAGGCGTAGTGAGTCACGCCACTCACGGTGCAAGCTCTCGCTCGTTGCTCGTCGCCATGCAACAGTAGCAACACCTCTATACTATGGGCAGCAGTATTCATAAATCAACATACATACATGTATAGTGCAACTCTAAAATCATACGATTTTACTGTATGCCTAGCAGAACCACCATGAAACAAAACATAACCGTAACGCCTGATATAGTTGCCGGGTATAGGACAAAACAGGGGACAAGAAGGGTACTCAACCTGCCCTGACTGCGGTTTATAGCTCCTTGCCAAGAGTGGGCCAAGTTGATGAAGAGGGTTACACTAAAGTAGAAAAGAAGAAGAGGAAGGCCAGTTCTCGTAACCAGTGCGGTATCGCACCGAGTGGACCCAACATGCGGCCTGCTGTGCCTACGCAAGCAGTAGTACATTTCACGTATGCATTACTCCACGAAGGTTGAGGAAGTCATAGAGTATTTGAGAGTGAAGTCCAACTGGATTCTGAAGGTCTGAAAAGGTTGAAATCACGTCGTGCCATAACATCAACTTTAAGTCGTTCGTGGTATGAGTTCCAACGCCACTTTTGCACTCCGCCAATTGTGCGAGATGTACAGACGTGCACACAAAAACTTGCACATGGTGTTCATTGATCTGGAGAAAGCGTATGATAGGGTACCTCGGAATGTGTTGTGGTGGGCCTTGAAAAAGAAAGTTTTACCTGGGAAGTATGTAGAGTTAATTCGTGCTATGTACAGTCAATCTTGTCCGGTCAGCTGCTGGCAACACCGATAAGTTCAGTGTGGCTGTAGACTTGCATCAAGGGTCGGCTTTAAGTCCTTACCTCTTCCTGTTGATTATGGACGCTTGGACGTCGGACATACAGGAAGAGGCACCCTGATGCATGCTGTTTGCCGACGACATTTTCTTGTCAGTGAAGATGGACCTGAGGTCCAGAGGAGATTGGAGAAATAGCAACAGAAGCTGGAGAATGTTGGCTTGAAAATCAGCAGAACTAAAACGGAATACATGTTTTGCGATTTCGGCACTCTGTCCAGTTCTGGAGCCATAGCGCTAGACGGCGCATTTCTTCCTGTCTGCTCCGACTTTCGGTATCTCGGTTCACTCGTGCAAAGTGATGGCGAAATAGATCGTAGTGTAAAGCACAGAATTAACACAGGATGCAGTGGCGGATTTGCCCTAAGGCCCAATAGGCCCGGGCCTAGGGCGGCCAGATATTAGGGGCGGCAAATCGTGACAAAAAATTCACTGATGATAACAAGAAATAACTCAAATGCAAAGTACCTAAATATTTTAAATTCTCGCGCATATTATGGTCATCTATCTACACTTACCTACATTAATCTCAACAACTGTTCAAATGGGATTCATTTACGGCCACACATGCCTCCGCTCGTTTTCGTAGGATTCCCACTCGAGAATCTAACCTCTGCATACATCCTACGAACCTCGTTCAAGTTATCACCCGCGATGGCGTAAAGCCGTACCATTTCGGTCCACTGTTCATTTTTGTAAGACATAGCACTTATAGTTAACTAAATTTCTGAACCGATTTCGATAAAAGTAAATACAGTATGTACCTAGTCTATGATAGGTGCTGAAAAAGGGGCTGCATATGGCCCGGGGCCTAGAGCGGTCAAGACTGCAAATCCGCCACTGACAGGATGGATGAAATGGCGGCAGGTCACGGGAACAATCTGCGCCTCCCGCATTCCCCTTAAACTTAAGGGGAAGATTTATAAAACAATGGTTAGACCTGCTGTCTTGTATGGATCAGAATGTTGGGGCACAAAAGGGATGAATGAAAGGCATTTGCATGTGGCGGAGATGAGTTGTTTTTAAAAAAACCTTTTAAAATAAAAAAATTATTAATAGAATAGTTCTACTACACCCTTGATGAGTTTCTCTGTAACACATAAAACTAGACTTTAATTATAAGCTTACCATTTTTATTGACATTATATTCTGATTTTTGACATTTGTATGGGAATTAGTAATATTTTTAATTTCACTTTATTATTTTTGATTATTATTTTGTTATGGATGACTCTGATTTAATTGATTTTTACATTATTTATTATATAACATTACTATTTTTATTGACATTATATTATACTTTTGACATTAATTGTAATGGTGGAATCTTAATTTGTTTTTATATTTTTTATTTTGCTATTTAACATAATAACAGGGGAATTTCAAATGCTTTATTTGTTAATTATTTTTTTGGTTACTGGTATAATAATGATTTCTATTGTAATTCTTTTAATTGTATAATGTAGTGCAAAATTTCGATACAATGTAAAAATTGTTACATGAAATAAATGAAATGAAAATATAAAAAAATTCTTTATTTTTATTTTTAACTTTTTAGTATTTATGATTCGGGTTTTGCTACGCCGTAGTGCGTAGCGCGTAGCGGCGTTTTTCCGTAGCCCGTAGTTATTCGTAGTAGGCACACATGTGATGTTTATACACTAACCGGTCATACTTTCAAACAAAGTAGTACGGCGATTACTCCACTGTTTGTACGTTCAAAATAAAAAATGATATCAATTTGTCTCATCATTATCTAGCCCTGTATGGAAACAAAAAAGTAAAAAAACGTATTTGAAAGTTATGAGCGTCGAAAATTCCATATTTCAACAATAATTTTAACGTATATTTGGGCGGAAATAAATACAATAAGAAGAAGGTAACTTGCAAAATAGTTACCATACAGGGATAGATTAGTTGTTCAAAAATGCAAATAATTTTATTTTGAACAGATACATTCAATAGATTTTTCATGATATATATCCTTATTGCCAAGATAAAAAAAATCGCGCGGTCGTTTTCGTTGTAAATCATGTATGTGTCACTCAGCGTTAGGAGTGTATATGTGTACGCGCACTAGCTTCTTCCTGCTCATATCACAGCGACTATCTCTTTCGCACGTGATGTCGGATGAGATAGCATGCATTTTTGCCGCCCACCAACTAGTTCGTGTAGCCGACTTATATACTCATAAAGTGTTATGCATTTATATTTTATTTAAACAACTTACATGATACATCTATTTAATAAGTAGGACTTGTAAGTTATGAGCGTTGTACTAACGATTCGTTATCTCTATATTAAGCTACTGCCAAACATGCGTTTTTCGAAGCGTTGTCGCTTGTGAACATTGCTTTTATTAGCAATTTTATCCTTTCGCTTCAATTTCGCCTGCTCTTAACGTCTTTTTCTTTGTGTAGTAGTTTCTTTTTTTTTATCTGTTGTTCCCACGAGTATAGGACATAAACGGTCTAATCGATCTAGTCGGCCTGAGGTCCATAGTAGGGGGATAAGGGCTTCAGTACAAGTGGGTTCGCCCTGGTAAGCGGAGGCGCAAAGTTAGCGATATGACATGTTTATACTCCCTCATACCATTCAGCCCTCGGCACGTGCTCACCTTGGCATGGGGTCATCCATCTAATCAAATAGAATTCACATTCATAACAAATGGAACGAACTTTTTTTGGTGAGCCAAATAAAAAAATTTAAACTATTTTCACATATCTGATGGGGTAGCGTTAGGGAATGCAAAACCGGTTTTTGTTTGGGTACCCACAATTTTTTTTCTCTTGCGGATCTCCTCATTTCTGATTTGATCACGCAAGGAAACACCGAGCATAGCCCTCTCCATTGCCCTTTGGGTGACTTTAAACCTTCTGATGAGGCCCATTGTGAGCGACCACGTTTCGGTCCCGTATGTAATCACTGGCAACACACACTGGTCATAGACTTTCGTCTTGAGACACTGCGGTAAGTTGGACGAGAAGATACCACGCAACTTCCCGAACGCTGCCCAGCCGAGTCGGATTCGACGATTGACCTGTTTCTTGAAGTTAGACCTACCCAACTGGACCGTTTGTCCCAGGTAGACATAATCGTCTACAACTTCGAGTGTAGAGTCTCCGATCTTGATAGGAGTGGGTGTTACATGGGCATTCAACATGACTTTGGTTTTGTCCATGTTCATTTTAAGACCCACTCTTTCGGAAGCTCTACTGAGGTCATCGAGCATTGTACTGAGGTCCTCCATGGTCTCAGCCATGCCCACTATATCGTCGGCAAACCGAAGGTGAGAGATGTACTCGCCATTGACGTTGATGCCTAGCCCAACGGATTGTTTCGTCTAAACGACATTTTTCTTTTTTTCGATTTATAAATATGACGCTGTTTTTTATCTTCAGTTTTGCTGATGTTTTCTACGAAGTCATCCATAGTAATTTGAAGCAAGAATAATAAGTTGACCTGTTTAATTATTAAATTAACACGAAATTAAAAATATTCGACAAACATGCTAACAACAAACTTTTGTTTTTTAATATAGTGTGGTGTGACACAAATTTTAAAATAAGCAATTTGTACCTAATCTACAAACATACTATAAAGGTCAAATACTCACAAAAATAACTGAACTGCACGACAAATTCACATAACTCTTCACTCAACTATTGAAAACAATTGAAAGTTACCAAATACTACGCTAAAACAACACATCTTTTCACTTACAACCGTTACCATCGTTTGGCAAACCAAAATAGCTGACATCAAATGCATTGTTTTGACTGACAAGTGGTGTAGTAATATTGCCATTTGAAAATAATAAAAAACTCGTAAAACCGTAATTAATTGTAACCGTAATTACAAATATGCCGAAAACCCGGTTTTTCAGTTTTCGGTGAAACCGGTATGCATTCCCTAGATAGCATAATATGGATATTATCTAGGACCAAACTACTCATCAAGACGAATCTAACGAGCCCAAACTCGATGCGGTTACGTCGTTTTATTGCGGAGATCCTATGTACACCTTCCAGCTCCATCAGACCCTGGATACCCTATTGCATTGTCACGCGATATACATATGCGTGCAAAATTTTAGCTCAATCGGTTGAAGATATCTGCTTCAAAATTGAGTTGCAACATTCCACCCGAACAAACATAGTTACATACATACATTGCAAGTTAAATAAAAGCTTGTAAAAAGTAATTCTATTATTCACTTTTAGCCAATCTTGAACTGACTTGGGTTATTTTATATTAGTCGGCTTTGGCTTCGGCTAGAAATCGATCTTCGGTCGGACACTACTAATGAGTCATAACAATTAAGACAAATCAACAGTATTCATTGCGCTCGGAATGCGGAAACTTCTGTGAAAGAACTTTAACCGAAGATTTCTCCATTCGAAGTATTCGTGCTGGACGGCTGGTGGTTGTGAGAGCTCGGGAGCGTGGACTCGAGCAGGGGAAACAAAACAAGATGTACACAACGAGACTTTTATTAGTGTTAACATTCAGTTTGTGTTAGTACCCAACGGGTTTACGCTACATCGCACCAGGTGGCGCGCACCGCACTGCACCCGCTTGCCACTCAACACGACACTCCTCACCAAGCTTTACAATCATTTGCTCAAGTACATGTTAGATGGAAATCTTCCTGTCACCATGAGTTTAATAAGCCTTTGAATAGTTTGAATGATCAAAACTGACCAATTGCGGCCGAAGTTTTTTGCAATTTGCAGGTCAGTGTCAGGTCGTTTGTAGATGAAAAATGAGTCACGCAAGTAACACGTATGTAGTTACAGAATATAATCATTAAAATCATCAATACAATCCTCTAAGTTCATTTAACCCCATTGAATGACTTTTTGAAATAGTTATTGAGGTAGTGCGCCAAATGAAGCTTCGTTAATGTCATCCAACATATTGTCAAACAGCCCATCTTAGAGTGTTGTGCGGCAAGCGGGCGGCGCTGACATCGAACATCTACTGACACATCACTACTGTTAGCGTTAGCACACCGCGAGAGCGAGCGGCCGGCCGCAGGCACTTCATACCTGTACGGTTTCAGACCTCTGCGATATTACATGGACTTTATTGCAAACTATTTCAATAGCATACAATGCTCATTGCTCATTGGAAATAGAAAGAAAGAATTATTGCGTAAAAATAATAAGTTAAAATATACTTTATAAAAATAAAATGTTGCCCGCATTGAATTGTGGGTAACACATTGCTGGTTGCCAGTCTGACTGCGGTTACAAGTAAAAGAAATACGTCGACAGATGAAATCTGTGGACATGTTGTCGTGATGGAGAGTATCAGTCACAGATACACTCCGCGGAACAACAAGCCCTGCGAGACGCACCATACAAGTCGCGATGAGTTGATATGGGAACATGACATACTGTGAGATGAGGCGGCCGGCGCTACGCACTACACACAACTTAAACCTATTTATTATAAAAATCAGTCAAATTAATAAATGCATTATCATTACAATATAGACTCGTGGAAACTAATATAACAAATAATTACTTAAATATTTGTACTGGGTTACAACTTAAGTACTAACGAAAAGAAAATATAATCAGTCTCAACATAAAAGTCTTATAGGTTTGTGTAAAATGGCAGTGTGGAGATCAAGTTTCATTATTATTAAAAGTGAGTATTTGTACGATTGTTTGAACGCGGACAATGAGTGGAGGCACAGCTCGAGTGTTGCCAGACTCACGCACGCTGTGCAGCGTGCACTGTACAGTACGTGAGCTGTGCACCCGTCGCTGTCAGCAGCAACTCTTCAGCAGAGGAGTTAGTACACACACACGCATACCAACACAATGTTTTCAATAAAATATAAAAAACATATGTACGTTAATAGAATATTGTACCAAGTGCTTTATTCACTTAACTAACGATCCTTCTGAGGAGCGCCACACACAAGCCGATTAGGCATCAGCCGACACTCCGACACTAGTGGAAACACTCAGGATCACTTGTAAAATTAGACGCATTGATGATTGAATGTTCATTTTCAGAGTTCCGTTGATCACCAATATAAATTTCCAAACAAATTTCTACGTATTTAACTGTGTGGGTTGTCTATCGACAGCTCTTAAAAAATGATATCGAGGTTCCTCAATAGTATATTTTGATATAAGTGGGGAAACTTTGTTATTGCATTCGAGGAGGAATAAACACCCGAGCTGCAGGCGATGGTGATATGGAGCCGAGAACTGCAGTAACAAACGCCCACGCGTATTAAACGACATTTTTTTTTATATAATAAGCTTTCGAGGTATGGTACATTTTCGTGAAACTTCGGCAGCAACTTGGTCTTATACTATGAAAAACTTTAGTTTTGCTGTTGAGTGTTAATTGACCTATGAATAAGTGTTAAAAATATTATTTGGTGCTACGGAACCCCTTGTGTGGGAGCCCGACTAGCATTTAGCCGGTTTACTCAGAACTATCCACAACAATGCTTCAAGCATACTAAGTATTTCTATTTATGTTATCAGAAAACATTACATTGGCTATTTTTAAATACCACATTTGGTTGAATTAGAGACATGCTTTTATTACAAAAGCTCGAGCTATTCTGCATTCTCTGCTAAGTGAGTATCGCGCATATTTTAGTTTCTCCGGGAGTGGCGGAAAGTCGTGCCGCTAGTTAAATAAACAGAGCATACATAACAAGTATAACTTACATCTAACACACATTTGGTTAAGCTCTACAGTTACAAACTATCATTATTACCGATTGATCATTATTTCCTCCCTCGTTCCATATAATTCACAACTAACTTCGTAGTCACGGAGTAGGAACTTAATGGAGAGATAATAAGTTCCTAAAGTAACTGCCGTGGTGGTACGGTCAGAGTGTAATGTATCAGACCTGCAGATGGGTCCACGCGTTTACTTGCTCGAAAGCGTTCCATTGATTTTTTACGGTATCGATTTATAAAATAACGACATTAGCCTGTTCTCACGCTGACGCTGCGGATGGTGACCACATGGGGATAACACAATACATAAAGAATGGTGATCAAAATGGGCGGAAGCTCAGCGGAATTGGAATACATCGTATATTATCATAACTTGTTATCAATACTCCAATTTACTATTGTAACAAGTAAAAAAAGGTGCTAGTAAGTAGTAACGTTTACGTGAGTAAATTATACGATGCGATTAAGATAAATTTCAATTCAAAATTGCCCATCAACCTCGGAAAAGTATCGCGTTTCGCAGTGTCATCGCATCGGTAAGCGTCAGCGTGCTAACCAGTGCTAACATCGGTCAGCGGCGGGTCGGCGACGTCGGACACCTAGGCCTTGTAGGCGGGGTGCGGGTGCGCGCGCAGCCACAGCGCGGCGGCCAGCGGCAGCGCCAGCGCGTGCAGCGCCAGCAGCGCGCCGCCCAGCGCCAGCGGCACGCGCGCCAGCCGCGCCAGCGCCGCCAGCACGCGCGCGCCGCACGCCGCGCCGTGCAGCCCCGCGCCGCCGCCGCTGGCCGCCGCCACGCGCCGCGCCGCGCCGCACAAGCCCGGCTCCTGCCACACGACAGTTTACAGCTAATTATGTACGTATACAGTTGAAACGGCTATCGTGAAGAAGATTTAACTTCTAACAAAAATACAACGAAAGCCGATCCCTACCCATAACTCTAGGGTATAAATGAAATCATTTAATACACTTCCTCGAAAACTGGTTCTTATCGCACAACGATTAGGTTCAACATGCAATGTATTTCGCACGCGTGGATTTTTTTCATTTATCACGTGTGCGGAAATAAAAATTCCTACAGATAACTATAGGTACTTATACTAAAGTCTAAAGTATTAAGTCCAAATTAGTTTAATGCATAAGTTCAATGCCTATAATCGAAGATTTTTTTTTAATCTCAGGCAAAAGATTGCGTCAACATGATTATTTAAAAAAAAAATACTTTTATGAACAAATTAACATTTATTTGTGTTCTAAAGTCAAAAATAATTGAATTTTCTATTTTTCATATTAGGCTGTATAGCGGCTTCATACCTTTGCTTCTCCTTCACTTCAACCTGGCGAAAGCAAAGCTCGAAAAAAAAGGAAATTAATTCATAGTTTCTGTTAATAGTTTCTAATAATTCATGACTTTACGTTGTATAATTTTATTTCTTCGAAAGTGTATTGAATAACGTTGTACGGATTGTAGTAGTTACCTCCGTACAGCGATTTGTCGTGAAGGTTTATATATAAGTTTAGTTAGTATATATATAAACACGTTCCACTAAGATGCACTAAGTAGTTAAGTTTATTTAAGTTAACAGTAAGTTACAGTAATAGAGTGGAAGGCGATTATTTCTCGCAGTTCATATTCATATCTTTATTTGCATTCCATAATGTGTAAAGATCATACAATGGGCTTAAAGCTAAGGTACAATTACGGACCCTGTAGGGCACAGCAAAAAGTATAAAGTTTAATAAAATTAATACTGACTCAATTTACAATTTTAAAAGTTGTTGATAACTACCCAATTATAAGTTCACTATATTTAAATACGTTAGTCATGTTGTTTTATTATGCTTAATTATGACGCGCATCTTTGGCCTAAAGTAGGTTACCGAGTAAGCAGAAAAATGTACGGGTCTCGGCTCCATATCAACCTCGCCTGTGGCTCGGGTGTGAATTCCGCCTCGAATGCAGTGACAAAGTTTCAATTATCATTTATTTTTTTGCATACAAAATAAAGGCAGCAGGCAAAGTCACGTAAAACACCCTTACGTGAAATATGACAATTGTCGCATTTTCTTAGCTTTAAATAATTAGGAATGATTGTTTTGAGTGAAAATGTTTAAATGTGGTGCTATACTACAAACGATGGGGCACTTAATATCGTGTCCTGCCTGTCCTGTTGTTTTTTTCACTACAGGAACTGGTGGACGCTACCGAAAGCGCCAAACTAATAGCTCAGTTCTGGGCTGACACAATTTAGATTGCCATCGACACGTTAACAAGAAGAATGAAAATGAATTTCTTGTATTTATCAATGAAATTTGAAGTGAACTAAATTAATTATGATTGATGATATCCTCGAAACTGTGCATTTTTGGACCACATATTCGATGAATTTTTGTAATATTTTTACTTTTATATAACCCTCGAGTTGTGGAATACAAAAAAACACGTTATAAAAGAATCACCCTAATTCACCCTGTAGGTGAATTAGGGTTCTGTTAAGTGGGATAATATGGGGAAATCTGTATTTTATGTTATTTTATTTAAGTTGTAAATAAAAATAAGTGAAACTGACCAATTTTTTTAATACCGTAATGGATCACTTCACTGTATGAGAAGAAAAGAAGCCGAACAGCAGAAATGCAACTCACACTTGACCAAAAAGTTAAGTATGCCAAAATTGGTTTTATAAAAAGAGCTAAACTCTTCTAACAAAGTTTCCCAGTATCTCTTATGAATTCGGATTTCCCCATGTTGTCCCACTTAAAAGAATCACACTGTATACTACAAGGCAGTGGCGAAGCTTCCATACAACTCGATTCCTACCGGATGCCCTTTGAAAAATGGCACAGTCAGTATTCTATAGACAAATAATATAATCACATTAAAGATATGTACTCCAGCTTATCTGTTACAAAAAATGTCCCTTCACTACTGCTACAGAGGCTATTTAGGCTGAATAATTTCTGTTTGTTATAATTTATTCTTCATGAACCAATACAAGGCGTCTTTGCTTTGACAAACTCAAGATAATCTATTACACACCATATGTATAGAAGAGATGAAATAAGTGGCGACAGATACCTCGTGTTTATCAGTGAGCACGCAGCATGAGGGCGGCACCCAGTAGTAGTTGGTGGGCGCGCCCACGGACAGGTCCAGCGCGTCGTCCTCGGCCGGCGGCGCCGCGCCCTCCTGCGCGCGCGCCCACGCCGAGTGCTGCCAGTCGCGCGGACCCTCCGCCCCGCAGCACTCCAGCTGAACACGGATTATTTTAAATTGATATAAAAAAAGCATGACGATTCTAAAGTGTCTTTGTCATATGCATAATCTTACTTTTGGCGCTGTCCCACAAACCATAGGGCACTTAATATTGTGTCCTGCATGCCCTGATATGTACCCATTGCAGGAATTAGTGGATGCTACTGACTGAAGGCACTACACTCATAGCCAAGTTCTGGGCCCATACCACTACATCTTTTAGCGTCAATTCAGTTTGAAAGAGATGGATGGATGGATGGATTATACACTAGAGCGCGATGTCGTCCATCTCTTTCCCTCACTGAAGTAACATTAAAACAATACTAAACATCTCCGCCCCTAAGACGAGCCACTGACCAAGTACTGCTATAGGAAGACGCCTGGGCTCAAATTAAGTTGCCATTTGACATGCTTAAAAAGAAGGCTTTTGTGTCGCATTAACATACAGGGTGTAAACAGACCCTTCACGAAGCCGTCAACCAAGCATTCTGTACATCAAACTAAGTAACTTTACGCAAAAATTATTGCTAGGAAACGACTTTTTTTTTGGGGTAAAAAATCACGTTTTACAGTAGGACTCAATGGAACGCACTCAAAGTTGTGCTGATGGATGGATTGAATAGTGAGGGGGTCGTGGAGGTGTTTAATGTCTGACATTAAAAGCATGTACCTATTTAAAAAAAACTTGTGAAAAACTTGGAACTTTGACCCTCAATATCTCCATAACTAGAAGGTTCCTAGGTATGGTTTAGAACAAAAAAATGATGGCTTCGTTAAGGGTCTATTTACACCCTTTATATTACGCTTCCACAGAGCCTAAAGACTAAACTCTTTAACCAGTGCATCCTGCGTGTTATAACTTACGGGTCCGAAACGTGGACACTCATGGTACGGTTGGTGGACATAGCTCACAGAATAAGTAAGCTGAAGTGGCAATGGGCTGGTCATATTAGCCGTAGAACTGATGACCCAACAGGTAGACGTGTTCTTGAGTGGAAACCGCGAATCGGCAGACGTAAGGTGAGACGCCGTCAGGCTCGGTGGAGTGACGATCTTTACAGGGTAGCTGGTAGCAACTGGATGAGAGTTGGTGAGAATCAATGATTTTTGCTTTGGGAATAGGTAGGAGAACTTATTCTGGATTCCATAACAAAGCAATAAGTCACAACAATGCACCACAACAGATATGACTGGACAATCCGATCAGGAACATAACATGTAAGTATGGAACCATAAATTAAGCATTATAAGTAAGTAGTAGACAAAGGTAGCAGACCCCTTGCTGTATAACGTCGAGCAGCTGCGTGCGCGTATGCAGGACGCCGTACTCGTGGCGCACGGTGTGGTCCAGCGCGTCCAGAAGCGCACGGCGCAGCTGCGGGCGGTGCGCCGCGCCCCACCACGCCGCCGCCGCCTCCGCCACCGCAGTGAGTGCCAGCAGCGAAAAAGCGGCCGCCAGCAGCGGCGCCGAGCCTCGCGCCGCGCCGCACAGTGCGGCCAGCGCGCCCAGCGCCAGTGCGCCACCCCATGCCGCCAGCGCCAGCAGCCCTGCGCGCGCCGCCGCGCTCTCGTTACCGCGCCCGTCCCACAGCGCCCAGCCCGCGAACCCGCACGCCGCGCTGCCCACGCACTGCAACACGAGCGATCGACTATCACTGTGCACTGCGGCGTCTTGCACATCACTTTAACTAATGATGTTGACTGCTGAAGATGGTGACACTATTTAATTTCTGTAATGAATTCGGAACGAGCTCTGCCGACCTCCCAGCGCCCGACCGTGAAACATACAGCGACTTGTAGTATTTGTTTACATTTCTTTAGAATAGAATAGAATATTTATTTGCGTAAAACATGGTATACAAGGGTGTTAAAAGCAAGCCGCGCATTTTGATAATCACCTGGCTGGATTTTAACCATCCCATCTCTGTTAACGGAGCGTATGTTGGCCATACGAGCTAATCAATAAACTTATATGAGAATTCGACGCACCCAGCGCAAAAAAATAACTGATTTCTACTTTAAATACGTTAATAACCCAGGAAAAGATAAACAAAAGTTTTCAGCTTCTTACCAAAAATATTATGTTGAAGAGTATCAGCAAGCACTTCATTAGCGAATAGCACCGCGACATACCCATGGCTTTCAGTGAGATATCTATGTAGGGTTCAATAACAATGTTACAAGATTAAATCGTCTTTGACTGAATTATTCATTGATATTAATTTTCACTACCTACACTCTACCTGTTTTCATATGTATTTCAATTTCAAAGTATATTTACTTTACCCAGGTTCAATGCCTTCGAGTTTGACGGACTTTGACGATGAAAATTAAATTATTGCTAGAAGTAATAAATAAATCTATGCAGCTTTTAAGGTTGACACGTTTATATAAATATATTACCTACTGCCTACTGTCAAGAAAAGAAAATGTTTAAATGTAATTTGAAAAATAATTGAGTTTAACTTACTTACCTAATATTATCGATACTGCTGTTGTTTTCCTTTTTTTTGTATTTTTAATCATTTCTTTTTTTTTTTTCGTTGTTTAATTAGATATTTAAGCGCATAATATAGTGCATGTAGTGCTCTTCTTTAAGTAATGGGGCACTTAGACTTAAGTTTTTCATGTTTTACTATATTATATGTAATAGTGTACTCATTGTTGAAGAGCCAAATAAAAAAAAAAAAAATTAATGTTTTGATGATATTATTTTAAATTAGTTTCTTATTGAGAATGAATTGATGAGTATTTTTGTACAAAAATCTTTAAGTTTGAATTCATTAAATAACCATAGTCATGAAGAGAATTTAGTAATCCATAGACAAAATCATTCGGTACAGTTTCACAGCGTCGAACAGCGAACGTTCGGGGCTTTGACAGCGAACGCGGAACGGGGAATGTCTCCTTCGAAAACATAAATAAATGGCCACCGTTGTTATTACGTTCTTCCTATTTGTACAATTTTATGTTTGTAAAATGGACGCCGACTGCATTGAAAGGCAAAGGTAATATTATGTGTTTAGGCGACTTTAAAAAAGGGTGTATGTGATCTAGTTTAAAAATTAAGTTTCATATAAATTGAAAGGTGTCGTTGACAGAAAGTTTCGCGCCACTTGGGTAGCAAAACTTTGTAGTTGTGTTGTATTCCGCTGTCCGCGACGCCTTCCAGCAGCAGTCAGTAATGTTTTCAATGCAAGGACGCTATTTCCAGGGATCAACGTTTGTCCCGGAGAGAAAAACGGTGGAGTATGAGCTCTCAAAGAATAGACGAAATTGTGGCGGTGCTGATGCGGCCCATCAGCAGCGATTCCCGCCGATGTTTCGACACAGACCTCGCCGCGGTGAGTCCCTGACGGCCGACACCTCCGCCGGTGCATCGCCGCGCGCATTTTCCTCTATTGTTATCATTTATGTTTTTCAGCTTCAGGGCACCTTTAGCCTTTGTTGCAATCGATTGTCCTTCGATATATAACTGAGAGTTTTATCTAATAACGAGTCGACGCGCGTACGCGAACATAAATATTAAATGACATGCAGTGTATGTTGTTTTGTCCTCACATTGCATTCCAATATTTCATAAAAATCAATAAGTATCAAGTCAATTAAATGGGTTGGTGAGTTCAAGTGCTCAGTACACATGGAGATGGTGAAATGTTAGTACTTACTGAAATATTTGAATCTGTTGTTTACTAACAATATCATAATAAACACCTGAAGGGCCATTAACATTGTGTTGTAGTGCTTATTTGTTACATAACTCACATTAATGTGTACATACATTAATATTGTCAACAATGCTTGTCCTACCACCAGAAAATACCTGTTTTTGTGGTTGATATGCACTAACAGGTGTCTAAGTAATTTAATTTACTACATCATTCACTGCTGGTCATATACACATTTTAATTCATATTAATTATTTTGTGTTAAACTGAAAAACTAACTCAATTTTAAAGAACAGTATAATTCCCTGTTCATTCTTTGACATGTGATAGTCAAGGCCAAAGATTTCCCCATTGTCAGTGAGATGATTGATTAGCAGCAAGTGCCTTGTGTCAACTTATTTGTATAAGACAGGTGTAACTCATTGAAACAACCTTCAAATAGTTTTTACAGTGTCCCAACGTGTTGAGGCCATTAGAAATATTCCTGTTCTGTTTGGTTGTAGATTCAATTTGATCAAAGCTGTTTTGTTTATGATTTAAACTTTCTTCTCTCAGAATAATACAGTTAATACAATAAAGTGTATTTAATGTATGTGCTATCTGCGTGTGTAAACAATATGAGCAAGTTACAGAATGAGGCCGGTAAGTTGGAGGCCACAGTTTGATTGCTTGCCCCCATTCCCCACTATTTGCCTCTTGATCATTGGAGCAGTAAATGATGAAGATGACCTTGTAGTTAGCCTATGTTGCATAAAAAAAAGACTACTGCCTCTTTACACACAGTTCAGATCAACCCTGATTCTGACTAAGATAAAGTTCTTAAGGTGAAAGCACCAGGGTAGCAAGATTGGATTTTCTTATGTTATTAGAGTTCCGTACCCGAAGAGTAACCAACAGGAACCTATTACTAAGCCTCCGCAATTAATCCATCCGCCTATCAGCAGGCTGTATCTCATGATCTGTAGGATCTGGGTGGGTTGGTGTAGGCAATTGAAATTTTCTCACAATGTGTATTTCTGTTGCGCCTTTAATAACAAATTAATGGGGGCTCCCCTACTACGATACGGAACCTTTCATGCATTATACTACTCTGTCAAGAAAGTACCAGGAAATTATCAATAATAAGATAAGATAAGATATTTATTTTGCAAATATGGGTACAAACATGGTGACAGGTAACGGTGAAAATATATAAGTATAGGAACAGCCATATTTTACCAGAAGGCATGCAAAAGTACAAAATACAGTAGAGATGACATAATAATAAACATAAACAAAACAATGTCAATACTTATAAAGATTGATGTACTATAGTTACAATTTAATTTTTTATGAACTTCACTAGTTATATATTTTTGTATTAGAGTTAAATAAAAAATATATTAAATAAAAAAAAAATTAATTAAAATTAAATGTCATATTTTCCTAATTTCAAATAATTATATATATTTCTCCATTAAAAATTCCGTCACACTATAGTACGCTTTGTCTACTAAAAACAAACGAAGTTTTTTTAAATAACGTCAAGTTTAATTCTTTCCAACTCCTCGGTATTTTATTATATATGACTGGCGCCATGTAGCAGACACTTTTGCGCATTAAAGTCGTTCTCGCATTATATTAAATACGTCAGCTATGCGGTCAAAACGATCAGGGGTCAACTTTACAAACACTGCCATTTCTAAAATAAACAGTGTGTCTGCGGGCACGCCGTACAAGTCTGACAGTTCCTCCCACTCTGCCCTGGGTGGGAGGACTCATTTGATTTCAGATCAGCCATTTTGTTTTTATTGTTGAAATATGCTCTATGCAAGCACAAAAAAAAACATATCTCTCAAAGTTTTACTCATACTGAGATAAAAATAGGCTTATTCGAAAGGCAATAATGTTGTCTACCGTCTGCATTACAAAGCAATGTGTTCACAATACCATAACTTTTGAAAAAAAATGTGAAAATCGAAAAATTATGCGATTCAACCAATAATTGTTAGTTACTACAAAAACACCCCAGACAGCTTTTTTTTTTTGCTAGGTCGACAGATTTTGAACTTCAATGAAATTCACAACTGTATGTTTAATAATTTAAGAGTTATTGTTGTTTGAACATAGCTTATGCGCAAACACAAAAGGCCTTAGAAAAGCTGTCTGGGGTGTTTTTGTAGTAATTAACAATTATTGGTTACTTCAAGAAACAAAAACAAAATGGCTACCACATAGCGGGTAAGTGTATTGGACCCAAGCCTAGAGTGTAATTGTACTTTAAAATAGTTTATATTTAAGTATTTAGAATATCGCTAGTCCATGTCCGGACTCCCTGTATATGCATGGTAAAGCATTTTATTCTGTTTGAAATGAGGCACGCAGCTGTTAGTAGTTTGCAGTTTTAAAAATTACCGTATGCATCTTTTCTGTGCTTTGAAGGCAGTTTCTCTTTCGGTGGAGTTGTCCCAAAAGATAACGCCTTATCGTAAGTGGCATTCGACTAAACCATGGTATGTAGTCAGGAGCAGTGGCGGACCTCTCATACAAGCCGAAAAGCCTGGCTTGCCTAACGACAAATAAAAAAAAAAAAAAAAAAATAAAAAAAAAAAAAAAAAAATTAATAAAAAAATTACTCTCCCTGATGCCGATGGGCCATCTATTTTTTATATTTTTAAATGTTTTTTATATTGTTTTATAATGGAATATTTAAAATGTATTTAATGTGTTTAAAAATAACATTCTTACAAAAACAAAATAATACTTAGTAATTTTTTGTCAAACAATAATAACATTCGGTTTCCACACAACTATCAATCCATAACAGAAATTATTTTAAATTCGCGCGCTTAAATTCTGATATACTCTGCCGCGATACTCTGGCTCGCTCTAACACTATACAAAAGAAGAGTTGAAAAGTTGAAGTTTAGTGCGTAATACGGCCTACGGTCAGTGACCCAGTGCTAGCTAACGCTTGCTCTTTCACACCCAGTGGCTTTTACGTGGCTTCTATGACCTCTCATGTTTCCTAGCAAAATGTGTCCGTTTTTGACAAAATTTTTATGTACTCATGTGAGAATTTGTATCGAGTTTAAAGCTAGGCTTTTCTTTGAATGTGTGCGTGTAAGTCTGTGTAAGTTTGAGAGAGAACGTGTGTGTTCGCGCCGATGATTTTGCGCGGCTATGTGTTTCGTGCGATTTTGATTTTGATACAAAGTACGTTTTCAAGTTAGTTCGTATTGTTTTGACCTAGGAATTATGCCAGTAGCACGCGTTAATTATTACGAATGAATGCTGTTTTGAAAATTTTGAGAACAATATTCTAAAGTTAGGTTTTGTTTTGTTATTGTAATTGTGTGAAAGTTATTAGCACGATGTGATTTATACTAATGATTTTGCAAGTTATTAATTGATTGTTATAAAGTGGTCTGTGAATGTGAATTCGGATATTACCGTCGAAAAGGTATGTAAATACGTTGAGTTAGCTCTTTACTTCACTGTTAAAGAAGTCCTAATGATAGTTTTTCTCGGCAATGTATTTTTGTCGCTTTTCGCATATCATTTTGTAGTTATTTGATAAAGTTCTTCCAAATAAAGAACCATCATCGTAATATTATATCTCTTTGAAATAAGAAAATACGTAAATATGAGTTTAGGTACTTAAAGAGTTGTTCTGAAGAATAGAATAAGTAAATAAAATTGGCTATTATTTATTAGTGATTTATAATGATTTTGTGAGATCATTAATATTTATGTAATATCAAATATTATCATTTTAATCGACACTATATTGAATTAATAAAATAGTGTGTACGGCAATAAAATAACAAATCAATAGTGTAAATGCCATCTAGTGGCCATTTTGAATGAAATATTTTGCACGTCTGAATTGTAAACAGCGTAGCGAACTTACTTTGGTGTCACGATTCGTACGTATAGATGGCGCCTTTGTCAATTATGCAAGCGTATTAAGATATCGAGACTAGAAATTAATTGAAAAACTATAACTTATAAAATTGTATCCCAGAACATCGGTAGCTGACTAACTGGGCTTGCCTCAATTCTGACCTAGCGGCACGCCACTGGTCAGGAGTGCATCTAGATTTACAGTAGACGACAAAGTATGTAAAGCGTAGGCGGATGTGCTTAGTTTTTTTGCAAAGTGACTCTATATAAGTTTTTTGTCTATTTCTAACCCTAGAAATTTAGTACTTACTACATCGTTAACTCTATCATTATTATATTGTTTGATATTATCTGGCATGCGTTGGTTAAAATGCATTATCTTTATCTTGCTTATATTTATTCTTAAGTTATTTTCGTCTAACCCTTTTATAACCGATTTTAAAGAAATATTAATGTCATTTTCGTATGTATCTACACTTTTGGAAGGCATAGTCACGGTACTGTCATCTGCACATAGGGTCAATGGTTGTTCAATGGATTCCGGTAATACACAAAATGTTAGTTATTCATCCAAAGTTATTTTATCGCCTTCAAATGTCAATGCTTCTTCAGAAACGATACACTTACGCCAACGAATTTAATCCTATCATCAAAACATTTTTAAACGCTTTTTCCGGAATTGAGTTCAGTTCTCGCGGCGAATTCTCCTTTATGTCTTCTACCGAATGAAAACGGGTGACGCGAAGTGGTAATTTGAATTTGAGAAAAAAAAAATCGGCTGGGGCCATATCTGGTGAATAAGGTGGTTGCTCGATGGTATTTGTTGAGTTTTTGGTCAAAAATTCGTTCACTATGATGGGCTTGTGCGAAGGTGCATAACCGTGGTGCAAAATCTAAAAAAAAAAACATTCTACAAATCTGGCCTTTTCGTCAAATTTGCTCTCTTAAACGCCGCATAACGCTCAAATAATATTCTTTATTTACTGTTTGACCTTCAGGCAAGAATTCCGAGTACACAACACCGCGATAGTCGAAGAAAACCGTCAACATGACTCGTGGTTTTTTCGGTTTCGGTTCATTCAGTTGGATGGCGCCACTCCGAAGCTGACTAGTTTGCATGTCAAACTCGTAAACCCACGAATGAATGTTGGTCGGAATTGACTCGTTCTAGCATGGCCTCAGCGACTCATAAGCGATTGGGTTTTTTCTAGAAAATTCAGGTCTTTTGGGACTAGCAGAGCGGCAACATGTTTCATACAAAAATGATTATTTAAAATGGTACGGATCGACTCGTGAGACAAAACACATAAGTTTTGGCGGCTATCTCCCTCAATCTTGAATTAGGATTTTGAGTCACTATATCCTTCACTTTTGCGATGTTTGACTTCAGTTGAAGACGTTCAGATCTCACATGTGTATGCGGCGTGTCTCCACAGACAATGGCTCATCTTCCATCTTGCGCTGCATGCCTTAACACCTGCGCATTTGACGATCTTATGACTGCATCAGCGAGCGGAGTTTGCGTAGCTGAATTTTGGGCCAAACATATCTAATAAAAATTTGCCATCGACACGCTAAGAAGAAGTTGGAGACGTTGATGGCCTACCAGAGCGAGGCAAATCTTCCATCACATCTCGACCGCTTTGGAACTCATAAGCACGTGTTTTTGATAAAGACGATTCCCCGTAAGCCTTCTGTAACATTTTCAGGGACTCCGAACACGAAATTCCATTGGCGATGCAAAATTTAAGACAAACTCTTTGTAGATGTTTTTGTTCATTATGAAATTCGCAATACACACTAGACATGATCTAACTAAAAACGGAACTGTATTTAATCTAAATAACAGATGCAAGTCACACTCCGCGCCTGGAAAACAGTTGTGCCAATAAAACAAAAAAAAAAAATTGAAAAATACAAATCATCAATTCCCGATATAGCCGAGTGCAATTAGACAAAAAATACCCAAAAGGTGGAACGAAGTTTGTAGTGGTCGGATTTTCATGGGATTTCTTTTATTGAGTTCCTGGAGGAGTGGAGAAGAAAGTTAAAAAAAAAATTTCGCCGCTCGCGACATTTTTTTTTTTTAATTTCCTTTGGTATATTTTTTTTTTTGGTTATGAATAACTTCAAATTCAATGGACTCGTATTATGGCGTAATAGTATGACCTGCGCCATAATATGAATCCATTGAATTTGAAGTTAATAAAAAAAAACCCATGAAAATCCGACCACTATAAACTTCGTTCCACCTTATTGTCTAATTGCACTCGACTAATACTTTTTTGACTGAATGTATAAACGTAGAAGCTTAGACAAGATAGGACCTAGGTCTGTTGTGGACTTAAAAGCTATCTGATGGGTTTAGTTTTAAATAATGCTTGAGCCTGGAATTAAGTTCTGGAACAAGAATAATTTATTTTAAAAGTATTACAAAAAAAGTGAACATTTGGGCACAGTAGTATTATTTTTCATACAATAGTATAATTATTAATTATTTGAATTGGGATTAGGTGCAGTAAATAAATGTGCCAGTAACAAATTGTAGTTTCAATCTTTTTGAAATGGCCAGTACTTTTAAAGTTAAGAAAAATATGTGAAATATCCCTAGACGGTATTGAAATTGATGTGTGTATGTTAGGGTCGGCTTCTCAGATGCAGCTGAATACGGGTATTTTACATGAAGCAACTGGCTATCTGAGCTGTTGTTGAGCCGGCAGTGTGTTGTATGGCCGTGTCCTGGCGCAGTTGCTGGAGGAGTACCTGACGGAGGCGGGGCTGCACGCGCTGGAGGCGGGAGACGCCGCGGCCGCCGCCGCCGCCGTGGCGCCCAACTACGCGGAGCTGGCGCTGCTGCTGCAGCAGTCCGCCGCCATCTACGGCCGCAAGGTGGACTACCTGTACCAGCACGTGCTCGACGTCAGCGAGTCGCTGCAGGCCCCGCCGTGAGTAATGCTGCACCTTACGATTATTTGATATATTCATATGAATATAAGTTGACACGCGGTGCCATTTAACAGGTGGACGACGTTTTTAAGCAAGCAGCGTCACCCTGATATCTCAAGGTAAACAAAGCTGAATTGTCAAGCTGATTTGATAATAGCTACAGTAACTTTGTTTTTCATTAAAATACTATGGAAATCAAATTTAGTTTTGCTGTCGAGTGTAAATATACATATGAATGAGCGTTAAAAATATTCTTATTATATAGATTGGAGCTCGCACTTGGCCGATTTTTTTTTCATTTGGTAGAGGAAGCTCGTGTGGTGGTCGCATATTCAATTTATTAACTTTGCTTCTGTACTTTATGAGTAATCCTCTACAATATGCATTTTTAGGGTTCCGTAGCCGAATGGCGAAAAACGGAACCCTTATAGATTCGTCATGTCTGTCTGTCCGTCTGTATGTCACAGCCACTTTATTCTTATTCAGAAATTATTAGGACTACACAGTTGAAACTTGGTAGGCAGATGTATTCTGTGAACAGCTTTACGATTTTTATAAAAAAAATTAAGGGGGGGCTCCCCATACATGGAAACGAAACTAAAAGAAAACATCAAACCTATACGTGCGGGGTGTCTATAGATAAGTCTTTAAAAATGACATTGAGATTCCTTAAACCATTTTTTCTCAAAGTCAATCGTTTGAAAGATAGACACTTCCAAAGTGGTAAAATGTGTGTCCCTAATTCTAATTTCTAAAGTAAGATGAGGAAAATTCTGAAAAGATATAGGATTGTAGAACTTAAAAAAAACTTTTAACGAAAATTGGTTTGAGTTTAATACAATACAACATGAATGAGCCTTCAAAATATTTGTATTATATTGTTTGGTGCTACGGAACCCTATGTGCGTGTGACACGCACTTGGCCGGTTTTTCTATTTCGTCTTTGTGGATGATGTGCTAATAACTTAATCACAATGTAAAATTAATACCTGACAAGGATTTTTGTAAGATACCACAACCAATAAAGGTAAAATAAAAACATTTCTGCAAAAAAAGTTAAAAAGTTGGTGGCAAATAAGTAAAGTTATTTTCCACTTTGTTTTTTACTGTTGCTCATCTTTATTCTTCGCACCGCCCTCCAAACCGGAACAGCAACGCTGCTCGGCGGCAGAAATAGGTTTAGGTATACCTAGTGGTTCCCCGAACCAATTCCTTCACAAAGAGCTCGACCACCAGTAGTGCTAGCTCGCTCGCTCTGTCCGCAGGGAAGCAGCTGAGGAGGCGCGCGCTTCGTCCAGCGCGGAGCCGGTCGCGGGGCCCTCCTCCGGGCCGGCCGCGCGCCGCGCCGCCGTGCCGAGCGGGCTGGCCGGCTTCCAGCGCATCACGTTCGCGGGCGGCAGCCGCGAGCGCAACGAGTACACGCCCGCCGGCAACCGGCCGCACCCGCAGCTGCCCAACACCTTCACGGAGCTGGAGCCGCGCGTCATGACCGCGGCCTCCTGGGGCGCCATCTACGACTACGACAACGAGTTCATCGGCCTGCCCGACGACTTCGCGGTCACCACGGACATCTTCCACGTCAGTATCTGCACGAGCCGAGCTAGCGAGCCCGCGTATCGCGCCGTGACACGGGAGACACGTGGCGTCTGTGCTTCGACGACCCATGGTCAAGTTTTATGTTGTCACAGTCGGAAACGGGGATGCTGGTGGACGACTTCGAGCCCCGGACGCTGTTCGACCCGGAGGGGCCGCGCCCGATATCCATGCGGGAGCTTCAGGAGGCCATCGAGGCGGCCGTGAGCCCGCTGCGGCCCGGGAGCCCGCTGCCGCCGGCGACCCCGCCCGCCAGCCCGCTGGGAGTTGGGCCCAGGTCCCCGCCGGGCGCCGGGCCCAGCTCCCCGCTGCGCACCAGTACGCCGCTGCCCGGCAAGCCGGCGCCGGACGCGGCCGCCGCGCCGGACCCGGCCGCCACGCCCGACGCGTCCTCCGGCCTAGTCCTGCCGACTCCTGTTAAGAAAGAGCGGAAGAGGCGGCATAGCGTTATCAATATCGATGACATTATCGAAGGAGGTTTAAAAATAAACATTAATGAAGGTAAGTCTGACTTAGACTACCCAAATTTACAATAGGCGAAAATCTGCCGGAAACCCACCTGGTGGCAGGCCCGCCGCTAGGTGTTTGAGCGCCCGAGTGCAATACTGATGATGGCGCCCCTGATGCTAAACTACAACTGTCTAGGCCGAGTATAGCGCTTCCAGCCTGTTTCAACTGATCCTCCGGGTCGGCGATATTTTTTTGTAGGCTTAAGATATCCCGTTTAGATGTTTCTTTGTATCTGTTGTGTTATTTGTACGAGCTAGTTAAGTCAGTATTGCCTGCATTAGTTTATTGAAACTATCATCTTTGGCTATCTGTTACTTATCATTTAAGCCAATATCCATCGACTCACCAACAGCGCATACACGGTTAAAAAAGGACACAATACTAAGTTATGTTTCTCTTTTACAGACTTACGGCAGCAGTTGGTCGAGATACGAGAGTTTAGTATACCGACTAGATGGATTAAAAGAATAGTAAAAAAGCGAAAGAGCTATATCTTGAGCGAGAGACGGCGGCTGCGCGAACTAGACCCGGATCCGCGCGCAGGTAAGCGTCGGCACGGCGTTGCCGACTGCCAGTGCAAGTGGGACACGTGCACTGACGACCTCGCTCGGTTCACAGACTTCGCGGGCTGGAGCAATGCGGAGGCAACCGAGGCCGCGGCCGCGGTGAAGAGCTGGCGCGCGCTGGAGCCCGACAGCGACGACGACGGCTTCTTCGAGCAGAGCTCCGTGGGCGACGGCTGTGACACGTCGCGCGTGGACGACAGGACCCGCGCGAGCGACACTTCGCGCGCGGATGACACGACGCGCGCGGATGACACGACGAGCGCGAATGACAGTTTGCGGGCGGATGACACCTTGCGCGCGGACGACAGCGTGCGCGCGGACTGGGCGGCGTGGCAGGACGCCGTGCTGGCGCGCGCGGCGGCGGCGGAGGCGCGCGGCGCGCTGGACGTGCACGCGCTGGGCCGCGCCGTGCTGCGCGCGCTGCCCGCGCTGCCCGCGCTGCCCGCGCTGCCCGCGCCCGGCCCGCCGGAGCCCTTCGAGGCCGTGCTGCGGCGCACGGCGCGCTGCGACCAGGAGGTGTCGCACGTGCTGCTCGCCACGCTGTTCCTGGTTAGTTGCCTTGCTTACTTCGCTACTCACTCTCGCGGAGCGGGAAATGTACAGAGACGATGCGAACGCAAAACGGTTTGGAAACAGTCGCCGACTGTGTGCCTTTTGCCCATGTAACCATTTCACTTTTCTGCACTCTTTGGTCCTCCGAGTCAGATAGTATCTCAATCATGGTTACATGGGCACAGGTACAAAGCCACCGACAGCATTAGGGCCATATCGTGGCCGTTTAACGTTTGCATCGCTGCAAAAAATCGCGGTGGCCGAAGGTTTTTGCGCATGGATCAAGTCTGTCATTTAGTTATTATTAATTTTAAAAAACCTATATGATTTGTCATACTGAGATTGGCTGGATGGGCGAAGTCGAGCGAATGTGTGAAACTATTCCAGAAATGAGAGTAGTAACAATAACGCCTTTAGATGTAGCCAGACCAGTTTATCCGTTACCGAATATATAACGATATAAACGAAACGGGATTACTGGATCAAAAATATTTAGGATGATCGCAATTGGGACCCGCTTACCTATTTACTATAAGACGTTTTGTTTAATGTTTATGTTAATAGCGGAGGGGATGACTCTCACTGAGTATTTTTGCTGTAGTCAGGTTCTCATTTGAGTAAACGTATTCCAGCTTAAATTCCTACCACGCATCAATTCCCAAGTCCACAGGCCACAAAACGCCATAAGAAACCATGTCAAACGCACGGGACAGATCCAGGAAACAAGCATACACAGGAGTCTGACTTTCTGTATAATATTGCACCGTGCTTTTAAGAGCGAGAATCGCACTCTCAGTGCCCAGATCATTACGAAAACCAAACTGTGCATCATGAAGGTCCAACAAGCCATCTAACTGTGCATCCAACAGACTGTCAAGTACCTTCGCGACAATAGTAGCCAGGGAAATGGGTCGATAGTAACACTTATCGTCTACGTCACCAGTTTTGTTCTTAATAATAGGCACGATAATAGTCTTCATAAGATCACAAGGGAGGTACGAGTGACAATTAAGATCCGGGCTTTTAGCTAGCCAGGCGATAACAGTTATATCATCCTGTAAACTTAGCCACTGCTTCACCATTTGCAAGTGAGCGGCATGCCTTTTTTAACCTATTGTTAATGCTACTTGTAAGAAAAGGCCGCGTGCGTGCCGGCCGGCCGCAATGTCACCGTATAAATATACAGTATTGTGGCTCGGCCCTGTCCCCCCCCGACCCTTGCTCGAGCCAGCCCGCGATGCTGAGCCTGTAGTTTTAAATCAGTCCCTAAATCATACAAGTCAGATGGCTCGTACCCCACACGGGGTGCCCTTAGCGTGTAGTCGCTTAGCTTTTAAGTTTTTTTGCCCTGGCTGGAGGCCTTACAGTCAAGGCAACCACAGGATAGTCCGGTTGAGCAGTACCATCTTCTATGATGACTGCAAGAATGCCCTATCGAAAAAAAAAAAAAAAAATCTCAGCCCTGTCCTTGAAATAATTACCTACAGCCGGGTGGTACGTTCGCAAGCGATAGGGCTGCCGCGCCTACAGTATTTTAATTTCATCTACTTAGTTACTTGAGTTTCTTTCTAGTTTTGTGATTGTAGATATTATATTTTTTTATTTAAAAAAATTAAATTAGTTGTGAATGAAATAGGAAGTGTTCAATAGAAAATACAAGTTGTGTCTTTTGATTAGTAGATTTAATAAAAATTGTAAATCGAGACTTTTTTTTAACGCGAGCGTAGGTACCTAAACTACTCGTGTCACTTTTTTCACCTTATCCACTTATTTATTAATGAATCCAGGTATTTTACTCGGTGGAAAAACCGAAAAAAACCTACCTATTAAAAAATATAAACGAGTTACGTAGGTATCTACTAGTAGGTATATACACCGAGAAATTTTAATGGTTGTTTTCCCGCAGCGAAATGGTTTTGTCTCGGTAATACAATCGTTTAATAAACAAATAAAATATTAGAAACATACAATGATACAATGGCAGATTTACCATTGTGATAAACAAATCTCGAAAGCGACTACTAACCAATAGTAATATGTATTTCCCGATACCTACGCTCGACGCAACTCGGGCAGCGAACGGCCGCGCGGCCGTTGACCCGCGTGCTTTTCAATCAGCTGATAACTTATGAGTTAATGAAACATAATAATAATAATAAGCTTTATCCAACAAGTTGTTCAGATTTTCCCTTTATACTTTTACGGGTTTGGGACCGTCAAAAATACTA
This sequence comes from Noctua comes, assembly GCA_963082995.1. NCBI lineage: Eukaryota > Metazoa > Arthropoda > Insecta > Lepidoptera > Noctuidae > Noctua > Noctua comes. The sequence continues at coordinate 18,617,481 of OY720276.1, read as the reverse complement.
TTTTAGTTGCAATTTGCTGAACAAGAAATTAAACAAAAACAAATTTATTATCTAAGAAAAATAATTTTCTGAATTAGATAACTAACTAAGTATTTCTAAAATTTGAATCAACTTAATTACAATTATTTTAATTAACTAAACTACTTTTAAATATTCACTATTTACAAAAGAACGAGTAGGTACTTACACTTCCCGGTAACGGAGTAATTGTTCGAAGTGCAAGCCACCGCGTTGAACACACAATCGAGCACGTTTTAACTTCTTACGATATCGAAAGCGTCCACTATCGTAGTTATTAACGCGTCGCGAGTTTCGTGTTCCTCACGGTATCCGGTATCCTCACAAGTAAAAGTCTAACGGAGTTAAGTGCGGGCTTCTTGCTGGCCAAGCCACTGGCCAGCCGCGTCCGATCCAGCGCTGGGGAAACACCGAGTTCAGGTGGTTCTCGCAAGGCGCGGTGATAATGAGCCGGGCAGCCGTCATGCGATAGTACAGATTGTCCACGGGCGCCGCTAGCGGAACGTCGTCCAATAAATCCGGGATAACGTTGCGTAACATTTCCAGGTATGTTCCACCTGTTAAGTGTCCTGTCACAAAATGCGGTCCAATGAGGTGGCCATTTATTATGCCAGCCCACACATTAACCTTTTCACCGCCACGGACTTCAATAGAGGTTCCAGATTTCCGTGCCACCAGCGCCACGACTTCATTAGAAGCTCTTAATTTTTAACTACCTATAAAAAAACATAAAAAAGTACTGAATTTAAAAGCTTCGTTTCATTTTATTATTAAACTAGCTGTTGCCCGCGACTTCGTCCGCGTGGAAATTTTGATGTGTATGTGTGAGAAAAAAACGATAACCTATATCATTCCTCAGGATATAATCTATCTCCTTGCCTTTCATTACGATCCAATCAGCTGTTTAGTCATGAAAACGTAACAAACAAACAGAGTTACTTTCGCATTTATAATATTAAAATGGATTATTTTGTAGAGGATATTAGGAATATACTACGACTTCACGTTCCCATGTAATATTCCCTAATCATTATTAGCGCGTATTCTTTGGCATTCCAAAGAATACGCGCTCACGTGAGCGAAGCCGCGGGCACGGCTAGTCCCCAATAAAATGGAACTTAGCATACCTAATTATCAAAATGTGGGTGCACTGGTACACATCTGCGTACCCCCTCAAAGCATACAGGCGTGATGTAATGTTATGGTGTTGTGTAAACAATAAACATCCGAGCGATTGCAGCAATCACGACAGATTTGCTGTCTATTATTGAAGAGTTCCGTTGATATCTCCGAAGATCAGCATCAGATGTTCACCAAATTTAAACGGGACCACCGCGGAATAATATTTGTCCAAACAAAAAAAGAATCATCAAAATCGGTTCACAATTGGCGAAGAAATCGCTGAGCATAAACAGAAAAAAAAAATCCTCCTCCTTTTGGAAGTCGGTTAAAAATCATCTTTATGTATCAAACTTGAACGCGTAAACAAAGTTTCGTGACCGTGCTACTAACCGTTGAAGAGTTCTCTCTTGAGGAGACGATCCTGGGTGCAGGATTAAGGAATGTCAGTCATAAAAATGTGTTGTCACCAGAACCAAAGGGGGACTATATTTCTTGTCACCAAAATTTATATTTGTCATCAAGTTGTATCATCTAATAAATAGATCTATCGCCACGAAATATTTTCGTTCTCAAATAAACAAAAAGTGTTCCCAGGTATGAATTATCAAATTAATGTTAATATATGTGTACAATAAGAGATGGATTACCAATAAAATTGTAGTGCATTAGATGAATATAAACTTCGTTGTTATAATAGTAGTTTCATTACTTAAATAATAGCTTTGTGCTCAGAATGGTAGATCTATCACCAAATAAATCGATTATCGCAAATCTCGGGACTTGGGGCACCCCGACTTTAGGTTAGGTTAGGTTACTTTAAACCCTGCAAACAGAAATAGGAGCCCCGTGCGAAAATGTGGCCGTAAAATAATACAGTTTATCTCTTGTTTAGAATCCTACGAAAGTTTATAAATTTCCTAGAAAATTTATTAGTTTGCTTAAATATCTATTAGGACAAACCTATTATAATACATACAAAAACATTTATTTGGTACTGGATTCTATATCTCCATGATTTTAGGTGATTTATTGTGGAATTGATTTTATATTGTTTGGGGACTAAATTTTGGTGACAAATCTGCTATTTTGCGGGCAAACCCTATTATTTAAGAAACACAAAACTAATTAAATTGGCGATAGCTTAAATGATACCCGAACCAAAGGTGTGTGCAAAATTTCAGCTCAATCGGTTGTACAAAATTGAGTTGCATTCCACCCGAACAAACATAGTACCTTCACCCCCCTTTTTAACCCTTCGGGGGTAGAATTATCAAAAACGCCGAGACACGTATAAATTAATTTTAAAATGTCAGCCTAAACACAAAATTTGAAGATCCTAACTTCAAAACTGACAGACTTTCATACAAACTTCCATCCCCTATTTTACCCTTTTAGGGGTGGAATTTCCAAAAATCCTTTCTTAGTGGAAACCTTCTCTTCACAAAGAACACACCCTCCAAGTTTCATGTCTCTAGGACCAGCGGTTTGGGCTGTGTGTTGATATACCACCCAGTCAGTCAGTCAGTCATTCAGTTGACTATTTTATATATATAGATATAACACGGTCTAATACCCTGTTTTTTACTTTTCCACACAAAAGTAGCCCTTATTTGTCTTAAAATCGGCAAAAACATTTATAGCTTGGCGCTGGCGAGGCATCGCGTTCTTTGTACGTTGGGCGGTGAAAAGGTTAACAATAAAACGCACTTGATGCGCACACTCGCGAATAACATGTGGGTTATTCAAAGCCCAAAAATGTTCGTTACGCTGGTTGAAGAGTCCAACTCGCGTAAAAGTTGCTTCATCCGTCCGCAAAATGTTCGTATTGTGATTGTCGATCAACCACTGACAAAAAACAATTCTGTTAGGAGCGTCGTTTTCGTGGAGAGCATGAACTCTGCGAAAATGTCAAGGATGCAGTCCTTCAGAGTTGAGCAGTTTCCAGATCAGCGACCCGAAAAACCACGACAACGACACCCATGAGTCATGACGGAAAAACCAAAAATTTTCATCGGCTAATTACGAATTTATAATTACGTAACTTGAAAATGTGAATTTTAATTAGTGCAGATATTTTAATGAAAATAGTGTCAAACGATAGGTTTATATTTAAAAACAATAACTCTAAAAGGATTTCGATCGATAAATTAATTAGTTTAGGAAATCTGATGAAAATTGTAAACGAAACGCTTCGGAGGGATGCGCTTACTAGCGGTTACAGGTGCTATCTACCGTTTACGTCAGATATACGATTGACAATAAAGTTATAGAAACGGCAGTTACAGTTAATGTTACTTTAACTATTTATCTGAGATAGCAATCTTCAGTTAACTGTTAGTAAGTTATTTTAAAAACGGCCGAGAGCTCGCGGTAATCAAAGGATGACCAATAATTCGATGATTCGAATCTCAACTAATACAACTGGGGTACCCAATTGATGAAGCCTACTATACACCGTGTTCTTCACGTTATCCATAAACTTTGGCAAACGCTTCTATAGCTTTTACAAATCAAAACTTACAAAGGAAGTAGTACTTAAAAAGGCTTCGTTACAAAGATATTTGTAATTTCATTTAATGAAATTTAATTGAGCTATGCAGTAAGAAAGGGTCTAAATTTGGCCTATGACGCCGCCTAGTGCAATGAAATTATCAAATGCTATTTGCATTTCATTTGCACGTTCGAGAGGAATCCGAGTTTTTTGCCAGAGAATGAACCAAGAACTGATAAATAATCCAATACTGTTTCAAAAAATTCTTTAGAGGTCCTCAACATTTTACAGCAGCTGTATTGTTATTGGGCTCATTTCATGCACCTTGGTGAGAACTTCAGACCTGCCCTGGAGTATGACTGTCATCGAAGGTTTGACGATGGAGACGGAAGGCAGTTGCAAGAGGTCCGCAACAGTTTACAGCAAGTTTGTCGTGTTTCGGCTCATTTCATGCACCTTGATGAAAACTTTAAACCTAGCTGGAGTATGACTGTTATCGAGCGTCTAAGGATGAAGACGTGGGGCTGACGAGGGAAGCCCTTATTTGGGAAATACATAAGTAGAATATTTTAGCGATTAATTCTTAGTCCAAGAAAATAAATAGTTACCTACTTGAATCTATACTAATATTATAAAACTGAAGAGATTGTTTGTTGGTTTGGTTGATCGCGCTAATTTCAGGAACTACTGGTTCGAATTGAAAAATTATTTTAATGTTGGACAGCCTATTTATCGAGTAAGGCAACATCACGCTATAACTAATAAGAGTGGAGCATCAATGAAAAATTTTGCAAAACGGGGAAATTATATTCCTTTAGAGTGCTACCGTTGTGTGCGCTGCGTAAACGGTTAAATTTACGCAACAATCATGTATGACGGAATTGCACCTCTTAAAAGTTCTAAAAAAATGTCCGTGATAGCATATGTCTATCTTTTAAGGTTGACTCACTGTAACCTTTTATTACGGTAATCATTTTTTTTTTTAAATCATGCATTATTTGCGAAGGTGTTTTTGTAAACATGGTATTTATCCTTATCCAAATAAATACGTTATTCATCGCAAGTATTGATTTCAATGAAAATCTTAGGAGATATCACAGTTTTAAAATAACTCCGCAGCAAAATAATGATCAGGTACCGTGGAATGATGTGTGTGATGTGTTTGAATCGTACTATAGGTGCCTACAACCCACTCTCTCTAACTCTAACTCTCTCTCTCTCTCTTATGTGACGCAGACGAAGTTGCGCGGCTCTGCTAGTATTTAATAAAATACTGTTTGCAACTATCAGTTATTTTCAAACCAAACATAGCCCTAATACACCTTTTTTGTGACCTAAAAATGATTAACTTTTAGTAGTTTCTGTTAAGCTATGACGAAGCGCGCGAGCAGTGCCCTCTAACTATGTAATTGGTAAGTTTGGTTGTTGTGTCGCGCCGCTAGCACGGATTGCATTGTTGAATCAAAACATATCAAATAAATTAGATTACTGCTGTAAAAGTGTCTAATTTACCTTTACATACCCTTCAGGTTATGGGCCCAGGAACAGTCAGTGAGTGAAAAACAGGACATATTAGTGAACAATTGCAGTGATTTGAACCAAAACAGTTCATCGTAATTAAAAGTAATAAACGCGTGTAGTTAAGTGAAGGTCAATTAGTGTAACGCGGACTTTCAAGTTACGTTCGCCGTCGCCGTTTGTTTACTCAACTTTTGTTACGAAGATTTTTATTCATTGCTATTGTTTTGATTCTGGAGTTGAAGAAACTTCATTATGGCTACATCTATAAAGATTGATCGACTTACTGGTGATAACTATGATACATGGAAAATAGAGACGACAAAAAACAAAAGACAACAATGCTGTTGAGTACTATCGAAGAGGTTATGCAAGGTGAGAAAGTAAATCCTATTTGGTGCATTGACAGTGGATGCACAGGTCATATGTGCAACGAGAAGCAAATGATCGAGGATTTTACGCGGCTAGATTCAGAGCTAAATTTAGCTAATAGCGGCGCGACACAAACACAGACACAAACACAAACACGAACACAAATTACTGGGACTGGTAAGGTCAAGATTTCTGTAGACACGGGCAGTGAAGAACGCCAGATTAATATAGAAAAAGTGTTCTACGTATCCGACTTACGAACAAACCTATTATAAGTGGCTGATCGCGGGTTCGAGGTTCACTTTAGGAAGAATGATGCGATTGTGATTGATGACAATGATAAAATTCATATGCGTGCAGAAAGAGTTGGAAATCTGTACCATGTTCGAATGAGTAAGAATTCTGTTAATAATATTGAAGCAGTTATGAATTCAATAGACATGTGGCACCAACGACTCGGACATCTCAACGAACGCGACTTGAAAACTATGGCGAACAATAGTTTAGTACACGGGCTAACATTTAAGGATGGCGAAAACTTGTCCCAATGTGAGATTTGTATTAGTGAAAAACAGACATGCACGCCTTTTCCAAAGAAAGGAGAAGATAGTTCCACCGAATTACTAGAAATAGTGCATAGTGATGTTTGTGGCCCCATGAATCATCGGTCGTTTCTCAGATAAAGAACAAAACCTGGGAAATTGTACCACGACCAAATCAACGCAAGGTTATTGGAAGCAGATTCGTGTTTAGTACCAAAAGTACTGGCAAGAAAGTACGCCTTGTCGCAAAAGGATGTTCACAACGGCCAGGGGAGGATTTCCATGAGACGTCTTCGCCTGTTGTGAGATCGTCATCCATAAGACTCATAGCTGCTTTGTCGGCTGAGTTAGGATTGGACATACATCAAATGGACGTAGTAACGGCTTACCTGAATGGTTCACTAGATGAAGAAGTGTATATGGAAATTCCAGATCAGTTAAGCGACGTTCTGAAGAAAGTAGTTGCGAAAGAAAAGGTCGGTTCGCAGAAGAATATAATAACAGACAAGGATATACTACAGACAGCTAAACGCTGGCATGAAACTCTTGATGAATGTGTGGATAGTGTGTGTTTATTGAAAAAGTCTTTATACGGCTTGCGACAATCAGGATTGCAGTGGTATAAAAGGTTAGCCAGAATGTTGAATGATATTGGTTTTGAATCATTGCCACAGGAACCTTGTGTGTTTGTTGCGAGAAAGGGTGAACGACTAATGTTAATTGGTATATATGTCGATGATATGATTCTAGCGGCAAATGATAATGTATGTAAATTTCGAAGATCTGCTCACGACTTCGAGGGGAGGTGTTAAGCTATGACGAAGCGCGCGAGCAGTGCCCTCTAACTATGTAATTGGTAAGTTTGGTTGTTGTGTCGCGCCGCTAGCACGGATTGCATTGTTGAATCAAAACATATCAAATAAATTAGATTACTGCTGTAAAAGTGTCTAATTTACCCATACCCTTCAGTTTCCCCGAAATATAATTCCAAATCTCAATATGGAGCCGACAACATCATTTGTAGAGGACTTAAGCAGAAGAACATACTTTTTTATTTAATTCTTCTGTGTGCGCTTTCCACTTCAGACGTTTGTCAATGGTTACACCTAAAAAATTTGCTGTCTACTTTTCGTATAAGGGTGCGTCCACATCTGGCGAATGTGCCGCGAATGTGCAGCTCGCGAGCCGTTTGCGAGCTGCACGCCTGCGGTTACAGCCTATATTTGGTGCGCCGCTCTAGTGCAACCCTAGCAAGGCTCGAGAAGGGGCGCGCGTGCAGCGCGCGCGCTGCTCGTGCGCACATACGCGTGAACTTGAGCCTCAGTTGTGAATTTGCTTGAATTTGTGAGGTGCATCGCGGCCGGCACGCGCGCACCTCCTGCGCCGCTCGAGTACGGCGCGTAGAAAGCGCGCGGACGGCGCAGGGGCTGCGTACGAGCATAAAATGCACGCGCGCAGTTCGCAAACGGCTCGCGAGCTGCACATTCGCCAGATGTGGACGCACCCTTATAGTTTATCTGTGTTGAACATTAATATTTGGTGCTCCTAAACGTTGACTGAAGAACATAATTTTTGTTTTTTCAAGTTTGATTTTTAAATTCTTTACTTTCTATTATATATTCCTTTATTTATCGTTATACATATTAAATACATTTTTAAATATTCTCTAATATACACGTGATCGGTCTATAATTTTTGGGTAACGCGGGACTACCTGACTTATGGAGCAGGTGGGTAACGCCTGTTGTTAAAAACTGCGGTAGGGACCCCGACTCTAAGGATGACTGGAATTGGGATGCCAGGCAAGTGTGTGAACTACTAAGCCATTTGAGCCAGAAGTTGTGCAGTCCGTCCGGTCCCGGTGATTTCCAATTCGGTAACGGACGAACTGCTCTGGCTATATCTAAAGGTGTTATCAAAATTGGCTCCATTTCTGGGATAGGTTCACACACTCGCTCGACATCACGCATCCAATCAGCCTCAGTATGACAGACGGGCACCGACCAGATGCTACGCCAGAAAGAACTTATTATTATTATTAGTCGTATGTGTCGTCGTTGCACCTCTCGGGGAGACTGGTAGCAGTGTCATCCAGTGTTGCGTTTTCAATTTGACTGATATTACTTTGCGAGTCTGACATTGAACGAGTACGACGAGTGCCTCGACCTGCTCGAACACGAAACGTAATGTTCTCCAGAAAGTTCATGATACAAGACTCAAATTATTTAATTTTGAATTTATTTTCTGTTATTTAAATGTTGTCTTCATAAATTGTGATCAACAATTGTATACGACTACCTAATTCGAAAACACAAACAGTGATAACTGATTGTGAGATTCGAACTCGAGACCCGTTGCATCCGAGTCAGTACGCAAACCAATAAACTGTTTGAGCGCATAAAATTTCGCTAGAGTTTAGGCAAATTCGTTGCAATGCTATGTTTGTGTGCGCTGTTCATGCAGATATACACACACACACGGGTAAAAATCGAGCGTAGTGATCGCAACAATTTTGATCCTTTAGACGATATTATTGAGTTACACAATTATAAAATCAATACGGCTTAGAAATAAAACTCTGGAATGTGTGTGTACAGTATATTTATCATAATCAACATAAAAATGGTTCAATTTTGTGTTAGAAGAAAAATATAATTAAATTTGATTCCTTTTTTATTGAACTAGACCCAGTTTAAAATAAATTTAACGTTTAAATTTTGATAAGATAATTACGAGAGCAACTTGAAAATGAGATTTTTTGTTGGTTGAGATATTTTAACTATTTTGGTGTCAAATGAAAGGTCTAGGTCTAAAACCATTTAATCCATTTGAATCATGTAAATCGGTTGACGCGTTTAGGAGATAATTAAGAATTAGTATAGTGAAGATGTAAACAACCAGAATTTTTTATATTTTTTTCTACGAACATTTTAATTAATGCAAAATGTGAAAATTTTAATTATTGTAAGTTAATGAGAAATGTTCAACAAAGGGGCCGTTCAAATATTACGTAAGCAGATTTGTTACAATTATTTACCCTCCCATCCCCCTTATCAGCAAAAGTAAGCAAAGCTCTTACGCCCTCCCCCCATGCTTACGTAAACATTTTTCAATTATAAATGTATTTTTTTTATATTATAATTATAATGTTATAACTATAATTTTAAAAGTAAGAAAATAGATTTAGGATAGAGATTAGATTTTACTGATACAGTATTCAACATAGAGTAAGGGACAAAAATATTTAGACAAGTGAAAAGCGCGCGGTAATTCCCCTAATCGGTTCTAAAGCGAGTGCCTAAACGTATGCATTATTTGCGGGAATCCCCGAAAATACGTTTCGTTTTCGAGCATAGACAAAGTGAGGGTTGTCATTCGTGTACAAAAAGTAAATAACTACCGATGACGTAATCATCATCTAGGCCCCCCTACCCCTCATGTCATCCAAAATAAGCAAAACAAAGACTACCCCACCCCCCCATAGTGCTTACGTAATACTTGAACGGCCCCAAAGAGGTATTAAGCTAGCCTAAAAGATTAAAGATTTGTTTTCATTTGTTGATTACAAATGACGGACTTTAATATTTATTGTCTATCTACCTAAGTAAGTAGTAAGTAGGTAGATAGACGATGAATATTATAGTAGCAGAGGCAAGCCTACAACCCTAGCGCCGCGCCGCAGCTAGCGCGTCACTCCGCCCCAGACACCGACAGAGTTACGCGTTAGAAGAGAGCGGCAACGTTTAGGTGAAAATCGCGGTAGACACTGAGCGCTTATAATGAGAGTTGAATTGCACTTTGTTGCTTACTAGCAAGAGTCGCTATTTCTATTAATTGTAGCACGAAGTGCCTCTTCTGTACATGGACTATTTATTCTGTGACCAAAGTGCGGTAAAGCAATTCAATAAAAATACAATTCTTCAGAAAATTAATATGCATGTTCTTTGTTAGGATTGATTGGATAGTGTCCAATGATGGTCCCCGCCACCAGCTAGCCGCAGGCTATTTCTGTGCAGGCGCAGAAGGCGCTTGGTCTTCGTACCCAGGGATGGCATACCCTGGTGTCAAGGTCCACCATTATTCCGCTTTTGTTTGAGTGCGATCGTGCGATGTTAATCAAATCCTTATCTATTTGAAAGGAATGGATTCGGGTCCGAAGGCTTTCGGGTTACAACCCCTTCTGGCGAGTTCATCAGCTGCATCGTTTCCAAGTGATCCACTGTGTCCTTTGATCCATTGTAGTGTCACCGTGTTGCGGTTTTGTACCGTAACTCGTTCTAGGGCATTATGGCATTTTAGTATTAGTCTCGACGAGATCTGGTTTCTCTTTAAGGATTGAAGAACTTGAAATGAGGCACTGTCGGAGAGTATACGAATATCCGGTACCCGTGACTTGTCTGACCTCTGTGGCGTGTGCCGCTTGGATAATGCCTACACATTCAGCTTGATAGACAGTGTTGAGCATTTCCAGGGGTCTGGATATTTTAATGTTTAGGTCATCTGAGAAGACTCCGACACCTGTCCCGTCGTCGGTTTTTGATCCATGTGTAGATTCTTAGCGCTTTGGGACCTAAGTAGTCACACATCTCCGGTGTGAGCTCTTTGTAGTGTTTTTGGAAGCAGTGGGTTTTCAGGATTCTGTCGCTGCGTGATGCCATCATGGGCTGGTGTTTGTTAGCATCCTCTTTTATGCGTGTATGTTTGATCCTGGAATCCTTACTTAGGGTGCTGGATACTTTGAGCCTGAAAGTCGCTAGGGTCGCCTCTTCTCTTACGGCAAGGTGTAGAGGTGTAAACACCAACATCACATGTAGAGCAACTGTGGGCGGGTGATGTTCACATACTGCCGGTGATTGCTACGCAGGCAAATTTTGTAATTTCTCGAGGACACTGGGAACTAAGTATGCATGTTGCGTAAAAAATATATTCATCAATGTCAAGTGTATTGTCAATAGCTAACAAAAAAAAAAATGAATTGGAGCATTCCATCCCAAGCCGTTTTGTTCTCAATAATATAGTCTTTGACAGTATAAGGTTTCATAAGTGATTTGAATTTACTAGCGCTGACATTTTGAATGTGACTTTGAAGTTTATTATAAAAGCGTATCATTGACATCTAAACGAACCACCTATTTTTTGAGCCGTTCCAGGTACAACAAATTTGTGTTCTTCCTAGCATTTATATTGCCCGTATTTTAAAAGAATTGTTGGCTTCCATAGATTTACCAATAATAAAACAAAACATTTACACGAAATGTCACGGCGAGATAGCAAAATGGTGGAAATAAGCTGCAGAATACAGTATGCAAAAGGCTGCCAAGGCTGTTGCGTGTGGTGATGTAAAAAACGGTATTGCCATCCTCATTGTTATAAGTGACTGCTGTTGATCGAAAAGACCGTACAAAACTAACTCTTCTGCATTGTCGGGTGTCGCAACGATATTGGATACAAAACTGGTAAACTGCTATACATGGCTATTAAAAATAAGAATTGTGTCGTTGATGACTACTTCAGCATTCAAAACTGAGCTACCTGCATACCATTAATGCTTTAAAAATCATGTCAGATTTCAACAAGTATGGAGCAAGGCGTCATAGTCGAAAGTTTTAAGATTTCAACTGCTGCAAAACGTGATATAAGGCTCATTGATAGCAGATGGTGATGCACGTTTAAAAATATCATCATCTGTCTAGCCTTTTTCCAACTACGTTGGGGTCGCCCTTCAGTCTTACCGGATGTAGCTGAATACCAGTATTTTACATGGAGCTACTGTCTATCTGACCTCCACAACCCAGTTAGTACTGGGTAACACGATACCCCTTGGTAAGACTTGATTGTGTGACTTTTGGGCCACGGACTACCTTTAACGACGTAAAAGATCTACAAATGACAGCCGGGACAAACGGCTTAACGTGCTTTTCGTGGCACGGAGGACAATCGGTATGTCACCCATCCACGGACCAATTTAGGCAAGCGTGCCTTTACCTGAAGATCGACCCGAGCGGCTATAATTATTTAGCCACCAGCACGTTTAAAAATATAGCGGAGGCAAAACATATCCGAAATAACAAGCTCAAAAAATTGAATTTACCGATCACCAGCTCCGGCAAAAAAAGATTATGCTCAGCCGTCAAATATGGAATACGGTTTCGAAAAGGGCAGAATTTGTGAAAAACAGTCCGATGCGTATCTTTGTTGACCACAACGTCTGTGAGAACTATCACTGTATTGAAAATAGGAAAGTAGAAGTGAACGTGGTTCTAAAAGTACGAGATTTGATAAAAAAATACAGACAATAGACGAAAAGAAAATCCAAGATGGCGCCGACGAAAATTTTCGATTTTGTCGTCATGGGTGTCATTTTCATGGTTTTTGGGATCGCTGATTACTACAATTAGGTTAAAATGAAAATCCAAGATGACGTCGACGAAAATTCTCGATTTTTTCGTCATGGGTGTCATTTTCATGGTTTTCGGGTCGCTGATAAAAAAGAAAATCCGAAAATTTTTGTCGGGGCCATCTTGGATTTTCATTTTGTCCTCATTTTCGTCATCAGCGAACCCGAAAAGCACCAAAATGACACCCATGACCACAAAACTGAAAATTTTAATTGGCGCCATCTTGAATTTTAATTTTGACCTCATTTTCGTTATCAGCGACCCCGAAAACCATGAAAATGACACCCAAGACGAAAAATCTGAAAATTTTCGTCGGTGCCATCTTGGATTTTCATTTAGACCTCATTTTCGTTATCAATAAAACAAAACCGAAAAAAAAACCATAAAATGCAGAGGAAGTAAAATAAAAAAAAATAAAGTGATTTTATCTTAAATAATTATGTAAATAAGAGAACAACATAAAAAAACTAGTTGGTATCAAATACGATATCGACCATTACTCATTCTATCTCGTTCTCCCCTACATACTTTCTTTTTCTGCCCCTGTCATAACTCGATAATCTCCGGCTTATTGGGCTCCCTACCTACAAACCTATTTTTAGAACTCCTAAACAAAATTATTGGAATAAATGTTTTGATTTTAGTAGCCCAGTTACAGGCAGTTTTGAATTGTCGAAAAAAAGATAAAATTAAATGAAGCTACAGTCCCATTCAAAATCGTCGGTCGTGAAAACATCGTTTTTTTAACTTGCTTTTTCCCGAGACTTCGCTTGCATTGTGGTCTAAAACTATCCCACGGGAACGTCCTGTAAAAAGCCTTTGACACCCGGGGTTAACGTAGATTCCCATTATTAAAAGAATTTTCGGAATCGGATCAATACTTCCGAAGATTACCCTCTACATCTAAACTTACAAACACGCAAATGTACAAACTTTACGCCTTCTTAACACTATTAGTATTGAAGATGAAAGAAATTTTTAAAATCTTAATAAACAAGCAAAGTACTTTGAATAAAATGAAAAGAAAAAAAAATACTTTTCCGGTCAAAATGTGGTAGAACGCGCGAGTGCCCGCGAAGCAAAGTGATACGTCCTAACTCTGGGAAGGCCCGCTCATTACTGACGGGAACGATTTTGCGCGGTCGATAATATAGTTCACTTTGACTTTAATTTACGAAATGAAGTTATTGTTTATTTACAAAATAAAATTCAGATTCTATTAAAAGGTTACCTTGAGAATAATGTGTAATTTTTAAATTTTCTTTAATGTGTTTCTAAGGTAAAGAAAAAATTACTTATTTGTCTAGACGTTTTCCAAAAATTACGTTTTTTTTAAAAAAAAAAATCTGCTATATTTCGTATTGAAATCAATAATGTTTGTAGTACATTTCGGAGTAGACCATATAATGATGTTATTAATAATTTTAAATGTTCAGAATATTTTGTGGTTTTTTGTTCAGCGAGGCTCAAACATGACTCGCTTGTAGGAGAATGATGGTGTTGTAGGTGTCTTCTGTTCGGGTTGTGAGATCTTCTTCAGGGAACACAAAGAAACGGTCCAGACACTTTATCAACAGTTTATTCTCACCACTAATATCATAATAACAACAAGCACAAGCAGGCAGGTATTGCGAATAGGCGATTAGGCGTAAGCGGAAGGATTATGTTCGCGCAGGAAGCGAGCGTGCGTCTGCCGTGAGCGAGCGAGACGGACTGCGGGGCGCGGGCGCGCGCGTCGATGCGCCGGCGATGGTTCTAGGCTTCCTTTGTTCTGGTGAGTACCGGGACTCGTTGCGTGTTTACTCGGTACGGCACGACGACGACTTGCAGTGAAGCTCGACGACTCAACGATGCGGTTCTGCAGTATGTACTGGTAAGTTTGTTTTATTATTATGTTAAGTGTTATTGTGCATGTTTAATGTTTATGTTTGTACTTAGTGTATTTAGTATGTAAAGTATTTTATAGTATATATAAATGTATTCATATGTATATATTGTAATACATATTTGTGGGTTTTTATTTTAAGTACATATAATTTATTTAGTTTATGTAATTTATGATTATAAAGTATTGTGGTTACGCCACACGCTCGTTACTTTTACGGAAAAGGGGTTTTGAATATGGGTTATTGCCATTAATACATGCATTATTTTAAAAATTCGTTCAGGCTGTCGACTAGAATAAGAACTCGACTCTAATAATAACAAAAAAGAAAGTTCAAATTCTTCTTGTGTTTCCCACAATAATGATCAAAATTGTTCAAAATGGGTTGATTCTGTGCACGGCCTCTTTAGCGAAATAAGGACGTGTAATCTTTTTTAGAGAGTTATTCATTAATGTGGGTGGATGTAATTTTAAATTTTTGGACGTTGGTGTTATTTTCACTTTCGATCGTTTTATTTGTTATTTTAAGGTTTTTCGCTATATTAGTTTACAGAATATGATTATATGAAGTTTTAACATGTATGTTTATATTTATTTATTCAGAAATACATTCTAAGCTAACAGTTTTTTTACCAAAACGCTTAAGAGCTAACAATAATCATATTACAATGTCAAATATCCTATAATTACACTAATAAATTCAGAGAGCAAAATAGAAATGAAATGTCAAGTGGTGGCATACATTAACATATCACAGATAAAATAATATAAATAAGTCTTAATATGTCAAAAATAATACCTACATGTAATGTAATGTCATGTAATTTCCGGTTAACTGGAAGCTGACCGGAAAGGTTCGGCAGATGATCATGAGGTCAAAATTAATAAACCAGTGATACCTACATAAACATGTCAATGGAATTCAATAATATTTCAGTACAGTCTTGATTAAAATAAAAGAAGAAGATAAAATTACAAATTATATTAGTGAGCACAGTAGATACATAATTAATGCACTATTTGTTACTGAATTGTTGTTTTGACTCCAGATTCTATTTCACTTTAGAACTTCATCGGATATTGATTTTTTAGGCTTGGATAACACTTTTACCTGTAATACCGGTAAAAGTGTCAATGCACGTTTTGTTATTATCACTAATCTGAATGGGTTCACTGCGTTTATTTATTTTTTAAGTTAATACGGAGCTCAATGTTACAGCCGAAACTGACAGCTGTCATAATCATACGTTACCTACGCTCATACTCCTCGATAATCTTAATCTTATTCGATTCGCAACATGTTTTATGTTTCTAAATAATCATAGCCTTAAATAAATTATAAATTAGGGACTGCTGGTATTAAAAACGTAAAGTACGTATGTAACGCTTTTTGGAGAATTTAATTTAAATGGCAACATATTAAATGTCATCTATCAAAACAGAAGATGTCATAATCGTAATAAATATTGCCACTTCCCGTTATATTCATGGACTTAGTATAAGAAACAGGACTGAGTTCTGCCTAATTTGTAACACACAAAAATGAACCTTAACTGTCACACCGTAGGTTTACTTTTGTTAAGCTATCATAACCGAGGCGAGAGAGATAGCAATAAGGGAGCCCCTTGTCCCTTTCACTCAATTGCCAACAGATAAAAATGTTAAAGATGGTAGAAAATATTACACCGGCAGTCACCTCACACTACAAGTTAAATAAATTACGTGTATATGTTTTTAGCTTTAAGATACATTTTTAAGGTTTACAGTCTGAACATAATACTAATTTATTTATTTTAAGCAAATTAAATATTAGTATGGTTTGGAAGCTTTTATATATTCATAATGGTAACACTGAAACAGTCATCAATGGTGTTAATTTGACGTTTTAAGTTGTTTTAAGAAAATTATAAGATTTATCTACGGTTATTTTTTATTTTAACTGTAAAAATGGTTAAAAGTATTGTATCACGACATGTAAAAGTGATTCATATGGTGGTTGTGGCATATCATTTCACAGGTTAGAAATATTTTAGATTTTGTTTACTAACAATGATTAGTGTGACCATGCCTTAGACGTTTTGCGGACGAAAGACTTATATGCTTTCGTGTATTTTTCATTAAAACTGTAAATATTATGCGCATGATAATTATAATTAGTACCTATGTGCCGCGTTATTGAAATAGCATTATTTTTGTTTGTTACAGCTTTCCGTTGAAAGAGGAAATTAGGCAACAATGTTGATTCCCGAATTTCAAACCATAACCAAAAGTTCTGTTGTGTGCAGCCTTCATTTTAAGCCAGAGTATTTTTATACTACAAAATTACGACGATCGTTAAATGCTTATGTAGTTATGTAGTACCATAATTTTTTCCAGTTGTAAGGATATTGGTTTTATCATCAGTACAACTGATGAACGCGGAAAGAAGGCAGGTTGAGTTTGCTTAATAGATGTTCTTCTGCACGAAGCTCTTTTCAGTCGGCACTGGCGGGCGCCTTGCAACTATAGGCTCCGGCTGCTCCTGGTATCTTGCAAGGAACGACGTGAAGGAAGAGGGCTTCGTTTCACAGAGACAACAACGCCGAAGTTAACTCTTCATAACGTTTCAGGAAGTAACTCTTCAGAACGGTGTTGAACAATTTTTCTATTTAAAAGTTCCGGATGTCTAAGATTTGTTCAAATTTTGTGCGCACTTACGTACCTACTTCGGAGGTTTTCTGTATCGAGAATATTTTTCAAAAGTCTGATGCGATTAAAACAAATCTATACATATAAAATTCAAAGTCCCGACTGACTGACTGACTGACTGACTGACTGACTGACTGACTTATATATCAACGCACAGCCCAAACCACTGATCCTAGAGACATGAAATTTGGACAGTGTACTCTTTGTCAAGAGTAGGTATCCACTAAGAAAGGGTTTTTCGAAATTCCACCCCTAAGAGGGTGAAATGGGGTGTTGAATTTTCTATGAAACTTTTTATTCTCTGAGTCGATTGACTTGAAAATGTGTCTACATATACTTCAGTTAAAATGATGAGATACGTGTATCACAGTTTTTCCAAAATCATCCCCCAATTTAAAATTCAATGTCCTGACTGGCTGACTGATACATCAATGCACAGCCCAAACCGCTGGCCCTAGAGACATGAAATTTGGAGAATGTACTCTTTGTGGAGAGTAGGTATCCACTAAGAAAGGGTTTTTTGAAATTCCACCCCTAAGAGGGTGAAATGGGGTGTTGAATTTTCTGTGAAACTCTCACGGGATCGATTGACTTGAAAATGTGTCTACATATTATACTTCAGTTAAAATGTCGAGATACGTGTATGACAGTTTTTCCAAAATCATCCCCCAATTTAAAATTTAATGTCCTGACTGGCTGACTGATACATCAACGCACAGCCCAAACCGCTGGCCCTAGAGACATGAAATTTAGAGAATGTACTCTTTGTGGAGAGTAGGTATCCACTAAGAAAGGCTTTTTTGAAATTCCACCCCTAAGAGGGTGAAATGGGGTGTTGAATTTTCTGTGAAACTCTCACGGGATCGATTGACTTGAAAATATGTATACATAATATTATAATTCAGTTAAAATGATGAGATACGTGTATCACAGTTTTTCCAAAATCATCCCCCAATTTAAAATTCAATGTCCTGACTGGCTGACTGATACATCAACGCACAGCCCAAACCGCTGGCCCTAGAGACATGAAATTTGGAGAAAGTACTCTTTATGGAGAGTAAGTATACACTAAGAAAGGGTTTTTTGAAATTCCACCCCTAAGAGGGTGAATTGGCGTGTTGAATTTTCTGTGAAACTGTCACGGGATCGATTGACTTGAAAATGTGTCTACATATTATACTTCAGTTAAAATGACGAGATACGTGTATCACAGTTTTTCCAAAATCATCCCCCAATTTAAAATTCAATGTCCTGACTGGCTGACTGATACATCAACGCACAGCCCAAACCGCTAGCCCTAAAGACATGAAATTTGGAGAATGTACTCTTTGGGGAGAGTAGGTATCCACTAAGAAAGGGTTTTTTGAAATTCCATCCCTAAGAGGGTGAAATGGGGTGTTGAATTTTCTGTGAAACTCTCTCGGTATCGATTGACTTGAAAATGTGTCTACATATACTTCAGTTAAAATAATGAGATACGTGTATCACAGTTTTTCCAAAATCATCCCCTAATTTAAAATTCAATGTCCTGACTGGCTGACTGATACATCGACGCACAGCTCAAACCGCTGGTTCTAGAGACATGAAATTTAGAGAATGTACTCTTTGTGGAGAGTAGGTATCCACTAAGAAAGGGTTTTTTGAAATTTCACCCCTAATAGGGTGAAATGGGGTTTTGAAATTTATGTGAAATTTTTTATTCTCGGAGTCGATTGACTTGAAAATATGTCTACATGTACTTCAGTTAAAATGATGAGATACGTTTATCACAGTTTTTCCAAAATCATCCCCCAATTCAAAATCCCATGTCCTGACTGGCTGGCTGATACATTAACGCACAGCCCAAACCGCTGGCCCTAGAGACATGAAATTTGGAGGGTGTATTATTTGTGATGAGTAAGTATCAGTATTTCGAAATTCCTAACCCTTTTTTTGTTTTTTTTTTTTCGGATGGGAAATCATCAAATGACCCCCCCCCCCCCACTCTGGGCGGAGTGGAAGGGAGTGTCAGACTTGTACTGACTAAAACCCATCCATGTTCCTTCTTTGCCCTTTGTGTTCCAGGGCCACGGTATCTCTTTCGAACAGTCCCGCAGCTCTGGCAGGCATCGGCCCTTGCAGACCCCTACATCGTTGCTGACATCTCTTTGAGGTGCGCGTGGAACACGAACGCGCCATCGACACGGCTTGTCGTCAAAAGACCGCCGGACGGCGAGCTAGCCCATAGCTCGCCGTCCACAGGCCCGCGCCTACGGTGGCCGGGAGCCACCACGTGGCCCCCGACGCCCAGGGCGTCTCCCGCGGCGGCTGGGACGTGAGGTTCTTTCCCTCTCACGTCCCGCCACCTCCTTCACTAGCATGACTGCTTCGCAGAAGGAGGTGACGGCTTCCCATTCCCTCTCGCTCCGGACCATGGCTTGAACCAGGGCCGGACGCGAGAGAACGCCGCCGCCGATCGCCGCTACGAGGACACGACGGTGCTCCGCCCAAGCGGGGCAGACCTCCACGGTATGTTCCACCGTGTCCTCAAATTCCTACCCCTTAGAGGGTGAAATGGGGTGTTGAATTTTCTGTGAAACTTTTTATTCTCGGGGTAGATTGACTTGAAAATTTGTGTACATACTCTTCAGATAAAATCCAGTAAATCCGATGTTCAATCTCAAACCAATGTATCAATATTTCACGTATCTAATTTAATTGATATAACTTTAAAGTAATAATTGCAAGTTATAAGCAAGTACATGTAAATCAATGTATGTGTTATAGATAGAAACATAGATTACTTATTATCTCAGAAGTAAGATCCCGTGGGCAATTCCCTAACTCCAAGCGAGCGAAGCCGCGGGCATAAGCTACTATTTTATACAAGACTCAATCATCTAATTAGTCCACCACATTATCCAATGTATAACGGATGAAGAACGACACGAATTACAACTAGTAATAGCATTGGCTAATTCTTATTTAAATTTAAGAATATTCCATCATGCGAAAATTAATGCATTGAGAAACTTAGCCAGTAAGATTGGCTTACGGCAGAAACTCCACAAAACAATTCTGTTTAACCTTGTTTAATTTTAATAAATGTTTGTCACACACTTTCAATTTTATTCCCTCCATTTGAATACCCAAACACCAATTCTGCAGAGCAAACGGAAAAAGAGCATGGAAAGGAAAAGAGCTTCTTTTTTTTCTCATAAATTTTTATTTCACTATTTTATGTAACCGTTGACGTCTTATCCGGACACAAAGTATCTCTGTCAAAACGAAGTTTCTTATTTGTTATAAAAATGTCTGGTCACCCTATTAGAAAGAGACAAAGGGCTCATAAATATCTCTCTCGTCACGTTTTTCTGGTAGAGTACTCACTCTCAGTCCAGTTTATTATACTAAGTCCATGGTTATATTACTTTACTCTGTGGTCACTTCTCTGTTATAAAAATCTTGATGTGTGGTTTTGTTGTGAATAGTTGTGGATTTAATTTGTTTACCAGTCTTATTTATATTGTGGTGAAGTATACAACACGAGAAATGTACAGTCAAGGTGTGCAAAGAGGATAGAGGCTACTACAATGCCATAGTTCAATGGTTCCTAACCTTTTCGATCTTGTCACCCCAAGACTTAGCTAGAGAATCTGATTTACCCCTCCCGCTCTCCCTCATGTTACCAATGAACACAAAAAAACAACACACATAAATACAAATTGACTGTCTATGTAGAGCATCTGGATAAATGTTTTGTCTTTGACTTTTGAGTAAAACTGATTCTTTTTGTGTTCTCTGGTTTTCCAAGGGGTAATTACGCCCAGGTTAGGAACCGTGGCCATAGTTGCTGCTAGCATGTGTATGTGTGAGTAGCATCGTATGGTGAAATAGTAATGCCGATGATGATGGCATGCCCGCGCCGGCGATCGCTCAGTTATTGGAAGAAGTTTTTCTAAGATTATAATGTTATGCTGCTTAAAATAAATGTTTCAGTCAAATTCGTAATTAATGTTTTATTTTTGCCTAGTCCATGGCGCAATTACACATGGTCGTTCGCCCGAATTCGACCAAGCCTGTTTGCCTATCGTCAAGCGACCGAGTTTAAATGAACACGGTCGAGTACGCCCGTCTCCAAACTCGTCCAGCTTTATTGTTTGTTTTTTCGCATTTGTTAGCTTGTATGTTGCATTACGATGATTAGTGTAATTGCGCCATTAATAAGCCGTTATGCAAGTGCGGGCTCCGTAGGCTAACTACCTAGACAGTCCTTAAATTCTACCTACTTGTAATACAATAAGGTATATTGGATTGTATAATAATGAAAATATTATTGAATGACATAACGCGTGGCGTAGTTGTGCATAGTTGTCCATCCTACAGTGTTATTTGGATCTTTTGATGCTCCATTGAGGTTGACAAGAGAGCGCTGTTGGTAAACATTTGTGAAATGTATTGAAAAATAAGATGGCGGCGTTAGTTAAGATGTTGCCCACGCGACAAGTGTGTTTATAAATTATGTTATTCTAGCCAAAAGCAAGAAAAAAAGAATATGCTGTGATTACCTTTTATCTTAATTTGACCGAGACCTATATTTGAGAATATTTTTACGAATGTACGCGAGCTCTAAGCGTGGTCCCCAGATTGCGTGGTGCGCTGCCCTTCTTTTATTCAATAGTTTTGAGATTGAATGTTTGTTACTTAAACCGAAACGGCAGAATAGGTTAAGATAATTGTGGTAGCCTATTCCCTTTCCCGTCGTCAGAGGTACTGCGTTGCTCTAAGCCTGGACTAAAAAATAAGGACTACTGAAACGTCTTGCGAAGGCTGCATATCGTGGGCAGAGGTTGTCATAATTTGGTTATGGAATTTTGTTTTTTTATTCGACCTACATGCTTGGTAGCCTTATACGTTCTCTTTAGATAAGTAGGGCGTTTGATTGACAGTGCTACTATCTGTAGTCTGAGGGAAAAACCAAAGAAACTTAGTTTTGACAAGTTTCAGCCTGCCAAATCTTATGAATGAAAATACGACGTTGCCAATTCGGATAAAGAGGCATGCGTATCGGGTGATTTACATCAAGATATTTAGTTTGTATGAAAATTTACAAAAAAAAAAAAAATATTCATTAATGTGTCCATAATGAAAAATGCTTATTTCCGTGGTCTGAACATCTGTTCGAAGTTTATGTATATCATCCGGAACACGGTGTACCTATAAGTATCAAAAGACAAAAATAATTACTGGGCGTTAAAAACATCACCCATCATTGTCAACGGGAAAAGTGTCCACGAGGCTGGCAGAATTCCTGTTTTGGTCGGACACCAGTCTGTAACAGTGTTTGTGTGTGCAGGCGAACGCAGGCAACGTGCGCGTGGTGCCGGACGAGCCTCACGCGGGCTTCTCGCTACAGCTGCTGTCGGACGACGAGCGCCTGTACAGCGCCGCCGCCGCGGCCGACGCCGACCAGTTCCTGCGCTGAGCGCGGACAGTATGTGCGCGTGGTGCCGGGCTAGCCGCACTTCTCGCTACAGCTGCTGTCGGACGACGAGCGCCTGTACAGCGCCGACGTCGCGGCCGACGCCGACCAGTTCCTGCGCTGAGCGCGGACAGTATGTGCGCGTGGTGCCGGGCTAGCCGCACTTCTCGCTACAGCTGCTGTCGGACGACGAGCACCTGTACAGCGCCGACGCCGACCAGTTCCTGCGCTGAGCGCCGACACTGCGGCGCCTCTGGCTCCTTTACTCTGCAGTGTTCCACGTCGCTTTTCGATTGAAAATATCAATCGAAAAGCTGGACTGCGTCGTGGAAAACCTGGTTTGTTCCTGTATACTTGACACTTTTGTGACTTATTCCTATCAATTAGCAATTTTATTTTTTACATTTTGACTCTTTTTTTCAAACATTATTAAATGTCTTAAACTTCACACATCATAAATCCAAATATAGATTTTATGTAAATTGTATAGCTGTATCTTTACGCTAATATCTGATGCTAGTAATTGTACATACATACAATATAAAGAGTATTTTTTTTGTAAATATTGTAAATAAGTTAATGTAATTAATCAAAATTTATTTTTATAAGTACAAGAATTGTTATGTAAGTAGTAACGCACCAGTGGTGTATCGTACACCGTGTACACTTGTACAGTATGTATGGAGGGCAGGGTAACATTATTGTGTAACCGCTGGCGATGGCGCCGGTTACCGCCAGGACATACAGCAGAGCACTCTACCCGGATGCGGTCAGCTAGTATTATTATATTATAGATCTCTAATCGTGAATAAATATGTACATAATTATGAAAAGATACATTCGAAGTAGTTATCGAACAGTTATGTCATAGTAATCAAATATTGCATTGTTGTTTATATATTATCTACTACTATGATATGTACAGTCATACTGCTACGACATGAAGGCGCTGTCAATGTTAAATTGTTACCCCTGATGTGAAGTTGACTGTCTTTGATTGAATAATATCAAATTTATCACTGGTTATGCGAAAACTTTTTAACTGAAAACAAAATTATACCGTCCTTTCCTCACCGGACACTCAGAGCAGTTTCAGACTAGCGTATTTTTCGGCGCGTATAAGCTCGTATCGGCTAAGAAGTCGAAACGCGAGCTTAAAAAAATCGAACGTGTGTACGCGCGCGCTCATTCATTGTTTGATCGAACTGGTAGTTTCTGTCAGTATCTCCTGCGGCTCACACTTGTACGAGCTAATTATTAGCGCATCAATGCTCGCACGATGCACGCGTGAAACAAAAGGCGCACCAACACGCGCTTCAAAAAATGAGCTCCTACGTGCAGCTAATGAGCTAATCTGAAACCGCCCTTAATAATAATAACGGCGCGGCCAGACATTTATTACATTGAGTCTTAGCATACTTATGCTAGTATGCTAAGACTCAATGTAATGCACTTAAAACATTGAGATATTTAAGGTAAAGTAATAACAATAAAAACTTATATTTAAAAAAAACTTGAATGAGTTGGAACTTTGACTTTCAATATCTTCGTAACAAGAAGGTTCTCAGGTATGGTCCAGAACTAAAAATTATCGCAATGACGAGGAGAACAAGTGCCTTTCGGCTTCAATAAGGGTCTTTTTTCACCCACTATAAGTCGTCATATTATTTTGTTATTTGCTAACGGCCGTTTTGTATAACTTACTTACGTATAACTGTTAGTTAATATGCCTAGCTCTAGTAGCTATCAGTGTTTTTATAAACAAAGTTAGCAAGGAATATCCTACCCACGTCACCAACCTTTCTGTCGACTCCGCTACTGAATGTCGAAGTTTGAAATGTCGACGTATGTTAGTTCTAAAGTACAGGATCTCGCTGTACGCCAGTTCGAAAGTTCACTGAAGCGAAGTATGCAAGGCCGACGTATCGTTAGTTAGAAAGCATACAAGTGCGATGTACGCCAGTTCGAAATTACCCTGTTATGAAGTATGAAACAGACTTGGACTACACTGGAACGTGCCATCCATAATCCAAAATTGAGATTTATCCAAAAGGCGAAGTTTTGTTTTTGTACTAAACACAAGAATTGTAGGTATCCGTTTAAATATATTTATCATAATAATAGGTACAAACAATTACTAATATCCGTGTCTGTCCCTATATAAAAAATGAAGTAAATTTATTTTTACACTTTGCTAATTATAATGTAGTAGGAGTACCAGTAACAGTACGGAGGCATTTCATACTTCGTAACAGGGTAATTTCGAACTGGCGTACATCGCACTCGTATGCTTTCTAACTAACGATACGTCGGCCTTGCATACTTCGCTCCAGTGAACTTTCGAACTGGCGTACATCGAGATGCTGTACTTTAGAACTAACATACGACGACATTTCAAACTTCGACATTCAGTAGCGGAGTCCCTTTCTGTCGGAGGGTCGACCGCTTACCACATATAAGTTGATTCATAGAAAAAACAAAGGAAGCTTTTCTGAAACTTGTTTCTTATTGTCAGTAAGCTAAATGTCAAACGGTTACTGTTGATTGCTATAATTTCTATTTCGATAGATAATCAAAAGTTACCGACTCTTCTCACGCGGTGTGTGTTGTATAATTGAAGGCAACAAGTGTTATAAAATGGATTTGTTCAGTGACGACAGTGATAACGATATGTATGAAGCCGGTTTATTCGATTCTGACCTAAACATTTGACAAAAATTTTCGTTTTTCTGTCATGGGTGTCGTTTTCGTGGTGTTCGGGGTCGCTGATAATGAAAATGAGTTCAAAATTAAAATCCAAGATGGCGCCGAGGAAAATTTTAAAAATTGTGGATATGACAGTTGAAAATGTTGGTAAGGGGTTAATGACTTAACTGACTAACTAATAAGTGAGAACATAACTTTACATGGTGTCGGTTGCAGCATCTGAAATTTTCATTTTGTTCACCAAAACGACATCCATGAAGGAAAACTTAAAGACTTAAATTCAAAACGTTTCTCAGCGCCTCATCTTCAATTTCCATTTTCGGCGTTTATCAGCGACCCGAAAATCACGAAAACGACACCCATGGCGAATTACGAATTTATAATAATGTAACTTGAAAATGTGAATTTTAATTAGTACAGATATTTAAATGAAAATAGTGTCAAATGATAGATTTATATTTAAAAACAATAACTCAAAAGGATTTAAATGAATTAGTTTAGTAAATATGATAAAAATTTGAAATTGTAAAGGAAGCGTTTCTTCGGAGGGATGCGCTTATTAGCGGTTACAGGTGCTACCGTTTACGTCAGATAGACGTTTAACAACAAAGTTATAGAAACGGCAGTTACAGTTAAAGTTAATGTTACTTTAACTGTTTATCTGAGATAGCAACCTTCAGTTAACTGTTAGTAAGTTATTGAAAACGGCCGTAAGATAAGCTGTATCTTGTAGTTAGTTGCCAAACAAGCTCAGGATTTGTGTTAAATATGTACATAAATGTGAAATAAATAAGAGATGCGTAAATATTACAATCTTATTTATACAATCATGGAATGCACGACACGCATGCCAAATACGACTGTATGTCAATGTGTGTATGTAAACGTGATGAAAGCAAATTATTTGAAAATTGGTAATTCGACTGCCGTTTATTTAAAAGGGCGCATTGTGACAGTTGTAGTTGGCGTCGTCATTAATAGTTGCAATACATATCGTAGTTTCATTTATTCAGTCAATATAAACTAAACGAAATTATGAAATCACTCAGCAGTTTACTAAAATATTGGTTAAGAAATGCAATAATTAATATAGTAATAGGGAATATTTTACCTTATTCAATGTAATTATTGCATTTCAGAATTCACGCTCTTAACTCAAAACGTTCTGAATATTTTTGTTCCCTACAACTGTGTATTACTATAGATGTTGACGTAACTATGTATATAAACAACTGACAAAAAAAAATCAAAAGGGTTGTTCTTCTTTGTTACGCAAACCAACATAATAGTAACAGAATATTGTAATGTTAACTCGCAACATATTATGAGCATAATAAGTAATAGAGGCTATATTTCTGCAATATTCTATACAGAGTAATTGGTGATTGAGTGCATTCTTTGCTATGGATTATATTAAAACAATACTCGGGAAGCTCGCGAGAAGTTTTCGGGGTTTTAATTATTGCAAATATTCTGAAGTATCCGTTCCCAAGGAATGCCGCCAAATATGACCTATCACCCTGTATGAATATTCTCGGCCTATTAATTAAGTTTTAAGATTCTCATAGTTGCCCTTTTGGTCCAGATAAAATATGCGCAGAAAATCTAATGATCTGTACAACCAAAAATTACGCTTTTCGGAACCAGCAACGCTCATAGTGAAGAACTTCTTATAAAGAAAGGAGATCGGACATTTTAGTATGGAGTTTGGTCCAAGTGGCGTAGGATGATTAGACCTGCTTTATTTGGTAATTTATTATTGTAACGCTAACAATACAAACAAATCGACATAATATGGAGAAAAAAGTAATTGACCCTTAGGTATATCACCCATATTATTTAAAGGAGTTATTATAATATTTTTATTATTTAAATGCAGATTATTAGAAAAATAAGATATATTTATATCACAGGTATTTATTGAAGCACACATAACAACATAACATAACGCCTGGAAACCCTGAAGGCTTAGGCAGAGGTATACCTATAGTAATAATTGTGTGTTTTGTATATAAAATGGCTGGGTTTGATACGAACAGATTTCGGCTAACAGTGTGTCATTTTCTTCGTAATAATCGTTTCTCTTCGTAGTAATGAACGATTACACACTAAACACACAATGCCAGCACTAGGCAACATCTTGAAAGTTCAGTCCAAAATAACATCACAAGTCATTTTCAACGCGCCAAAGTAATCGAGTAAGTAAATTAAACAATGTGCAAAAAGAAAGCCGGTTAGAATAATGTTAAGAAACCAAACGATGTCCTTGTTCAATATTAGCGAATAACTCCTGAACAGTGAACAATCTGAGCGGCGCAGGAGTATCACCCCGCGCCACCTCGAGGGGTGGCGGGGGGTGAGTGCGAGTACTCGGCAGATAGGTTTTGGGCCGGACTGCAGGTAGCTTTTTAAATTGTTCGTCTACAATAGGTACCTGTTCCTCGATTGTAATTTTTTTTTCCGTGGGCCAATTATATGTGAGAGTCAAAATGACGGGTGCACCACAGCTAATCAAATTATACTAATTACCAAAAAAAATTGGTACAATTTGATTCGTAATGATACACCCACCATTTTGACTCTCACAAGTTTATGATGCCCATAGTAAAAAAATATCCTATGTACATTCACGAGCTATTATATGGACTAGGTTTCATCAGCCGACGCCATTTGGACCACTTCCGCCCGTTCTCCTTTACTACAAATCATAATAATTATACTACACACTAACACAGTATCTCGTCGTCGCACATTGTTTAGTCGGTCTCGGCGCTATATGTCCACCTATTTGTCAGGGGGCTTTGTTTCTGTATTTATTACTACCTGTGGTACTATGAATGGCATTTGCTCAATTTTTAAGTTGTGAGCGATTTTATGTTATTTGGTAATAATGAGAAATCACAATGTATGGCGTGAGAGGCGGGTGCCTTGCCGAGACCGCTCACGCTGTAGAGTGCGCTGTGTCGAGTGTGAACGCGGCTGACTGTCACGGCCAGCGGGGTCAGGTGGTCTAAAATTCCCGCTTTAGCAGAATCATAATAGGATAATGAGATGAATCACATACGCAGTTAATATTATGAATTGTCACTTTGTCACCATTCCACGAATTGTAACGTAATTCATATTATTATCTTATGATGATTCTGCTAAAGCGGCCATTTGTGCCGCCCCAGGACTTGTTAGATGTAGATAGATTGTGATGTCCTAGCGGCAAATTGTTAATTCCCAAATAAAAAGAAATTGGTTATTAGAAAATATCTTTTTTTTTGTCGCATATTCATCTAATGTGAATCTGATAAAATCACACGGACATTAAGAATGGAACTCCCAATATACATCATCATCTGCCTAACGTTTTTCCAACTATGTTGGGGTGGACTTCCAGTCAAACGGGGTTCGGCTGAATACCAGTATTTTACAACCGAATGCGTGATATAAATGAGCCCGCGTAAAATAAATGTTTTTTAGTTCAGTTATCAGTACAGTGAGTTCAGTTACTTATTAATATGTTCTGTAAGTTATACAATATGTTATAAAAAACCTGTCCGATTCGAAAGGGGCATATAGGTATAACAATGACATAACCAAATAAAATATGAAACAAAATATTCATGAAAGTAAAAATATTAATGAATTTTAAAGTACATGATTTTTGTACTAAATGACCACCAAAACTTATGCTGTCACTTACGGGATCTTCCGTGATTGTTCATTATTTTGAGCTCCCGATATTTCGGCGCTGATGCAAGCGCCATGATCGCGGGTTGACTGGAGAATGCGGGTGGATGAAAAAAAATTGTGGCAAGCAAAACAACAACAAGGACATTTTAAATTAAACAAAAGTTGGAAGCAGGCGGGGCCCATTCCATTTTCATAATTTTACATTCAAATGGGCCCGCCTGCTTCCAACTTTTGTTTAATTTAAAATGCGCTTGTTTACGCTTTTTATTTTTTTCAGTCGGGTTTTTTAGTTTTTTAAATTATTTTTTTACTGTAAGTTTTTACTAAATTGCGAAGCGAAACAGCTAATTTCATATAAATAAAATTAAGCGATTGCGATTTTTTTTTCTGTGGTATCACTGCTGTCAACTGTCAATGTCAAATCGTATAGATGTTTTATCCTCTTTTCGTTAGTTTCCCGAGGTCGGATGCCAGCAACGGCAATTTTAATTTTTAGGGTTCCGTTCCCGGAGGGTAACCAACGGGACCCTGTTACTAAGCCTCCGCTGTCCGTCCGTCCGTCCGTCTGTCTTTCAGTGGGCTGTATCTCATGATTCGTAATAGATAGACAGTTGAAATTTTCACAGAATGTGTATTTCTGTTGCCGCTATAACAACAAATAATAAAATAAATTAAAAGGGGTTAGTACGCACGACGGCCAATCAAGATATTCAAAGCCAGTATATGCGGATCTCTCATTGTATAGGAAATCTACAAAGAGCGAGGCCAAGTTATACTGGAAATGTGCACCTTCATGTGCCGCCATGTGTACGATGGTACGGAACTCTTCATGCACGAGTCCGACTCGTACTTGACCGGTTTTTACAGATTCAGGTGTAAATCTACATATTATATCGTGTATGGAATTCTTGAATTGAATCTTTTGTAAAGAGATCAGAATAATCTCGTAATTACCGCCATGGTCCCACTTCTCTAGATCTTCTGGCACAATTCCAATCAAGTCTGCCAAATCAGACATTATTGCTTTTTAATAAAAGTTAAATGCAAAATCGAATGTCAAAATCAGCCGTTAAATAGTTAAGTAAAGGTTTTGCTGTACTTAACTCTAATTGTCATTAAGGGACGCTGATGAACCGTTAACTGACTCTGAGAGAAAAGTTTTTAATTTTTTACTAAGGAACCGCCTAAGTAACCAATAGTCGTCTCTAAGTGGGGCTGTAAGTGTCGTCCTCGCTGCCAGCTTAAAACATCGCAACTGTAGAAGCGCGCTCAGGCGCGGTCCCAGTCTGTGACTTTGGGAAGGGGTCACACACAAACTAATGAGTTAAACTATTAGTAACAACTTTTGAAAGACGTTATCTCTGGATTTACCTATAAAAAACGATCATGGGCGCTACAGGTTTATTTCCGGGGGGGTTCATCTTCAGCTTCCCAAAAAGAGGTTGTACTGCACCACGGATATGTAAGGTTTTCGTTTCGGTGTCGATTCATGCAAGGAATAATTTTGTCGACTTATTTATACACCAAAAAAAAATGGTTGTTTTCCTGCAGCGAAATGGTTTTGTCTCGGTAATACAATCGTTTTATCATCATCATTATCATTTCAGCCAAAAGTCGTCCACTGCTGGACATAGGCCTCCCCCAAGTGTCGCCACATTGACCGGTCCAGTGCAACTCGCATCCAGCGGATCCCTGCAACCTTCACCAGGTCATCGGTCCACATAGTGGGAGGCCTTCCAACGCAACGTCTTCCGGTTCGCAGTCGCCACTCCAGAACTTTTCGGCCCCATCGGCCATCCGTTCTGCGAGCAATGTGCCCTGCCCACTGCCACTTACGTTTGGCTATTCTTCGGGCTACGTCGGTAACCTTGGTTCTCTTGCGGATGTCCACATTTCTGATTTGATCACGCAAGGAAACTCCAAGCATAGCCCTCTCCATTGCCCTTTGGGTGACTTTAAGCCTTCTGATGAGGCCCATTGTGAGCGACCACGTTTAGGTCCCGTATGTAATCACTGGCAACACACACTGGTCACAGACTTTCGTCTTAAGACACTGCGGTAAGTGGGACGACAAGATACCACGCAACTTCCCGAACGCTGCCCAGCCGAGTCGGATTCGACGATTGACCTGTTTCTTGAAGTTAGACCTACCTAACTGGACCATTTGTCCCAGGTAGACATAGTCGTCTACAACTTCCAGTGTATAGTCTCCGATCTTGATAGGAGTGGGTGTTACATGGGCATTCAACATGACTTTGGTTTTGTCCATGTTCATTTTAAGACCCACTCTTTCGGAAGCTCTACTGAGGTCATCGAGCATTGCACTGAGGTCCTCCATGGTCTCAGCCATGACCACTATATCGTTTTATAAACAAATAAAATATAAGAAACATACCATGGCAGATTTACCATTGTGATAACCAAAATTCGAAAGCGACCACGAACCAATAGTAAAATATTTCCCGATACCTATGCTCGACGCAAGCCGGGTACCGAACGGCCGCGCGGCCGTTGACCCGCGTGCTTTTCAATCAGCTGATAACTTATGAGTTAATGAAACATAATAATAATAAGCTTTAGGACCGTCAAAAATACTTTTTTAGTTGCAATTTACTGAACAAGAAATTAAACAACAACAAGTTTATTATCTAAGACAAATAATTTTCTGAATTAGATACCTAACAAAGTATTTGAGGCGTATTTCTAAAATTTGAATCAACTTAATAACAATTATCTATATAAATAAAAAGAGAAGTCCTGATTGACTGACTTACTGACTCATCAACGCCCAGCCCAAACCCTTTAACTTAGAAAGCTGAAATTTTGCACAGAGGTTTCCTTTATAATGTAGACAAGGAATAAGGAAGGACTTTTCGAAATTCAACCCCTAAGGGAGTTAAATAGGGGATGAAACTTTGTATGTAAAATCGTCAGTTTTGTAGTTTAAACCATAAAAATTGGTGGTTACCATCCTGGTAAAAAATTAAAAACAACGTATTTGAGTATTTTTAGAAATTCAACCCCTAAGGGAGTTAAATAGGGGATGAAAGTGTGTATGGAAAATCGTCATTTTTGGAGTTTAAACCATAAAAGTTGGTGGTTACCATTCTGGTTAAAAATTAAAAACCCCGTGTTTCAGTGTTTTTCCAAATTCAACCCCTAAGGGAGTTAAATAGGGGATGAAAGTTTTTATGGAAAACGTCATTTATGTAGTTTAAACAATGAAAATTGGTGTTTATCATTCTGGTTAAAAATCACATGTTTCAGTGTTTTTCCAAATTCAACCCCTAAGGGAGTTAAATAGGGGATGAAAGTTTGTTTGGAAAATCGTCATTTTTGTAGTTTAAACAATGAAAATTGGTGTTTTTCATTCTGGTTAAAAATCACGTTTCAGTGTTTTTCGAAATTCAACCGCTAAGGGAGTTAAATAGGGATGAAAGTATAAAAGGCAAACCCGTTATTTTTGTAGTTCAAACCACGAAAATTTGTATTAAGCCTTTTGCTAGGTCACTCACTCACTCATCACGAAATATCGAAAACCGCTTGACGTATAAACTTGAAATTTGGCAGGGAGGTAGTTAATAGTTAGTAGAAGTCCGCTAAGAACGAATTTTGCGACAGGGCCGGATTAAGGAGATCTAAGGGCTCTCGCAAGTTTGTATGGAAGTCCTTCATTTTTTTTGCTATAAACTTGAAATTTGGCAGGAAGGTAGTTTATATGTAGTTAGTAGACGTTCGTTTAGAACGGATTTTGCGACAGGGTTGCATTAAGAAGGCCTAAGGACTCTCGCAAGTTTGGATGAAAGTCCTTAACTTTTTGTGCTACAAACTTAATATTTGGCAGTGAGTTAGTTTATAGTTAGTAGATGTTCGCTAAGAACGGATTTTGCGACAGGGCCGACTTATGGAGGTCTAAGGGCTTTCGCAAAAAGTCATTTAATTTTGTATACAGAATGGTATTAGAATAAAAAGCGCCCCACAAGATTCACTTTGAAAAAAGTTGTATAGCGCCAAAATACACCGATTTTTAAAGCCATATCGTCGCCTCAACGCCATTTAATTTTGTTTCGGACCTCTGCCGCCCAGAATTACAGCACCCAAAAGGACGCCTTTTGTTTTTGTTTGCCAGTTTTATTGAAGTCCCATGTAATAGGGGGTGAGCCTATTGTCATCAACCGGGCACAAATCCAGATTCCGTGGCTGCTACTAAGAAATTCCTGATGGGATAACCCAATAACACTATTATTCATAGTGTTTTTTCATTTGCATATACATTGTTTAATGTTAAGTGAAAGAGCTGACTCACCTTAATTACGTGAGACGTTTAAAGGGGGGGGGGGGGGGGTTGCGCCCAATATCACCCATTCTCACGAGGGAGAGAGTGGGGGTCACGGCAGATATAACTGGGTTTTAGTGAATTCAACGCAATCAAGCACAGATTACCGTATTTATACTAAACTACGCATTTTGATAAATCTCACGTGAGATTAGGAGGGAGATGAGGGGCTCAAGCCAAATCTCACGACATCCCACCGGGGGGGGGGGGGGGTCGAAAAATTGCCTCACGTAATTATTGGACGCCCCCTAACAAAAGCATCTTCTTGCTTAAAAGGTGATCTCCAAATCATGTGTGTGACAACTTTATGTAATTGAAATAAACAATTTTTTTGTTAACACTTTGCCCGACCCCGGGAATCGATCCCCACGCTTAGTAGTCGCGCTTGCTACCACTAGACCAACGAGCCAGTCTCACACATGCACACCAAAATTTCCACGCGAACGAAGTCGCGGGCAACAGCTAGTAATTAATAAGTATGTCGGATCCGGACATAAAATGAATCGGAAAACGCGTCAGTGGGCACTGGTGACATGACGCGACCTACTTACCAGTCTACCCACACCACAGCGTGCTTCTACAGAGCCCTGATGTTCAGCTCGAGGCGAGGGCGACAGTCAATGTCTGATCGCGGTGGAGTTGAGACGTCTTGGAACTGTATGTCATTGTGCCCCGTGTTAAGTTGTAATCTCAAGTAATTCGTTAGTTTTGCTAGAAACAGAGTATCGCACCCAGTGTGTTTTCATAGCACGAAACCCATCGTCTGCCCACATGATGTACGAGCTTTACGAAATAAATCCTGACATATACGACAAGTACAAATTAAAATAAACTCTGAAAAACAAAAATAAAAGGACAAATAGACTCCTTGTCAAATTATTAAACACTAGCTGTTGCCCGCGACTTCGTCCACGTGAAAATTTTGGTGTGCATGTGTGAGACTGCCTCGTTGGTCTAGTGGTAGCAAGCGCGACTACTAAGCGTGGGGATTGATTCCCGGGGTCGGGCAGTGTTAAAAAAAAATGTTTATTTCAATTACATAAAGCAAGCAGATGCTTTTGTTAGGGGGCGTCCATTAATTACGTGAGCTGATTTTTCGACCCCCCTCCCCCTGTGATGGGATGTCGTGAGATTTGGCTTGACCCCCTCATCTCCCTCTTAATCTCGCGTAGTTTAGTATAAATACGGTAATCTGTGCTTGATTGCGTTGAATTCACTAAAAGAATCATGCGCGTTCCACCTCCGTAATAGACAGGCGGGTTGTAAATTAAACATCTCTTGACAGGGGGTTCCCATCGCCCACAGTTATAAACCGAAATACCTTGGCATAACCTTAGACCGGTCACTCACCTACAATAACAACTGCCAAAATGTTAAATTAAAAGTGCATGCCAGAAATCACCTTTTACGCCGCCTTACATCCACAAAATGGGGGGCCTCTCCAAAAATTCTGCGAACCACAGGGATGGCGCTCTGCTTCTCTGCTGGTGAATATGCCTGTCCAGTATGGGACCGTTCTGCCCACGCACACCTAGTGGATACAGCCTTAAATGAGACGTGCCGCATAATTACTGGATGTCTTAAACCGACCCCGGTACGAATGCTGTATCCACTGTCTGGCATCGCGCCTCCCCAAGTTCGCAGGACTATAGCCAGCCGTATCGAGAGGACGAAACTACAAGCTGACTCACGCCACCCAATGCACAGCTACGTCTCAGTGCCCCAGAGGCTGAAAAGTCGTAAAAGTTTTCTTGGGTGCGTGAGCCCAGCTAGCCCAGTCAATTTCAACGCCTCCACAGCAAGATGCAATCTCTGGCGGGAGCGGTTTAAGCCCCCTGACAACTTCAACGATCCATCAGAAAATCTTCCACCTGGACACGAGTTGCCGTGGCCGACTTGGAAATCTCTAAACCGACTTCGAACCCAAGTCGGCCGGAGCAAAGACAATCTCTGCAGATGGGGATTCATGGACGGCTCAGACCTCAAGTGCGTATGCGGCGTCTCCCCACAAACAATGGCCCACATGCCCTTTCACCTGCTCTCTTGATGATTTATTTACTGCATCAGTGAGCGGGGTACGCGTGGCTGAGTTTTGGGCTAAACATATTTAAACATTTTGCCATCGAAACGCTAAGAAGAAGACTAAAAGAAAATAATTTGTAGAGAAACATGTTTACTCAATTAAACCCAGTGATATCTGCCGTACTTATTAATTACCAACCAAAAGGCTTAATACAAATTTTCATGGTTTGAACTGCAGACATGACGATTTTCGAAACAAACTTCATCCCCTATTTAACTCGCTTAGGGTTTGAATTTCGAAAAGCACTGAAACACATGGTTTTAATTCTTGACCAGATTGACAACCACCAATTTTTATGGTTTAAACTACAAAAATGATGATTTTCCATACAAAATTTCATCCCCTATTTAACTCCCTTAGGGGTTGAATTCCGAAAAGCACTGAAACACGTGGTTTTTAATTTTTAACCAGAATGGTAACCACCAATTTTTAAGATTTAAACTACAAAAATGACGATTTTCGATACAAACTTTCATCCCCTATTTAACTCCCTTAGGGGTTGAATTTCGAAAAACACTGAAACATATGGATTTTAATTTTTCCCCATAATGATAAACACCAATTTTCATGGTTTAAACTACAAAAATGACGATTTTCGATACAAACTTTCATCCCCTATTTAACTCCCTTAGGGGTTGAATTTCGAAAAGCACTAAAACACGTGGATTTTAATTTTTCCCCATAATGATAAACACCAATTTTCATGGTTTAAACTACAAAAATGTCAATTTTCTGTACAAACTTTCATCCCCTATTTAACTCCCTTAGAGGTTGAATTTGAAAAACACTGAAACACGTGATTTTTAACCAGAATGAAACACCAATTTTCATGGTTTAAACTACAAAAATGTCAATTTTCGATACAAACTTTCATCCCCTATTTAACTCCCTTAGGGGTGGAATTTAGAAAAACACTGAAACACGTCGTTTTTAATTTCTTAACCAGAATTGTAATCAGCAGTTTTCATGGTTTAAACTACAAAAATGTCGATTTTCCATACAAACTTTCATCCCCTATTTAACTCCCTTAGGGGTTGAATTTCAAAATATCCTTCCTTATTCTTTGTCTACATTATAAATCAAACCTCTGTGCAAAATTTCAGCTTTCTAGGTCTAAGGGTTTGGGCTGGGCGTTGATGAGTCAGTCAGTCAGTCAGTCAGTCAGTCAGTCAGTCAGTCAGGACTTCTCTTTTTATTAATATAGATTAATATAGATAACAAAAGTAACAAAACAGTTTCAACTTCACTTAATCAACATCATCATCATCATCATCATTTGAGCCGAAAGACGTCCACTGCTGGACATAGGCCTCCCCCAAGTGTCGCCACATTGACCGGTCCCGTGCGTCTCGCATCCAGCGGATCCCTGCAACCTTTACGAGGTCATCGGTCCACCTAGTGGGAGGCCTTCCAACGCAGCGTCTTCCGGTTCGCGGTCGCCACTCCAGAACTTTTCGGCCCCATCGGCCATCCGTTCTGCGAGCAATGTGCCCTGCCCACTGCCACTTAAGTTTGGCTATTCTTCGGGCTACGTCGGTAACCTTGGTTCTCTTGCGGATCTCCTCATTTCTGATTTGATCACGCAAGGAAACACCGAGCATACCCCTCTCCATTGCCCTTTGGGTGACTTTAAGCCTTCTGATGAGGCCCATTGTGAGCGACCACGTTTCGGTCCCGTATGTAATCACTGGCAACACACACTGGTCTTTCGTCTTGAGACACTGCGGTAAGTTGGACGAGAAGATACCACGCAACTTCCCGAACGCTGCCCAGCCGAGTCGGATTCGACGATTGACCTCTTTCTCGAAGTTAGACCTACCTAACTGGACCGTTTGTCCCAGGTAGACATAATCGTCTACAACTTCGAGTGTAGAGTCTCCGATCTTGATAGGAGTGGGTGTTACATGGGCATTCAACATGACTTTGGTTTTGTCCATGTTCATTTTAAGACCCACTCTTTCGGAAGCTCTACTGAGGTCATCGAGCATTGTACTGAGGTCTTCCATGGTCTCAGCCATGACCACTATATCGTCGGCAAACCGAAGGTGAGAGATGTACTCGCCATTGACGTTGATGCCTAGCCCTCTCCAGTCCAGAACCTTGAAGACATCCTCCAGTGCAGCGGTGAACAGTTTCGGAGATATGACGTCTCCCTGTCTCACACCTCGCTGCAGAAGGATAGGTTCCGACGTCTGGTCCTGAAGTCGGACTGACATGGTGGCGTTTTTGTACAAACTCTTCAGCACCTTGATGTACCGATAGTCGATTTGGCACCGTTGGAGAGACTGCAGTACAGCCCAAGTCTCGATCGAATCGAAGGCTTTCTCGTAGTCCATAAACGCCAAGCAGAGAGGCAGGTTATACTCTTCGGTCTTCTGTATAACCTGCCGCAGCGTATGTATGTGGTCTACAGTGCTAAAGCTTTTTCGGAATCCGGCTTGTTCGGGAGGCTGAAAATCGTCAAACCTGCGCGCGAGACGATTCGTGATGACTCTTGAAAACAGCTTGTAGACATGGCTTAGAAGTGAGATGGGCCTATAGTTCTTCAGCCGGGCATTGTCGCCCTTTTTGAAGAAGAGTACCACCACACCCCTGCACCATGCCTGCGGCGTTTTCCCCTCGAGTATGACGGAATTAAACAGCTTCTGAAGGGCCTTTAGTACCGGTTTTCCAACTGCCTTCAGGAGTTCGGCCGTAATTCCGTCATCACCCGGTGCCTTGTTGTTTTTAAGCTGTTTCAGAGCCATCCTAATCTCGTACAGGCTGACATCCGGAATGTCTTCGGTATAGTGTCGGGTCAGTCTAGCTCTTGGGTCGTTAGCTAGATTTGCAACGGGTTTGCTAGTTGAAGTGTACAACTGCCCATAAAAACTCTCGATCTCCCTCAGCAGCTCCGGTTTGGCGGATACGATAATCAACATAATACTTATTATTATTAAAAAATCAGTCTGTGACCCGCGTGGTGAGTAACATTAATAAAATAATTAATAGGTACAAATTAAAAGAAACTCAAATAATAGCCTTCTTGTCAAATTATTAAACATAACAAAACAATTTAACCAACATAAATTTAGCAACAAAAAAATACTAGGTTTTCTTTTGACACATAAAATGTGACCTCAAAAATAATATAGCATCTAAAGTGCAGTCGTTTAACCTGCTGCGAATTCGGTTACACTTAAGCGCAGGCCACACCGCCAGCTGGCGAGCGAGGCGAACGATGCCCTTTTCATACTTCGTTCGTCTCTTTCGATAGTTCGCGGTGTGAACCAAAGTATGAAAACAAGTGAAACGATGCGTCGTTCGCCTGCTCCGCCCGCCCGCCAGCTGGCGGTGTGGCCTGCGCTTTAATTCCTGCTGTGGAAAGAGCAAGCTCTGATTCGACGCTTTTATGGGGGAATGCACTGAAAGTGCTTGTAAGCGGCCTCCGTGTATCGTCCTCGTGAACCACTATCCTCGAATAACGCCATCTCCATTCGCACTAAACTGGGAATATCAGTTTCAGGCTTTCGGCTGAATAAAGCAGCCCCCGAATTACAATTTCTTATTATTCAGAAAATCCGGAGTCGATTTTCAAATCCGGATTTGGAAGTCTAGTAAAAATGTGCGGATATCCGGATTTTTCGGATTACGGATAGTCCGGATTGCATTCCCTAATCGGGGGGCACGGCAGTGCCCCCGCCAAGTCGAGCGCGAAGCAAACACTGCCGTACCATCCTTTACTGGAACCATTTCGCCGCATTTTCAGGCCCCTATTTGAGAACCTCTGGATAAGACCAGAACGCTGAAATTTTCGTCATCCAGTAAGCTATAATCACATACTTAAAATCCAAAATTTCAAGTCTGTAGGTCATTTAGTTCCGAAGTTAAGCGAAAGCAAAGTTTCGCATTTATGACACTCACTCACTCATGATCATCAAAATAGAACTAGTACTTCCCATAAACTCAGAGAGCTGAAATTAGGTACAGAGTTAGGGTTTAATGGCCACATAAAGGGAAAACTATAAAAACTAGGATAATCGAAGATCTGGAGTACCTGGTGAACCCTGATTAGAAAACACAAGAGCCCAACCAAACTATTAGAGATCGACATACTGCCTTTACAAAAAATATTCAACTTGGTGGGCCGCTTCATTTGATGTTAAAAATCGAAGGTCTGAAGTATCTGATGAAGAACCCTCAGCTGGTCTCAGCTGTATTAGAGGTATCTTTATGCAATATATTTAATATCAAGGATATCTGGATAAAAACAACCTGCATAAAGACGTATAACAACCAAACCAACCAACGGCCAAATAAATCAATATCCACGTTTCTACAAAAAGAAGTGAAATCCCACCAAAAACATTCTGTAAAAAACTAGCCAAGTCTTATGGAGCTGCTTGTTTATCTCTAAAAAGTAATGAAATCTAGACAAAGTCGTGTCAAGTCTAAGGTTCCTTACTGCGATTTCTTTATTATTATAGTTAATGTTGTGTGACTTGGCCGTTGAAGGGTTCACAAGGGTACAAAACCAGGTGCTCCATGACACCATTGCAACAATCTGTCGTCAGAACCACTACCCATTGACGATGGAAAATTGCCACTTGGAAAACGTTGATTCAATAACCAGTCAATTGTAGGCTTGATAAAGCTGCGTATTTGAATAATACTTATGTATAGGCGAGCCTGAAACAAACAGTATAAAAAATTATATCCAGTACAGACTGACTTCCCTTGTGTACCCTTCAACGGCCAAGTCACACAACATTAACTATAATAATAAAGAAATCGCAGTAAGGAACCTTAGACTTGACACGACTTTGTCTAGATTTCATTACTTTTTAGAGATAAACAAGCAGCTCCATAAGACTTGGCTAGTTTTTTACAGAATGTTTTTGGTGGGATTGATATTAAATATTATGTCAAAGTATTATGTCTATAAATAGATTCCTAATAAATCATTTGATTGATGTCACCGGTGTCCAATCTCAAACCAAGATATTTCACATATGTAATTTAAGAGCGGCCAACCCCTTATACTTTTCATACAAACGCTGTTACGTGATTATGCCTTGGTAACACATCTATCTTTGTTTTTTTTTTACTGATAGGTATCTTGTGCACTATATCTAGGTTTCTATCAAAGCAAAAAGTAAAAATTTGGAGAAACAAATTCAGTATAAGCCTCTAAAAATCTGCTATTTTGCACATATTTACCTAAACTTTGGCCGTTCATATTGTACTCATAAATTGTAAAAGTAAAGAAAACATTGTGATAGAAACCTTGCAAATGTAATGGAGATTTTAAATGACAAATATTAATTTCACAAACTTGTAAGCCTTATTCAAAAACACGTATCTCCTGGAACAAGTTTGTGAAATTTTCGAACACTATTTTTCGTTCAATGTTGTCGCATTAGGCGGTATGAGGTGCGCGAGAGACGATTCGTGCGGGGTCGGGGCCCTCTGAGACGGGGGAGTTGAAAAAACATCGCCGCTGTGGCTCTGGATGAAACAACAAGCTTTTCGACCATGCTCGCGATGACGATAGACAAACTGGGAAGGGCCCTCTTAATTGATATTACTATGAACAAATATTTGCAAGTTATAAGCAAGTACATGTAAATATGTGTATGTCCTATGCATACATAGATTACTTATTATCCCAGAAGTAAGATTCCGTGGGCAATTCCCGAACTCCACGCGGGCGAAGCTGCGGGCAGAAGCTAGTTTTAAATATCTAAACTACTTTTAAATATTCACTATTTACAAAAGAACGAGTAGGTACTTACACTTCCCGGTAACGGAGTAATTGTTCGAAGTGCAAGCCACTGCGTTGAATACACAAGCGAACACATTTTCATTGCTTGTCTTTAAATTTTAATAAGGTGTCTCTGTCTCCGAGGATACCGTACGATCGCCGGCGAATCGGCCAACCTCCTTGCCGGATTGCTGCCCTGGGATCTGGAGGCGACTGCCCTCCAGCGCGTCTATGAGTGGCGCGTGGAGGCGCAGCGCCGGGGCGAATCCCTGCTGCCTCGACAAGTCGAGGCGCGGCGGGAAGAGCTCCGGCGCGATCTCAGGGCAGTATGGAGGGAACGACTGTCGCAACCGAGGTCCGGGCACGCCGCAATCGCGGCGGTAAGACCCCTCTTTGAGGAGTGGCTGGATAGGCGTCACGGCGTCCTGACCAACCGCATGACGCAGGTCCTCACCGGACACGAAAGTTTCGGGAGGTACCTGTGTCATATGGGGAAGGAGGAAACGCCTGGGTGTCACCACTGCGAGGACCGCCCGGAGGACACGGTGGAGCATACGGT
Organism: Noctua comes; assembly: GCA_963082995.1. Lineage (NCBI taxonomy): Eukaryota > Metazoa > Arthropoda > Insecta > Lepidoptera > Noctuidae > Noctua > Noctua comes. Next base: position 18,575,878 of record OY720276.1, on the reverse strand, counting down.
GCAGGACTGCCCCGCTTGGGCAGAGCATCGCCGTGTCCTCACGGCGGCGATAGGCGGAAACCTCTCGCGCCCGGCATTGGTCGAGGCCATGCTGCGGGGCGAGACGGAGTGGGAAGCGGTCGCCTCCTTCTGCGAAGCAGTCATGCTCGCGAAGGAGGAGGCGGGCGCGTGAGGGAGAGGACAGCATCCTCCCTCCACCCCAGCCGCTGTGGTAGACGCCCACGGCGCCGGACGTCGGCAGACGATCTCCGGCCACCGTAGGCGCGAGCATGCGGGCGGCGAGTAATGGGCGACTCGCTGTCCGACCATGGACCATGCCCGGGTCGACGGCGCGTTGTGTTCCACGCGCGCCTCAAAGAGTGTCAGCATAATGACGGGGCCCTCCTCTAGAGGGCCAAAGCCTGCCGGGGTCGCGGGACTCATAGAATTACCGTGACCCTGGAACATAAAGGGCTACTGAAGGACACCGTGGATTTTAGTCAGTACAAGTCTGACAGTCCCTCCCGCTCTGCCCTGGGTGGGAGGACTCATTTGATGATTTTACCACGTTAAAAAAAAAAAAAAAAAGTGTCTCTGTCACTTCTTACGATATCGAAAGCGTCCACTATCGCAGTTATTAACGCGTCGCGTGTTTCGTGTTCCTCACGATACACCAGGCGCTTGAGCTCAGACCACAAGTAAAAGTCTAAGGGGCCGTCTCCACGAGCGAGATAATCGCGGCGATATTATCGTCGTGCCACGTATTTCTATACACTCTCCTAAGGGCCGTCTCCATGAGCGAGAGAATCGCGGCGATATTCTCGTATAGAAATACGTAATATCGCCGCGATTCTCTCGCTCGTGGAGACGGCCCCTAACGGAGTTAGGTCCGGGCTTCTTGCTGGCCAAGCCACTGGCTCGCCGAGTCCGGTCCAGCACTGGGGAAACACTGAGTGCAGTTGCTCTCGCACGGCGCGGTGACCATTAAAATTACAAATTACAACATAATAAACATACATAACAATAACAACAAATTAATTTTCATTCCGAGGGTGGCCCGCCAAATTCAAATTTTCGTACGTTTTTTTGCAGGTCAAAGTCAAGTTGTATGTTGATGAAAAATCAGTCGCGCATGTAACACTTATGTAGTTACAGAATTAAAATAAAAGTTCATTAAACACCCTTGAATGACTTTTTCATGAAATAATTATTGTGTGGGAAACGTAAGAAAATTTGAATTTCGCGGGCCACCCTGGCGCTTCAGCCTTTTCAATTGTAAGTATACAAGGATCTTTTGGAGCGTGGCTAAAATCAGAACTAACGATACCATTCCATAACTTCCGATTTTATTCTCATATGAAATAATCAATAATAAAACTAATATTAATATAAGAAAATAAAACATTTTGGAACATAACAAGCTATATAAACACACAATAGAAAATTAGAAATTATCTCTAGTAATTCCATTATCGTATAGGCGGCGCGCGGCATCTCTAAATTCGCAGACGACTTCGTTTTCGCTTTTCAGCAAATCCCAGCATTATTATATGTGACATACTTCACCACGATCACAAACAACAAAAGACGTAATGTTTCGGCTTCGGTGTTCATCACTGAACTTGACGCACGCTCGTCCCATCATAGACCTCATCTATCGCTTTCCATCAGGCGTGATCGAGGTCAAGAGCGGGCCCATTTTGTAATAAAAAAAAATTCCTATGAGTAGTGTATTTCACGAAAGCCATTTCAAACTAAGTGATCATCAATTTGATGTCCACTATGCTTATACAATCGCAATAATATAACTTTCGATACAAAAACGTCTGTCAAAATGAGTCCATCACCGACGACGGGCACCAATGACGTCATCCTTGATGGTCACTGGTCATAGCCAATACGAAACTAAACATTTGACAGCTGTTAATAGATGAACACTCCAAGGAACTTATATACTAACTGGAATGAGTATGTGCAACGGAAAGCCGTTCCGAGCGAGAAAAATATCTAGAGTGGATGGCATCTCTTTCTAATAGGGTATCCAATATTTTACTTACATTTGGGACAGTTTTTTTGTTATAACTTACTAGCACCCTGCTCGGCTCACCGTTTTGCATGGGTAACAGATTATTCAAAATTACGGGGTATAAAAAGATAGGGCGAAGCCGAAACCTACCCATACTGTAGAACTCTGTAATGGGATAGGTCTATAAAATAAAGAATACGTAACACTAATTTTCGTTCACGGTGGTCTACATGTTAGGTTACTTCATTTGTAAAGAAATTTTAAAGCGTACAGGGCTGCAATATTTACATAGATGAAGCATGAGCATCTGGCATATTCAAACAACTTAACATGTAGTATTTAATAAATTTATTTATCACACTATACATAATTAAATGTATGGCTTTATGTAATTGTTGGTTTTTAGTATATGTCAGTAATCTTAAATTTAAGTGCCAAGATGCTGATGATGGAAGACGGTTGCAAACTAGGCAATATAAAAAAGTAATAAAATAGTATTGAAAAAGTAAAGCTAGAATTCAAATGTTTATTTTCAAGAAGTTATTTTGTTAATATAAAATTGAGTAATTGATTAAGTTTTGCTAATGCATTATAAATAACAATGTTTTGAATTTTGTATGCATTTGCACAAGATTATAAATACCGATATGGATAATAGAATAGGCGTATTCTTTACAATATTTTCATGATCCCCGTTTACATATCTAAATCATTGTCACCCTAGTCGTAATTTGTAAACAAAATTTCAAGAACTAACCTGAAAAAGTAAATTTCATCCAGCAAACCCGTCATTATTACACCCCTTCACACAACTCGATTTCACGATATTTAAAGAGGAAGATTTCACTTAAGTAATGTAAAAAGAACTTGATAACGCAAAAATATGACTTCAGCTCGAAATTGTATCGGCCATATTGTTTGTTTATATGAGTGTCAAATGTTGCCATTCAGAAATAACTTAATTCACAAACAATTTAATTTATATTAAGCTTACTTTATTTTGCAAGAAATTATTATTTTAATATTTAGTATTTGAATATTAAATTAATTCCGTTACGATGTATGTGCTAGTTTAGCTATCAACGCGATTTCCGATTACTAAATTAAAAAAAAATAATAATAATAAATTTTTTGTTTACTGGCAATTGTTAGACAAGGACACAATCCACTCTAGGCATACTCTAGGTATCTTTCTCGCTCTGAAGTTTTCTTCCCCTTTGAATTAATTAAAGTAATATGAACTCTATGCGTTTGAGATAAAGTTAATTTTCAAACGGTTTTTTGATATCAAAATCTTGTTCGTACTCATTCCAGTTAATAATTATATAATTTCTATGAACTGTCAACAGAGACACGCAATAGCCCTTCTGGAGTGACTGCGATGCCAGCTTCTCCAAACGGGGTCTTTACCCACCCTGCTATAACTGCACGTGAAGCAGGTTTAGCCACACCTCTTCTTACCGTAATAATTATAGGCATTATTTAAATTTAAGTTTTTTTTTTTGCAAAAAAAGCAAGTAATTATATGACATTGGGCCCTTAAGTATGGAAAAATTACCCACGGCAAACATTAACGAATTATACCTTATTTTAAAGCCTGAGATGTATAGATATAACAGCGTGTGGCGCATTATTGTGAGTAATGGGAATATTGAGATATCCAGGAAAATATTTTATATCATAATAGAATATATTTTTTTGAGTTTTAAGATGTTCATATTTTGTTCTCAAATGGAGCTCAAAATAATGAACAATCACGGAAGATATCCCGTATAGTATAAGTTATTTGCAAACCAGTGTATGAAAAAAAAATAAATATATATCGTTATTTATTAAATATCACAACAAAATCATCATCGTCACCGTCGTTGTCATAATCTATGACAACGCGCCAATTACCGGACCACAGATAACATTTTTCGTTTTGATTTTAATCGATTCATCTTTAAAAAATGTGATAGCGAGTTAGCAAAAAGTGCAAACTATTCCTTGTTTGAGAGCTCATTTCTCAACATACCCATTAGATATTAAAAAAACAACACATTTTGGATGTACGTAATAATATCTAAAAACTACCATAGTTATGTTTAATTTATGTTTGCAAAAATTCGGTTAGCGGGTCAGAAAGGTCCCAACCCAATGTCCTTTAAACTGTCCTATTTTTTAATGATAGATCCCATGGACCTAGAAAAAAAGGCGGGTAGAGTATGACCGATAGAGGGGACGATAGAGTGGCGAACGCGTATCTATGTGTGTAGAGGGTTGCCAGATGGAGGAAAATTACCCAAAAATTTAAAAACAAAATATTTAAATTAAGTTTAAGACATTCGTCACCGTCCTCGGATTTTAAGTTTAATAAAACAAAATTGTAATAAAACATTCAATATAAAAATATTTACATTTATTAATATTATAATTAATTTACATTTATTTACGGCTTTTTAGATTTATTGGTTTATTTTTTACTAATATTGTCTTTTACTGTCATTCGCACCAGTTTTGCACCCAGTCATTCTTCAACACATCAATTGGAAAGGGACATCTATAAAATGTAATATTGATAATATTGAGAGTTTAGTATCATGGGACGCCAAAATAATTACTGGATGCAAGTATATGTATAGGTATAAATATGCAAAGGTAGGTAAATGAATTAAGGAACAACTCAAAGTGAAAAAAAAAAAAAAACCCATATTTAAGGTTATTTGCAAATTGAATAACTGGCAACACTGATTAGTTTCGTGTTTTGATAAATAAATTGAAGTAAAAACGAGAAATAAGGTGAATAAATTACTTACCTACCTATGAAAAGTTCCGTATGGTGTCGGACGTAAAGAATAGCACCATCCCATATCTTCCCGTGGGTGTCGTAAGAGGCGACTAAGGGACTTACCAGAGAATGGGCAGCAGCGTTCTCTGTGACTGTATAACAACCATACTGCGATCGCCAACCCGCCTGCCGAGCGTGGCGATTAAGGCAAAACCCCCCCAATGATGAGCGCAACACAAAAATGGCCCCTAGTACCCGGCAGCCCGTCTACCCTTGACTATGGTAGCGGTCGAGGTTACGGCGTGGCAAGGGGTGCGAAGAATCTCCGGAAGGGATCAGGCTGCCTATACCGACGACTTGACCGGGCAACATACAACACGCGTACACTCCGGACCGACGAGAAGATAACGGAACTCGAAGAGGAATTGAGCAGGCTGCGATGGAGTATTGTGGGATTATCTGAAGTCCGAAGAGAGGGGAGGATACGATAATCCTGAGATCCGACAACCTGCTCTATTTCCGAGAGGGTGACCGGCAGTCCCAGGGTGGTGTTGGGTTTATCGTCCACAAGTCCCTCGTGAATAACGTGGTGAAGATCGAGAGTGTGTCGACCAGGGTGGCGTACCTTATACTCAGAAAATCCTCGAGATATTCGCTGAAGGTCATACAGGTCTACGGCCCGACCTCGGCACACCCCGACGACGAAGTGGAGACCATGTATGAGGATATTTCTAAAGCCCTGCATGGTTTCAAAACTCACTTCACCGTTGTCATGGGGGACTTCAACGCGAAACTGGGCAAACGAGACGGGGATGAGCTGTAGGTGGGGCAATTTGGGGTTGGACGTCGGAACCACCGGGGTCACCAACTGGCTAGTTTTATGGAGAAGGAGGGCCTCTATATGATGAACTCCTTCTTCAAAAAGCGTGAGCACAGGAAGTGGACCTGGCAGAGTCCCGATGGTGCAACTAAAAATGAGATTGACTTCATCATGTCAACCAAGAAGCAAATGTTCAATGATGTCTCTGTGATCAATTCGGTGAAAACCGCTAGCGATCACCGCATGGTAAGAGAGGCGTGGAAATACCGGCAGCTCAATAGACAGATCTCTAAATCCTTGAAATCGACCTCCGCTGCTTTAATACCGAGCGTATTAAAGACGCTATTGAGCGGAATAAAGGCTCCAAGGTATTTTCAAGAGATCTGGTTATTGGGCAGAGCCAGCTCACAAAACTGAAGACCGACGACGGCAGGATCGTATCCGCCAAACAGGAGCTGCTGAGGGAGATCGAGAGTTTTTATGGGCAGTTGTACACTTCAACCAGTAAACCCGTTCGCAAATCTAGCAAACGACCCAAGAGCTAGACTGGCCCGACACTATAAACCGAAGACATCCGGATGTCAGCCTGTACGAGATTAGGACGGCTCTGAAACAGCTTAAAAACAACAAGGCACCGGGTGATGACGGAATTACGACCGAAATCCTGAAGGCGGGTGGAAAACCGGTACTTAAGGCCCTTCAGAAGCTGTTTAATTCCAACTCGAGGGGAAAACGCCACAGGCATGGTGCAGGGGTGTGGTGGTACTCTTCTTCAAAAAGGGCGACAATGCCCGGCTGAAGACTATAGGCCCATCTCACTTCTAAGCCATGTCTACAAGTTGTTTTCAAGAGTCATCACGAATCGTCTCGCGCGCAGGTTTGACGATTTTCAGCCTCCCGAACAAGCCGGATTCCGAAAAGGCTTTAGCACCTTAGACCACATACATACGCTACGACAGGTTATACAGAAGACCGAAGAGTATAACCTGCCTCTCTGTCTAGCGTTTTTGGACAACGAGAAAGCCTTCGATTCGATCGAGACTTGGGCTGTACTGCAGTCTCTCCAACGGTGCCAAATCGACTATTACATCGAGGTGTTGAAGTGTTTGTACAAAAACGCCACCATGTCAGTCCGACTTCAGGACCAGACCTCGGAACCTATCCTTCTGCAGCCAGGTGTGAGACAGGGAGACGTAATATCTCCGAAACTGTTGACCGCTGCACTGGAGGATGTCTTCAAGGTTCTGGACTGAAGAGGGCTAGGCATCAACGTCAACGGCGAGTACATCTCTCACCTTCGGTTTGCCGACGATATAGTGGTCATGACTGAGACCATGGAGGACCTCAGTACAATTCTCGATGACCTCAGTAGAGCTTCCGAAAGAGTGGGTCTTAAAATTAACATGGACAAAACCAAAGTCATGTTGAATGCCCATGTAACACCCACTCCTATCATAATCGGAGACTCTATACTCGAAGTTGTAGATGATTATGTCTACCTAGGACAAACGGTCCAGTTAGGTAGGTCTAACTTCGAGAAAGAGGTCAATCGTCGAATCCGACTCGGCTGGGCAGCGTCGGGAAGTTGCGTGGTATCTTCTCGTCCAACTTACCGCAGTGTCTCAAGACGAAAGTCTATGACTAGTGTGTGTTGCCAGTGACTACATACGGGACTGAAACGTGGTCGCTCACAATGGGCCTCATCAGAAGGCTTAAAGTCACCCAAAGGGCAATGGAGAGGGCTTTGCTCGGAGTTTCCTTGCGTGATTAAATTAGAAATGAGGACATCCGCAAGAGAACCAAGGTTACCGACATAGCCCGAAGAATAGCCAAACTTAAGTGGCAGTGGGCAGGGCACATTGCTCGCAGAACGGATGGCCGATGGGGCCGAAAAGTTCTGGAGTGGCGACCGCGAACCGGAAGACGTTGCGTTGGAAGGCCTCCCACTAGGTGGACCGATAACCTGGTGAAGGTTGCAGGGATCCGCTGGATGCGACTCGCACAGGACCGGTCAATGTGGCGACACTTGGGGGAGGCCTATGTCCAGCAGTGGACGTCTTTCGGCTGAAATGATAATGATGATGAAAAGTGATCCCCTGGCTTTTTTAATGGAATCACTATGGTTTTGACAGGTTTTCACTACACAAGACGGAATCTTTTATTATTCAACTCATATCATTACGCGGGCGCGGTTTGGGGAGTAACGGTGGGCAGTAGACTTACTGTGGTGTGGGTGTGTGCGTGCCGTCTTGTTTGTATTAGTGAGCTGACTTACTCTGGGACTCTAGGTGCGTCAGTAAATGTTTTCTGAGACGGAGTCCGCTCTTTTGTCTAGGTCCATGATTGATCAAAGTTCAAAAACCACATCAAACGTGTCCTTATTAAAAAAGCATACTACAAAATCAAGGACTACGTTGAAGATAAAGAAGTTTGGCCTTAGTTCCTTCTGCGCTTGCGGCCTCCCTGGTAGCTCATAAACGGCACAAATATGTGGATGTCTCTAACTATTCTCAATTTTTTTCTCTTCTTTCGAATCAGATTTTACAGTAATTTTCAAATCATTTATATCTTTTCCTCAAAATAGTTACAGCACTGATAACACTATTTGTGTCACTTGTTTAATTTAGTATTTTACAATATTTTCTTACCTTTGTATAGATTCTTTTTATCGATTGTTTGTGAATGTGTGGACATTGTAGGCTTTGTAGATTCCCAGCTGCTTGTTAACTTTTTATTTTGTTCTACATTTTTTGTGTAGTTAGCAACGACTTAAATTGTCGGGCCTACGCTGTCCCCCCATACTTAAGTACAAATGCTGTATCCATAATACTGTAACACCAAATGATTTGAAAAGAGTAACCATGGAGTTTCTTGCCGGTTCTTCTCCATAGGAAACGACCAACCCGAACCGTGCACCTTTATGTCGACGTTTTATAAGTGCCCATCGAGGCCTATGCGAAATAAAATATTTTGATTTTTTTTTTTTTGATCCTCTTTCTTTGACACATAAAATAATTCAAAGCAATCGATATTTCAATCTGTTTAGAATTACGCAAAACATGTTTTACATGTAGAAATTACGTCTGTTGGTTACTTGTTGGGCCCCAAAACTAAGAGAAATGAGCATTAAATATTTGAGTATTCTAGATAACAGGGGTATCTGGTTGCTGCCGCCTTGTTGTAAATGTGTAAATAAGAGCCAAGTAAGTGCAAAAGAAAACTTGAAAAAGATTATTTGACAAGATTTTGACCTGGCAAGAGTAAGTTACACACGCGCCACGACGAGGACACGTGGCGCCATCTATTATCAAAAGAACGTTATTGTTAATTTTCTCGAGAACAGTAGGTATTTTTTTGTGGGATCAAAGGAGTCCTACGTCAAGTCCATGCCTACGTCCGCAGCTGACAACGTTTATGCAAAATTTCAGGATGATCGGTACACTGGTTTAGGCTTGAAAATTGAAAATGTAACAAACAAACTTACTTTCGCAAGTATAATATTAGTTAAGATAGAATAGTTAGGAATATCAAAAGTTCGTTTTAATTTTTTAGTTTATTTTAGTTCCATGGTTGTTTATGGACTGAGTTGCCGTCAAGGAACTTATATACTAACTGGAATGATTATGAACATTTTGATATCAAAAAACCGTTTGTAAAAGAACTTTATCTCAAACGCATAGAGTTCATATTACTTTAAATAATTCAAAGGGGGAAGAAAACTTCAGAGCGAGAAAGCGACCATAGTGAATTGTGTCCTTGTCTAACAATTGCCAGAAAACAAAAATTAAAAACTTATTTTTTCTTTTTTTTTTAATATATTAATTGGACATCACGTTGATAGCTAAACTAGCACATAAGTCGTAACGGGATTAATTTAATTTATTCAAATTCTAAATATTAAAATATTAATTTCTTGCGTAATAAAGTAAGCTTAATAAAGGGTGTAAATAGAGGTCGCATGCCAGGAGGGTCATGGCTATCCGGATGATCCGAGGATACCGCACGATCGCCGGCGAATCGGCCAACCTCCTTGCCGGATTGCTGCCCTGGGATCTGGAGGCGACTGCCCTCCAGCGCGTCTATGAGTGGCGCGTGGAGGCGAATCCCTGCTGCCTCGACAAGTCGAAGCGCGGCGGGAAGAGCTCCGGCGCGATCTCAGGGCAGTATGAAGGGAACGACTGTCGCAACCGAGGTCCGGGCACGCCGCAATCGCGGCGGTAAGACCCCTCTTTGAGGAGTGGCTGGATAGGCGTCATGGCGTCCTGACCTACCGCATGACACAGGTCCTCACCGGACACGGAAGTTTCGGGTGGTACATGTGTCTGATGGGGAAAGCGGAAACGCCTGGGTGTCACCACTGCGAGGACCACCCGGAGGACACGATGGAGCATACGGTGCAGGACTGCCCCGCTTGGGCAGAGCACCGCCGTGTGCTCACGGCGGTGATAGGCGGAGACCTGTCGCGCCCGGCATTGGTCGAGGCCATGCTGCGGGGTGACACGGAGTGGGAAGCGGTCGCCTCCTTCTGCGAAGCAGTCATGCCCGCGAAGGAGGAGGCGGACCGTGTGAGGGAGAGGACAGCGTCCTCCCTCCACCCCAGCCGCAGTGGTAGACGCTCACGGCGCCGGACGTCGGCAGACGATCTCCAGCCACCGCAGGCGCGGGCATGCGGGCGGCGAGTAATGGGCGACTCGCTGTCCGACCATGCACCATGCCCGGGTCGACGGCGCGTTGTGTTCCACGCGCGCCTCAAAGAGTGTCAGCATAATGACGGGGCCCCCCTCTAGAGGGCCAAAGCCTGCCGGGGTCGCGGGACTTATAGAATTACCGTGACCCTGACCCATAAAGGGCTATTGAAGGACACCGTGGATTTTAGTCAGTACAAGTCTGACAGTCCCTCCCGCTCTGCACTGGGTGGGAGGACTCATTCAATGATTTTACCACGACAAAAAAAAAAGGGTGTTAATAGACCCTTAACACATCCGAAAGGCGATCATTTTTTTCTTCTAGACCATACCTGGGAACCTTCTAGTTACGGAGATATTGGGGGTCAAAATTCTAACTTATTCACAAGTTTTTTTTTAAATGCAAGTTTTTAATGTAAGATTTTACACACCTCCACGACCCCCGTACTATTCAATCCATCCATCGAGTCCTACCTTAAAACGTGATTTTTCACCCCAAAAAAAAAAGTCGATTCGCAGCAATAATTTTTGCGTAAAGTTACTTAGTTTGATGTACAGAATGCTTGGTTGACGGATATGTGAAGGGTCTGTTTACACCCTGTATAAATTAAATTATTTATGAATTAAGTTATTTCTGAATGGCAACATAGATGACACTTTTTCGTGCTCAAGTCATATTTTTGCGTTATCAGGTTCTTTTTACATTACTTAAGTGAAATCTTCCTCTTTAAATATCGTGAATTCGGGTTGTGTGAAGGGGTCTAATAGTGAGGGGTTTGCTGGATGAAATTTCTTTTTTCAGGTAAGTTTTTTTAACTTTGTTTACAAATTACGACTAGGGTGACAATATTCTAGATTTGTAAATGGGGATCATGAAAATATTGTAAAGAATACGCCTATTCTATTATCCATATCGGTATTTATAATCTTGTGCAAATGCGTACAAAATTCAAAACATTGTTATTTAAAATGCATTAGCAAAACTTAATCAATTACTCAATTTTATATTAACAAAATAACTTCTTGAAAATAAACATTTGAATTCTAGCTTTACTTTTTAAATACTATTTTATTACTTTTTTATATTGCCTAGTTTGCAACCGTCTTCCATCATCAGCATCTTGGCACTTAAATTTAAGATTACTGACACATACTAAAAACCAACAATTACATAAAACCATACATTTAATTATGTATAGTGTGATTATATTGCAGCCCTGTACGCTTTTAAATCTCTTTACAAATGAAGGATGTAACCTAACATGTCGACCATCGTGAACGAAAATAAGTGTTACGTTAAAGTAAAGAAACTTTATAGACCTATCCCATTACAGAGTTCTACAGTATGCGTAGGTTTCGGCTTCGCCCTGTCTTTTTATATCCCATAATTTTGAATTAACTGCTACCCATGCAAAGTGGGGAGCGGAGTGTTAGTAAGATACAACAGAATGACTGTCCCAAATGTAAGTTCAAATAATGGATACCCTTTTAGAAAGAGATGCCATCCACTCTTTAATTTTTCTCGCTCGGAACGGCTTTCCGTTGCACGTCATCATTCCAGTTAGTATATAAGTTCCTTGATTGACGTATTGTAATATTGACAGTTGACAATCCTGACAGAAGTCAGGTTACCATTTCCACTTCTGACTTCTGCCGGATTCAGCCCGTCATTCGTTCGCGTCAAATCGCGCCGGCATAATAATTTAATTATATTTTCGTTGCGGACGAATAAATACGACACGTTTTTTATTTTATCAGCTATTGTTCTCGATCATAAAGGAGAAACTGTAATAACTGCGGTATGTAAAGCGTTACCGTATATAATTGTAATATTCTAAATTTATTTATTGTTTATTTTCTTTTGTAACGCAGAGTCGTGCGTGACTTGCAAGAAAAATGGGAAAATTGCTACTAGTGTTCCTGGCCCTCGCCGCCACTTGCGTGTCTGGCTTTCTCAGGTAATTGAATGACCTATTTCAAAACAAATGTACACTTCCGTAGTCCTAAGTGTTTACAATTCGTCGCGATGCTTTTTCAATGTTTCTTGGTATGTTATTCACAAATTTTGTAAAAACGAAATTGCTGTACATACCTCAATAAGTAGAACGTGCACAATGGGCAGTCTTACTGCGTCTTGTCTGTATGTTAGAACTGTGTGTGGGGCCAATACACCAACTACTTAGTATATCTAAACCTTATGCAATGCAAGTTAGAGTAAACCAACTGTTTTAGAGTGCCGCTGTATCGCATGAAGACGGTGCGCAGGCACTTCCATGAGGTGGGCACAGACCTGCAGGTGCTGAGAATGAGGTATGCGGTGTCCGGGCCGGCTCCAGAGCCACTGTCCAACTACCTAGATGTAAGTAATACTTGCTGAATTACTATCAGTAAGTTATTAGAACACCAGTCATTCACAACAACATGTTTTTAAGACAACATTTTTCATGTGTTTGTTTGTATCTTCAAATAGCTAGTTTTTGTGATGTCTTAGTGTGTATTTATGATTTGATATTCCCGTTTTTGAGACAGTTGCAAACCTGCAATTTTATTATGCCTAACAAAAGTAATTGCCTTCTGTGTAAGTTAAAGAATTCAATATAATAATTGTAATATTGCTGAACTCTTGGCTTCAGTAACATTTTCCTGTTAGTTATATGTCCTTTGTAAATCATCATTTTAGTATGGCGTTATTATCTTGAGCTTTGTAAACTAAGTAGATAACAGATGATTAATTCAAAACAGTGAGGGACAAAGACCTGTATGTTTTGATTGATCAATGTTGAATGAAGGTTGCATCAAGTTCACAGTCTTGTATACATGACAATGTCACTGGAGTGACAGTGAAAGAGTAACCATGGAGTTTCTTGCCGGTTCTTCTCCATAGGAAACGACCAACCCGAACCGTGCACCTTTTTGTCAACGTTTTATAAGTGCCCATCGAGGCCTATAATATTTTGGTTTGATTTGATTTGAACTATTGGAAGCTCTCTGTGTCGCTCGTGATGGGGTAAACTTTACATGTTGTCGTGAATAGAAGGAGAAATGTTTGAAAGCGTGTGCCCTGTCGCGATAACCCCGCGGCGCCGCGCCGGCGGCGGTTGCGCGCGGCTTTTATCTCGCTCCGCGTCGGCGATAAAGTGTGGCCTCGCCGAGCAAACATGATCACTATGACGCTAAATTAATGACTACTTATTTGTTAAACAATATTTTGCCTTACTACGTTTGAAAATCATGAAAAGTTATTTATTGAAAAATAACTATGTATTGCTCATTTTGGACAATGTTTTCGAAATGATTCATATTTGCAAAATGAAAATGTGTTTTTTTGAATACTTTCCAGTTAAATAGTTGCTGCTAGTTGTATTGTACTTGACTATTAATAATTTTAGACTACCTACAGATAAAAGGAAAATTACAAATGACTACATGGGACCTGAGGCTGCAGATGCATACCTTTTTAGCCCGTCACAGACGTAGCTCTAGTATATATTAATATGAATCATGACCCTACCCGCAGCTATAATATATATTATAGCTACGTCTGTGACGGGCTTTATAATCATTATGTTTAGTGCAGCCATCTGCAGTAATTGGTTACCTGCTAGTACTAGGCCCTGTTGTTTTAGGTATTTAATTGCATGATGTGTAAGTGTACTCTATTAAAGCAGGTGTGTGAACATCTGTGAATGGGATTGTTGTAAATTGAATTATCTCATGGAACCATTGAAAATTGGTAACAAGGCTTATTCCCAGGAGCTCCAAATCCATTGTTCTCCAAACAATTTCTCTCCATACATTGATTCCCAACAGCTCCATAATTTTATTAGTTAAATAATAAAATACTAAAATTTTTCCCAGCGGCTCCAAACCAAATTGCGTAAGGTCAACAAAACACAAATTGCTACCATCAATGTTATAATTTCGTGGTAAGTATTTTAATATCACAAGTCGACACCCAAAAGCTAGGATAGACTAAAACTATAAAATTTAAAAGTAATAAAAACATCCTTAGACACATAGACAGTTACACAGTGTGATATGACATAGCTACCATAAGCGATACACAAACAAATCGTGTGAATTAACTTTTTAAAAATCACAGTCTCTGATTCACAAAAATACCTGCTGATCTGATGAGAATCTTATAAAACAATTGAAAGTCAGAGTTGCAAAAAAAAGAAATATAATAATATGTTTGTCTTCACAAATATATATTTTCACAATTTTGCAAATATAATTATTATATATAATTGCAGCTAACTCAAAATCTACAACAATTTTTCAAGGATTCCAATTTGGCACATACTTTTTGATTGACTTGAATAATAATTCATAAGTGCTTTGTGTTTTGTTAGGCAAAAGAGCAAAAAGTACTGGTATTATATTACTTTTAACGTCATTACTAAATAAATCAGCATGCAGTGTATAAACTTGATAAAATGGCTTTGGACTGCTTCTAAAAGTTCCATCAACAAAAAATATTTTTGCTCTTGTATGATTTCTTTACCTTCGGGCGTTGAAAATGCAAGTACTCGTATGTCTCCATTATAATCAAACAATAAAAAATCTTCAAACATATTTGGAACCTCAACATCTTTTGGATTTTTAAATACAGTTTTAGAAACGCCCATAACTTTATTTCTTAACCTATATAAAGAACTCTTAACACTATTAAAAGAAGGTACATCATTTATTAAATCGTATCTAGAGTCAACGTATTTCTTTACAGCCTCACTGTAAGCTTTCGTAATAGCTGTATGGTCATTTTTCACCCTTACTTGAATATCTTTCTTTAATGATTTTATTAGTGGACTGTGTAGTGAGCATTTGTGAGGATCTTTACGTAAAATTTGTGTTCCCAATATTTTTAATTTAGCACCGCAAGTTTTGCTTGATGTACAGGAGTACATTTGAGCACCATTTTTTAAATTATGATGAAGAAAATGATGACGCGAAGCCCTCACCAGTATTTGTTTGTTGTCTGAAAATAAAATAATTTTCACTTAAATATTTAGTATTAACACGGTGTACGCACGACGGCCAATCAAGCTTTACAAAACCAGTTTATGCGGATCTCTCATTGTATAGGAAATCTATACAAAATGAAGCCAAGTTATACTGGAAATGTACAGCTCCATGTGCTGTCGTGTGTCCATAATCCCATATTTAGGGAAGCAAAACCTTTTAAGTGATCTGTAGTGTTTCATGTGTGTAAATGACTTCAATGACTGCAGGAATTACTTTTTCAAAGTAATTCCTGCACCTTTATTTACGAACTTGGAGGGTTGTGTTGATGATTACAATTCTGTAACTACATACGTCTTACAGTCGCGAGCAATATTTTAATCAACATACAACCTAGCACTGGCCTGCAAATTGCAAAAAACGTAAGAAAATTTGAATTTCGCGGGCTGGTTGGAGCATCCACCTTAAACAAAGTCCGTGAGTTGGCAACCCTGCAGCGGCGACTGCCATAGACCATAGATAATAAAATATATTAATACTCGAGAAAACGCAGCACAAATTATTAAATTGGTATTATAAATGTAATGTAATATTACTAACAATCATGTAGTTCTTATAGTTAACATAGAGTCATATTATATCAAAACAAATGTACAAAAGATGTAAACGTTATTAATTTTCAGAAAGTAAAAGTATGCAAGTAATGGAATGCAATAGAGAATAATGAAAGTGTGCATTAATATAAAATTAAACTAACATACTTATACTAATTAATTACCTATATTAAAATCATACATTATAACAATACATGTCGCGGGTGACAATTTGGTACTACTTTTATGCTAATAAGAACGCTGCAGGATTCGAACGCAAGTCACTCCCTATGTTAGTTTTTCCCACATGTAATATAATTATCATATTTTAATGACAATAATTAGGTCCGATTTATCAAGGCGGACACTGTCCTAGCTATAACGGATAACACAAACGCGACGCATTTTGCACTTAAGTTCGGCTTAAGCAATAACATAAATAAACTTTATTCCTAAATTATAAATCATTATTAATTATTAATAAATTATCAACTAGCTTTCGCCCGCGTTAACATTCACATTTATATTAGTAAGATAGATTACATCAAAATTATAACCAACTTGTAATTTGCTTTCGCACGCATTAAGTTTTGTAAAGTACTTTCTGCGACATTTTTTTGACAGGCCAACCTCAGTGAAAACGTTTAACTTACATTCCATATATGTAGCATACCAATAAAAACGTAATTTAATAATATATGTACATACCAGCTCCAGCAACGAATGTATATTCTGTGGATGTGGAAGATCCAGCAACAGCGCCATCTTGGTTCTCACTCATTATCTATGAATTTGCATAAACATGCATCAATTGTAAGGGCGCATGGTCAACTATCCTATTTCGCTATTGTAGATGGACAGTGCGGTAGGGCGCGGGGGTGGGGATGAGAGGTTCGACATTGTCGCATTACTCCGGTACAAAATCATAAATTAATTTTATTGTAAATATATAATTTTTTGTGCAATCTGTACTTGAAAATTTTTGGAGCTCATGGGCTCAAGATTTTATTTATTATTATTATATTGCTTTTTTAATTTGGAGCCGCCGGGAATAAAATTCTGGAGCGCCTGGGAATAAGCCGGTAACAATACATTATTATATCTGTCACCGTAAAATTGTAAATACCGTTAGGTTATAATCTATTGAAGTGAAACCGTCAAATTGTGAAATGGCATGCGACGAATCGCACCTCGCGCGCTGATTGGTGTCGTGTCATATGCCCCGCGCCGCCATATTTGTTTCAAATTCAAAATCATTTATTTGGTTAAGGTTCGTTCCGTCGCATGCTATTTCATATTTTGACGGTTTCACTTCGATAGATTATAATCTACCGAAAAGTAATGCGTTAAATTGTAAAAAGTATGTAACGGTTCACAATCTTTCGACAGATTACAATCTCGCGAGATAGATTATAATCTAACGGTTTTTACAATTTTACGGTGACATATCTACAGAGAAAAACCAGACTACTTCAGATAAGCTATAGAATCAGGCATAACATCGGAAATCAATGAAATTAAATATTATGTTGTTAGCCTACTTCCATATTCATATATTTTGCATTCCATATTGTAAAAAATATGTTACAAAGGGCTTAAATCTTGGTACATAAATATGGACCCTTTATAGGCACAGCAAAGTAGGAGAGACGAAGAGGGCTTTAATTTTAATAATTAGTTGGTATACAAAAGTAACAATATTTAAAAAACTATTTAGTGAATCATAATAATTTAAAATTTGTCATTTAGATATTCATTATTAGTATAAAAAGCATTTAATTTCAATTTATTTATGAATGTTTGTTAATTTTTAATGGGTGCTAATTAAACAGGCTTCTTTTTAATGGCTTTATTCGCCTCCAAAAATTTATGTTGACTTCTAAATTACTAAGTCAGCCACAATTAACGAGCATCTAAATAATACTATCCTAGCCACTAGTTATCGTCTATGTAAACCACTCTAAATACAACTCAGCAGTCAGCATGATGGTTATTTTTTAGCATCTAAATTTGTAACATGCATTCTAACAGTAAACTTCTAAAATACTATTAAATGACATCAAAAAATATATTTATTTAGCTTCTAATTTTTTAACTCAGTACTCAAGACCCTTGTATTTGGTTTACAGTTTATATGTGTGGGTGAAGTCATAGTTATGCACACAAAATTAAATTAACTTGGCTTGCTGTACGAGCCGGTAATATTCATACTATTATTGTGTGAGTAAACATATTGTACCCTACACGGGGTTTATTTTTTTATCTTTACGCTTGTCGGGTACACTGGTAAAAATAATATAAACGGGTTTACAATAAAGCCCAACATTTTATACTAACTTAACATGGTAACCATAGCCGATTGGTGTAAGCGCTTGCGTTAGCTAGTGATCTAACCTCGACGACGCGAGTTCGAACCCAACTGAGGAATTATTTTTGCTACTTTTTACTTTTTGTTTTTTAATAAATTTATTTTGTGGCCAATAAAATTACTCAAGCAAAAAGTAATTAAATATAACCAATGAAATAATTTGATTTTTTTATTAGATAAACATTGGTATTGTTTGCTTAGCTTATCGCTTGGGTCATTAGCAAATTATCCGTCTCGTTTCTTCCAATATGTTCCTTCCTTATATTGGTTGTTTTAAGGTTCAATTTGGTGGGGGCTGTATGTTAGAAAAAAAACTTGTGTGGCCGATACAATGATTTAATACACTGTTGTTTACCTGTTTTTTTGACAAAGACAAAGTTTTTTATTGGTAAGGATTGACGTAAATAATTTGTCAAAGTAGGTAGGTATATAAATTGAATCAAAGTAAAATTAGAGTTGAAGTGAATCAACATGTTAGATAGTAAGAAATTATGACAACTTCTAATCGCATAACAATAACATCACTTCACCATACTTTCAATAATTTACGAGTTGTGCTTTTAAAAAAAGTTTTATACCTACCTACTTATTACTAAGTTTTGTATTTGTTCTAATTTGCTTAACAAATATGAACATTATTTGCATAAAAATAAGATTCATATTCGTCTACTAATTAAAATAAATTCGACTAATAATGAGTCGGCAATCCTTCGTTTTCTATTACTCCTTGTAACCTTCTGCTCATGAGATCTCACAGTTTGTAAGCACACTTTTATGCGGGTGGACAAGAAGGGATCAGCCTTGTGCCTTGCCACGATGTCGTAGTGTCGAGTCGATGAATTTGCCTTTGGCCTAAGATGTTCTACGTCTCCAAAATACGCATATCGGCGGACCCATAACTGCACGGTTCTCCCCTGTGGATAAAAACAGTATTTATAATACTTATAATAATAACTAATATTATAATAAATAAACACTATATTTTTATACTATATTTACACTATGTTTATTCAATATACTTATATATACCTAATTAATATTACTTATAATAATACAATACATAAATATAAGATATACACTGACATTAGCAAACATTATAATCTATTTTTATTTACGTTATTCAAAGGCTTTTCTTTAATCTGTCTAAAGGCTAAATCAAGCTAATTTTATCATAATCATCATACGATTACAAATTAAAAAAAAGAAACTATAATAATTCAGTTATGATAATATATTATTATAACTATGGTAGGTATTGCACTTAAGTTACATTAATTATTTATTCCTAGTAAACATCCCTTTCAATGTTTACTAGGAATAAAGAGAATAGAGGAGTTAGTTAAATATCTAACTGTTACTCACCGATATCATTAAGCGCCTTGTAATTTCACTTCTTCTCATCGATACGCTAATCGATAACAATTCAAATTGAGTCAGCCCAAAATTTGGCGACGAGTCTGGCTCTTTCAGTAGCGTCCTGTGATGCATTTCACAGGAGCAAACAACAGAACAGGCAGGACACGATATAAAGCGTCCCATCGTTTGTTAGGCAGCACCACATTTACACTCACAATTTCACATAATTTAGATACGTTTTGCTCATCCAAAACAACGATTTCCACCTCTTTGAACATCGATAAATGTTGCATGGTTGGATCCACAGAAATAAAACCACACACATGCTCAAGAGTAGTAATCAATAAACTCAGTAATGCAAATACTCGTAGATTGACAACTAAGAATGCTCATTTTTTATAAATGAAGGTGTTTGAAAACAATTTTTTTAAATTGTCGGTAGTTGTTGTCTAAACAGTCAAAATCAAATAGCCTGAGAGTTCAATGTTTGTCTCAAACGTTGGAATCGTTATAAATTCTACTCGATCTTTAGGTTAAGCCGTGCTTGCCTAGGTTGGTCTGTGGATGGGTGACCGCCAATTACACACCGAGTTTCCTCCTTAAGTAATGTTTTAACAAAATAATGAATACAAAAAGAATATACTATTGCATGCATGATTTGAACTTACGACTTCTCGTTCAGTGACCAAAGACTATAGCCATTGTGCCAGGATTGCTATAGTAACATCATGCAAAATATTATATCTCCTTCAGCATCATAAGTGAATGATGACTATATATTGGTATATGGTAATTGATGTGCCACACGCACACTAATAAAAACTGAGCTCGCTCGTTTTATTTTGTGTTTGTGTGCATAACTATGACTTCACCCACACATATAAACTGTAAACCAAATACTTGGGTCTTGTGTACGTTTAAAATGTATCTCATCCCATATTAATTGATCGTCAAAATTTTGCTAAAAATGTCATCAAATAGATTAAATGACATCAAAAAATATATTTATTTAGCTTCTAATTTTTTTAACTCGATACGTTTAAAATGTAACTCATCCCATATTAATTGATCGTCAAAATTTTGCTAAAAATGTCATCAAATAGTATATTGGCCGGTTCACTAATGTTTTACCTAAACTCCTTTCACAAATTTTTAGTTTACAACCAACGTTTCATTTACTATTTATTTCAAAAACAAAGTATTCCGCAGATGTTTCATTTTACAAACAATCACTTTACACGCATTCCTTTGGCAAACGCTTCGCTTTACAAATGTTGATATTTAATCATTTATAAATTTTTCGTTTAATACATATTTTGATTCTTTTCGGCAAAATCACGTTTCATCTAAATATCACTTTATAGTAAATATTCTAAACCAGTCACAAAGTATTAAGCTATTTTTTTGGGTAGTTTCGTAAGTTTTTAGTGCAGAAATTCACCTAAAGTCCAAGGTAAATAATATCAATATTGTAATAGGCATAGTCTTCGTAGCCCCGCTGCGTGGGGCTCCTATTTCTGTTTGCAGGGTTTAAAGTAACTTAACCTAACCTAAAGTCGGGGTGCCCCAAGTCCCGAACTCGCTTCGCTCGCTCTTGATTCCTAAGTATTTGTTGTGCCGTTAATTAAAATTACCGTTGTGCCTATTTAAGGAGTTGAATTTTTATGAGATAAACGTTTTTATTTCAAACGGTGTTTTACGAGATGACATGTTGGCTGTCGTTTGGCGTACTCGCGCCAAATCATGCAGTGGTTATTTTCACGATAAAAGAATATGATACACATGCACAACAAATACACACACATGCATACATGCACATGCTAACTTATAATAAATGATGCTTTCTGTAGAAGCTTGAATTATATTTTTTGAGGACATTGTGTTGAAGCTGTAAAATGTAAAATGGTGACAAGATGTAAAATCCGTGACCGAGTTAGTAAATTAGGTGGCAATGGTGGTAAATAAGAAGGACAAGTCACAATAATTGATGATCTTTACTTGACGCTTTCTATAGAATATTTAGATGGCGTTGTAAAAAAGACGAATTAGTTTATTAGAGGCTATGTCATTTTCCCGTTGCTTAGTTATAAAATTAGAAGTTTAATCACGTGGCCAATAAATAATTTTGTGGTTAGACTTATAATTTCCCATTTTTAATTATTTCCGGTAATCTATATACAGGAGCTCGTGGCTAAATAATAACAGCCGCTCGGGTCGATGTTTAGGTTAAGCTGTGTTGCCTAGGTTGGTCTGTGGATGGGTGACCACCCATTACATATCGAGTTTCCTCCGTGCCTGGGAAAGCACGTTAAGCCGTTAGTCCCGGCTGTCATTTGTAGATCTTTGACAGTCGTTATAGGTAGTCAGTGGCCCAAAAAGTCTGACAACCAGTCTTACCAAGGGGTATAGTATTATCTAGTACTAACTGGGTTGTGGAGGTCAGATAGGCAGTCGCTCCATGTAAAATACTGGTATTCAGCTGCATCCGGTTAGACTGGAAGCCGACTCTAACATAGTTGGGAAAAGGCTAGGCAGATGATGAATCAATATGTATAAATAAAAAAGTAATTGAAAAAACTAAAAAAACCCGACTGATAAAGTTGAAAAGCATAAAACAAGCACATTTTAAATTAAACAAAAGTTGGAAGCAGGCGGGGCCTATTTGAATATAAAATTATGAATATGGAATGGGTCCCATTCATTCATTCATCATTCATTTCAGCCGAAAGACGTCCACTGCTGGACATAGGCCTCCCCCAAGTGTCGCCACATTGACCGGTCCCGTGCGTCTCGCATCCAGCGGATCCCTGCAACCTTTACGAGGTCATCGGTCCACCTAGTGGGAGGCCTTCCAACGCAGCGTCTTCCGGTTCGCGGTCGCCACTCCAGAACTTTTCGGCCCCATCGGCCATCCGTTCTGCGAGCAATGTGCCCTGCCCACTGCCACTTAAGTTTGGCTATTCTTCGGGCTACGTCGGTAACTCTGGTTCTCTTGCGGATCTCCTCATTTCTGATTTGATCACGCAAGGAAACTCCGAGCATAGCCCTCTCCATTGCCCTTTGGGTGACTTTCAGCCTTCTGATGAGGCCCATTGTGAGCGACCACGTTTCGGAATGGGTCCCGCCTGCTTCCAACTTTTGTTTAATTTAAAATGTGCTTGTTTTATGCTTTTCAATTTTTCAGTCGGGTTTTTTAGTTTTTTCAATTACTTTTTTTATTTCCAGCTTTTTAGTTTAGTAACTTGAAAGATTTCGCTGGCGATTTAATCTTTTTTTATTGTACTGTGCGTGCCACGGCTATGCCACCCGGAAGGAAAAATATTGTTTTTAGAAGACTTGATTTACTTATCTTTGCATGGTGAATGTCTGAAATAATAGGTACGTCTTAGTTCAGTTTGTCTATAATTCATTTTCTTGAACAAAATCTATACATATAAAATTCGAAGTCCTGACTGACTGACTGATATATCAACGCACAGCCCAAACCGCTGGTCCTAGAGACATGAAATTTGGAGGGTGAATTCTTTGTGAAGAGTAGGTATACACTAAGAAAGGGTTTTTCAAATTCCACCCCTAAGAGGGTGAAATGGGGCGTTGAATTTTATGTAAAACTTTCTATTCTCAGGGATCTTTTGACTTGAAAATTTATGCACATACTCTTCAGTTAAAATTAAATCATTAAAATCATCTATATACAATATTTAAGGTCCTTCCGTGTGGCATAGCCGTGGGATACCCTGTTTTTCTCCCTTTTTATACGATTTGGCACTTTGAATTACTTTTAAACATATAAGTTAAATATATATTTGTAATCACCCTTTAAACCCCCTTCATTTTGATACCCCACTCGATGGTACAGGTTGAAAAAAATAATTTGAACTCCACGATATGGCACCCGAAATCCACCATTTTTCTTTGTTTCTTTATTTTAATGTAGCCAATGACACTCGCGCTCCCAAGACGAACCTAACGACGTACAATTTATCCAAATCCGTTCATCCGTTTAAGAGTTACGAGGGAACATAGAACTACTTTTGGGCTTCGCCGCAGACGGGTAAAAAGAGAAGTCCTGACTGACTGACTCATCAACGCCCAGCCCAAACCCTTGGACCTAGAATGCTGAAATTTTGCCGGAGGTTTCCTTTATAATGTAGACAAGGAATAAGGAAGGATTTTTCGAAATTCAACCCCTACGGGAGTTAGTTATAGGGGATGAAAGTTTGTATGGAAAATCGTCATTTTTGGAGTTTAAACCATAAAAATTAGTTTTTACCATTCTGGTGAAAAATTAAAAACCACGTGTTTGAGTATTTTTCGAAATTCAACCCCTAATAGTTAAATAGGGGATGAAAGTTTGTATGCAAAATCGTCATTTTTGTAGTTTAAACCATAAAAATTGGTGGTTACCATTCTGGTTAAAAATTAAAAACCACGTGTTTCAGTGTTTTTCCAAATTCAACCCCTAAGGGAGTTAAATAGGGGGTTTGTATAGAAAATCGTAATTTTTGTAGTTTAAAGCATGAACATTGGTGTTTATCATTATGGGGAAAAATTAAAAACCACGTGTTTCAGCGTTTTTCCAAATTGAACTCCTAAGGGAGTTGAATAGGGGATAAAAGTTTGTATGGAAAATCGTCATTTTTGTAGTTTAAACAATGAAAATTGGTGTTCGTCATTCTGGTTAAAAATCAAGTGTTTCAGTGTTATCCGAAATTCAACCCCTAAGGGAGTTAAATAGGGGATGAAAGTTTGTATAGAAAATCGTCATTTTATAGTTTAAACCATGAAAATTGGTGTTTATCATTATGGGGAAAAATTTAAAACCACATGTTTCTGCTTTTCGAAATTCAACCCCTAAGGGAGTTAAATAGAGGATGAAAGTATAAATGGCAAACCCGTTAGTTTTGTAGTTCAAACCATGAAAATTTGTACTAAGCCTTTTGCTAGGTCACTCACTCACTCATCACGAAATATCGAAAACCGCTTGACGTATAAACTTAGAATTTGGCAGGGAGGTAGTTAATAGTTAGTAGACGTCCTCTAAGAACGGATTTTGCGACACGGCCGGATAAAGGAGATCTAAGGGCTCTCGCAAGTTTGTATGGAAGTCCCTAATTTTTTGTGCTACAAATTTCAAATTTGGCAGGAAGGTAGTTTATAGTTAGTAGACGTTCGTTTAGAACGGATTTTGCGACAGGGTTGGATTAAGGAGGCCTAAGGGCTCTCGCAAGTTTGGATGAAAGTCCTTAACTTTTTGTGCGAAAAACTTAATATTTGGCAGTGAGGTAGTTTATAGTTAATAGATGTTCGCTAAGAACGAATTTTGCGACAGGGCCGACTTATGGAGGTCTAAGGGCTCTCGCGTCCTTTGGACATACGACATTTGATTTAGTAAGAAATTTTACCGAAAAAGCTTCTCGGAATAAAATGACTTTAATAAATGAACGGTATTAAAATGGTTTAAAACATTATCTAATTTGTAATTTTAAAAAAAAACACTTCCAAAAATACGTTTCACTCACTAATTTAATATCACTTTCCGCCATGGACAATTGAAATAGAAACATCTTTGTTACCTCAATTTAGAAGAGTATGAAATAGTTTAAAGAAACTGTATAATATATCCTGAAGTGTCGCATCAACCCTTCTATAGGAATCTTCTTGGTAAGTCTGCATCTATAGAGCAGAACACGTAGCCAGCTCAGCTGTCAGAGTTATGGAGGGTTGTTTCACCGAAAAGATGTTGTTTAATCCTTTCAAAATGGAATTTTGTCCTCGATACACGGCAGCGTAGGGTAACCGCAAGGGTCTGAAAAATTACGACCTTAATCCACTGGGGACATTGTGTAACACGCTCTTGCAGTGACTTAATTTAACAAATAATGGCCATTAGGCACAAATACACAGAAACTATGATGCTAGTAAGTTATCATATTGTACACGAATAAAGTACCATAAAGTACACGAATCATTCACAATCAAATATGCCAACTGTCTGAATATTTTTTCAAATTTCAAATTAGCAGTTAAAAAGAAAAAATTAGGCTTTTTTTAACGTGGTAAAATCATCAAATGAGTCCTCCCACCCAGGGCAGAGCGGGAGGGACTGTCAGACTTGTACTGACTAAAATCCACGGTGTCCTTCAGTAGCCCTTTATGTTCCAGGGTCACGGTAATTCTATGAGTCCAGGCTTTGAGGTTTCTGCAAAAAGGCTTATATGTATGTAGAGGCAACTCTACAATACGTACTTATTATTGTTACCAAGAGATGCAACTAGGCTCGGGAGCCCAGTTAGTTGTATTGTATGAAACCTGAATCAATGTACTCTGAACTCTGACTCATGTTTGTTTATTGTTGATAAAGTGTACTACAATGCAGCTGCTGCACTAATAGAAAACATATTATTTCATTATGACTGAGTAATGAAACAGTATTTATCATTAAAGGCCGGATGTGGTCAAATAGCTAGGTAGCCACCATACACGATGACAAAGCTTCCTTGATGCTCTTCTTTTCGTTTCGACGATATATTAGATGAATTGCAGCGGCGCGCGGCGTTCGGGACGTTGTTTAGGTCGCAATGGTGCAGGAGAACAGACACCTTGGACATTCCAGCAGGTAGTAGTCTGATCTGGAGCGCCGCACCCGCACTGTGTTGGAAGAATCTATAATACACCAATTAGCCAGATTATGTTTACAACTGCCTACGTGGGCGCGCAATCGATGGAGTGCTTTCCAAATAGGCCACTGCAGTTCACGACCGGAACTTCCATGTTTATAATACACAATCATTTATTTATTTATTTTTTTAGGATCTCCAACAAAGGATGTACACAAACACGAAATAAATAATCGACGACAAAGTATCACGTAGGTGTACTCCTTGGTACACCCTTTCTTCTCCTAAAATTGTTTGTCCGAAAATCATTATCCATAACACGTATGCTACAAACTTCAGTAACCATAATGTTCAAAATCCCGAAATTTTGTTTAACATAATTATCTTTAGTTCTAAAAGTATTCTGTCATAATATCGAGTACTATAATAATTGAATCTCCTAATTTTACATGACCTAAAGTCATATGTCCTAAGTATTGTGTTAAATAATGTGTATTGTTCCGAATGTTCATTTATAATAATTTTTTTAGTCTAAAACATTTGTTAAAAATTAGGTTTTAGTGACAGAAACGAATCGCTGTAAATCCGACTCCACGCAGTCTTGTCTGCTCTACCCCTAGAGTGTAATTTAAAATCGCGTAGGCGTGGAGGGGCGAGGCGGCTTGCGAGTTGAGGAGCAGGTGGTTGTAACACTCGCCGCCGCGGCTGAGGCTGGCCGGCGAAAGTTGCGGTGCTGAGCGAACCCATCTGCGACGTTAAACTCGCGTGGGACCGCCGGAGCCCCGCAGCGCCGGAGCCGTGACAGAAACCATGCCTGCTGCATGTTGCTTGCTTGCTTGCATGCTGCATGCTTGCTTGTATGCTGTGTGCTTGCTTGCATGCTGCATGCTGCGTGCTTGCTTGCATGCTGCATGCTTGCTTGCATGCTTCATGCTTGCTTGCATGCTGCATGCTTGCTTGCTTACAAAAACCACATGTTCACAATCAACTGCTTTATTGAGTACATGTATAATATATTTATTTATGTATAATAAAAAAATATAAGAGGGAGAAGTTCATAGCAAAAGCTTTGTTCTACAAATTTGTTCTAAGAATATTATTATAATAAAAAAAACATTATGTAATTTGAATTTAGGACTTATAACTTTTATTGAAACCGGTTTTATGTCTTTTGTATGTTATTGATTGTAATATTTATGACAAACGGATTTAGGACATATTATATTTAGGGAATTCAATTTTATGGCATGTGTTATTAAGTTCGGGTAAGTTATCATTCGGACAAATGATGATTAGGACAAAAAAAGTTATGGCACTTTAAATTATAGATAAAAAAGTTAGGTGACACAATAGAGAACCGTACTCCTTCACTTACAGGAGACCACAGCATGCTTAATAAAATGTATAACTAAGCTAACAAAGATATAGTAGCATTTAAAAAATAAAATCAAAACATATTAAGGTAATAACATTAAATTGGAAAAATAAAATGTATATCATGTCATAAGAAGGGATCAGAATAGGTACAGTATAAAGTACGTGCTGGCAGCAAGGAACAATTTACTCGGTTCAAAAACGTGAGCTCGCGTAAAGTCAGAGAAAGTGCTACTATTAATTTTCATGAACTAAATTTTAAATAAAATGTTAAATTTCATGGTTTTCCTTTTATTTAAGATGCAATGGTATTTAAGAACAAAATATCCTTAAGATTAACCCTTTCAACCGTTATTATAAAATGCATACAATATGTGTTTTGTTTTTTCACATTTGGCGGGTTCAATTCTCGGTCTAGGCAGGCCATTATTTTAAAATCATTGAACGCAGTTCAAATTATTTTTTTAAATCAAAATGAAGTCTTCTTTCAGTAAAACATCCTATATACAATATTTAAGGAAGTTTATTTCGTGTAGCATAGCCGTGGGACGCCCAGTATATGAACCTAAACGTATGCATCTGGTGGTGATGTGTTGTTTGTGTGACAGGCACAATACTACGGGCCTATCACCATCGGCTCGCCGCCGCAGAGCTTCAAGGTGGTGTTCGACACGGGCTCCTCCAATCTGTGGGTGCCTTCTCAGAAATGCCACTTCACCAACATCGCCTGCTGTGAGTATACACCCTCACTCCTACATGCACCATAAATGGTGTAAATAGACCCTTAACATAGCCGAAAGGCACTTATTCCCCCTTTCCATCGAGTGCTACCGTATAACGTGATTTTTCACCCCAAAAAAAAAAGTCGATTGCCAGCAATCATTTTTGCGTAAAATTACTTAGTTCGATGTACATAATGCTTGGTTGACGGCTATGTGAAGGGTCTGTTTACACCCTGTATATGTACTTGAGTTAAGATCATTTACATTCCTGTGCCATTAACTCTGCCAGCTAAGTTAACAAAGCTACTAAATAACTATGCTTGGATAGCTAGTCATGTTGAGAGGATGACTGAAATTAAAGGCAAAACGAACATAACATAAGGAATTTATAAGGCTAGCAGTTGGTCGGTGACTTTGTAATGCACCGGGCGTCAGTACAAGCCACTCGCCAATGTGTCACACGCCTGGGTCACCAACGTGATACGTGGCTACAACGTATTTGATGAGGGGGAGTCGACTCCCGAGCGGAAAAATCAATATCAGAACAGCATGTATGGGAGTCTTAATTATCTTAGTTATCATCATTTATGTTGAACTAGCTTCGACCGCGTGGAGTTCGATAATTGTCACACGGGATCACACTACCGGGATAAACAGTATCCTATGTGGTAATCCAGGTTATATGTGTGTGCTAAATTTCATCCAAATCTTCAGTAGTTTTTGGGTGAAAGAGTAACAAACATCTATCAATCCTCACAAACTTTCGCATGTATAATATTAATAGGATTATAAAGTACAAAATATGTCATGTCGATATCGCTCTAGGATTCATTAAGGGCGCCGAATGTATCTAGTTGTTGCATTTAACGTGCACGCATCAAACAATTTGCAAAAAAAAATAACCAGAATGAGAAAAGCGTTTTTAAACAACTATCATCATCATCATCAGCCTATAGCAGTCCACTGCTGGACATAGGCCTCCTCAATCGCACACCATTCAACTCGATTTTCAGCAACTCTCATCCAGTTGCTGCCAGCCACCCTGCGAAGATCGTCACTCCACCGAGCCTGAGGGCGTCCCACCTTACGTTTGCCGATTCGCGGTCTCCACTCAAGAACACGTCTACCCCAACGGTCATCGGTTCTACGGCTAATATGGCCGGCCCATTGCCACTTCAGCTTTCTTATTCTGTAAGCTATGTCGACAACTCTGGTTCTCTGTCGGATCACATCGTTCCGGATGCGATCCCTCAGAGAGATATAGGCGATATAGCCCGTTCCATAGCTCACTGAGCGACCTTAAATTTATGGACCAGCCGTACTGTGAGTGTCCTAACAGGCAGGAGGCACTGATTGAAGACCTTAGTCTTTAGGCTCTGTGGAATACGCGACGAGAAGACCCGGCGAAGCTTCCCAAATGCTGCCCAGCCCAGCTGGATTCTTCTCCCTCTCAAAGTTGTTCTTACCAAACTGCAGAGTTTGCCCGAGGTAAACATATTCTCGAACAACCTCGAGAGGACCGCCATTTACAACAACAGGTCCTGCCCCCGTAGCATGACCACCGTAGACAAGGATTTCTTTGACGGTAGAATCGACAAAATGACAGATTGTGTCGACACAATGACAGATTTCTCTGCACAATCTGTCATTTTGTCGATTCTTCCGTCACAGAAATCCTTGTCTACGGTGGTCATGCTACGGGGGCTGGGGTGACGTGTTCGTTGAACATAGCCTGGGTTTTGTCCAAGTTCACCCTGAGACCAATGCGTATTGAAGAATCAACTAGGCCATCCAGCATCTGCTGCAAGTCGTGCAGCGATTCAGCCAGTATGACGATGTCATCTGCAAATCTCAAGTGTGAGATGTACTCGCCGTTGATGTTTTTGCCACGTCCTTCCAATTTTAGCGTCTTGAACACATCCTCAAGTGCGTTGGTGAACAATTTCAGGGAAATAACGTCCCCTTGCCTCACCCCCCGACGCAATGGGATATGCTCCGTTTGCTGGTTTTGACTTTGGACGGTCATTGTGGCGTTCTCATAAAGAGTTCTCAACACTTGGATGTATCGCCAGTCGACTTGGCATCGCTGCAGAGACTCCAGAACCGACCAGGTCTCGACAGAGTCAAAAGCCTTCTCATAGTCCACAAATGCAAGACACAGCGGCCGATTATACTCTTCGGACTTCTGTATGATCTGCCGCACTGTGTGGATATGGTCTATGGTGCTGTATCCTCCTCGAAACCCGGCCTGCTCCAGTGGCTGGAAGTCGCCGAGTCTTTGCGCTAGCCGATTAGTGATGACTCTTGAAAACAGCTTATACACGTGGTTGAGGAGCGAAATGGGTCTGTAATTCTTTAATAGGGTGTTGTTTCCCTAAAACACACACAACAACAGTTAAACAACTATATTGTTTTCGAAAGAATATTTGCGGACAAACATGACAGTAGATTTGTGTTGCAGTGCTACACAACAAGTATAACAGCGCCAAGTCGAGCACGTACCGCGCCAACGGCACTGAGTTTTCCATCCACTACGGCTCCGGCAGCCTCTCCGGATTCCTCTCTCAGGACGACGTCACCGTGAGTACACTACTAACATACAGCCACACAAGTGCTCGCACATACTGATTGATGCATGTGTTGTTGCGCAGGTGGGTGGCATCACGGTGCGCGGCCAGACGTTCGCGGAAGCCATGTCAGAGCCCGGCCTCGCCTTTGTGGCCGCCAAGTTCGACGGCATCCTCGGCATGGCGTTCAGCAGGTCAGCAACAATCAGATCAATTTATCAAATGCCAAAACCATTTTAACACCAATCAAATCTTACATGAGCAATAGTATGGTTACAGTAAAGTAAAAAACTTTGTACGACTGAGTCCTGGGACACCTTATTAAAACACCTTAAGGTGCCGTAGTAATCTTCCGTGACCTCTCGAAGGCATTTAATTGCGTAAATCATGAAACCCTGCTCTTGAAGGTGTAGCCTAGGTAAACAACTACAACTACAATTCGAAAATACGAAAGGCTAAATAAATAAATCGTTTGTGGACTCAATAAAATATAGCCTAATACAATTTCATCTATTAGGGTCTATACAAAAAAAGGCTGCAAGAATATCTTATAACTAGCTGTTGCCCGCGACCTTCGTCCGCGTAAAATTTTATAAAATCAAATCAAATCAAATCTTTTATTTGTGATACATGGGTAACATGCAGGTGTTCATTACATAATTATATAATATGTTCATTCCATGATCTGCCACTTGTGCATACAAATTATTAAATAAAATATTGAAAATATGAGTTTAAGATTACAATTAATTGCTATAAATTAATTTTTTTTTGTTCAAACATAAATAATATAACTACTATTGGTCATGCATGACAGACACAAGACAAAACAACAATAAATTAAAGTCAAGCGGACACAAGACAAAAACAACAATAAATTTAACTCAAGCGGACATGAAACATTTAAAAAGTTCTAGTAGCTAAAAATTCAGCAACAGAGTAGAAACAGTTTTCTATAAGAAATTGGAACAATTTATTTTTAAAGACCTTAATATTGGTACATTCTTTTATGTTAGTAGGAATCTTATTGTAGATCTTTGTAGCCATAGCAAACACACTTTTCCCAAAGAGGGTAGTTCTGTATTGTCTGGTAAGGTTATTATACAAATAACTTCTATGTCGCGATCTGAGCTCTAATGTAAATAGTTACGGATGATGTCTAATAAACAAGGCCATTTCAAAAATATATAAAGATTGCCATCTTTATCGGTAAGTATTTTTAATTTTTTAAAGTACTCCTTGCAGCTATCAGTTCTGTTGAGACCACACAAAGCTCGCACGCACCTTTTTTGACATCTAAAAACTTTATCCCAGTTAGTAGTATTTCCCCAGAATATGATTGCATATCTGAGTCTAGACGCAACATCGGGAGGTTTCTGCACCGGATCGGGCGGGAGGAAACGCCCGGGTGTTTCCATTGCGAGGATCGTCCGGAGGACACGGTGGAGCACACCGTGGAGGTCTGCCCCGCTTGGGCAGAGCACCGTCGTGTCCTTGTAGCGGCGATTGGCGGCGGCGATCTCTCGCGTCCGGCCCTGGTTCAGGACATGGTCCGGAGCGAGAGGGAATGGGAAGCCGTCACCTCCTTCTGCGAAGCAGTCATGCTAGTGAAGGAGGTGGCGGGACGTGAGAGGGAAAGAACCTCACGTCCCAGCCGCCGCGGGAGACGCCCTGGGCGTCGGGGGTCACGTGGTGGCTCCCGGCCACCGTAGGCGCGGGCCTATGGACGGCGAGTTATGGGCTAGCTCGCCGTCCGGCCGTCTTATGACGACAGGCCGTGTCGACGGCGCGTTCGTGTTCCACGCGCGCCTCAAAGAGATGTCAGCAATGATGTAAGGGCCTGCAAGGGCCGATGCCCGAAAAAAAAAAAAAATAGTCTAGACGCAACATTACTATGATAAGCTACGAGCAATGTGTTAAGATTGACCTTTTTCGCTAGCATGTACAAACTATAAGATGACTGTGAAACTTTTTTGCAAACAAACTCTATATGACTTTGCCATTTCAAATTGTCATCTATGTGTACGCCGAGAAATTTTGTTGTTGTCGTTAATTCAACTTTTTCACCGTTAAATTCTATTCGAGTATGTAAACTGTTTTTTGTTTAAATTGAATTAATTTAGTTTTATCGATATTAATTAATAAGTTATAATTTTGTAACCATTGAATTATTGAATTTAAACTACTATTAATAATATTTTCATCATTATATACAACAGTGCAGTCATCAGCAAATAGTACCATACGATCTGAAGTAGATTTTGACAGGTCATTGATATAAATAATAAAAAGTGGTGGGCCCAAAACACTTCCCTGTGGAACTCCATATTCAATTTATCTACTCCTGGACTTATATTTTATTTCATGTTTCGTATAAGGACAAATTTTGACAATACTCGTAGTCTGAGTTCTATTACTGATGTAAGATTTTATCAAGTTAAAAGTGTATGTGTGTGTGTGTGTGTAAGTGTGTGTGTGTGTGTGTGTGTATATACTATAACCTTCCTCGATAAATGGGCTATCCAACACTAAAATAATTTTCCAAATCGAACCAGTAGTTCCTGAGATTAGCGCGTTCAACCAAACAAACAAACTCTTTAGCTTTATAATATTAGTATAGATTTCTATGGAACACCCATCACACCATCTATATGAATGACTTACCGATTGAAATTTGCAATGCCATAAGTGTCAAGAATTGCTTGAAGGTACTAAAGAG
The DNA here is from genome assembly GCA_963082995.1 of Noctua comes. NCBI lineage: Eukaryota > Metazoa > Arthropoda > Insecta > Lepidoptera > Noctuidae > Noctua > Noctua comes. The sequence goes on along the minus strand of OY720276.1, from coordinate 18,542,314 downwards.
ATACTTTCGAGATAGTGGTACAATCTAAATTTTTAATGCCAAATCTATACTTCTTTTAAAACTTTGAAAGGACCTGAATGAAAGTAAGTTGTCTAATTTCTTACATGACGTATCATTTTTAACTGAAATTAAATCATTCTCTTTATAGTTTAGAGTATTTCCATTTTTATCGTAAACTATCTTTCTATGTAACTTACTTTTTAATAGATTATTTGTAGCCTCTTTTCGCGAAAGTTGCAATCGGAATTTTAATTTTTGAGGATAGCTGTCAAAGTTATTTAATGGTTCTAAATCTGTTGTCAGATTGCTAAGATGAGAACATTTCTTACCAAAAACTAACCCGTATTGAGTGAATCCTATTTCTGTATGGACGCCCGTGTTATATGCAAAACATCAAAAAGGATTCCACTTACTGCACATGTCTGGATGATTCTCTGTTTGAATACGCGAAAATGCATCGAAATGTTTGTGAGTCCAATGCTCTTGGATTGGTGATGATATGCTGTAGAATTAACTTGTTTTATGTTTAATACTTTACATACCCGTTGAAATATTACTGACTTTCCTCGGTCTATCGTTATTACTTCGGCACACCTTATCTGAGAATGAAGTTGTTGACAAAACATCTCGCCACTTCTTCTAATTTTTTAGGAATTAAGGGATAACCTTCTACATATTTTGTGAGTTCGCAGGTGTATTCCCGTTGACCCCATTGCCATGGCCCAACGGGAGAAATCAAAACCGTCGTTTCGTTGGCCCCACTACCTTGAGATCAACAATTTTTTAATTATGTTTATCAATTCCCGCTGGCCCCACCAGTGGGTCCAAGGGCGGTGGGGTCTGCGGGAATACACCAGTTAGCATTGTAATGTTTGATGGGTCTTTCATATTGAACAAGTATACTAATGGTATATGGTCTGTAAATATTATAAAAGGTCGACCATTCCAATATGGACGAAAATATTTCACAGCCCAGACAATTGCTAGAAGTTCCTTTTCTATGACAGGATAATTCTTTTCGGCTTTGTATAATCAGCGCTGGCGAAAGCTACCGGTCGACCGTTATTATTTGACAAAATGGCTGCTATAGCATTATTTGATTCAAAATCAAAATCAAAATATTTTATTTCACATAGGCCTAGATGGGCACTTATAAAACGTCGACAAAAAGGTGCACGGTTCGGGTTGGTCGTTTCCTATGGAGAAGAACCGGCAAGAAACTCCATGGTTACTCTTTTCAAATCATTTGGTGTTACAGTATTATGGATACAGCATTTGTACTTAAGTATGGGGGGACAGCGTAGGCCCGACAATAAGTCGTTGCTTACTACACAAAAAATGTAGAACAAAATAAAAAGTTAACAAAAGTTAACAAGCAGCTGGGAATCTACAAAGCCTACAATGTCCACACATTCACAAACAATCGATAAAAAGAATCTATACAAAGGTAAGAAAATATTGTAAAATACTAAATTAAACAAGTGACACAAATACTGTTATCAGTGCTGTAACTATTTTGAGGAAAAGATATAAATGATTTGAAAATTACTGTAAAATCTGATTCAAAAGAAGAGAAAAAAATTGAGAATAGTTAGAGACATCCACATATTTGTGCCGTTTATGAGCTACCAGGGAGGCCGCAAGCGCAGAAGGAACTAAGGCCAAACTTCTTTATCTTCAACGTAGTCCTTGATTTTGTAGTATGCTTTTTTAATAAGGACACGTTTGATGTGGTTTTTGAACTTTCCATCGGTCAGTTCTATAACTGACTTTGGCAACTTGTTATAAAAGCGTATGCTGTTTATAAGAAAAGACTTGCTAGTTTTTGTTAATCTAAATTTAGGTATTACAATTTCGTGTTTACCGCGTGTATTTATCTTATGAAAGTCGCTTCTAATTTTGAAAAGCCCTCGATATTTGCGGACATATAAAATACATTCTAAAATATAAAGTGAAGGCAGGGTTAGTATATCAATCTCTTTAAATTTTTCTCTGAGGGACTCGCGAGGACTCATTTTATAGATCGCGCGGACTGCCCTCTTTTGTAAAATGAAAATCGAGTCAACGTCTGCTGCTGATCCCCACAGCAGAATGCCATAGGACATAATACTGTGGAAATAAGCATAGTATACTAGCCTAGCTGTAGCCACATCAGTTAACTGCCTTATTTTTCTTACTGCATATGCAGCTGAGCTTAATCTACCCGAAAGAGTTCTAATGTGCGCGCCCCACTGCAATTTTGAATCGATAGTAATCCCTAAGAATACAGTTTCCGCTATAATATCAAGTTTTTTGCCGTCAAGATTTAAATCCAGATCCCGTTGCGGCACATTCGGTAAAGAGAACTTCAGACATTTTGTTTTGTTCGCATTAAGTAAAAGATTGTTAGCTGCGAACCATTTCGAGAGAACGGTTAGACTTTCGTTGGCATGTAAGACATTCGTATCTTTTCTATCTATTTTAAAAATTAGCGAAGTGTCATCAGCAAATAGAATTATATCCGATAATTTGGCCATCATATAAGGGAGATCATTAATGTAAACAAGAAATAGGAAAGGACCGAGAATTGAACCTTGGGGCACGCCCATTTTGACTAGAGACCCGGAGGACGTCGCCCCATTTACATTTACTTTTTGCTGCCTATTAGATAAATAGGAAAGAAGAAGGTCAGCAGCTTTTCCACGAATTCCGTAGTGGTGTAATTTACAGATTAGTGTGTTGTGGTCGACGCAGTCAAACGCTTTTGAGAGATCACAGAAAATGCCAATGGCATCCTGGGACTTCTCCCAAGATTCCAAAATATGACTGATGAGTTTTACTCCCGCGTCCGTTGTCGACCTTCCCTTCGTGAAACCAAACTGTTGTCTATGCAGAATCCCATTTGAGTTGAAGTGAGACAACATCTGGTCCAGCATGATTTTTTCATAGATTTTACTCAATGCTGGAAGCACAGATATAGGTCTATAATTTGAGGGATCACTCTTTGAACCCGATTTGAAAATTGGTACTACTTTACTATGTTTCATTAGATCAGGAAACTTGCCGCTGTCCAAACATTGATTGAATATGCCTGTTAGGACAGGAGCGATTGAGTCAATAATGTCTCCAAGAACCTTGACGGATATCCCCCATAAGTCTTCAGTATTTTTTATGTTGAGACTTTTGAATGCCTTTTTAATTGTAGCAATACATATTGGTTTAAATTTGAAGTTTGGTATGTACTGAGTAAAGTTTTCTTTAAGAAGAGCTTCAGCTAATTTAGAAGAAGAGGGGAGAGATTTAGTAACCTCTAACGGAATGTTGGTAAAGAAAGTTTCTAGAGTCTCAGCGACTTTTAGCTTATCAGAAATGGTCTGATTATCTATTTTCAAAGACAATTGATTCTGATCTCGTTGTTGTGCCTTTCCAGTTTCTCTGTTAATTACCTGCCACACAGTTTTTATTTTTTTGATTCATCAGTGTGAACAATAAAACGATTTCGTTCTGACAAATCAGGATACTGTAACACTGGTGGACGTATTAAACGTTGTTTTAATGTTTGTTGACGTGCCTCACTCCACTCGAATGGTACGACTAATAGTTGATGAGATGAGCAATTTCAGCAAATTTTGGTATGAATTTTCAGTAATAATTTGTGAAAGCTACGAATCTTTTTACTTCTTCTGTGCTTGCTGGAAATAAATACTTTTGAACTGCAGTTATTTTTGCAGGGTCAGGCATTATACCGTCACTTGAAATAACATGTCCCAAGAACAAAATTTGTTTCCAAAGGGACAAATTCAAATCAGCTGTTAGCTGTAGTGTTGCCACAGGAAAAAAAAAACCTACCAAATATACATAAAAAATTATCAAAATCCATCGTTTCGGAGGAGTGCGACCACTAACACCGTGACACGAGATTTATAAATATAAGAATATTGAAATTATTAATTATATTGGCGCTGAAGAGAGCAAATAACACCCCCTCCCCCCGCCTTCCGGCCCGTTCACGAAATGAACAAACAGTCTGCATTTAACAAGTTCAATGTTAGTACTTTTTGCGGATTGTACGTTTTATGTTGTGTGGTCTTGGGGGCACTACCCTCGAGCGTGTTTGGCGTGGCGTTTAGAAGGTGAACAATGAGTAAATGGTGATGATGCGGTGTGTGTTGCAGCATCTCAGTGGACGGCGTGACGCCCGTGTTCGATAATATGGTGGCACAGGGGCTCGTGGAACCCGTCTTCTCCTTCTACCTCAACAGGTAACTACAACATTTTAACACAAGTACACAAGGTGATTTGAAGCTAGACAGAACCTACACAGTAAATATTGGGGTTTGTTCATACACTAAAGTTAAAAGATGTTTCATTTTCAATATAAATATATTAGATATTTATCATCTTTTCTGATTAATTTCGTTGCGGGATCCAAGACAGTTAAATTGCCCTGTGATCGAGGTTTATCACCTCGGCGCATTTCTGGTGGTCGCCGCTGTTGATTTGGGATTTGTACCTGATGTGGTGAATTGTTGTGTGCAGGGACGCTAGCGCGGCGCAGGGCGGCGAGATCATCCTGGGCGGCTCGGACCCGGCGCACTACAGCGGCAACTTCACGTACGTGCCCGTGCACCGCGCCACCTACTGGCAGTTCAGCATGGACGCCGTGCACGTCGCCGACCACACCTTCTGCGCCAAGGTCAGTCATACACAACCTTTGCGTTTGTTTGCTCTAAATGTCGTAAGTATGTACGTACAAAGTATGTAAGTGCAATGACACATTTTGCCATAATAATGGCGTGCATTAGTAAACAAGAAGCTAATTTCAATAAATAATTCTACCTAAAAATGACCACAATTCAAACATTATATTAGGTTCCTATTTAGTGTGCATTACAAAAAGAAATAAAGAATTTATAAGGGTTTTAAGTTGGCCGCGCGAACGTAACGTGGAGGATTGCGCGGCCATGGAGATCTCAGCAACTACTTGGGTTAGAGATCTAGGTAATTCTTTTTGTCAATTGAAGACTGAATTTGTCAAAAATTGTCGAAACGAGAATTATAAGCTCTGGATCAATATTTTACGAAATATTCACCTTGGAAGTTATGGCCGCGCAATCCTCCACTTCTGGTTTCTTTATTGTTGATTATTTCTTTCTTTTTGACAAAAAGAATTAGATCTCTAACCCAAGTAGTTGTTTTATTTTTAATATTTATTTCTCCCGACAACAATCCCAAAATCCCGTCATTGCCAAATTTTCTCCATATATTTTTGGTCTTCCGATCTGGCAAACCTAATTGAGGTGTAAACAGGGTGGAATTTTTCAACCTCACCTGGAGGGAAAGTACTCGAAATACTGGAGATAGCAAATTTTACTCAAAGGATGCATTGTTTTATTTTTAAAAAGAAACAAATCTGCATTAAAAGATTTTCGAGAATTCGCTTGCCACACTCGGGAATCGAACCTGCTAAAATCCGAAAAAGTAACATTCTGTACTTTTATGGCATCAATCGAAAGGGTCAATCATAAGAATCAAATCTCTCTAACAAACATGATAAATTTAATGAAAGGAAAACTTTGAGTAAAATTTACTATTTCCAATATAGGGTACTTTCCCTCCAGATGAGGTTGAAAAATTCCACCCTGTATAAAAGGAAGTCTAAAAGTGGCGCTGTTGAGGGTGACTTGCCTTGTAATCGGTTGTCATGGTATGGGCATATGATGAGGAGGAATCAGGAAAGTTTGAGTATGAATGTAACTGACTGTAAGAGTAGGGGAAGACCAAAGAAACGATTGACTGTGTGAACGATGATACGGGCAGAAAGGGAGACTCATGAGACGACGACTAATATGGAAATACCTCTCGTATGGTTAAAGAAAATATTTTGCGCCGTTCCCAAATATATTGGTATAAGGACAGAAGAACGATGCAGACATACTCACACATAATCGGCAGGGCTGCGAGGCCATCGCGGACTCGGGCACGTCGCTGATCGCGGGCCCCAGCGCAGAGGTGGAGGCGCTGAACAAGGCGCTGGGCGCCACGCCCATGGCGTTCGGCCAGTACGTGGTGGACTGCTCACTCATCCCGCACCTGCCGCCAGTCTCCTTCACCATCGCCGGCACAAAGTTTACGCTCGAGGGCACCGACTACGTGCTGCGCGTGAGTACACCACACGTCTTACGGACATTCTCGCCTCTCGATCAGCTTGTCGAAGCGAGAATATCCATGCGAGGTATAAAATCATTATGGACAGAGCTTGAATACAACTGTTTGGCTCACATCATGACGCTCTACACAGTCAAAAATTTAAGTAAATTCTGACCCATTATTAATAAATATAGTGACAACCAGCTTTAACTTGTTGTTTTACCGTACCTTTTTCAAAGTTTAGCATAACTTGACTCTGGGTTGGTTCATAACGGGGAAGCTTATTAAGGCTCGGTTTCCACCAAAGCGAAGACGAGCGGTGAGGAGACGTGTGGTCATCAACCCATCAAATTGATTAGAGTCCACATCGCGTCTCTCGTTTGTGTGTAATTGGTCGAATCTTGCACCGCTCCGCTCCGTTCCATCTCCGCTATGGTAGAAACGGCGCTGCTGTCAGTGGCAGCGCGGAGTGACTGGTGAGGTGCGCGTGCGCAGGTGTCGCAGTTCGGCAAGACGGTGTGCCTGTCGGGCTTCATGGGCCTGGATATCCCGCCGCCCAACGGGCCTCTGTGGATCCTGGGCGACGTTTTCATCGGCAAGTACTACACGGAGTTCGACGTGGCCGGCAAGCGCATTGGCTTCGCGCCCGCCGTGTGAGCCGGCCGAGCGTACTCTAGCGATACTTTCACGACGTAATCGACTTATATTATATTTGAGTAGTGTAGTCATTGTCCCCCCTTGCGCCGTAATCGATCCAAGCTTTCTAATATCGATTAGTTATTGATGCAGTGTTGCTACATCAACAACTAAAGTCATCGCCATGACACAACATTTGACAGAATAACACATGACAATGCTGTCCTTTAAGTTTTTTTATGTTTGTATTTTAGAAATAAAACGTTGTGAAAATATATCTTTCTTTTATTTCATATTTGTAATATATAATATTATTTGAACAACTCGCACATCTTAAAAAAAAAACTTGGAATCTGAATACAAAAAATATTAAACACTCAATCTCCATAAGTAATATAATTATGTTCATTTGTGACTCGTGCCCAAGGTAACCCTTGGTCGAGGACGCCGCACTCGTCAGACGCTATGTAATGTGGTGTCGGTGCCGAGCAATTCGCTCGACATATTCAGCTTCATCTTATTCTATTGTATGGCTAGCCTAAACTACAACAAACATAACTGCTTTTTTAACAATCAAAACCGGTTGACGTAACGTTATGCTAGGTTTAATATTTAATTTACTATGAAATTAGAGAGTTATGTACACTCGCAGACGTTGAACAAACCTAATCCGAGTAGAAGCATTTATAATGTTCGCTCGAGCCGAGCACCTAAAGTGCCGAAGAAGTATGAAAAGAGCGGCTAGCGGCTTGCTCGCTAGCTGACGGTGTGGCCTGCGCTTTATGGCTACATGGTATTCTCCTTAAATGTACCACCATTCACGTTACTGCGCAGTAACGTGCATGGTGTGTAGTCCTATCACGTCGCGTCGCAATCGGTGGCAGAGAACAGGATAAGGCAGTTTGAATATTATTGACAACGTTAACAATACTGTTAGTAGCTTTACATGTTACAAAAATCTTTTAATCTTATTTAGACTCAGATTTCAAGAATCTCATCAGATCTATAACATGTCCAAATATGAGCTCGGCCACACTGACCATAAAGTCGATAATCGCCTGAGATAGCGTTAGATGACACATGATACCAAAGCTAAGTGTTATTGTCTAGTTGCACTTTTATTAATCTACATACAAATGTAGGATCGCCTGAGGTTTGGCGTTTCAACACACAAAAGAAAGGACTCAGACTGTTCTTAGTTAGTATACCCAGTATACCCGTCAAACTGACTAATCATGAGCAGTAACTCGGTGCAGTACAAAGCGTGGAGCGTTATGATAGTGGCAATTAGCGAGCGAATTCAAAGAGGCGACAGGCTAGCGAGCTCGCTACGAGTCTGCCATAACAAATTGAACTTCATTACAATTTGTACGCGGGGAGCTCGTTGCGCGCTCTTACATCATGGCTCATACAATGCAAGTAATAGTGCCCCGCTAATAGCAAATGCAGTACTTGCAAAATGACGGTTTCGACAAAAGAACGTATCCTAATCTTTAAGGTTATAATTGTTTTTTTTTTTCTTTTCTATCTCTACATTGTGTTCACATATAGAAGCAGCAATTTGTTACTCCACAACCATAGGGGCAAACTAGTTGAAGCTGCAGAACATTGTAGAATATCCTTGCTTTGTATAGATTCCATGTTAGTATTATATAATTGCATATCACAAGTGTGAGTACTATGTACTGTAAGGCTACAATTTACATTTTTGTTATATCTCACTGACTTGATTGCCTTGGTGGCTGAGAGAATGTCATGCGCACTCAAATGTCTCGCTGATGGTGGCGGGTGTGTCGGGTCATTTAGTTCCCTTCAATATGGTTGAGTTGAATGGCGCTGATCCATGCGTCATGTTCGTGAACGGGCGCTGTCAGTTGGGACTGGTCATCTCTTAGCTTCTACGGTTTATTTTAATTACTTTATTTTTTCATTGTCGATTTAATCTTTTACTCTGAACGCTTTTAATGCGCACGTCTTTCTACATCGTTCTCACATACGAGGGTGAATCAAAAAGTTCTTAGAAGCGTATATTTATAATAAAAAAAATCGGATAGTTCCATGTTTGATTTAAAGAGTGTCTATCACACAATATTTATGCAAAGTGTCACTTGATTTCATCAGTTCGTTCGCACGCAATAAATTATTTTGTACACCGAGTTTCTTAAAACGCGAAATTATGGAGAAAAGTGAGTTACGTGCGGTGATAAAGTATCTCTGCCTGAAAAAAATGTCCACGAAGGGGTTTCTTTTGGACATTCAGAAGACGTTAGGGGATGATGCTATACCCTATTCTACGGTTGCATACTGCATAGCTGAATTTAAAAGAGGTAGATTAAGCTGTAAAGATGACCCGCGTTCTGGCCGCCTTCAACCTCTGTTACGGATGAAAATATCAAAAAGATTGAAAATCTGGTTCTGAAAGACAGAAGAATAACGATAAATCATTTAGCTGAAATCCTAAAGATATCATTTGGTAGCATTCAATCCATTTTAATTGATTCATTGGGGTTTAAAAAGTTTCGGCAAAATGGGTGCCACGAATGTTAACCGACGAAAACAAAAAGCGACGTTTGGAAATTTCAAAGCGTAATGTCGAAATGTTCCAGCAGGTTCCGGAAAATTTTTGCCATCGTCTTGTCACGGTGGATGAAACGTGGGTCCACCATTTCGATCCTGAATCTAAGAGACAAAGCATGTCTTGGAAACGACCATCGTCTCCGTCCATAAAGAAATTTCGGGTTACTCCTACCGCCGGTAAAGTTATGGCCTCAGTGTTCTGGGATAGTGAAGGAATCCTTTTTATTGATTACATGCCTAAAGGCCAGACGATTACTGGACCCTATTATGCTAATTTAATTCCGAAAGTGCGTGATGCAATTAAAGAAAAACGTCGTGGAAAACTATCGGCAGGCGCGTTGTTTCTTCACGATAACGCTCCTGCTCATCGATCGGAAGTTGCGGTCAACGCAATCCGCTGTGCTGGCTTCAATATCCTTGACCACGTACCATATTCTCCGGACTTAGCCCCTAGTGATTTTCACTTATTCCCAAAATTAAAAGAGCATATTCCTGGAACTAAATTTCACGACGACGACGCGGTTATGGCTGTCGTAGAGGAGTTTTTTGAGAGTCAAGAAATATTTTTTTTTCGCAAGGATTAAGAAAGTTAGAAACGCTTTATTCTAAATGCATTACATTATAAGGAAATTATGTACAAAAATAAAATATTTTTGATTAATTTTTTGCATTTTTTTATATTGATTCCAAGAACTTTTTGATCCACCCTCGTATATGTATAATCTCATAATGAATGATGTACTCAAGACTTGGTAACAATATTTTGATTTAAAAGAGTGTCCATGAAGTTTCTTGCCCATTCTTCTCCATAGAGATCTACGCTTTGGAATGTGCAACTACAGTACTTTCTCAAGTTATTATGCCTTGTGAGTGTGATTGTAGCTTCGCTTCTTTTTTTTTTTTTTACATTCGATAGTGCCTGTGATGGTCTAATTGAAATAAATGCTTTGAGTTTGAGTTTGAACGGTTGGTAATGCAAATGCTGCATTTTTCTCCTTATTATTTGACCTCTTGGCTCTTCTGATCTCATCTTTGGCAAAAACAGAAATTCGTAAAATGTCAATTACTACATTTGCACAAGGGCAGAATGTTGGAGGATCTTTGCGGTGCGGCCGTCCAGCTGCGGGAGCCTGCGCACGCCAGTCTCGTGCACGCTGCCGACTGTCCACGCACCAGTTCTGCGAGATTGCTTGGGAGATGGTGGCTCCGACATTATACTTATGGGCTTATGTATGTTTCCGGTGTAATTGTTCAACAACAAGTGTAATGTTATGGTAGACGACATACAATTGAATGGGCAAATGGAGATTCATTAGAAAATACTGGCTAACTGGTAGTTTAACTAGCGGATGACGGACTATACATACTGAAAAAAGGAATGAATTTATAAATAAATTAACAACATGAATCCCTCATAGTCAGTCGTTAAGATGTGATTAAAAAAAACGTAAATGGCGTTTCTGATGTGTTACGGTCCTTGTCTTTCTCATTCTGTTACAAAAATATTGTAAAGGCACGAGTTCGTAGCCGACTGCACATAGCAGCAGCAGACGACGTGTCGCTCCACCACTGGTTTCTGTGTTTCTATGAAATACCTTCCGCAGCTAGCGTCACGTCGCCCGATCGCATGGAGCGTCCATCTGCGGTTGGGTTCGGAATCATGACTGCAACGTCATGACGCTACGATATGTCGCAACCTCACATCATCTGTTGGTGCTGTGCGCGGTCGGCTACGAACCATTGAAATTCATGGGAAATAAGGAGATGCATTTGGGAATTATAATATGAACTGGTAACTTTTATATCTAGTGTCTTTTTTTGGAGTTAATGTTAAAAAATATGAACAAATTCCGACTTTTTTTAAGTCTTCAACATTGCCTGGTATGATTAACAAAAAGTTGGGCAACAGGATATTCTAGTAGCTTTGTTTAATTTTGAGATGAATAAATAATTTGATCATACGTTTAGACCGTGAAGGAGCAGTGAGCGTCACACTCACACTACACGGCTCACATTTTATTGTACGGATAGTAATTACATGATATTAAATTAATACTTGCAATGTCATTTCACATAAATTGACTATCTTAACAATAACGCATTATTGACTCGACGGACATCAGACCAAAACAAACAATATCATATTAATTTAATAATTAAATACTATTTATTTAAATAAAAGTTTAAGTAAAATAGATCGTCCATACATAAATTATAATTACAATATTCTGATAAAACATCTGAGCGGGCGCGGGCTCGTCTATGCTACACTATGTATATAACTATTACTAGCGGTACTATAGTCCCAGTTTATGTTTTTTCCTGAACTTTTTTACGTAAGCCTCCACGAGCGCCTGGATCTTGGCCGGATTGATCTCGCCCGTCTTGTTGTGACAGATCTGAAACAACGCAATTCATTAGCGTACTTATTATTTACTGTAAATAATGAACACCAAGCTGAGATCACCGCGTTCTGTCAATAAACAGATTTTTACGACTTTTATTGTTGGTATGAAAAACTGTCACGTCACGGAGGGTCGACGAGTTGCGGCGCAACAGTATGGAGGCGAGTAGTGTGGGTACCTTGGGCACGGCGCGGCGCAGGATGTCCTTGTACTCGTCCTTGGTGACGTGCTTCTTGTTGTAGTGCGGCTTCAGCACCAGCTTCACCTCCTCCACCACGCGCTCCTGCCGGTTCAGCTTCTTCAGGAACTGCAACATGACGCCAGCTATAGTCTCACATCACACGATCGAACAAAATCAAACAAAACAAGCTCTATCAAGCGAATCATGCAAACGCGAGAGCACTACGTACTAAATAATGATAATTTCGATCACACACATAAACAGCGTGATTGCTCACTTTGCTCTTCACTTGCATCTCGACGGCGGAGCTGGGCAGGTCATCCAGGATCTTCAGGTTGTCCTCGTCGATCTTGACGCCCACCTGCGTTTTACCTGCCGATAGAAACACAGCGTCAGTACACGCGGCCAGCGCTCGGGTCGGGACGCTCTCGGGCGGTGCACGGTGGGGAGGTGGCACAGTACCTCTCTTGCGGTTGAGCTTGACGGGCACCTTGGCGGCCGCGCCGCGCTTGTGGCGGCGCGCGGGCCGCTCCAGCAGCGCGTCGAAGGGCCCGCGCGCGCCCGGCGGCGGCGAGAACAGGTCGCCGAAGTCGCTGGAGCCCGGCGAGTACGGCGAGTCGTCCGCGTCCGACTCGTCGCGCCGCCGCGCCGCCACGGTGGCCTGCAGCGGCTTGATGGGGTCCGACTTGATCGGGGACGGCTTGGCCAGGAACAGCTTGGGCGGCTGCGAGCGCGTGGGCGACGGCAGCACGATGCGCACGGGGGGCGCGGGCGCCGGCGTCGGGGCGGGCGGCGCCAGCGCGGCGGGGGCGGCCGGGGGCGGCGCCAGCGGGGGCGGGGGCGGGGAGCCCGGCTCGAGCGCGCACGACGCCGCGTCGCCCGGCGGGGGCTCTGGAGACACGTCGCGCGTGGACTGGAGCAATGCCATTACCTGTGGACGTCATTTCTATAAGTATTGTTTCTCCAAATTTTTACTTTTTGCTTTGATAGAAACCTAGATATAGTGCACAAGATACCTATCAGTAAAAAAAAATCTAAGATAGGTGTGTTACCACGGCATAATCACGTAAGAGCATTTGTATGCTAAGTATAACGGGTTGGCCGCTCTTAAGAGTATTTCACTCGCTTAGAGTTTGTACTTTAGTTTAACCTACCACCATTTCATTAAATATCGCAATATAAAGTACCTTTTCTATGGGTGAGAGTGGACGTCGGTCGATGACCTCGTCGGCAGACATGTTGGTCTTCTGCGCAGCCTCTAGCGTCATGCAGGTGCGCGGCGGACTGGCCTGCGCCGAGCCGGGCGAGCCGGACGCCGAGCGCGTGGGCTCGTACGGGTCGTACGCGTCCGGCGAGTCCGGCGGCTCCGGCGGCGTCAGCGGGCCCCGCGCCTCCTCCGCCGCCGCGACCGGCGCCGGCGGCGGCGTCTTGGGGCCCACGGCGTGCGCCGGAGAGGGCGCAGGCGCCGGGCCCGCTGCCGCCGGCCGCTCCGGCTCCTTCTCACCGGGCTCGCTGTCGCTCAGCACGATGACGTTGCGCGGCGACGGCGTGAGCTCGCGGAAGGGCGAGCGCTCCAGGTCGATGATGGCCACGGGGCGCGGCGCGACCTCCTCGGGCCCGGGGGGCGCAGCCCGGCGGCGGCGACGCCTGCGCTCGCGTCGCCGCTCCCGCCGCTCGTCGCCCTCGGCGCGCTCCTGCTCCTTGAAGCTGACGCTGACGAGGATGTTGTCTCCGGACGTGAACACCTCCTTGGAAGGGCCGGCGGCGTCCCGCACGCGCCGGTGGCGGGCGGGGTCGCGGCGTCGTCGCTCGCGCCGCTCGGGCCGCTCCTGCCGCTCCTCGGGTGCCGCCGGCGGCGGGGACGGCTCGGGTGGCGGTGTGCGCGGAGACAGCAAGCGCGAGTCCACGGAGCCCGGCCCGGCCTCCGCCGCGCCCGGCGAGGGCACCGGGGACGGCTCCGGCGTGCGACTGGCGCTGCGGCGACGTGCGCGGCGACGGCGCGGGCTGCGTCTGCGCGGTGACCGTCGTCGCGAGGTGGAACGCTCGGAGCGGACGCGCTTCTTTCTCTTCGTGGGCTTGGGGCGCGGGCTCTTGGAGCCGGAGCCGGAGCGGCGGCGCTTCCTTGTGCGCTCGGGCTCGCGGCGCCGGCGAGGCTCGGGCCGCTTGTCGCGCTCGGCGGAGCGGCGGCGCCGGCGCGGGGCGGGCGAGGCGGAGCGCGGGGAGGGCGTGGCGCGGCGCGGGGAGGACGAGGCGCGGCGGGCGCGAGGCGCGGGCGAGGCGCGCGGGCGCGAGGCGGAGCGGCGCGGCGTGAGGCGCGGCGGGGAGCGGCTGAGCGAGGGCGAGGCGCGCGGGGACACGTCGCGCCCGAAGGCGTCCTTGGGGCGGCGGCGGCGCTCTGACACGAGCGTGCGCACGTCGTATCGCTCCAGGTCCTTGCGCCTCTCCTTGCGGCGCAGCTTGCGCTCGCGCGAGCCGGAGCTGGACTCGCGGCGCTCGCGCTTCTTGTCTTTGTCGCGATAGTTGCGCTCCTTGCCGCTCTTGCTGAGCTTCTTGAAGGCCACCTCAGACTTCTTTCCCTTGCCCTTGCTCTTGTCCTTGCCCTCCTTCTTGGAGTCCTTCTTCTTCTTCTTCTTGGTTTCATCGGCGCGCGGCTCCTTCTTCTTGTCTACGATCTCGCCCTCTTCGTCGTCGGGCGGGGGCGCCGGCGTGGGCGAGGCGCGCGACGGATCGGAGGGCGCGCGCTCGTTGTCGGAGAACAAGCCGTTGCCCTCGTCTTCGGATATCATCTCGGTGTCGAGCCCCTCGATGCCCTTATCCTTCTCGGTCTCCAGGGACGTGTCCTTGGACTTGTTCTCGTCAAGGCAAGGCGTGTAACTCCTCTCGTCTTCGGTCTCGCTGATGGATTCAGTCATTTTTTCAATGAGCTCATCATTTCTGTCGACAGAGCCATTCGTATGGTCGTGGTCGAGAACGGGCAGCTCAGTGTCGTCGCCGGACAGCTCGTCGTCCGAGGACGAGGCGCGACGGCGTGGCGGCGGCGTGGCGGCACGCTCCGCACTCTCCATGCTGTCGTCGTCGTCGTCCTCTAGCTTGTCGTCGGTTACGGACGCTGCTTTCTCTGTGGGTGTGGTCGGTTCCTCCTCGATGTCAGGTGTGGTAGCATCTTTCTCTATTTCACTTGCTCCCTTTGTGGCTTCCTCCTCTATTTCGTCTGTTTCCTCGTGGTTTGCACTAGCCGGCTCGATGGCTTCGGTCTCTAGCGCGAGATTGGCACCCTCTTCTTCCTCAGCGGGTGGGGCTGTGCGTGCGGCTGGCACGTCGGGCTCCGGCGCGATCTTGTTGTGCGGCAGCTCCTCGCCGGGCTCCGCAGTGGGCGCACTCTCGCTGTCCTCAGGAACTTCTTCCTCCTCGTCCATTTCTTCGTCATACAGGCTAACTTGTCGTTTAATCAAAGAGGGAGTGTTAAGTTTAATCTTGATGGGATTACGCGGATTTGTCGTGATGGGACACCTTTTAGAGACTTTCTCTTTCAATTCCTCTTCAGTTTTGTTCCTACCGGTGTGGTCGGGAGTAGGGCGCGGCGGCGGGTCGGGCGCGCGGGGCGGGTCGCTGGGCTCGGGCGACTCGTCGTCCTCCTGCACCAGGTCCTCCAGGCCGTCGTGCGACGCCAGCAGCGCGAAGGGTGCGGGCGGCGCGGCATCGCAGGGCAGCTCGGCAGAGGTGTTCGCGATGTGCACGCTGGTGGCGGAGTAGATGGAGAAGTTGGGGCAATCGCCTTCGGAGTCGTCGTCGCTGGCGGCGCGCGGGGCGGTCGCAGGCGCCAGCAGTGCGCGGTGCTCGTGCAGCACGGCGCGCACGCAGCTGTCCAGCACCGTGCGCGGCACGGCCAGCGCTTCCAGCCCCGCCAGCGCCTGCACGCGGGGCGGCGAGAGGGCGGGGGCGGGGGCGGCGGCCGGCGGGGCGGGGGCGGCAGCCGGCGGGGCGGGCTGCGGCTCCGCGTCGGCCGGCGCAGCGTCGTCGTCGTCGTCCCCGCTGTCGTCGTCGTTGGTGGGTTCGGTAGGGTCGTACTTTTCAGTATCTATGACTAAGCTAGAATCGCTCTTCTCATCTTCTGACTTGTCGAGTTCGGGCGTTTTGTCAAATTTGAAAATCGGCGGCTCCGGCAGCGGACGGTAGGGCTGCGCCTGAGGCTTCGGCGCTTGCTGTGCATGTAGCGTGACCGACGGCTCGGGGTTACTGTTTGTCGAGTTCTGTCGCCGAATTGGAGCCATTCTCATGTCAAGAGGGTTCTCGAACCCCCCAAAAGAGTGCCTGTGTTGCACAGGAGGCGGGTCGTTCCTGGGCGGCACGGGCGGCGGCACGTATGGCTGCCAGGCTGGCGCCAGGCTGTAGCGGCCCTGCTCGTTGCGCGGGTGCGGCGGTTGGTTGTTCTGGCCGCGGTTCTGCTCGGGAGGTTGTCTCCTGTTGCGGTCGAAATTAAGGTCGTCTCCCTGCGGATACTGGTGCGGTCTCCTAGAGTAGTTGTTATACGTGTCCATGTCGTCGCGGCGTGCGTTGTTGTTCTGATTGAACGCGTTCCCCTGGCGGTTCTGGTAGCCGCCACTGTTGTTGTCGTAGTTGCCGCCCCTGCTGTTGAGACTGTTGGTGCCCTGCTCGCGGTGGTAGTTCCCGGTGTAGCCGCCGCCCCACCCGCGCCCGCCGCGCGACTGTCCGGGGTACGACGGCACTTTCTTCGCGGCGTCCTCTCCCTGCGAGAGATCTATCTTGTCCTGTTTCCTCGGAACCTGTTCGCGAGTTTCTAATTTAATATTGACACTGCCGTCTACAGATATGGACACGACAGATTTTTTAGAATGAAGTAAAGTTTGACTTTCGAGTATAGAGGAGAGGACGTCCGGTGCCGACGACGCGTGCGTCGGAGACGGAATGGAGATCATTTTTCTTCTTGCCTGGGAATAAACAAAGACAAAAGCAATCATTAGATAAAATAGTTAACACGTCAAAAATGATATAGTGAAAATTCTGCAGCTGCAATAACCTGTCTGTAAGCACTGAGTATGGAAGAGGTGGGGCGCGCGGCCACGGCCGTGCTGGCGCTCTCCGACACGCCGTGCTCGTCGTCCTCCGAGAAGTAGTCCAGCTGGTGCGCGTCGCCGAACAGGCTGAGCGCCGGCAGGCCGGGCCGCGCGCGCGCCGGCTGCAGCCCGCCGCCCGCGCCCGCCGCCAGCGCCGCGCGCACGCTGGCCAGCACGTGCGAGCGCCGCGCTGCCGTGCGCGGCACACGACGCGACGTCTGCACACAGATAACCGTATCAAATGCCAAAGTCGACTAAGTTATCCAACAACATTCAAATAACATGCCCTTACCTTCCTTTTCTTCAGTTTCCTTTTAACTCGCTTTGTGACAGGAAATTTGCCATTTTCTTGAACTTCATACTCAATAATGACAGTTTTAGTTCTTCTTCTCTTTGGCCTTCTGCGGTTTGTGTAGGCAGTAGTTTTACGTCGGCTAGTAGTTGCTCGAGAGCTACTGCCCTGTGCTGAGCGCGTACCTCTTGATGTTGTTGGTATATCATCAGAGTTTACACGACTGCGACTGCCTCTGTGGCCTGAGGATGTTGATGGTTCATCTGCACTGTGTGTCCGTGATGATCTAACATTCCTACCTTCTCTGATTAATGCACTTCTAGATGAAATTGGTATGTCCATATCCGTGATGCCAGAAAATAAGAAATCCACATCTGATAGCAGATTGTCACAATTGGGACACAGCCACTGATCAATAGGAACCTGCAATACAATAATACATAAAAATATTGTGCATCTATCATTCAATTGCAGTCTGTCAAGTAGCTTGAAACGCATGTGGCTAAAAGAGTGATTGATATGAATGTTGTTGGATGGAGAGGATGGCCAAAGAAAAGATAGATGAATGTGTGTGAGGAATGATATGAAAGAGAAAAGAGTAAATGATGCTGTGATGTCTGACAGGGTAGAATGGAAGAAGTAAACAAATTGCAACAACCCCAAGTAGAATGGGTCAAGGCCAGGAAGATGATGAATCTGTCAAACAGCTTGATATATTGTGAAGATTACCTCTGACAGTGGTGGGGTGAGGCACTGCATGTGATATCCAAGGTCACATCCATCACACAGAAGCATGGTTTCCTCATTGTCTGTGCGGCCACACACCTATAATGCAAAATTATGTAGTGCACATATTTATTTGCCAATCCAGTTAATCACACAAAACACAGACTGATTTGTTCAATTGATTAAAAATGCTAACATTTTTCGTGACTTGTGAGTAATAATAATAATGAATGTTCAATGTTAACACCTTGAACCACTAACCATACTACTGCAAGTACTCAGAATGTTATATATATTATGTTTAGTATATTTACCTCACAGACAGTAGGGTCCTCGATCACAAGCAGCTCAACTGAAGGTCTGCGCTCCACCACCTTCACGGGTTCAGTGCGTAGCACACGACCCCCTGCACATGCTCGCACTACTATGAAATCGAATGTCATTCTGTCTACTGGGCAGGTGTTGACATTTTTTGACCATTCCGTGATACAATCCAAGCAAAAGATATGTTCACAGCTCTGTGGTGTCCCCACTTCTTGATCAGTGAAACGCAAAAGGCAAATGGAGCATTTGTCTGAGTTGCCTTCCGAGCTGTCCGAAGCAAAACCAGAAGCTGGTTTAGCGGCCGAGGCTGCAGGCTTGGGCGCGTCCGAGTGGTCTGTGGCCCACCCAGACGTGTCGCTATCGCCCTCCGAGTCACGCAGCTTCGGCAGCGCGCGCTTGCGGCGGGCTCCCGCGCACACCACAGAGCTGCCGCTGCTGTCGCTGCCGTCATCACTCAGCACCTGAAACACACTCATTGTAATAATCCGTACCCCAGCGCTAATATAACGTTAACGTCTTGAAGCTTGCTCAGTCACCCTCAATCTCTTTCTCCGTATCCCCGCTACGGTGACGCTTTCGTCGCTGTCCGAGCTCGAGTCTGACGAGAGCACCATCACTTTCTTGATCTTGCGCTTGGGCCGTGGAGGCGAATCCTCGCTGCCTTCCTCGCTCATTGTCACAAGTAAACAGTGTCGATTGGAATTTAGTGGGCACGACACGAAGCCAGTTCCAAAGGTGTAAATGACCTCCGCCAAGTAATATTCGAGTCAACTAAGGTAAAATATGAGATATTCATTCGGTATGCTAAATAATAACATGCATCAAGATTCTTTCCACACAAGATAATGCGTACGCGTTGTACTAAAATGATTCCACTATTTTGACAGCAAGCCGCTATCAATGGTCAAGCGGCCATTTTCCTTTCAATTCTTTTTTTTATTTTTCCTAGTGATGTACGAACCATACCACCATCATAAAAAAAAGTTATTGTTAAAAAATCATTACTAAAGATGATGATGATCACAGTAAATTCTGAGAATCAAAATGAAGAAATTTTTTGGGTCATCTAAGATTATTAATAGTTACAAAAACAGATAAACCTAGTTACAAGTAACATATATTATTCTTTACACACACATTATTTACTAACTTTACAGACCTAAAATAATAATAAAAATATGTATGACATGTATCAAAAGAGAATGAAATGAATCAAAATCCTACAAAACTCCAATCCATGGACCTAGTAATCTATTCTATGAACGACCGACAGTGAAGAAGTGAAGTCGAGTGAAGTAAACGTTTGTAACAAACATCACTATTGGCTCATGCACAGCAACGGCGTGAATGTAATTTTCACTTCGTGGTTGCATTTTCGTTTATTTTCGTAGTTTTTAATAGAAATTGAATAAGAAATGACCGCAGAAAACGAACGTGAAATATATCATAAATTAGAAGCTATGAAAGAGATCAGGTACGTCGATTTATTATTGATAAATTCTTCAAAATGCCTTTTCAAATCGCACCTGTGGACTCGATCAATAAGCACTTGACATCGTTCGAAATGTTTATTATTTTTTATGTTTCTGTGCACGATGAACTTAAAGGTTAATAAATAACTAAATTTAAACACTAAGAATGTAATACTTAACGGATTCAAATGTAAGAGGACCCTCAGACCGATTATTTCGTTTTGTATACTAGTTTCTAAGCGAATGAAACTAAAAATGGCTCGGAGCGATATTATATATCTTAGCGGTGGGTTATAGATTAATAAGTGCTATTATTGGATAGGTTACAAATGTAGAAAAATAAAATAACGCATCAATCTAAAAAATAAAAAGACTAGCTCAATTTGATTTTTATTTTTGAATAAAATATGTATTTACTGAGTATGTTCATCTTATCTGACCAAGTTAATAGCTGCATGCATTAAATATTTCCAGAAATAAAACAATAACCCTGGAGCGTATGAAGCGCAGTATCCTGAACGAGGTGCGCAGCGGGGACCAGGAGGGCCGCTGCCTGGCACAGTACAAGCGGGAGATGGAGCTACTGCAGCAGGAGAAGATGAGCCACGTGGAGGAACTGCGCCAGATACATGCCGATATCAATGCTGTATGATAGTTTACTAGTTAAAGATGGAACAATGAATGTCTTCTTCAGCTCTATATCTCAGCACTCAAACGTGGTTGACGGTTCTCTTTGAAAAGGATGTCTAATGTGTTTTTCACATTAGTGGAATATTGCACCCTGTAATAATAAAGGTGGTTGTCGTGAAAGCTGAGAAAGAGAAACAAATAAAATATCTCAACTTGGCACGTGAAGTTGTTGACATGTGGAATGTGAACTCCGCTTTCATTGTTCCGATTGTCGTAATGGCCAATGCCAAAAGCCTCGTTGACCATCTTTCGAAGCTCACCTTAGGCAGTTGGATCAAGGGCCTGATTCAGAAGGCAATACTCCACGAAACGACTCTCAATGTGAGGAGGCTCCTGTCTCTGGAGCGCTAACCACCAGTAGGTTGGACTCTGCTCCCCACTATTTTTATATATTTTTAAATGTTTTTGTATAAGGTTCTTTTTTTAGAAATATTAAAAAATGTAATGAATGTGTTTGAAAGATGATTATAGAAAGGTCTATTTAATATCCTTAGTATGACATTAATTTACAAAAGTTTATTCAAAACATATTGGAATGTTTGAAAGTACAGGAATCACAATCGACAGACTATGAGGTGAGCTATTAATACACCAGTACGATGGTGCGAGTGTTTGTTTACTTAGGCATGCGCTATTGTTGGCCCACAATTGTAACATCTTAAACTGTTTATTTTCTCTGTCAGTTGGTGATGGCTGTCTACGAATACTTGAATTCTGTTCTACATGCTTCAAATTCCAAATAATTGTGGCCTCCTTGTCATGCTTGGCTTTATGCTAAAGATGTTAATTTCAAAAATTAAATTGATCCATTTTATTGTGTAATTTTTTTATTTCACGGTTGTTGAATCAAACACTTAATAATTTGTATGTGATCAGATGGAGACGGTGATTAATTTGTATGTGATCAGATGGAGACGGTGATTAATTTGTATGTGATCAGATGGAGACGGTGATAAAGCAGACAGAGGAGAGCATGACGCGCAAGCTGTCGGCGGCGTCGCGGTTGCACGAGGACTACCGGCCGCTGAAGGCCGAGGTAGACCTGCTGCGGCGCCAGTGCCTCGGCCTAGAGCGCCTGCCCGACCTGCACGAGGAAGAGGGGAGCCCCATCACGCCTGAGTATGTGCCTCGCTGCCAGGATTCCTTCATACAGAGCAATATACTGGGTGTAACAAGACCCATAATATAGCCGATAATCAACCATTTTGTACAACAAACACACACACTGACCAAAAAGAATAGCTGGGAAAGGACTTTTATTTAAAAATCGCAGTTTAGGTTAGCGCGTGATGTAACCGCTCGTAACACATTGTAGTTTTGGGTGATGCAACAGTACAGGGGTCATGAAGGGGTGTTTCAAATTCTATAATAACATTAAAAAAAAAAAACATAAAAATGTCTGTAAATTTTATATCACAAACGAATTTAGATGATACAGTAGGTAAGGTCGTGCTCTAAGTAAGACGTGCGTGTTTGCAGCCGCTTCCCCGCGCTGCCGGGCGGGGGCTCCGGGCCGGCCCCGGGCTCCGCCCCGCGCGCGCTGGCGTCGTTCCTGCCGCCCGCAGCGCCGCGCAAGCCGCCGCCGCCTCCGCCCGCGTTCAGGTCTGCCCTCGACCAAGATTTCATTACGGTCTCGCTGAGGTTCGATTATGTTTTATTTCTTTTTTTTTGTTCTCTTCCTCACTTCCCTCCGGCCGTCCTTACCTGCCCTGATCTCTTCACCTATTAACTCTTCATTTATTCGATTACAATTTATTTAATCCAATTTTATGATTTTAATTTTGGTTTGAAAGATTTTTTTTATCTGTATCTACGCTATTTTTTCAAATATTGGTATCAAACATCACTTGTAACAAATGTATTTCATAGCACCATTGCATTCCCTGTTGAATGCGTATTGCGTGGTGAGCGATGGTCGCATGAGTGTGTGTTGTGTGCAGACAGCAGCCGCCGCCCATGAAGTCGTGCCTGTCGTGCCACCAGCAGATCCACCGCAACGCGCCCATCTGTCCGCTGTGCAAGGCCAAGAGCCGCTCGCGCAACCCCAAGAAGCCGAAGAAGAAGTAGTCGCGCGGCAGGTAGTCCCGCGACCCCGCCTGCTGCGCGCCCTGCGTCCGTCGGATCGATCTCAACTCAATGTTCTAGTTTATTGTGACTCACTACGCTCTAATTTCGCCAGTTGTTACTCTGCTGGCTTATAAGACTATGTTTTACTGAGTACAGTGAGTGGATACTTTAAGGCAACATATTATTATTATTACATTTTTTTACAAAGAAAATCACTACTAACTACTTGCATTTTGGTTTAAGTACTATTGTCTAAAATGTATTGCACTCCCTTAGATCCATTTGATGCTCTTTTGCAGCTAGCATTAGCTTGGTCATGGTACTTGTTCATTTCAGTTTTTCACAGATTTGAAACAATGACAATGTAAATAAGAATGGCATATGAGTCTGTATACTTTTGTATATAGCTTAGTGTTAGGTAAGTGTGGACTCAACTCGTATTTACTTCAATTAAACTAGGAGGGTATTAATAG
Source organism: Noctua comes (assembly GCA_963082995.1). Classification (NCBI taxonomy): domain Eukaryota; kingdom Metazoa; phylum Arthropoda; class Insecta; order Lepidoptera; family Noctuidae; genus Noctua; species Noctua comes. Next base: position 18,519,267 of record OY720276.1, on the reverse strand, counting down.
GTTACTAGCAGGTTATGTGCCAAATAGTTTGCTGTAAATAATACTCTAGCAGGGCTAGCACCCAGTTTCTGAGCAGCTACACAACACTATATTAATTATTTGCTAACAGACTGCCTAACTGCTGTGATTGACTAACTGAAATAATAGCACTCAATCGAATCGCGTCCCATGATTTGTTATTCTATCAGAAACGCTCCGTTAGACGACTGACACGTTTATTTTGTTCTCACCAACTCAAAGGCGTCTGTAAATGAGCGACTCACCCGTGACCTAACCAAAATGACACAGAGTAGGAGTAGTTCTTCCAGCACTGGTTCAACTCATCTTCCAGAATTATTACATGATGTGGTGATGATTCCAATCCCGTTATACTTATAAAAATCACGTGTCATATGTTAGTACACGCTGAGCTCCGAAACCATCCAACCGATTTCAATGAGATTTCGTGAATTTGTTGTGTATGGTTGGTTCTAACTTGAACGATTGGATAATTTTGGAGCAGATAGGTGGCGCCCTGCGCAGCATGCGGGTCGCTATTTTGTTATAAACGTACGGGAGCCGAAGTCTTACCAACTGTACAATCCTGAACTTTACTAAATATCTAGTTGCTAAAACCATAATAATATTTATGTCTCCTATGTGCCAAAAGTGCCAATGTTATACCCGATACCTGTATGGAGTGATACTTATGATCTTGTAACCTCTCACAAGAACAAATATGTAATTACTTTATGGTAAAAAAAGGTACACCTAAGAGTGTTACAATATTATTTGTATGAAGCTTGGCACAGCTAGTAGGAAAGCTGATCGTGGTTACTCCTATTGCCTGTACCTAGATGGAGCTGAATTCTGTTTAGCCACTAATTACGCAACATTAATACAGAATGATGTGTTGCACTTATCCACAAAGCATTGTATAGTGAACCTTATCACTAGGGTTCAGTATCAATTTGGAACAATGTTCGTAAGAGGTGGCGGAGGTCGCGTTTTGCTCTATTTCCGACAACAAAGTTTCATTAATCACTAATATGTAGTAACAAAGCATTGTCACCGCTGTGAATCATTCCTTCAGTTCGGCTACTTAGTTGATTCAGATGCCACGTGAACTCGTTCCCAAGTAAACAATACTTTCTGTGCCTATGTTTAATCACCAGTTCTGCGATTATTGTAGATAAATACTTGCGGACCCGAAATTAATGAAGCAATTGTTGTTTTTGTTTTTAAATATTATTATATGGAAATACCAAACATTGTGTTTGTTGTTAGTAAATAATTGTGAAATACCCAGTAATCCATTGAATGCCAATTAAAAGTAATATATAAATAAAAGATAATGTAAATATTAATGTGTTCGAAGTAGGTATAACGTAATCAGTACTATTTATTTGATGTACGAAACTATTAGAGTGGGTAGGAGTAAGCAAGCATATCTTTCTGCACCTACCTATAAGACGACTCCGCTACTGAATGTCGAAGTTTGAAATGTCGACGTATGTTAGTTCTAAAGTACAGGATCTCGCTGTACGCCAGTTCGAAAGTTCACTGAAGCGAAGTATGCAAGGCCGACGTATCGTTAGTTAGAAAGAATACGAGTGCGATGTACGCCAGTTCGAAATTACCCTGTTACGAAGTATGAAATGCCTCCGTACTGTTACTGGTACTCCTACTACATTATAATCAACTACCCAAAACAATATTGAAAATTGGCATAATCGTTGGAATAACTTGCTGAACCAGTAGCGTATTTCCCTTTCCGTGTCCAACTGGCGACAACGGTCTCGCGAAATCCACACGCCTTTGTATTACTACACAATTCAACCAACCCGTGCACGGGTTGCGTCAACTGAGCACATTTTTGCGATCAAGCAACGTTAAAAGAGGTTTTACAAAACAGTGTGCAATGGAACTAAAGGCGGTTTTTTAATTGGTCTGTTCAAAACAAATCCTGATGATTTAGCGCGTTCGTAAATATTCGGAATAAATCGTGCGGCCCGAGCAGGCGGGGAGCCAATAATAATTCCACAGAGCCTTCAATTCAAGAAAATTATACGATTAGGTACTGGGTATTGAGTCAGAGTTTATGAGAATAATCAAAGTACTTAAAGAAGAACCAAATAGGTTAGGTTAGGTTAGAACTGTAACCAAATAAGCGCGAGCCGAGCGAGCGAAGCGAGCGCTGCCGCGGCAGCGGCCGGTGAGCGCTACGTAGTAGTTGGTCACAGTTCTAACCTAACCTTACCTATTTGGTCGGAGTAAAAAAAGTGTTCAGTTCAACTCCACACTATTTTGTAAAACCTACTCCAGCGCCACTTGATCACAAAGGCGTGCTCAGTTGACGCGAATTGAACACGGGATCGTAGGATTCCGTAGTAAAACAAAAGCGTGTGGATTTCGCGAGACCGGTGTCGCCAGTTGAACACGGAAAGGGAAATACGCGAACCAGTAACAGTACGGAGGCATTTCATACTTCGTAACAGGGTAATTTCGAACTGGCGTACATCGCACTCGTATTCTTTCTAACTAACGATACGTCGGCCTTGCATACTTCGCTCCAGTGAACTTTCGAACTGGCGTAGGTACATCGAGATCCTGTACTTTAGAACTAACATACGTCGACATTTCAAACTTCGACATTCAGTAGCGGAGTCCTATATGACTGCACGCTCATTTGTAACAATGATGATGAACGTTGAACTGAAACGATTGCTACAAATGAATGAGCACCCCACGCTAGGGAGTAATTTTATGACATCTGTACATAACGTGTGCACACAGATTGCGATAGTTTTGTTTTTTTAATATAAAGCGTTCTATCAATGTCAATGCATCTTTTATTCTTTCGTTTTATCTTTTACTTATTATATTGTCCTTTGTGGTGTCAGGAGATAGGATAAAAAATCAAATCTACACTTTATAGCCCAGGATTTTAGGAAAAAGATGTGAAATCTCTGGTAACAAACTGAAAGCTTATACATAATTATAATTTATTATTTTGGGGTACTGAATCGGTAACCCTAAGACCCAAACCCACCGACGATTTTGTCTTGAGATTACAGGGTGTAGGTCAGGAGATGGGAAACGTGTCATAACAAGCTGAGTTTTTTTTTATAAATGGATAATTATGTGGTATTGAATCATTACTTAAAAGTTCCTAACTCTCCGCCGCTTGCGTCCTGAAATATACAGGGATAGGTTGTAAATCGAGGATTTTTAGACAAAAAAAAGCCAAAGATCATCAACACGTCTAAAATGAGCTGTCCCTGCCAGTGTCATCGTTCATATAGTCCATGTATGGAATATTGACAATAGTGCAAATAAACACGGTTTACTTGTGCTGATTGATTTCGATTCACCCTCAGGCCTCAATAGTCTCTTCTGCAGTATGCATAATGGTGGTACGACTGGTACGGTAACACTAAGTTATTGAAGTTACGTCTATGAAACTCTCGCAACAGTAGGTAGGCACCTAAATCTCGTATTTATTCACACTAGGTAGGTACCTATATTATGTTCTCGCAACGGGTATGCAATGCCACTAGGAGGCGTATCATGTGTGCAGGCAGATAAGACAATAATATATCAGCTGTAATGTAAATGTGATAGGTACTGTTTGTTTACGCCTCCCAGCCGCCTGGCTGGCGAGGGGCGTACGGTCATACGCACTATAACATAATTAATTAGATCTTATAACATTATATTATCTGCCTGCTCTAATATCGCCGGCGCGAGTCATTTGCGGATCCAAGATTATAGTTCATGTTTTGATTTAGTAATCTATCATAGTCTAGGTAGGTATTCTAGTTGCCTGCCTACATCATATTCATAATAAAGTAAGGCTTACATTATTTTATGTAACTAATTTTGATAATTTGCCAAGAATGCATTCGGTCTTGGGTTCAGTCAGCAAGCGTTATAGGCTGCCCCTAAACACTTGGCGGTCAAGTAGGATGTTGCCACTTGCTACAGAAGCTCCTTACTGTACTTGTCATTGGATTGTTAAACCACAACCATCAACCGTGTGGCCGTTTGTAGTTGGTTGAAATTGTTGGCCATCGTAATACCCAATTTATTAATAAGAACATTTTCTTGTGTTCCTAATCTTAGTAGAAGGACGGATACTTAACTAACTTGGTACCTATACGCCTATACCAAAATACAGGCGATATTTTTTTGCATACCTACTTACTTCAATGATATTTCGATGACGGGGTAAAACGTAGTAGTGTCCGACCGAAAGTTCGGTTTCGGTCGAGTTTCGGCAAAAAACGGGCTTCGGTTTAGTTTCGGTTTCGGCGGAAAACCTGCCGAAACTACGACCGAAACCGAAACTGCATTCGGGAGTTCTCGCGCTGTGATCGGTCATGTTCGGCGGCCGGTGCGTTGAATTCCATCCAAGCGACGAAGACATTTTGCCCCATCCACGTGCCTTATCATGTCGTGACTGGCTTGTGTTTGCACTTGCAGTTCGTTTTGTTTGTTGTGAGTTTTCCGTGTGATTTATTTTGAACTCGGTAAGTAGTGTCCGACCGTGGTAAATAGAGACGCAGCAGGGGCGAAAAGAGACAAAAATTTGAAAGATCCAGTAGGTTCCTATAATTTCCTGCTGCATAATTATAATTACGAATTTAGGTATATATGTTTACGGCGAAATAAGCACCCAGCTACCTACCCACTTCAGACTAAACAATCAGATAAGTTGTCATGTTCAACAGTTTACCACGGGAACGATTTGCGACGCAGTTTGAGACGCGACCAGTGTGAACCACTGCGCGCAAAGCAAGCGGCGCGCGGCGGTGACGGCCACTCTGCCAGTGACCCCGCGAGCCCTCTGTCACGTGCTCTCGCACGACTTGATACAACTATCTCCCATTATGTTACTTTTATCAGAAATTCGGTACGTACATCTGACGGTTAATTACACAGAAACAACTCCGCAAAGTAATGGCAGGCTCAAACATATTTTCCTGTAAACGGTAACCACCAACTGTATTGTGTTCAATAATTATGTCTGTATAATATATGGCTGACGTAATGTAGATTGCTTGTGACTAATAAATTGGTTGCGGGGCAGTCTAATGTTGTCTGATAGGTCACAAGCTCTATAGCAAGGGAACACGCAATAAAAAAGTAGTCGGTTAAGTATTGCGTAAGCAAGATTTTCTTAGTGCCAACCTAGTTATCTGTGGTACCTAGGTAACTGATATAAGTACATCGAAGGGGTTCCTTGACCGAAGGATGATAAAAACAAAATCGAGCTGAAAAGCTTCTTCTGTTTTAATGAAAACGGAATATTTACCATGTTTACTAGGTACATATTTGTTGTGAGTTCCCAATATTTCAGAGATGTTGCAAGCACCATTGATCTATCTATATTAATAAAAAGAGAAGTCCTGACTGACTGACTGACTGACTGACTGACTGACTCATCAACGCCCAGCCCAAACCCTTAGACCTAGAAAGCTGAAATTTTGCACAGAGGTTTGATTTATAATGTAGACAAAGAATAAGGAAGGATATTTTGAAATTCAACCCCTAAGGGAGTTAAATAGGGGATGAAAGTTTGTATGGAAAATCGACATTTTTGTAGTTTAAACCATGAAAACTGCTGATTACAATTCTGGTTAAGAAATTAAAAACGACGTGTTTCAGTGTTTTTCTAAATTCCACCCCTAAGGGAGTTAAATAGGGGATGAAAGTTTGTATCGAAAATTGACATTTTTGTAGTTTAAACCATGAAAATTGGTGTTTCATTCTGGTTAAAAATCACGTGTTTCAGTGTTTTTCAAATTCAACCTCTAAGGGAGTTAAATAGGGGATGAAAGTTTGTATTGAAAATTGTCATTTTTGTAGTTTAAACCATGAAAATTGGTGTTTATCATTGTGGGGAAAAATTAAAACACACGTGTTTTAGTGCTTTTCGAAATTCAACCCCTAAGGGAGTTAAATAGGGGATGAAAGTTTGTATCGAAAATCGTCATTTTTGTAGTTTAAACCATGAAAATTGGTGTTTATCATTATGGGGAAAAATTAAAACCCACGTGTTTTAGTGCTTTTCGAAATTCAACCCCTAAGGGGGTTAAATAGGGGATGAAAGTTTGTATCGAAAATCGTCATTTTTGTAGTTTAAACCATGCAAAATTGGTGTTTATCATTATGGGGAAAAATAAAAAACCACGTGTTTCAGTGCTTTTCGAAATTCAACCCCTAAGGGAGTTAAATAGGGGATGAAAGTTTGTATCGAAAATCGTCATTTTTGTAGTTTAAACTATAAAAATTGGTGATTACAATTCTGGTTAAGAAATTAAAAACGACGTGTTTCAGTGTTTTTCGAAATTCTACCCCTAAGGGAGTTAAATAGGGGATGAAAGTTTGTATCGAAAATCATCATTTTTGTAGTTTAAACCACGAAAATTGGTGTTTCATTCTGGTTAAAAATCACGTGTTTCAGTGTTTTTCAAATTCAACCTCTAAGGGAGTTAAATAGGGGATGAAAGTTTGTACAGAAAATTGACATTTTTGTAGTTTAAACCATGAAAATTGGTGTTTATCATTATGGGGAAAAATTAAAATCCACGTGTTTTAGTGCTTTTCGAAATTCAACCCCTAAGGGAGTTAAATAGGGGATGAAAGTTTGTATCGAAAATCGTCATTTTTGGAGTTTAAACCATAAAAATTAGTTTTTACCATTCTGGTGAAAAATTAAAAACCACGTGTTTGAGTATTTTTCGAAATTCAACCCCTAATAGTTAAATAGGGGATGAAAGTTTGTATGCAAAATCGTCATTTTTGTAGTTTAAACCATAAAAATTGGTGGTTACCATTCTGGTTAAAAATTAAAAACCACGTGTTTCAGTGCTTTTCGGAATTCAACCCCTAAGGGAGTTAAATAGGGGATGAAATTTTGTATGGAAAATCATCATTTTTGTAGTTTAAACCATAAAAATTGGTGGTTGTCAATCTGGTCAAGAATTAAAACCATGTGTTTCAGTGCTTTTCGAAATTCAAACCCTAAGCGAGTTAAATAGGGGATGAAGTTTGTTTCGAAAATCGTCATGTCTGCAGTTCAAACCATGAAAATTTGTATTAAGCCTTTTGGTTGGTAATTAATAAGTACGGCAGATATCACTGGGTTTAATTGAGTAAACATGTTTCTCTACAAATTATTTTCTTTTAGTCTTCTTCTTAGCGTTTCGATGGCAAAATGTTTAAATATGTTTAGCCCAAAACTCAGCCACGCGTACCCCGCTCACTGATGCAGTAAATAAATCATCAAGAGAGCAGGTGAAAGGGCATGTGGGCCATTGTTTGTGGGGAGACGCCGCATACGCACTTGAGGTCTGAGCCGTCCATGAATCCCCATCTGCAGAGATTGTCTTTGCTCCGGCCGACTTGGGTTCGAAGTCGGTTTAGAGATTTCCAAGTCGGCCACGGCAACTCGTGTCCAGGTGGAAGATTTTCTGATGGATCGTTGAAGTTGTCAGGGGGCTTAAACCGCTCCCGCCAGAGATTGCATCTTGCTGTGGAGGCGTTGAAATTGACTGGGCTAGCTGGGCTCACGCACCCAAGAAAACTTTTACGACTTTTCAGCCTCTGGGGCACTGAGACGTAGCTATGCATTGGGTGGCGTGAGTCAGCTTGTAGTTTCGTCCTCTCGATACGGCTGGCTATAGTCCTGCGAACTTGGGGAGGCGCGATGCCAGACAGTGGATACAGCATTCGTACCGGGGTCGGTTTAAGACATTCAGTAATTATGCGGCACGTCTCATTTAAGGCTGTATCCACTAGGTGTGCGTGGGCAGAACGGTCCCATACTGGACAGGCATATTCACCAGCAGAGAAGCAGAGCGCCATCCCTGTGGTTCGCAGAATTTTTGGAGAGGCCCCCCATTTTGTGGATGTAAGGCGGCGTAAAAGGTGATTTCTGGCATGCACTTTTAATTTAACATTTTGGCAGTTGTTATTGTAGGTGAGTGACCGGTCTAAGGTTATGCCAAGGTATTTCGGTTTATAACTGTGGGCGATGGGAACCCCCTGTCAAGAGATGTTTAATTTACAACCCGCCTGTCTATTACGGAGGTGGAACGCGCATGATTCTTTTAGTGAATTCAACGCAATCAAGCACAGATTACCGTATTTATACTAAACTACGCGAGATTAAGAGGGAGATGAGGGGGTCAAGCCAAATCTCACGACATCCCATCACAGGGGGAGGGGGGTCGAAAAATCAGCTCACGTAATTAATGGACGCCCCCTAACAAAAGCATCTGCTTGCTTTATGTAATTGAAATAAACATTTTTTTTTAACACTTTACCCGACCCCGGGAATCAATCCCCACGCTTAGTAGTCGCGCTTGCTACCACTAGACCAACGAGGCAGTCTCACACATGCACACCAAAATTTTCACGTGGACGAAGTCGCGGGCAACAGCTAGTCACGAATAAACACGATATCCGGAACTCACAACAAATATTAACATGGTTAATATCCCCTTGTTAAGTGTTAAGATAACCTTCTTTTTTATTATTTGCTATGATCATCGCAGCAGCCATCACGAGTTCACGACACATACCAACCTACTATAGTAATACAATATGCATTGCACTACACGTACCTAGAATAGTCATCGTCATCTGTCCAGCTTTTCCCAACCGTGTTGGGGCGGCTTCCAGTCTGAGTACAAGTATTTTAAATGAAGCGAGTGAGCGACTGCCTTTCTGCCGCTGACCTCCACAACTCAGTTACTGATACAATACCCCTTGGAAGGACTAGTTGTCAAATTTTCAGGCTGTTGACTACCCGTAACGCCGCCAAGATCTAAAAATATGACAGCCGGGCTCAACAGCTTAAAGTACTAGGCATGCCTAAACTAGGAATTCTGTAAAAATTAAACTAACTGCCTCGTTGGTCTAGTGGTCGCAAGTGCAAGTGCTGAGCATGAGGTCCTGGGTTTGATTCTCAGGTCGGGCAAAGCGTTTTTGGGTTTTTTCATCAGAAATTTCTCAGTAGCAGTCATGTAGTCTGAATTTTTGCCCGGTTGATGGCAATAGGCTCGCCCCCTATTACATGGGACATAAACATAACTGGCGGAATGCAGGTGTACTATTAGGTACACCTCTGCCTAACCGTTCGGGAATTACGCCTATATGGATGTTAGACTGACTGTATAACTATTCTAGGTACAGCAGAGCATGACCCTAGGAGCCTACAGCCCTGTAAAATTTCAGTTGCGACGTGACAGCATAAGCTTAGTCAGTCTATATAATGTTCGCATTAGGGACACAGGCCTCCTCTCTATGAGAGGGACCTACATAGCGTAATAAAATTAAAATTGTTTCGTGAAAGCGAACAACGTCACTTTTGCAAAATGTCATCGTAAAAAATTTGGTCTCTTTCGCAAAACTTCATTCAAGCCATTTTTTTCTCAGGAGAGGCCTTATACTAACACTATAGAATCGGGTAAGTAATTAATTAAGAACATACAAGAAAATATCAATCACTTTTTTATTACGTACATAATTTTTCAAGTGGGCGTGGATAGCCTCCGATATCCGAAACTATGAGGAATAGCGAAAAATACTCAAAGGAGTCTCGAGCCCGATTTTGATGACTGCATTATTGGGTTTTTGGAACAAAAATAACATTCTGCGAAAATGAAGTTTTGTGAAAGTGACATGATAAAATGACGTTTTGCGAAAGTGACATTATGTGAAAATGACGTTTTGCGAAATTTTGAGAAAGTGACGTTCTGCATCAAGACCGTGAAAGCCTTGTCTTTAGTCGTCAAAGGCAGGAAGGATGTATCTACGCACCGCACATTTTGCAGTTATTTTTATTATACCATTTAAATATTTCTATATTTAACCTTTTCACGGATTTATATTGAATACGTTAAATACTTCATTACCACGTACTTACCTGCCATTTAATTTATAATAAACGATAGCATGCGGTCAAGGTGAACTTTAATGTTTTGCCCGTCATCAAGCATCGCCTGTTTTTAGGGAAATATATAAGGAAAATAACGTAGTCTTTGCATGTAAGAACATACCTACAACAAAAGTAGGTCTCTATACGGCTAAAGATTTCGACATGTGAAGAGGATGATTAAGAGTTATGGGTTTGCCGACAGTACCTATGTGGCAATTAACCATTTGGCGTATTTTACTTAGAGATTATATCGTAGATATCTATTTGCAGAATAAATAAAGGGTGTAAATACCCTTAACGAAGCCGAAAGGCACTTGTTCTCGCCGTCATTGCGATATTTTTTTTATTGTAGAAGGTTCCCATTCTAGTTACGGAGAGATATTGGGGGTCAAAGTTCCAACTTTTTCACAAGTTTTTTTTTTAAATACATGTTTTTTATGTAAGAACTTTACTTTAAACACCTCCAGGACCCCCATCTATCAGCACAATATTTTAATGGCGTTATATAGAGTCCTACCGTAAAACGATTTTACACCCCAAAAAAAAGGTGTTACCCTAGCAGAAAAGTGTCTCCTAGAGCAATACGAATGGAACGTATAATTAGTGTATAATTTACTGTGAATGTGCACCACATCAAAATTGGCCATTCATTTACAATGGTTTTAGAGGTACACGATTCTGCAAAACGTTACTCTAGCAAGAAATGCAATATCTCGATAACCTGAAGACGCACAACCTCCATTTTCGGTCCACTTTTTTACACAAATATAAGCTCTCTGGCCATGCACAATATTTCTCTCTCCGATCATTCGTTTAGCATTTTTCTGCTGGAAAAACGTTACCCTAGCAGGAATCGTTTTTCCGTTTTTTTCCAAAACTGCAAAGCGCACCAATTTTTTATGTGGTGCACATTCACAGCAGATTATACACTAATTATACGTTCGACTCATATCACACTAGGAGACACTTTCCTGCTAGGGTAACATACACCATTTTCGGTGCACTTTTTACACAAATATAAGCTCTCTGGCCATGCACAATATTTCTCTCTCCGATCATTCGTTTAGAATTTTCCTGCTGGAAAAACGTTACCCTAGCAGGAATCGTTTCCGTTTTTTTCCAAAACGACAAAGCGCACCAATTTTTATGTGGTGCACATTCACAGCAGATTATACACTAATTATACGTTCGACTCATATCACACTAGGAGACACTTTCCTGCTAGGGTAACATACACCATTTTCGGTGCACTTTTTACACAAATATAAGCTCTCTGGCCATGCACAATATTTCTCTCTCCGATCATTCGTTTAGAATTTTCCTGCTGGAAAAACGTTACCCTAGCAGGAATCGTTTCCGTTTTTTTCCAAAACGACAAAGCGCACCAATTTTTATGTGGTGCACATTCACAGCAGATTATACACTAATTATACGTTCCACTCATATCACTCTAGGAGACACTTTCCTGCTAGGGTAACGTACACAAAAAAAATAGTTTCCCAGCAATAACTTTTGCGTAAAGTTACTTAGTTTGATGTACAGAATGTTTGGTTGACGGCTTCGTGAAGGATCCGTTAACACCCTGTATAAGGTAGCAGAACATTGCATAATAAAAGCAGGTGTTTTTATAAAATATGTTTATATTCAGCTCAACAACGCTAGCCGCTACATGACGCGAGTAGATAACTATAATATCACAAGTGCTTTACACTACGTTCGCGCTAACTTACATTAACTTTACAGTTCATAAACTTTACACTTACTATGCTACACTTAACTTTAAACGACACGTGTACGAGCTCGGAATGTTACGAGACTTTATTTACAGTGATCTAGCAATGTTCACACTTAGTGTCATGCCACTGTTCGCGGCAAAGCTACTAATTAGTTATCATCAATTTAACCGTTAGTAATTCTTAAATTGTAATTTTAATTTAAATTGAACACACATTTTTAGAAATTGTTGTAAACTTGCACCAAAAATGTTGAATTTGGACTAAAAAATCAGGAGTTGCAAGTTTCGAAAATTGAATCGTTAATTTGTTTAGGTATTCTTCAGGATGGCAATTCGAACGAAATAAAGTAGTTGTCTGGTCACTAGACGAGCGGGTAGGAGGCGCTGGAGGCGATGCCGCAGTGGTTGTTCTTGTTGCGCGCCATCTTGATGTAGCCCAGGTCTCCCCACGAGCGGCTCCACGAGTTCTTCACGAGCCAGTAGTCGCCGCCTTTCTCGTCCGTGCCGTAGCCGACCACCATCACCTGAACATGAACACTCACATTAGTGGCTATTCATTTAAAATGGTCAACCCGAACTTAGATCATAGAACCAATGAAGTGCAGTGATCATAACGTGTTACTACGTTACGGTTTACCAAACTTAGAAAGGAGTTCAATCAATTTGAGTACCTACTTTTAAGTACCTCTGTTAATAAAGTAGGCCAATAATATCACTGTTCTGATTGTTAATAACAAGTGTCATCGGTTTGTTTTATAGAAGCACAAGGAAAGGTCAACTGTTAGGTTTATTGTAAAAAGCGGTTTTGTGACAATCACAGTGCACACTTTATCTACCTCAATTAATCGAAAATCAACAGACAGTACGACCGTAGCTCTTGTTTTATTTTCTACTAGCTGTTGCCCGCGTCTTCGTTCTCGTGGAAAAATATACATAAAAAGATAAAATAAATAACAATAATCTCTATCAAAAAAAATTACAACCAACTACAAAAAGTATAATTTTACTGGGGATCGAACTTGCGACGTGATGCACGTAAAGCGGTCATGATACCGTTTCTCTATTTGCTTCGCTGACATATACCTTGAAATAGACGTTATTACGCATATCATGACTGAAACGATAAACAATTTTATTGAATAATACTGACATAATGCAATATTGCTCATCTCCTTCAGCAAGTAGCGTGATAATATATAGCCTAACATTTGAAGAAGTCTATTACAGATATTTGTGCAAAATTTGAACAGGATCTATGCAGCAGTTTTTGCGCCAAGTCGGAACATCGGATCGGATATACATGTAGAGATTTATCGCACATTTCAGTACCACTAGAGAATGTTTGAAACAAAAGATTGGTCTATCTGTCAAAAATAAAGGGGTAGACGAACACGAAGTGTAGATAGTGTTACACGGCTGCATGCTTTTTTTGGCGATTGAATTACATTTTCAGGCGGTCATTCTGAAATTGTATTGTAAAAACCACGACGCACTCCAGCTATGCGAGGCTGAAATAGGTTGGCAGCAATACAAGTGCAAGCTATACGTACTCCATGGTCGAGGTCGGTGGAGGAGCAGTTCTCGTCGTAGTAGACGCCCTCGGAGTAGAACTGGAAGCTCTCCTGCGACGCGTCGATGGCCACGGCGATGGGCCCCACGGTGGCCACCGCCTGCATCAGCTTCTCCTCGTCGCCGTTGGGGATGTCCACGAAGCCGGTGTCGTCGGCGCCCGAGTTCTTGGGGTTGTACCTGCGAGATGGAGCTTCGTATACATGAGGGAGTTAGGTGGGGTATACTATCACCGTTTTTAAAGAAATTGGGAAAAACAAAACAGATGTTTGTTGCTGAAGAGTTTGTTCCGTCTCTTCTTAAAATACTAGGAAGTGGTAAAGGGCGTGCGTCGGGGACTGTCTTAATTAATTTTTTCGTTCAATAAATGCTGATTCTGGAATTAATAAAATAAAAATATCTTGTGGATTATGGCTTGGCTGGCACAGGAACGAGGAGATTGGTGCAAGCAAGGAGAGGACGTATACCCAGCAGCTGGGTATAGTCCGTGACGGCCTTTCGGCGGACGCCTCACCTGCACTTGTCATCGACAGCCTCGTAGGGGTAAGACTTCTCGGTGTCGATGCCGCCGTTGTCCTTGATGTACTTGAAGGCGTTGTCCATAAGGCCGCCGTTGCAGCCGTTGTTGCCGTACGCGGCCGAGCAGTCCACCAGATTTTGCTCCGACAGGGACACTAGGAACCCGGTTTTGCGGAAGTGCTGGCCCTCGAGCGCGCCCGTCTGTGGGGACAAGGAGTATGGTACTGTTGTGATGGTATACCGGACCGAGATAAGTAAGTACTACTCACACAGGCACCTGAAATAGTACATTTTGATATAGGTGGGGAAACTTTGTTATTGCATTCGAGGCGAAATTAATACCCGAGCTGCAGGCGAGGGTGTTATGGAGCCGAGAACTGCAGTAACGTGGCAGTAACAAATCCCCAAGCGGAAAGTATTTTTGTCTGGAATTATTATTATGAAACTATGATTTAATTTGCTTTTTTTCCGCGCTTTGCTTTCCCCAGGTTGAAGAAGAAGCAAAGGTATGACGCCGCTAAACAGCCTCATACGAAAAATAGAAAACTCAAATATTTTTGAATTTAGAAAACAATAAATATTAATTTGTTCATGAAAATATATATTTGTTTGAAATAATCATGTTTAACTATGATATTCTATTTATAAACATAATTTAAATACATAAAACAATATTTACGCCGTAACACACATTTCTCTTTGCCGACATTTAAAAAAAAACAATCACCACCGACAATTTTTACAGTCATTGAACCATTGATCCCACTTGGACTTAGTGTAAGTTTAGTTATCTGTGGGATTTTTTATTTCCGCACGTGTGCAAAAATATTAAAAATTTCCACGTGTGTGAAATACATTACATGTTGAACCTAATCGTATTGCGATAAGAACCAGTTTTCGAGTAAGTGTATTGAAAAATATATTGCATTCGCGCCTTACCTTTAGATGGCTACCATCTTTCCGGCCTTGTCAATTGTTCGGACTTTTCAACTGAAGGGGATTTTTCAAGAATTAAAGAAAAAAGACATGTGAAAAATGTCTGGCTTTTTGTCTGGTTTTTACAAATTTCGAAATGGTAAGCCCGGCTAAAGATAGTTTTTAAAATATCTAACTAAATCTAAGGTAACTGAAAAAGTCACCGACGTCCTCTCTACACGGTGCAATTTGCTTGCTATATCTACCTAGGTAAGTAGGTGTTTAGGTACTCATTATTGTAACATGGATTGCTAGTCACATGTACTGCACAACATTTCCGTCAGCAGTGTCGATTTCGAGCAATTTCTTTATAGGGGCTCAGAATGATGTACTGAATACGTGGTAACCGTTTCCGCGTCGCTGTCCCTTCCACCCCTTAATGTAGGTTTAAGGTTACATAAGTAGGTTGTGCCTAGTTTAGTAGGTATAACTAGAAGTTCTAGTAACTCCGTGGCTAAATGATAGCGTTTTGGCGGTATGAAGAACAGGGTGTCAAGTTCTTCATCCCCATAGAAAAGGGAGGTAACTCTGACCAGACGGTTGTTGTCTGGTGAGCTACTGCCCGACAGTTGTAGTCGGGTTCTTCTATATACTCTTATGACTCATAAGTCGTGGATAACTTTACTTGCGCGATGTAGGATTTAGAAGTATTTTGATATTAGTTCATTTTAGTATCGCCACTTCCTAGAATGTTTAGCACAAAATAATGTGAAAAAAGAGGCACTATTCTCTACACGCCAATTCCCTCTAATAACTTAGGTTATGGTTCCTACCAGTGGCGAGGGTTCCATTCCATATAACTCGATTCCTACCGGCTTCCCTTTGAAAAATGGCGCAGTTAGTATTCTATACGCAAATAATATAATCAGATAAAAGATTATGTCATGTACCTACTCCGGCGTACCTCTTACAAAAATTGACCTTCCGCTACTGGTTCCTACTATTCAGTCCCATCAGCAAAAATAAATCCGAGTCAATGTCGGCATTAACTTGAATATAGGAATAAATTTGTACCAACCTACCTAGGTTCACCTCACTCCCGCAGACCCTTACGAAATAAATAATATGCTAAAAACACTAAAAAATAAAAAAAATCACGTCATAGATGAACTTCCACCCTGTTTAATGAGACAATGCGCTGATGAGCTTACACTACCGTTTTATAAATTACTAAACCAGTCTTTTGAAGACGGCGTATTCCCTGATCAGCTGAAAATCGCATTAGTGAAACCTTTACATAAGAAAAATGACAAAACAGAGCCAAGTAATTACCGTCCAATAGCTTTACTGCCTACAGCTTCAAAGATTTTCGAGAAAGCAATGTGCAGTCGCGTGTACACTTTCTGCGAAAAATATAAACTATTTGACGAATGCCAAAACGGCTTTCGGAAAAATCAATCAACTGCATTAGCAGTCTATAAATTTATACAGGGAGCCCTAAATATAATAAACAAAAAAAAAATACGCAGTAGGTTTACTGCTAGACATGACCAAAGCCTATGATAAAGTACAATAATATGGTATTTTATTAAATAAATTGTTTAGATTGATCCGCGAATCACATGAATGGTTCAAATCTTACCTGGAAAATACAGCACAGCTAGTAGAAATAGAATACTTCAATAATAATATAAAAGAACTTCAAAAGTTCCGGTCTGACAGAAAGGCGATTAGCGCATCAATACCACAAGGAAGTGTTGTTGGATGTCTTTTGTTTCTCATTTACATCAATGATCTCCCAAAAATAGCAGAATCCGGACCTTGTGTTTTGTTTGCGGATGACATCTCCATTCTCACCCAATGTCATGATAACACAAACATATACATAACAGTACCCTTAATGAAATTCTTAACAAAATAATTACCTGTATGAACGAACACAATCTTGAAAACAACTTTACAAAGACTAAACTCATAACCTTCTATCCCCGCCAAAAAAATGCTTTAAATGTACTTTTTTCTTTTAATATTAATAAAATAGAAACAGTCATCGAATTCCCATTACTAGGCATGTGGCATAACCATAGACAAAAATATAAATTCAAATAAATTGGAAATCCCACGTACAAAAAATAAAATCTAAGCTTTCAAAATTTTTATACGCTTTTCGTGAAATTAAAAAAAACCACAAATTTACAGACTGCCCTGGTTACATACTACGCCTATGCATATGCATGGCTCAGCTACGGCATTATAATGTGGGGATTAGGGATACAGTACAAATGCACCTACACTGTTCACAATTCAAAAGAAATTTATCCGTATCCTGGTAAATATACAACAGATAGATAGCTGCAAACCTCATTTCATAAAACTAAATACCTACCTATATTAAGTCTACCTTGTCTATACAGGGTGGCCGGAACATTGACGTCCAAAATCCGTGGATATCCGAATCACCCCCATGTATGTTCCGCGACTTTTCATAGTTTTCGAGTTATGAATTTTTTTCTGATTTTTTGAGAATGATCGTTAAAAAATTACGTTCGGTAAATTATGACTTAAATTTTCAACTTTAAATAAAAAATTTAAACATATGACTTCACGTTCTTTTAAAAAATGTCTACCACCTAAGCCATTGTGGAATGCAGTAAAGAATTGATTATTGTATTGAGTATTAGGTTCTAATATTCATCGATAGACAAAGATGAACTTGTGCAAAACGGAAATAATTAAACATCGATACTGAATCATCGCGCTATTGTCAGTGAGTAACGCTGAACGAAACACTTGAAACTGACGCTTTGTGACTCGACCTGAAAAACATGTGATTATTACATTACACATATAGGTACCTACCTACTACTGTGTCAGCTTTGTTTTAAAATGGATAGGTACATTTTATTTAATAGCTTATAACAGGTATTCAGCTGCATCCGGTTAGACTGGAAGCCGACCCGACCCCAGTTTTTTCTTTTCACAACTAAGTACCGTAGGTACCTACTTAGTTGTGTAAAGAAAAAAATAAAATTATTAAAAAGAAGTCTCTTCACTCTTTGGTAGGGTAAACCGGGCTGGTCTAGGGAACAAGGGCTAAATCGGTCACTCGCGAATTTTGTTAGCTTTCGAAATGATTACATTTTTTTTTTGAGTTCCTAGACTATCCAAATTAATTTACCTACCTCAATTAAACTAGGTAGGTACTGAAATTTGTTTAACGGCAGAAGTGTCAAGAGTCATTCATTACTCATCAATTCATCATCTTATAGGTAGGTACCTACACAATTATTATTCACAGAAATATGAGCAGCAAAGCAGCTGTGGATAATCACCGAGCCTGAAATTATCACGTTACAATTATAATAAACCGAGCTGCTGTTCTTGTATTTAAACTACCTACCTACATAACTATAGTAGACACTCGATAACCGCCCATTACACATTCAAATGCGATACGAAATACTAATCAAAGCAGACGTGTGCGAAACGACACAGATAGGTATCAGTCACATGACCGGCGAACAATAACATTCGATAACAACAATCAACAAATGCCTCACATATTATCTGGACTTTCTGAATAATGATGTCTAATTGTCTGCCTACACTTTGTTTGGTATTGTTTTTGGTGAGAGTCGAGTCACGTCGAGTCATCGCACACAAACCCAGTTCGTACCTATTGTAATGACAATGAGATGCAGGACGTAAAATGAAATATGAGCACGACACGCGAGTGCGCGAACTCCCTATGGTACCTACCTACCTACTACATTGCTTTACTACATAGGTACATAGGTACTTCAGTTCAGTAGTGTAGGAGTAAAGTAAGTAACTTTAGCTTTTTTATTGTGTTTGACGAATCGATCATATTCGTCAAACACAATAAAAAATGAAATCAATGCTTTTATTTATGAGAAAATCATACCTACCTAAACTACAATATCGATTGATTTAGTTCAGTCGGTAGGTACTAATGGTGTGTAGGTGGGCACTACCACTACTGATGTTATTCGTGCCTACTTACTCATGGGACAGCGGTCCTTGTACGCACACTATAATAGTCACTAATACAGATTATGGATTTAAATTCTGTTTGCGTCAACGATAATTAAATAATTAATCATGTATGTATTACCTACTAAGAAATACGTACCTACATAGTACCTAACGTTTTGTTTCGCTGCCAGAAACTATTTCCACTCTTATTTGAAGGTTCATCTATTCAATAATTGCCCATCGAACACGCTCTGAATGAAAGAATAGCTCGGATTCATGTTTACAAAATGACCAACTTTAAATGTTTGTAAATCATCATTAGCTATCTAGGTAGGGTCATTGCGCCGGTTAGCGACCAGTTAGTTGAGTTGCCCACATTAGATGAGGAAAAAAAAATGTTGTCTACACGCAAAATAGTATATGTTAATGTGAATTGGTCCCAAATATAGTCTAGTTTGGATGCAAAACATAAAATAAAATACATTAGTACAAAAATATTTATAAAATGCTGAAAAAGTGAAAATATAGCGAAAACGTCGGTTAGCGACCACTTTCGTCAGTTTACGACCACCATGAGCCGGTTTGCGACCGCCCTTTTTAATATGAAAAATATGCTATTAAAACAATTATAATCGCTTTAAAAATATTTTAATTTTTGCCTCTTAATAAAAACAAATATGGTAATCCTTTGGTGTAATGTTTTCTTATAATTAAAAAATAACAATCTTACATTTCGTAGAAACTTAGTCATAGCTGTAATAGAATTAACAATCATTAGTCAAACAATATCCTTAATATGTAGTATAACATTTAAAAATAATCAAGATCAATATTTTCAAGTCATCTGGTTTTTAAAATTATTTTAGGAATCGTATTCCGCGTTTCAATAAGTTGTTGCTAGAAGAACCCATACCTGACGAGTGGTGCAACACTTCGCTGGTGCCCATCTTTACAAATAAAGGTGATGTGCTGGAGTGCAATAACTATAGAGGAATAAACCTAATGGCGCATATGATGAAAGTTTGGGAGAAAGTTATTGAAAGACGACTGAGAGAAGAGTGAAATTTCACGAAACCAATTCGGTTTTATGCCTGGTCGGAGAACGATGGATGCCATTTTTGCCACCCGCCAGCTGTGCGAGAAATACAGAAGTGCGCACAAAAACTTGGACATGGTGTTCATCGACCTCGAAAAGGCATACGACCGGGTACCTCGTGAGGTTTTGTGGTGGGCCCTTAAAGGGAAAGCTATGCCTGGGAAGTATGTGCAGTTGATCCGAGCGATGTACAGTCGGTGTAGTACCCAAGTCCGGTCTACAGCGGGCACTACCGACAGCTTCAATATGACTGTTAGCTTGCACCAAGGGTCGGCTCTAAGCGCTTACCTCTTCCTGGTGATAATGGACGCACTTACGTCGGACATCCAGGAAGAGGCTCCCTGGTGTATGCTGTTTGCCGATGACATTCTGTTGGTTGCCGAGAGTGGCCTAGAGGTCCAGAGCAGATTGGAGGTGTGGTGGCAAAGACTGGAGAATGTTCTCCTGAAAGTCAGTAGGACCAAAACAGAATATTTATTCTGTGATTTCGGCGGTCTCTCCAGTCCTGTGCCCATAACACTTGCCGGAACGCCCATACCGATCTATTCCGATTTTCGGTACCTCGGGTCGCTTGTCCAAGGGGATGGCGAAGTAGACCGAGATGTAACGCACCGGATCAACTCAGGATGGATGAAATGGCGACGGGTCATTGGAACAACTTGTGACCCACGGATGCCCCTCAAGTTAAAGGAGACAATATACAAATCCGTGATTAGACCTGTCGTAGTGTATGGATCGGAATGCTGCACTGTGAAGAAGATGGATGAAAGGAGATTGCATGTAGCGGAGATGAGAATGTTGAGGTGGATGTGTGGTGTGACAAGAATGGATAAGATAAGGAACGAGTATATTAGAGGAAGTTTAAAAGTTGCGCCACTTACAGAAAAATTGAAAGGTAATCGACTGTCTTGGTATGGACATGTGATGAGGAGGGACGAATCGCATGTGACTAAAAGAGTGATGAATATAAACGTTGATAGATGGAGAGGGAAAGGAAGACCAAAGAAACGATGGATGGATTGAGTGAGGAATGATATGAAAGTTAAAGGAGTAAATGATAGCGTGACGGTTGACAGAGGAGATTGGAAGAAAAAAACGTGTTGCGCCGACCCCAAATAACATGGGATAAGGGCAGGAAGATGATGATGATATTCCACGTTTCTTATTCAGAATTAAGCCAATCTTGTGTCGTGGTCCTTGGGATCTGATACAGTCTACATGTTTCTCTTATTCCCTTCCCTTCTATTCGGATATCATCGAGAGCTTTTTTCAGGGCTTCTTCAGTGTACTGGATAGTCTTTTTCTTTTTTTTTGTTGACTCTATATTATTTGGGAGCTCCATCTAAAAAAAGAGTAATATATAAAATAGTTTATTGTTGTTTTTATGACTAATTTTGTTTTAAACTGAAAAATAATAATATTTAGGTTTCGACAAATTATGTACAACCACATGGTTGCTTGTTAAAATAATTTTTAAACGGACGTGGTGGCATACTTAATGAACTTTCATACTTATTTCTGTTAGCGACCGTTATTTCTCTCATACTAAATTATAGTGGTCGCAAACCAATGTCTTTATTTCGATTATTTTGGTTTGCGACCACCTGTTTAGCACCTAATTTTGTACGTAAATTAAACTAAGTTCTTTCAAAGAAACTGGTGGTCGCTTACTAAAGAACTACATAGAAAAACGTTTACAATGCTACATTCAAAATTGTAACAGTCCTGTATGAAGCATTAGGATCATATTAATCAAAATAAAATAATGCAGTTCTCGTCGGTTTGCGACCATGCGGTCGCTAACTAACGTTTTTGATAAATAAGCATTTCGGTTACCGACCACTTGATTTTATCTTAATAATAGGTTTAAAAATAGCAAAATACAACTAAATAATAAGCAAAACTTATCGATTGTACAATTTAACATCTAACTTGTGTGTAAAACATGAATTATGTAATAATACTTACCTTTGAGCACCGCGCGCCGTGTTATTTTTTCTCTAACTCGCCGTACGTTTACTCACTGCTGAATCAAGACGCGCACTGAGAAATTTATTTTCGGAGCTGGGTTAACCCATTTGTTTCAAACTGTGTAAATTCTTATTTCATAATTACTTATAAAGCACGTTAGATTTATTTTTTATTTATGTTACCTCTACAAATACTATTATCTTGATTTAAAGAAACTTAGTCCGTCAAATGGTCGCCTACTGAAGGTGGTCGCGCTACCGGCGCAACGACCCTATCTTATGTACGTGAGTAGTGAAGCGATAATATTATTTTGTTTATGTAGGTACATTACATACATACAAACTTGGTGCCTACACGCGAATCTGTTTATACAATCTCAAGGAAAATAGCAAAAAAACGTTTCAATTTGAACAAAATCAAACAAATCTGTTTTATAAAATGATTTTGTGTCGTTTTAATTTAAACTTTGATTAAATTGTGCATTAAAACTGTAGGTAAGTACATAGGTACCACAAGTTATATAGTGACATGGAGCATTAACATTTTTCCGTTTTCCTCTTGAACACTAGGCAAGTTTAGTTACCATTTAGGTACAACGCCCAACATTGTTCGACAAAGCCTGAAAGGAAATTTATCTTTTTTTTCCGCGGCGTTGAATTGAACGTGTTAATACCTAACTGATGTTAAACTATGTAGGGGCTCAGAATGATGTACTGAATACGTGGTAACAATTTTCGCATCGCTGTCCCTTCCACCCCGTAGAAATTCATAATTTTATTAATACATATAAATAAACAAAAATAATAATTCTAATTCCCTTGCCTTTCTTTCCCATTCATTAGTCCCGTGTGGAAACAGTGTCATTACCCTTGTACCTACATAGGTATTTAATAACAATAAACAAGGGCCAGTTTCAATTTTGTTGCTCCTATGGAATTTAAAAACCGGCTTGTTTGGGGCAAAATTGCCGATCAACGGTGCATTTTTAACGGCACAATTTGCACAAGCGACGCATGTTTTTTAATGATTGGTAATACTCACGGTAGAGAATGCCCAGCAGGAGCCGCACTTGCCCTGATCCTTGACCTCAGTGACGGCTCCCTTCTTGCGCCAGTCCACCTGGTCGGGGTAGCTCACGTGCGCCGGCGCGATGAACGTAGACGCGCGCCCCTCGCGGCCCTTGCCGTACTGTGCCTTGCCGTGCCTACGCAAAAAAAAGGCATAGATAGTACGCATCGACATTTCCCAAGAACAATCAAGGTTCTGGAATTCTGCTAGGTTTAGTTTATGGCAATACAGCATGAAACACCTCTGCCTATCTCATGCAAATGATGTTATACCTACCTACTTTCATTCTAGATTACATGTAGAGTCTAAAAGGACGCCGATAGCTGTTATTTTAAACAGAACACTTTATAATAATCAAGCTAGAACGTGTGGGCCAATAAAACGACCAGCCTTCCTCACCAGCAAGTTGAGGCATACTTTCAACAAACTTGACTAAAGTAAACTAGACTTAGTAGGTAGTCAGAGGTCTCCTCTACGTTAAGATCATTAGAAAAGAAAGAATTCTTTTCTTATACTTTTTTCTGAATAATTTTAAGCCGAACGTCCACCGCACATGTATGAAAAACTGGCTCAACTATGCGAGCTAAGCTAACTTAGTTTAGCCGGCGGTGGACGTTCGGCTTTAGACTCTGGTATCCTGCTACAGCTAGCCTACAGAGACCGGGCCGGACCGCGATTTTTTGTAATAAAATGTCATGCACTTCAGCCCGATGCGACTGTGCCTACCTAAACTGTAATGTGCGTTTCTACTATTCTAATAAATATTACCATGATGAAAAAACCACTCAAGCCAGTTGTGTGGAACGTATATGAAAAAAAAACGCGCTTAATTCATAACATTGACACGCTTGACCTCTACAGCGCGAGTATAAGCTGAGTTTGTTTATCTATCATATGACCTATAAAGGAAACGACTAAAAACAACGCAATCAGCTGTAATCCGAGTTATTGAACAAAACATGGAACGGCTTTGTAACACTACTTAAGTGCGTAATAAATAGTTATAGGTACCTAAATAATAATATAATAAATAAGTTGTTGTGATAATCGAACGATTCTTTAGAATAGGTACCTACTAACTAAAAGTGCTTAGTCATGGTCTACGTGAAGCGAAACTAAAAAACAAATTATGAAATCACAGGTTCTTTTGTTAGTTTTCTTTTAGTGATTCGTCTGGCAAATAAGCCTGGGGCAGACCTTATAGTATTAGATTTCTATCATAGGTATTTGGCTTTTCTACTGCGTTGCTCATAAGTTGTTACTTGATTTTGGAGCACAACAGTTTGTTTGACAACACGAGGCACGAGGCAGTCAAGTGTTGCAGGGATTAAGATAACAGCACTTTGGTGCTGTTATTCATGATTACCTGTAAGATAAAAAATGCAACAGAAGTGGCATACTCACTTGCTGGTCTTGTTGAACCCGTTCATGGTGTGCACGAACTCGTGGTGCAGCATGTCGGCGTACTTGTTAGGGCGCAGCTTGTAGGACACGTGGCCCTGCTCGAAGCGCTGGTTGTGCTTGGCGATGCGGTGCTTGTTCTCCACGTAGATCTTCATGCGGAATTTGTCCTCAACCTCGCTGTCGTATTGCAAGCTGTGCTCCAACTACAACAGAATGGTGCTTTAGGTGCTGGACATTAAATTATAGGACCGGGACCTTGTCATTAAAAACAAAAGTTAACGCGTTTATATTTGCGTAACAAAGTTCCTTCAGTAAGTCACCAGATGCTATCGATTTCCTGTACTGTTTTCTTCCTAAGCCAACATTTACCTACTTATACTCTTTTGAGGTTCGGCGGTAGGAATCAGTTTCAGTTTAAATTCTTAGCTGATTCACTTGGCAAAGCGTCTTAAAATGTGTTAGTCTTGACTAGTTCAATCTATCAGCATAGTCAGAGTAACAAGGCTGCCCAGTCAACATACCTTGAAGGCGCTCCACTCCTCCCTGACGAGGTCAATCAAGGAGACGGCGCTAGCGGCCGCCACCAGGCACAGCAACACTGCTATACTCTTCATGGTTAAGCGATTGCTGTACAAGGAGAACTTATGTTAGGTGCTGCCATTCAAGGGATTCAATCAAGTTTAGGGTAAATAGGGTTAACCGGTTAGAGGGTCGTCTGAGGGGGCAGATAAGGAATAAACAGTAAAGAAGTAAGCAAGGTAGAGCCTAGAGGTAAGTAATTCGAAACTATATCTGCATTTTCATTCCATGGACGATTATCATTTTTGATTACGCCGGCATTTCATAACATTGGCCTGGTTAACCCCGTCATTATGACGATCAGAGAACATCACACCGAGGTGATGCAGTCACGAAATTATATCAGCTCTTTGTGACGAGTTCAAAAGAGGATGTTAACCATTAGACACAAATAATGTATTGTAAAATAAACGAACGCGACTTTAAAATTACCCAATGGAAAAAAATAAACAATGGAAAATTACTGTGAAAGAAAATAATAACTCAAACTATACACCTACGTTTACGGAACGAATCTTATTTTTATAGTAACTCTGAAAGTCACGGCAAACTAAGTGAAGAAGTTAGGGTTGAACCTCATCTGGCAGCACGGAATCGCACTTTTCCATTTCTGTCGCTCAGAAACGTCATTTGCTAGAGCGAGAAACACCCCCCCCCCCCTGCCCAATTTACCCTTATCATAAAATTATTTTAGTGATTTATGACTACATTAATTCTAATCAAACTTTCCTCTCGCAGGTCTGCTGGAAGAAATTTCTTATGAAATAAGCAGTACCTTGTGCTTTATGCTCTTCAATCGTCGTAATGTATGTAATGTCCTATTAAGTATTTTGTGTGTATATAGATAAATAAATATGTTTTATCCAGGAATCTTATGGGTGTGTTAAATACTTCAGCAGCTCGCGACGGCAAGCTCGAGTGTTTGATTGATTGTACTTGTCACGGGAAGTGGACATATTAGTCGCCCTCGTAAAAGTTGATGGAATATCAACATATTATAAATATGTGTGCGCCTTGGCGGCAACCGACTTGGATGGCGAGCATGCTTGTACACAATAACACGAGCAACTACGGCGTACAATAATAAGGAAGTAAGGACACTGATATTGCGACCAACTGCCTGATTACGCTTTGTTTTATGACGGATATTTTATAGGAAAAAAACAAGTGGGTACGGATAACTCAAGTATTTGTAACCCCGTTAGCAGATTATTTTTATTCGAAGTCATACTGATAATTCTATTTTTAAATAAATACGTATCTAATTATTGTTTAAGTAAGTAACACGGAACGGCATTGTACGGAAAAAAAAGGAAGGCTTTGTAGATATATATAAGTAATCCAGTTACGCCCTTAATCTGGATTTGGAACTTTTCAAATAATTGCAAAATGGTTTACAAAAGTTTATAATTATGTACTAATTTACTGTTTTGAAAGAAATTGTCGTTTAAGTTAAATTAATGACTACCCTCTGCTATTATGCCCCTTAAATAGACAATCCAGGAACGAACCTTAAAAAAAAAAAAAAAAACCCTTTTAATTTTATTCCTAATTCTGTGGTCACGAGAACAATGGTTTAAGAAATTCCAATTCAATCTACTGGATTCGGGAAATAAAATTGTTTACGCAACTAAGAAAGCAAACAACAACACGCGATACAAACTACGTTTGACTTGCCGTGGGCCGTGGGATGATTCAACACAAAGGAGGTTCTCCTATACCCTTGGGTTACAATCACTGCCCACTTAACACCAATAACTAATAATTCGTTTTAAGTCGCGGAAAAAATATAACGAAACAAAACTTACCAATTATCTGTTTATTTGAATGATAAAGCAAATAAATTAAAATTACGAGTTTGAAATGTTTTTGTATTTATGCAGAAGCGTACTAACGCGTCCGCTTTCAAATTGTTTATGCGCGTTCTCCGGATTCGCTGCGTAATGTCGATATTTAACTGCGACTAGGCACGTGCTTCTTTTGAGCATTGGTATTTGGTATCGATGCACACATTCATAAAGTAACATAGAGGAATAAGTTATTAATGGAAAGTTGTTTGCCCGAGTTAATACTTGAGTATGACTTCATATTTATTATTTTTAATTACTAAAAACAAAAATACAAATCAATCTGTAACGTTATAGAAATATACGGTTTTTCGGCCAAAAGCACATCAAAAAAAAAAAGAAAGGGTTTGACAGTCCGACAAATGTCAAATCAACTGTCACTACACTAATCACTTGTCAACATTGTCAACCTCATGCTTCTGCACAGCATCTTGAAATTTCGTAAAAATTGAAGTGTATATGAATAAAATACAATGAAACAGGATGGAAAAGAGCAGAAAATGCAAAGCAGAAATGGCAAAAAGTTACAGCTATACAAACCCAGGAAGAAAAAGAGCGTTGAGGAAGATGCTGCAATACAATATTTACAGACTCAGTATGACAAGGTACTGAATTATATTTGTATCCACTTATTAATTGTATTTCATCCTAAAAGCTTCTGGATTTAATTTAATTTATCATCACATCAATGATCACACTCGAATACTGTTGAATTTGTGCAAAATGCAAAAAACATATTATGGCAAATCAAATGTGAACCTCAAAATAGCCATGTGGGCTATAACATTTTAATAACAAACCAGAAATATGTTTTTAATGAGGTTAAATAAGTGTAAGTTCTATAAAATTGTCACCTACCAATTGATTATTACATTTAAGTACTTATTGAGTACCTACTTTTTATAGTTTTCAAAAAAGCATAAAATAACTATTACTGTTATTTACAGATAAATCCATCTGAAATTAAAACTTTTAAAGACTTCCCACTGTCACAGAAGACACTAAAAGGGCTGAGAGAAAATAACTATGTTACTCCAACTGAGATACAGAAACAAGCTATTGGTTATGCATTACAAGGAAAAGATATCCTAGGTGCTGCTAAAACTGGATCAGGCAAGACATTGGCCTTCTTAATACCTATACTGGAAAACTTATTTTGTAAGAAATGGACTAGGTTGGATGGAGTCGGAGCTCTAGTCATATCACCCACCAGAGAACTAGCCTATCAGATATATGAGGCTCTGAGGAAAGTTGGACATCTTCATGACTTCTCAGCAGGCCTCATCATTGGTGGACAGAATTTGAAATTTGAGAGGAAGAGGATGGATCAAATAAATATATTAATTTGTACACCAGGTCGCCTCCTCCAACATATGGATGAAAATCCATTATTTGACTGCAGCCACCTCCAGATTCTAGTATTAGATGAAGCTGACAGATGTCTAGACATGGGATTTGAGACAACAATGAATGCAATAATTGAGAACTTGCCATCTGAAAGACAAACTCTCCTATTCTCTGCCACACAAACTAAATCAGTAAAAGACCTAGCTCGCCTGAGCTTGTCATTCCCAACATACGTGGCTCCACACGAACAGGCAGAGACTGTGACACCTGAGCTGCTGCAACAAAGCTACATCATTTGTGAGATTGATGAGAAGATTGGCATCCTTTGGTCTTTCATTAAAAACCACTTGAAGCAAAAGGTGATAGTCTTCATGGCTACTTGCAAACAGGTCAAGTACACATATGAGTTGTTCTGCAAACTGAGACCTGGCATCAGTTTGCTGGCTCTGTATGGAACTCTACATCAAGAGAAAAGGGAGAGAATTTACAATGAATTTTGTAGGAAATCAAATGTTGTGCTGTTTGCTACAGATTTAGCTTCTCGAGGACTGGACTTTCCCCGTGTTAACTGGGTGATTCAAATGGATTGTCCTGAAGATGTGGAGACATACATTCATAGAGCTGGTCGCACGGCAAGAGGATTTACTGGTAAAGGCGAAGGCCTATTAATGCTCTTGCCACATGAGGAGAAATTAGTTAAAGATCTACAAAAAAGTAAAATTCCCATTAATAAAATACATGTTGACCCAGCTAAAGTGGTTGCACCACAGCAGAAAATAGAAAGTCTCCTCTCTGACAGCACAGAACTCAAACAAAGTGCACAGAGGGCTTTTGTCAGCTATCTGAAATCAGTATTCTTAATGAAAAACAAAGAGATATTCAATGTCCAACTACTAGATACAGATGCATATGCATGCTCCCTAGGGTTGATAGTACCTCCTTATATCAAATTTTTGAAGAAATATCAATATGCACAGAAAAGGCAAGCTGAAGAAAATGAAAACAATGATGCCATAGAGAAGTTGAAAGCTACAACTGGATCTGATGAAGAAACTGATCAGAGTGAAGAAGAGGAACCGAAGGCAGAACTGGAAAAGGTGCTTAAAAAACAGAAAAACAAGGAATCTCTCATTAAATTCGATTTTCATAATAATGAAGACACTGATGAGGAAGACTTTCTGCAAGTCAAGAGGGTGGATGTCGACCATGGCGACGAGCCTTTTGAAGAAGTACAAACGACGTCGAAAAAGAAAGCAAAGCCTTTAACAAAGGCAGCTGTCGCCAAGAAACTCCTGAAGAAAAAGATCAAAGTAAACACAACAGTAAAGTTCACAGAAGAGGGAGAAGCAATAGAAGATGAAAAGAGAGATGTCAAGTCAGAACTAGCGAAACAGTTCTTGAATGAGAATGTAGGAGGCATTAATATAGAAAAGGCAAAAGAGGTGTTACAAGAAGAAGACAAATTTGACAAAATCAGATTTAGAGAAAAGGTTAAAGCTAAGCATAAAGAACAGAAACGAAAACTTAAGAATAAAAAGAAGGAAGAAGAAGGGGAGAAGGATGACTTTGGATCACAATCAGAATCTGATGGACCTGATCTATCATGGCTGCCTGACCCAGACAAAGTGTATGTTAAGAAAGATGGCAGTGATCAGAGTGGAGGCTCTGATGAAGGCAACGGACCTGACGCCTCAGATCGCGATGACGATGAATCTGCCGAATCAGGTAGCGAATTAGACCAACAGTTCCACAGGTGAGGATTAACTCTTTGTTCCAATTGTCAGTTATTTTGATTTTTAATTAGGTCAGGTTAGATTATTAATGTGATAACGTTGTTGCAGGCCTACAAAGCGGAAACTGGTGGAGAGCCGCGGCATCCCGCAGGCGAGCGTGACGCCTCGCAAGCTGAAGAAGGTACAGGACGTGGCCGCCTCACTCTCCGTCAGCGAGGCGGAGGCGCTCGCCATGCAGTTACTGCAAGCCAGGCGATGACCGGTGTTATCTATTCTGTTATATTAATAAATATGTTTATAATCCATGAGCAATATACTTATTTTAAAAACGAAACATACCATCTCCATTTGGAATCAAACTCTGACTTGTATGTGGACCATTCCAAATACAAGTCATCTAGATAAGCATATTAATTCCTCTGCTTCATCGTTTTATTCAACGGCATTAGATTGTAAAAATAAAAATAATGCGCACGATACATAACACTACCACCTCATCATCCTGTTATGTTCTGTGCTCACCTTATCGCAGTGTGTTGTGAGTTGGGTAAAATCATTTTGGTATAGCGAAATTAAGTTTCAATACATTTCAAAAACTCATTGTAGGTGGGTAAGCTGGATAAATACTATAATAAAATTGCGCTGTGACATTTTCTAACTAAATACTGTTTTATTTGGTTGAAACTTGGAAGAGCGGTTATCGTATCAAATCTGGCAGTGCACTACTGAATTATAATATTTCCGATCCAGTGCGACTGGAATCACTCCAAGATGATACCCTTAACACTTAGGGTGAGATCAGACAGAAGAAAGGTCTTCGCGCAGGCTCGAGCCTAGCCTTGTCGCAATGCATCAAAGCAGAAACGCGGTGGTGCGAGTGTGCGACATTGAGAGAAGGCTCCAGGACGCGCGTGTCAACTTGTTCGCGCGTTTTCAGGCATTTCGAGGACTCCCGAGGAGGCGCGCGACCAAGTCTGTGGGCATGCTCGAGGCGACGCTTGATGTCGACATTCATACAATTTTCTGCTTTATGTAATGGTTATACGGTCCTATTTTCAATGCAGCCAGTAAATTGCGCGTGTTTTTACGTTGTCTGAACGTGGTCTGAACTGATCTTTAGTGAATCGCTAAGAAATAAAATACCACTCGGCACTTGGAACTGCAACTAAGTGAAATCTTCAAGTCGTGCGAAGCCAGAACAAAAAAAGTTTTTTAAAGATGAAAATTCTTTCATCTTGTTAGATTTTACGTTGTCAGTTTGAAGGCTTTTTTCTGGCCCCTGACATAGTAGTGATAAGTAATTTACGTAGACCACTAAATCCAGTCTCGCAGCGTACAGCTCTTAAATGTAAAAGTACTCAGTGGTACAGCTGTATCCAGCGACTGGAATCTGGATTGAACTAAACTTTTGGCATAACGTCGCGCGTCGTTGAAGCTCTAACATCACGTAACTCAATTTTTTGGTTTTGTTTTAACATTTTGATGCCGTGTGCTAAAGTATCGGAAGATGCGTTGTTTCACCTAATCAGAAACAAGCAACGTCTCTAATAATGAAGTAAACACAAATTAAAAATCGGCCAAGTGCGAGTCGTACTTACACGCACACAGGGCCTGGGTTCCATTAGTTTCATAGCACCAAACAATGTAATAAAAATATGTTGAAGGCTCATTCATAATATGTTCTATTGTATTACATTCCACAGCAAAACTAAATTTGTTTTAAACCAACTTCAAAAGGAGGAGGTTATCAATTCAGGTGTTTATATATTTTATGTATACAGTTCGGTTCGGGCATAACTCCGTCATATATAGCCCTTTTTTTGTTCGAAAGGGGGTTATTCCAAAATCGTCATGACGAGTTTCGGAGACAGACAACGGAACTCTTAAAAAAATGACAGCAAATCAACCGCGATTGCTGCTATAGCATAAATATGCATTGTTTACGCAATCACGCAACATAACATCACGCCTGTACACTCGAAAGGGTTACGCGGATGTGTACAGTACACCACATTTCGACACATAGGTATGTTAAGTTCCATTTTATTTGGGATAAGCCTATTAAATTACCAAGAAATGTATTGTTAACAATGTAAAATAAATGTATAGCAAATATTTGTATACAACTAAAAATGGAAAAATAAAAGAAACTTTTTTGAAATAAAATGTAAATTAAAACATAGAAAAGAGAAAGAGAAAGTAGGGAGTTGGGGGTTGGGAGAAAGTTATTGACAGACGACTGAGAGAAGAGAGCGAAATTTCACGAAATCAGTTCGGTTTTATGCCTGGTCGGGGAACGACGGATGCCATTTTAAGCCGTATACAGAAAGAAAGCTGGAAACTTATAAGCGCTTACCGGCGCTTGACAGCGCTGGTAACCCGCGCAGGAAAATATAATGAACGCGCGCCGATAAGCACTGAACGGTGCCGACAAGCTTCAACACGCGCTGGTCAGCGCTGGGGGCTGCCATTTAAAATTAATAAACAACTGCGACAACACGTGCAATTACGACAGGCATATTTATTTTGATAAATATTAAAATGGATAGTGACGTGTTGATATCCTTAATCTTCAGTAAGCAACCTGTGTGGGACCAAATCATCGTCCGATGAGTCCGACATTTTGCTTGGTCTGCTTCAACCTGCTTCCTTTGTGTAGAACGGACCAGCGCTGTCAAGCGCCGGTAAGCGCTTATAAGTTTCCAGCTTTCTTTCTGTATACAGCCTAAGCCATCCGCCAGCTTTGCCAGACATACAGAAGTGCACACAAAAACAACCGGGTACCTCGTGAGGTTTTGTGGTGGGCCCTGAAAGAAAAAGGTACGGTAGGTTGATCAGAATGATTTACAGTCGACGTAGTACCGGTCTACAGCGGGAGCTACCGACAGCTTCAATGTGGCTGTCGGTTTGCACCAAGGGTCCGCTCTAAGCCCGTACCTCTTCCTGGTGATAATCGACGCACCTACGTCGGACATCCAGGAACTCAAGACAGTACTGGAGCATGTTGGCCTGAAATTAAGTAGGACCAAAACAGAATACTTATTCTGTGATTTCGGCGGTATCTCCAGTCCTATGCCCATAACTCTTGCCGGAACGCCCATACCGATCTGTTCCGATTTGCGCTACCTCGGCTTGTCCAAGGGGATGGTGAATTAGATCGGGACGTAACGCACCGGATCAACTCAGGATGGATGAAATGGCGACAGGCAGAGGCGGCGCAAGGCGTAGGCGACGAGGGCCTCGCACCTCAAAAACCCAATGACAAAATTGGGACCGGAACGAAATCTCCAAACTGTACATGGCCAATTTTGGCCAATATATATTTTTTGTTGACGCGCACTCTGTTTTATTTTTTTTATTTTTCTAACACAGCGACATCCTTCGTTCTTGTACTGACAGAAAGCCATTGTAGTTTCTGATATTTTAAGCTAGATGGCGTTGTTTCGTATAGGATTACTAAAAATGTTTTATGCGATGGGATTTCAAGTGAATTATTTGCAGTTTATTTTTTCTGTGGTTTAAGTGAAAGCTGTTGGAGTTTTGTTTCGTACGTAATATTATGTACCATTTTGTTCCTGAAATTATGGCCTTTCGAATGATACATGTGAATTCCGAGTCGATGCCGATTCCGGGCCTCGCTAAATGTACTTTGCCCACATAAAATTGTGGTCTTGCCCCGCCACTGGCGACAGGTCACTGGAACAACTTGCGACCCACGGATGCCCCTCAAGTTAAAAGGGAAAATAACAAGCCCGTGATTAGACCTGTCGTACTGTATGGATCAGAATGCCGGGCTATGAAGAAAATGGATGAAAAAAGATTGCATGTAGCGAAGATGAGAATGTTGAGGTGTATGTGTGGTGTGGTGTGACAAGAATGGATAAAATAAGGAATGAGTATGTTAGAGGAAGTTTGAAAATTGCGCCAGTTACAGAAAAGTGGAAAGGGAATCGACTGTCTTGGTATGGACAAGTGATAAGGAGGGACGAAACGCATGTGATTAAACGAGTGATGAATATAAATGTTGATGGACGAAGAGGGAGAGGAAGACCAAGGAAAAGATGGATGGATTGTGTGAGGAATGATATGAAGGAAAAAGGTGTAAATGATTGCGTGACGGTAAACGGTTGACAGGGGAGAATGGAAGAAAAAAATCAAATCAAATCTTTTTACCAATTTTCGTTGAAAGTTTCTTTTACGTTATAAAATCCTAATTTTGTTCAGAATTTCCTCCTTACTTTAGAAATATTAGACGAGGCACGGGGAGACACACATTTTACCACTATGGAAGTGTCTATCTTTCAAACGATTGACTTTCGGAATAAATGATTTTAGGAACCTCAATGTCATTTTAAACACCTATACACCGTGACTTTTTAAGTCGTCTTACAAAAGTGGTCCACTCATTACGTGTCAAACGGGAGAACATACCTACCCAGCGCTCGACTACAGTCAGTAGATCATCGCTCGCAACAGGGTGTTTTATCTACGTCATGGGTCATAATACTGAATAATATTTTTATTTTTAAATTATTAAAATCTCATAAATACCCTTTTTATGAATGTTTAGTAGTCATTGAATACATGAAGTGGGCTGCCGTTGTAAGACGACTAAAAAGTCACGGTGTATATAGATACCCCGCACGTATAGGATTGATGTAATTTTTTTTTTAGTTTCCGTTCCATGTATGGGAAGCCCCTCTTATTTTTTTCTTTTTGTATAAAATTCGTAAAGCGGTTCACATAATAAAAACATCTACCTACCAAGTTATACTGTGTAGTCCCAATAGTTTCACAATAAAGTGGCTGTGCCATATGGACAGACAGACATGACGAATCTATAATGGTTCCGTTTTTTGCCAATCGGCTACAAAACCCTAAAAATGGTTTTGTACTGTGAAAAATATATTATAATTACATATTTACTATATGTAATTATAATATATTTTTCACGCTTCTGTAAAGTTGCTATTTTTAGCTTACGTGGCGTGGCAGTGACTATAAAGTATTTTACTCTTTTACTAGATTAGCTCAATACGTTTTGTGCACAGAGTTTTGTGCCTATCATTAGTTGTTTGAATTCGTAATTTGGGCAGCGTTCTTGGCAACACCGACAACACAACTGTCAAAAAGAAAACGGATCGTTGCACTTTCGGGAACGCTAAAATACATAAAATAATAAGTTTTCTATGGATTTAGAATAATTACACGACTTGTACTTATTAATTTTAACTATGTTTTGGAGCGGTAACTATATCGTAGTTAGGGAGTTAAATTTTCTTCTCAAAGAGGAGGTGCGTATTTTGTTGAAAATTGATGGTTATGAGAGATTGAAACGATGAATTTTCATATTATTTCGTGTTGTTGACGTCTTTTGTGATGAGAAACAACGATCTAGGCGGACGTTGATGTCATGTGCACGCGAAGAGAGGCGTAACGATGTTGTGGAGTGTAGTATATTATGGATGTGTGCAGTAAGCTTATTGTTTCAGAATGTAACGTTGTCGCAAGTGCTGGAGGCGGATGACATTCTGCAGGAATGCAAGGCGGACAACAAAGCACTCACACAGTTGTGAGTATCCGCACAAACTGTAGTTCTGATGGGGGTTGCCCCAGTCTGTTGTTATCTAGACTTCAGTGGCTGACTAGTGTAGACCAAAGAATACATAACAAGGCTTAAATATTTAATGCCTCTTGCGCTTGTGAGTGTGTGCAGGTGCACTAGTTAGTCATGACTACTCTGTGTAGAGTGTACTTACTTTGTTATCAAAGCATGAAATGTATTACAGTGAGACTTATCAGCTGAATGTCACAACAGAATGATCTGAATGACAATGAATTCTGTATCAATCAACAGATGGTCTCTTCTTTAAATAGATATTTACATTAGATAGGTACTTCCTAAAATGATAATATATCAAAGCAATTGCACTAGAAACAAATTGAAATAACATTTTTGCTTGTATGAAGCACAGAAAAGAGGAAGAAAGTAACACCTGAAAATTATATGAAAGGGATGTTTTTTCTTTTAGAGATTCATTCTTTTTTCAAATTCAAATTTCAAATTCAAATTTATTTATTGGTGTGATTTTTGGTACATTTTACATGAGATCTTAATAATAAATAATTAGTTCCTCTAAAATCTACCTTAAAGGTGTACACTCTTCCACATAATTACTAATTATTATAAAAAAGAAGAATAGTCAACATTTTAAAATAAAATAATTGCAACAAAACACAACACAACTCAAAACAGAAAAAAGCAAGCAAAACATTTACAATACATTTTCAAATCAAATGCATTTATTTGCAAGAATGTAGGTTTACACTTAAGATCTTAAAACT
The DNA here is from genome assembly GCA_963082995.1 of Noctua comes. NCBI lineage: Eukaryota > Metazoa > Arthropoda > Insecta > Lepidoptera > Noctuidae > Noctua > Noctua comes. Next base: position 18,483,215 of record OY720276.1, on the reverse strand, counting down.
ATAATGGCCCCTATACGTTCTACCATTACATATGGTGTGCAAATATTTAATTTCAACCTGCACAATGTTATTGTAATTAGGTACAATCAAAACTTAAATTATAGTCAGCAACAACAAATAAGATCTTAAAATATGCATGCATATTTTAATTAGGTACATTCAAAACAAAAAGAAAATAATAGTCAGCAACAACAAATAACATCTCATGCGTGGATTTATAGGAACAAATTAATTAATTAATTGATGTCATAGTCTTTTTTTTAAACATGTTCAAAGGTAAATCTTTAAAAGCGTCCAGTAGTTTGTAACATACCTTTACAGTGTTTATGTACGGGTTCCTCTTATACAATTCGAGCCTGCTTTGAGGTAAACAGAGCTCATGTTTAAATTTATTTTTATTTCTAGGAGCTACATTTCGTTTGGTTCCATCTTTGTGTTTAGTGAAATATTCCATATGTTGTTGTTCAAATAGGCATAATTCTCTGATTTACATACACAGTAATGGCACATTTTTTTTGTACTCTAAACGCTTTTGTAATATCCACCGAATTACCCCACAACAATATCCTTCATTTGATGTTGAGTTTACTATATTCTTAACCAAAAGATTTGATTGTGCAAGCAACATGTAGGTACCGAGATTTCGAAGTTGAAAACTTCGCCAACTCAGGGTGAAATCACCATTGTCATCATCAATCCGTATTTTTTCTATTGAAAATGGCTATTATGTTTGAAGATATACATAATTATGAAGATCAATTCTCCTTTCCGCATGTATTCAGGTTTTCCATCTTTAGGGTTCGGTACCCAAAGAGTAACCAACAGGACCCTATTACTAAGCCTCCGCTGTCCATCCGTCGGTCTGTCAGTGGGCTGTATCTCATGATCCGTAATAGGTCGACATTTAAAATTTTCACAGAATGAGTATTTCTGTTGCTGCTATAACAACAAATAAAAAAAAAAATTAAAGGGGACTCCCCTCCTGCAATGGTACGGAACCCTTCATGCGCGAGTCCGACTCGCACTTGGCCAGTTTTTTAATTTAAAATGCGTATAAATGTAACTCAATTTAACAGGTTAAAGCTCACAAATGTCAACAAGATTGGATGCTTATTCAAGCAAAAGCATGAGAAAGGATGCTTACACAAACAAAGCATTTTAACACAGCCAATTGCTACTGATCAGCTGCAATTACAGGGATCTCCCTGTCAAGTCCTCGAATGATCCCTTCCATTTATCTAAATGGAAGGAATCGTTAGAGGACTTGAAGGGAGGTGGCAGCGGGGACAATGGGAGGGTTACAGCATACAATAGAATCCCATTGAAGCTGAAAGCATGCAATAGTAGGTTATAGCAAACGATAGAATACCATTGAAACTTATTATTTTGTTTATTCATTCTTCTTATGTACTAATTACATCCTTGTGGTGATTTCAATCCCACCAAAAACATACCTGTTAAAAAGGGGCCAAGTTCCTATCGGCTAATTGTTCGCCTAAAAAAGGGTTGAAATCCAATCCAATGCCAAGTTTAGATGCACTTTAAAATCGATCATAATCATCTAACATTATAATACTTCCAAATTTGAACTTGGCAGGTTTTCGTGCTGTACGTAACACTTGATTAATTGTATAATTAAATTTACTATTTATATAATTAAATTAACCTGCCAAGTTCAGGTTCGATTAAGCCAACTCACGTTTGACCGATTGCTTAAATTTCTTATGACATATTTTATACCCCCTCCCCCCTCCTCTTCGTATTCTCATATCACAGGTTCATAAATATTTTTATTAAAAATTCGATATTAGATTGAGCCAAATCACGCTTGACCGATTTCTTAAATTTCTTAATTTTTTGTTAATCTGCATATAACACACGACCTGTGTGCCAAATTTCATAACGCTAGGACAATTGGAAGTGGCCTAAAGGTTTTGATTACCGGTCAGTGAGTCAGTCAGTGCCAAAATTAGCTATATTCACAGGGTCATATTTCAGGATCTACTGAAGCTATATCTATGAAATTTGGCATACTGCTTTAATACTAGTATATGATTACGTAGGTACAATTTTATATCTGTACTTGCAATAGGCACTGAGTTACAGGGGGGTCAAAAATGGCTCGAAACGGTTCGTGTAAATAGTGCACGGCATGCGCGCGGCCTGTTGCTGGAACTTGGCCTGTGCACTACCGTGCGCTTAGATATCAATATTTTAGAAGAAAATTCTAATAGCAGTTGGTTATTAAATCTTTTCAAGACATTTGACTTGACTAACATTTTTATAGAACCTACGAGAGTCACTCCATCTTCTGCTACTTGTATAGATAATGTTTTCTGCAATTGTGATTACTTAGATAAAGCTATAGTAAATTGTCTGCCGTCTGACCATAGCGGACAAACTGTAACTCTTAGGTGTAACACACCATTGCAAAAAATTCAGATTCAATTTAGACCTATAACTACTAACAAATTAAATAGGTATAATATTTACCTAAAGAACAAGTTAAGTGTTATGAGCCATCATATGGACGATATTAATATGAATCAATTGCATGATCATTTCTTTTCAATAGTTCACACTGAATTCAACAAAACTTTTGAAAAGAAGACAAAATGTATTTGCCCTTTATATTTAGTGATTGGGCAATTAGAGGTATCAGAAAAAGTAGGGAAAGACTATCTAAGTTTCATGGCCTTAAGCCTTATATAAACACTGAAACTTTTACAAGTATGTTGCTAACAAAAATTTTTAGAAATACATGTAAGGTTGCCAAAGCCCTGCACATTAGCAACAAGGTCAAAACAGCAGAAAACAAAATAATGACAAATTGGAAAGCCATAAATAACAAGACTAACAGGAAGAAAATACGTAACACTAGCTACACATTAGATATACAGCATGTGGTCCTAAAAGCTCTAATCAGGAAGTAGCTCAAGAATTTGTAAATTTCTTTACCGATATACCGTTAAAAACTACGGAGGCTCTTAATTCCTCTCCTGAAGTCTCAATTGGTTTATTAAAGGCGAATTTGTCTGGCTGCCCGGCTGAATTTAAATCTATATAAATAAAAAGAGAAGGCCTGACTGACTGACTGACTGACTGACTGACTGACTCATCAACGCCCAGCCCAAACCCTTGGACCTAGAAAGCTGAAATTTTTCACAGAGGTTTCCTTTATAATGTAGACAAGGAATAAGGAAGGATTTTTTTAAATTCAACCCCTAAGGGAGTTAAATAGGGGATGAAAGTTTGTATGGAAAATCGTCATTTTTGGAGTTTAAACCATAAAAATTGGTGGTTACCATTCTGGTTAAAAATTAAAAACCACGTGTTTCAGTGTTTTTCCAAATTCAACCCCTAAGGGAGTTAAATAGGGGATGAAAGTTTGTATAGAAAATCGCCATTTTTGTAGTTTAAACCATGAAAATTGGTGTTTATCATTATGGAGAAAAATTTAAAACCACGTGTTTCAGTGCTTTTCAAAATTCAACCCCTAAGGGAGTTAAATAGGGGATGAAAGTTTGTATGGAAAATCGTCATTTTTGTAGTTTAAACAATGAAAATTGGTGTTAATCATTCGGTTACAAATCACGTGTTTCAGCGTTTTTCGAAATACAACCCCTAAGGGAGTTAAATAGGGGATACAATTTTGTAAAGAAAATCGTCATTTTTGGAGTTTAAACCATAAAAATTGGTGGTTACCATTCTGGTTAAAAATTAAAAACTACGTGTTTCAGTGTTTTTCGAAATTCAACCCCTAAGGGAGTTAAATAGCGGATGAAAGTATAAATGGCATCACGAAATATCGAAAACCGCTTGACGTATAAACTTGGAAATTTGGCAGGAAGGTAGTTAATAGTTAGTAGACTTCCGCTAAGAACGGATTTTGCGATAGGGTCGGATTAAGGACGCCTAAGGGCTCTCGCAAGTTTGGATGAAAGTCCTTAACTTTTTGTGCGACAAACTTAATATTTGGCAGTGAGGTAGTTTATAGTTAGTAGACGTTCGCTAAGAACGGATTTTGCGACAGGGCCGATTTATGGAGGTCTAAGGGCTCTCGCAAAAAGTCATTTAATGTTGTATACAGAATGGTATTAGAATAAAAGTGCCCAACAAGGTTCACTTTGAAAAAAAGTTGTATAGCGCCAAAATACACCGATTTTAAAGCCATATCGTTGCCTCAACGCCATTTAATTTTGTTTCGGACCTCTGCTGCCCAGAATTACAGCACCCAAAAGGACGCCGTTTGTAGTCATATCACCTTTTGATCTGGCAGTCAGTTCTCACACAAAACATAACATCACGCCTTAAAGCCCCGAAGGGTTGGGCAGACGTGTACTAATCGTACACACACATTTCGCCAGTTTTATTGAAGTCCCATGTAATAGGGGGTGAGCCTATTGCCATCAACCGGGCACAAATCCAGATTCCGTGGCTGCTACTGAGAAATTCCTGATGGGTTAACCCAATAACACTGTTATTCATAGTATTTTTCATTTGCATATTTTAATGTTAAGTGGAAGAGCGGAGTCACCTAAGGGGGCGTCCATTAATTACGTGAGACGTTTAAGGGGGGGGGGGGGGGGGGTCGCGCCCATTATCACCCAATCTCACGAGGGAGAGAGGGGGGTTTCGGCAGATATAACCGGGTTTAATTGAGGTTTAATTGAGTCTCACGTGAGATTAGGAGGGGGATGAGGGGGTCAACCCAAATCTCACGACATCCCACCAAGGGGGGAGGGGGTCGAAAAATCGCCTCACGTAATTAATGGATGCCCCCTAACAAAAGCATCTTCTTGCTTAAAAGGTGATCTCCAAATCATGTGTGTGACAACTTTATGTAATTGAAATAAACAAATTTATTTTTTTTAACACTTTGCCCGACTCCCGGGGAATCAATCCCACGCTTAGTAGTCGCGCTTGCTACCACTAGACCAACGAGCCAATCTCACACATGCACACCAAAATTTTCACGCGAACGAAGTCGCGGGCAACAGCTAGTTTAAACTATATATACTACAGTTATTAAAGCTTTCCGGCAAATAAAAGTCAAACTGACCGAACAGCTTTGGTCTGCAAAGTTTGTACATCCATAGCTGAGACTATAGCACCATACTTAGCTTTAATTTTTTATTTGTGTGTAGACCAAGGAGTTTTCCCTGATTTAATGAAATACAGTAAAGTCATACCTCAGTTCAAATCCGGGGATAGTAAAGATAGTAATAATTATAGACCTGTATCCGTGTTGCCAGTTTAGCAAAGTGTTTGAAAAGGTAATGCTGAATCAAATGCTCAACCATTTTAACACCAACAGAATCTTACACGATCAACAGTATGGTTTTAGCAAGGGAAGCTTTAAAACTGACGCCGGTTTATCATTATTAAAGCACATATATAGTGCGTGGGAAGAGTCCCAAAACGCCATAGGAATATTTTGTGACCTCTCCAAAGCATTTGATTACGTAAGTTACGACACATTACTTTTGAAACTTGATCATTACGGACTAGGTAAACTTGCACTTAGTTTGGTAAAATCTTATTTGAGTGATAGACAACATCATGTTCAAATAAATGGTGTTAATAGGGTTTAAAAGTAAAAATGGGGGTTCCGCAAAGCTCAATATTGGGTCCTTGCCTCTTTCTAGTATATATACATGATCTACCCTATTTATTGAAAAACTAACCTCAAAATATGTCTGTTTATCTTAAAAATTAGGGAAGTGTCATCAGCGATGACACTTCCCTAATTTTTAAGATAAACAGACTTGCCCAAAATCCAGATGACGTGAATAATGCTCTACTTCAGGTCCATAATTGGTTCACAGCAGACAATTTAGTATTAAATGAAAAAAAAATGAAATGCTTAAAACGATTTGTTTTACCGAATGTTAAAAGTAGCGATTGTGATATAGTATTGAATAAAGAGAAACTTGAATTTGTAGATAAAACGGTTTTCTGGGGATTACGCTTGATTCAAGGCTACAATGGGGTTCTCATTTAACATCTCTTGTGAGTCGGCTAAGTTCAGCAGCATATGCTATTAGAAAAATCCGTCAATATACTGATGTAGATACCGCTAGACTGGTCTATTTTAGTTACATAGTGTAATGTCTTATGGCATTTTGTTATGGGGACGGGCTGCAGACATTGAGTCTATATTTATTCTGTAAAAAGAGCTATCACAGCCATATATAATCTTCGTAGGCGCGATTCTCTAAGGGAACTGATTAAGGAAATTAACATCATGACGGTACATTACATCTATGAAAACAATACATCAATGGATGTAAGAAAAATTCTACATATTTTTAATAAAAGTGGTGACAGACACAATTACAGTACTAGAAATAGAGACCAATTAGTTCAGCCAGGCTTCAGACTCGCTGACCACTCTCCCGACCCGCAGCAGACATACCGGGCGTCGGCGGAGGGCGGGCAACGACCTCTTCCAGCCCCTCTAAACGGGTGCAGAGGGACGGCAGACTTGGGGACGTCCGTCGCCCCCCCGTATAACTGGCCCCGAGGCGGTGGCGCGTAGTGTTCCACGCGCGCCCCTATTGGAGGTCGCGGGCGGTTTAACCCTCACTATTGGCTTGAATGTGCCCTGGCGCTTAAGAGTATGTCATGCTCACTCAAATGTCTCGCTGATGGTAGCGCGTGTGTCGGATCATTTAGTTCCCTTCAAAATGGTTGAGTTGAATGGTGCTGATACATGCGTCATGTTCGTGAACGGGAGCAGTCAGTAGCGACTGGTCATCTCTTGGTTGCCACGGCTTATTTGAATTAATAATTTAATTTTTGATTTGTTTTTTTAATTATGCACACTTTTAACGTACACATCTTGCTACATCGTTCTCACATAATGTACCATCTCAACATGAATGATGTAACCAAGGTTTTGTAAAAGTATTCTGATTTAAAAGAGTGTCCATGGAGTTTCTTGCCCGTTCTTCTCCATAGAGATCTACGTTAGGGAATGAGCAACTACAATACTTTCACAGTTTTTATGCCTTGTGACTAGGACTGTAGCTATGAAATATAGCTATTGTTGTCTTTGTTTCGACAGTTCAAAAGTGCCTGTAACTGGCCTACTTGAAATAAATGCTTTGATTTTGATTTAACATTTTTAAATATTCTTATCAACAAAAATTTTATAAAAACATTTAAAAAAAAATTGTAGCCCACCGTTATCGGGAACTGGGTCCAAGCTACAGTGAGGGTTCCAGAGAGAGGAACCTCCTAACAATACGCGCCGTGTCCAGGAGTACCGCTTTCTGAATCAAGCCCTTGATCCAGCTGCCTAACGAGAGCCTCCTCAGGTATTGGTCGAGGCTCTTGGCAATTAAGCCATTGGCTGAAACGACTATCGGCACAATGATCGCTGAGCTCACATCCCACATGTCGACAACCTCGCGAGCCAAGTCAAGATACTTGCTTTGCTTAACTTTCTCGGTTTTCACTAGGTTCTCGTGAAAGCCGAGAAAGATAAGCAAAGCCGAGCCATTATGTCTTAAACTTATTATTATTATTTTTTTTTTCACATGTGTGCTGGGCTTATGGACTGGTTCTGAAATAAATGAATTTATTATATTATTATTTACATTTAAGCTGAAACCATTCAACAATAGGTTTATAGCATATGATAGAATCTCATCAAAGCTGAAAGCATGCGATAGCCATCTATTGCAGCCTTTGACTCACGATGTGTATATGTGTGACTAAACACCACGTAGCTTAATGCGAATAGGGCATGCGCACACCTGTTTACATTGTGCCAGTGTTTCATCTGAATGTTTAGAATAATATGAAAGTTAATACTGAACTAAAAAAATTGTCACTATTAGTCAGTAAATGATAGTGTGACAGTGTCATGGTAGTGCGATAGAAAAACATGTTTTGCACCAACTGCAACCTCTAAGTAATATGGGACAGGGGCAGGATACTGTTCAGTGATTAGGCATTGCTTTTTTTTTAAATTTTGCTGTAGGTTTCATATCTTATCGTCACCTGCTGCCCTTACCCCAATATATTTGGGGTTGGCATAGCATGTCTTTATTTTCCATTCTTCTCTATTAGTCATCGTTCGTCTCTAGTTTGTTAGGTTATCAAGTAAGAGCTATCATCCCATACCACCTAATAAAACTGTTAAATTCCAGCCTGACAAAGCCAGAGGTGATGGCGGAGCTGATCACGTTGATAACAGAGGAGCCTCCCAAGAACCTGGAGCTGGCGTCGCAGTACCGGCACGCCAACATCGCGTGCGAGGTGCTGACCAGCCACCTGTCCATGCTCAGCGACCGGCTCTCGCTCGACGCCACGCAGATGAACCGCCTGTGCGACTTCATCAACAAGGATCCTCCGCTGAACCCACTGCTGGCCTCATACTTTAGTAAAACAGTTGAAATGTTACTGGAGAGAAGCCCGAAACAGGTAACTCAATGTTTGTTGTATAATTAAGCACACCCTCTATTAATTGGTAACGCAATAAGCGACTATTAATAAAGATCACCTTTGTCATTGTCATAAAGGTACAAAAGACGTTCATCGCGAAAATCGAAAGACGTCAATTTCATTCATTGAAGATAAATTGTTGTATGCATGCCACGTGTGGCATGTACGCCCTCTTTTTGTCTGGATATACAAACTAGGGTATTATTGTTATGCAGGTGTTTCATATTATACAAGCGCTAATCCCGCCGACAAACTGCGTAGCAGTTTGGTGGGTGAATACAATTTACAAAATTTTTGGTCCTGATTAAATGATTTATTTATTTATTTAATTATCTTCTATTATTATTATTTATTATACATATATAAAATAAAATTAAAATATAAACATACATAAAATTCAAAGTCCTGACTGACTGACTGACTGATATATCAACGCACAGCCTAAACCGCTGGTCCTAGAGACATGAAATTTGGAGGGTGTATTCTTTGTGAAGAGTAGGTATCCACTAAGAAAGGGTTTTTCGAAAATTCACCCCTAAGAGGGTAAAATGGGGTGTTGAATTTTCTCTGAAACTTTTTATTCTCGGGGTCGATTGATTTAAAAAATTGTGTACATACTCCTCAGTTAAAATGAAATCATCCCCCGATATAAAATTCAAAGTCCTGACTGACTGAATATATCAACGCACAGTCTAAACCACTGGCCTTAAAGACATGAAATTTTAAGGGTGTATTCTTTGTGAAGAGTAGATATCCACTAGAAAGGGTTTTTCGAAATTTCACCCCTAAGAGGGTGAAATGGGGGGTTGATTTTTTTTGTGAAACTTTATTTTCTCGTGGTCGATTGACTCGAAAATTGGTGCAGAGTGGCCTCCAATTAAAATTTTGAGACAGGTGTATCACAGTTTTTTCAAAATCATCCCCCAACAGAGTCAAATAGGGCTTCGAAACTCACGTAGACAGGCGCATGGCGCGTAGTGTTGAGCAGGGCGTGCGAGGCGCGAGAGTTTTTAACTATTAGTAAGTAGGTAGGATTTTTCTAAGGTAGACGTGTCTATAAATATGTGAAATCCTGATTTTCGCATTGGCATATATAGATGCGAAAGTTTGTGAGGATGGATGGATGGATAGATGTTTGTTACTCTTTGTTACTTGGATGAAATTTAGCACACAGATAGTTTATAGCCTGGCTTAACACAAAGGATACTTTTTTCCAATTATCGAACTCCACGCGGGCGAAGCCGCGGGCATAAGGTAGTTTATAAATAAAAATGTATGCTCAATTTTTATCTCACACTAGCACTACGCCCGCGACTTGGTCCGCAAAAATTGTGATAGCTCGGCTAATTTGCATGATATAAATATAATTTATAGCCTTTCTTCCTTCCTTTTCCTTCCGATAATTTAGCTGTCTCATGTCTGTTAGTGAAAAAATGGTTAAAATCTGTCCGGAGCTTATTCGGTACAAAAATCAAAATCAAAGCATTTATTTCAAGTAGGCCAGTTACAGGCACTTTTGAACTGTCGAAACAAAGACAACAATAGCTATATTTCATAGCTACAGTCCTAGTCACAAGGCATAAAAACTGTGAAAGTATTGTAGTTGCTCATTCCCTAACGTAGATCTCTATGGAGAAGAACGGACAAGAAACTCCATGGACACTCTTTTAAATCAGAATACTTTTACAAAACCTTGGTTACATCATTCATGTTGAGATGGTACATTATGTGAGAACGATGTAGCAAGATGTGTACGTTAAAAGTGTGCATAGTTAAAAAAACAATTCAAAAATTAAATTATGAATTCAAATAAGCCGTGGCAACCAAGAGATGACCAGTCACAACTGTCAGCGCCCGTTCACGAACATGACGCATGGATCAGCACCATTCAACTCAACCACTTGGAAGGGAACTAAATGATCCGACACACGCGCCACCATCAGCGAGACATTTGAGTGAGCATGATATACTCTTAACCACCAGGGCACATTTAAGTCAAGAAAAGACGTAGGTTTCCAGCGAATGACAGCTTTCTAGTACACAGTACTCACACAATATGGGCTATGCGATTATATATTACTAAAGAGATAAATATTTATAAATTTTATACAAATAAACAAACAAACAATCTTTCCTCTTTATAATATTAGTATAGAAGTATAGATTAACAACCGTACAAGGTCTTTACTAATATTATAAATGCGTAAGTAACTCTTTTTACGCCTTATGCAGAAAAAGCGCGCTAAATCTGAGGTGAGGCAAGGGACAGCTTAATTCCTAAATTAGGCAGTGACCACACTTATTGACGGGAGAGCGAAAGCAAAAAAGCGTAATTCTGTGCATTTACCTATTAACGCTGGGATAATTTTAATATCGCGAAATTGGATATGTCACTTTAGTTCATGTAAGGCGGTACAGATGTCGACGTACGTACACGTACTCATGTTCCAGCTTTGTTCCGCAGGACTGCTACTTGTACCACATAGTGTGCCTGCGCGTGCTGGACTTCTTCAAGTCCCGGCGCGACTTCTTGCCCAACCTGCTGCGCCACATGTCCACGTCGGCCATCGCAGACACCTTCAAGTACTTTATCCGCCTCGACGACCTGTTCAAGAAGACTGTCATGGAGGTAGGTCAGGTGATTCTATTTTATATTTTATACGTAATTAATCTTATTTACCAAAGCCTAGAAGCTTGTAGTTGAACTGGCTGACAAGTCTCATGCGAGCTGTTGTGACTGGTTAGATAAATTCAATTATCAATCTTAGAAAAAATATTACTCGAGAGTGGGATTTTTAACACAGGAGGTAACTGTATTTGCTGTAATATAAATTAGTAACGTAATAACGTAACGTAACGTAATGTAGTGACAGGTTCTTGTGCCGATTCCAATTCCAATATAATTTGTATCATAGGTGCACATGTTTGTCAACAAGTTGAAGGTTGTTTTTTGGCAACCTAGTTTGTGATACATTTCTTGTTTTGCTTGTTCGTGAGCAGCATTTTTACTTTCGTCAGTCCTTAACATACGTGTTTAGGACCCTTTACAAATCGTTTGTTTGTTTCAACATTAAATGGTCATAAAACAATCATGCATCAAGCTTATCAGAACACAATGCTGGAAGAATCGTGAAGCATATTGTGGACTGTGGTGGTATCAATGGCTGCTTATCTCGTTAATATGATCTGCTCGCATGATGCTCACGTTGTGACTTGTGTTGTGTTGGCTTGCTGGCCTTTGTGTGATGTGTCCAAAACACGTCGGGAAACAGTGCAGTATGTGGCGCCTTTTCTTTGTTACGATGAGCAGAGATAATCGTGATGGACGTGTCTATCGAAGGCGGCACATGTAACGAGTAGTATGACGTGCAAAGTGGATACAACGGTGTGTCAAGTTGTTAGCAATGCCGCTATAAAACCTATTTTTTTTTGTATCTGATTTGATGCTACACATGAATCGGCTTTGGATTCGTTTTCAGTTTTGCCAAACCAAAACTCCAAAAAACAACATTCAAATCGATTTAAAATACAGTGCAATCTCTTCACTGTATTTGACATAGTCTTCGTTAAATCACATAATTAAAAATGTTAATAAACGATAAAAATGATTTAGGACATAAACAATGATAAACTGACGTTTTATAAATTATTTCTGGAGAACTTATAACATGTTGATCGATTTCAAATGGATCGATAAATAATTGTTTTTTTTTTATATGGTAGCACGATACTTAATGTTATTTATTTATTTATTTAAATGCCATAAACTATAATTACAGGTACATAACCTAATGCAATAGTCAAGTCACACACACAATATTAAAATTAAAGCGCAACACATCTCATTGTTGTTGTTGTTGGGTCAATTTCTCAAAATGACGGTTATCATTCGCTTTGTTTCTTTGCATCGCGATGGTTCCTGTACTATTGAGCTGTGCAGAAATACAGCCAGCAAAAAAAAAAACAAGTTTTATTTCATACATAGTCTTATTTTACAAATGTAAAAAAAATATCTAAGTATACATTATGATACAAAACTAGGTTTATATCCTCATTTTTACTGATATCAGCTATTAAATCAATCACATATTATTAACTGAACTGTTTGTTTATGAGTGGCCAAAGTCCTGTAGGAATTGGACAATCCCCTTTAAATAGTGCTCATTGACTTAAGTGGATGACGATTGTTTCTCAAAGTACTACTGATACTTTAGAACATTAACAGGATTAAAAAAAAAAAAGAGAATATGTCTTCGCGAATGTACTAAATAAAAAGAGAACATTACTTTGTAGTATTTATTTCCATTTTATGTTGCATATTTCGTAAATTTTAAATTGCATATAATCCGGTCTCTATTCATCATCCGCCTCCAACAGTCCACTGCTGCACATAGGCCGCACGCCACTCAGCTGCAGCGAGTACCAGCCGCCTGCGGTGATCGTTGCTTCACATAGCCTGAGCTGTTCAGTAATTCTAAATAGAAAAACCCAATAGCACTCAAATCAAACGTTGATTCGTTGTGTATGTAAGTGAAAATGTTAGCTGGTTCGTCGGATCGGCATGTCTTGTAACGCAGCATTTGCACAAAAGTCAAAGTCAAGTAAAAACCAACGACACAACATGGTAGGCATAAAAAATCTTGAATTCTAAGAAGCTATAATATTTCCTGTATCTTTTCGATTAATTCTTTTGGGAGTAATCAAGTCTGAAAATTATAATATTATGATTCACTTAACAATTCTCGAAATCAGACTATATTTGCTCAGTTAGTCAGCCTCATGTGCAAATTAAGTACATAATAATTATGTGTAGTAGGAATGTGCTAAACACACATTGTGTTGTGGTTGGTTTTCATGAGAAAGTGGACAAACACGCACTATGTGATGCCGAAGTATTGTGTTTGTTTAGCAGCGTTAGTACAGGTGCGACCAGCATTATCCGAGCTAGTCGTGTGGGTTCTGTACCGGTACGTATGACCTGGTTAATATCTGAAGGTGCATTGTACTCTAATTAGGTTTTTGTGTAACTCTTGTGATCTGTTAAACCGCGTGATAATTGCAAAGTACGTCTCCAAATCTTTGAATTCTTTTCTCTTTCTACTTTGGTTGGACATGCTCATGGCCACTTTCTACTAGATGAGGTTCCTGTTTGTCCCATTATGCCAGTTTTTAGTTTCGTGTAATTGGGGCAAGTTCAAGCGGTTAGTTTCTAAATAATAAAATAAATAAATAATCTCATGACACCGCCGGACCGAATTGAGAACGCCACCCTTAGCAGATTTAATCTTAAGATTTTGTCTATTTATTATACGGGGTGGAAAGGACACCGACGCGAAAACGTTTACCACGTATTCAGTACATCATTCTGAGCCCCCTACATAGAAATTTTTCATCGGTTATTAAAATAAAAAAACAGCTGTTCCATACATTTTGACCGTGTGGGAAACGGCTGATTTTTTTTGTCTGCGCCTTTCTTCTTTTCTGTATTTAGTGTGTACATAAATTGTTAAAATAAATAAATATAAGACCCTAGAACTTACTGAGAGAACATGCAAAAATGACAATATTCTCAAAACTCCCATTGTAGGCATCTACCATTCTGCGAACAGGTGAGTGCAAACCAGTCTTAGAATGGCAGGTACGCGTGGAAAATAGTCTGCCAGCGCGCACCTTTCGCCTGTACACTGTTCTAGGGACAACATAGCATAACCTGTTGGGTAACTCAATGCAGTCAAATCTATTACTAACACTGTTATAGAGATTCATGGCTTCCAAGTACTTACGTCTATTTGCAAGTGTTGTGAGTTTGTACTTATTAAGTAATTCCTGATATGGCAAGTAATATCCGAAGCATCTAAAATGATAGCATGTAGTAATTTCTGTTGAACAGTGAACACTCTCAATCGCCTCAATGTATTTTTTATTTTAAAAGAGTAACCATGGAGTTTCTTGCCGGTTCTTCTCCATAGGAAACGACCAACTCGAACCGTGCAGCTTTTTGTCGACGTTTTAGGGTGCGTCCACATCTGGCGAATGTGACGCAAATGTGCAGCTCGCGAGCCGTTTGCGAACTTCGCGCGTTCATTTTATGTTCGTACGCAGCCCCTGAGCCGTCCGCGCGCCGCTCGCGCGCTTTCTACGCGCCGTACTCGAGCCGCAGGAGGTGCACGCGTGCCGGCCGCGATGCACCTCACAAATTCAAGCAAATTCACTACTGAGGCTCAAGTTCACGCGTATGTGCGCACGAGCAGCGCGCGCTCTGCACGCGCGCCCCACTCGAGCCTTGCTAGGGTTGCACTAGAGCGGCGCAACAAATATAGGCTGTAACCGCACGCGCGCAGCTCGCGGGCAGCTCGCAAACGGCGCGCGAGCTGCACATTCGCCAGATGTGGACGCACCCTTATAAGTGCCTATCGAGGCCTATGTGAAATAAAATATTTTGATTGATTTGATTTTAATATGGACTCCAGACGGACACGGCATACTCAAGTTGCGAGCGTACGAGAGACTTATAAAGGCACGTGTACGAAGAAGGCTTCTTAAAATCTAATGTCGAGCGCATAACAAATCCATAAAGTTGGTACGCTTTATTAACTATTTTGCTAATATGCAAGTCTAAGCAAAGCTTGGAGTCAAGGGTAATGCCCAGATCACGGACAGAGTCCACTTTTGTTAGGGGAACTTCGCACAGAGTGTATGTATGTGTTACGATGTTTTTATTTTTTGTGAAGTTTAAAAATTACATTTAGGTAAACTAAGCTGTAACTTATTTACACGACAGTAGTTTGACAGTCTATCCAAGTCTTGTTCAAAGTCATCGCGTATTGTTTTGTATACCTTAAAGTTCTTGGCGTATAAGAGGAATTTGGTATTAAGAAAACACTGGCTGATGTCGTTAATATACAAAACAAATAAAAGGGGACCAATAATAGAGCCTTATGGTACACCAGAGGTGATCTGCGCGATGCAAGAAGAATGACGATTAACTACAAGTGTCTGACTACGGTTAGTGATGTAGGAAGCAAACCACCTCAGTAAGTTTCCACGGATTCCATTAAACGCTAATTTATTGAGTAGTATTTCATGACCTAACCTGTTAAAAGCCTTGCAGAAGTCTGTATACACTGCATCCACCTGAACAGGGCTGTCAACATTATCAAATAAAAAGCTTGTGAACAGCAAGAGATAAGTGATTGTGGACCGCCGCACAGACAAGTATTTGGCCCTAAAAGTTGGCCAAATACTTTTTTTTTTCTCAAAAAAAAAACTCAAAGGATTTATTTCAATTAGACCATCACACTCCATCACTTTTGAATGTCAAAAAAATACAAAAAAGAAGCGAAGCTACAGTCGCAGTCACAAGGCATAATAACTTGAGAAAGTACTGCAGTTGCACATTCCAAAGCGTAGACCTCTATGGAGAAGAATGGGCAAGAAACTCCATGGACACTCTTTTAAACCAAATATTGTTACAAAATCCTGGTTACATCATTCATTATAAGATTATACATATGTGTGAGAACGATGTAGAAAGACGTGCACATTAAGAGCGTCCAGAGTAAAAGATTAAATCGACGAATCGAAAAATAATGTAATTAAAATAAACCGTGGCAGCTAAGAGATGACCAGTCCCAACTGACAGCGCCCGTTCACAAACATGACGCATGGATCAGCGCCATTCAACTCAACCATATTGAAGGGAACTAAATGACCCGACACACCCGCCACCATCAGCGAGACATTTGAGTGCGCCTGACATTCTCTCAGCCACCAAGGCACATTCAAGTCAGTGAAAGCTAACAAAATGTAAATTGTAGCCTTACAGTACATAGTACTCACACATGTGATATGCAATTGTATGTATAATACTAACATGGAATCTATACAAAGCAAGGATATTCTACAATCTTATGCAGCTTCCACAATAATTTAACATGGTAATCAATTAGTTTGCCCCTATGGTTGTGGAGTAACAAATTGCTGCTTCTACAGGGTGGCCGGAACATTGACGTCCAAAAATAAAATTTAGGTCCCTCGTATCGTGGGATATCCGAATCACCCCCATGTATGTTCCGCGACTTTTCATAGTTTTCGAGTTATGAATTTTTTTCTGATTTTTTGAGAATGATCGAACTGACAAAAAAGTACAAGACTTTGTCGAGATTTTTTTTTGCAACTGAATCTTCATGAGTAGTACTTTTATGCATAAAATAATCAGCTTCGTAACTGTGATTAAATTTATGAAAAAGATGGTCTAAAGTGAAAAAATTACGTTCGGTAAACGGTGACGAGGGGTGCCCCTCTCGCCACCGAGAGTGAGAGAGATAGCAGAGATAGTAAGGCGCACAACCGCAGCCAACGCAAAACAAGTACCTCAGTCGTGCTCACATTGTGTTTACTGCTATATGCGTGTCGCCATTTTGAATTATGAAGCCTGCTTAGGAACCATGAAGTCACATGTTTAAAGGAGATTGGCATGAACCCATGTATTTTCAGTATCACATACGGGCTTACCGTGTCATAGAATGATTATATGGATTTGAATGCTACAATAGAGTATAACAAAATATGTAATGGTAAGATATACATTAGAGTTGGGGATATTAAATTGATTTATACATAACCTCAAAATGAACCACCAAAAATAATACTTAGAAGTACCTACCTACTTAATATAAACCAAGGCAGACCCTTTTAGATCATACATTTCAATCAGATAAAGTGGATAGATTGTACTTTATTAACTATAGAAGAATTTTTGTGTTAAGCACTAGTAAGATTTTAAAGTAGGGTGTTCTAAGTTGAGATAAGAAAACGGCAATTATAGATAAGAAGATTTTGAATTATTTTTAGGCCATCCAATTGCTATGACGTCACTTACAATAGTAATAACGTACCGTTTGCGGGATTCGAATCCGTATCCTAGATGGTCCATGGTCCATCCACAAGATGGTTGTCAATAGGATAAAAGATAATGAATAATTTAAAATAGAATAGGTAAAAAAATAAAACCATAGTATTTATAATAACTTTTTATTCTAATGATAACAATATTATAAAGTTATTTTCAATCACCACGTGTCGACGTATGTTGTCAGGGACATGAAAACGTTCAGAGTTGCGACATCCACTAAATAAGCAGTGCCTGGGTGCTTCTGGTACTCTTCTTAAGTTGGGCAGAGTGATTGTCTGAGCTCGAAGTTGGTTTTCGTGTCTTCACAGAAGTTCTTGTTGTGGTTGTTCCCAACAAGTTACGCAAATTGGTTCATAACCTGTTAAAACAATTCAATACTTTATTTTGACGCATATAAACTTTTTATTGCCTTAAAATCGGATTGCACTATAATCCTGCTAATATACTTCTAATTATGGCCCGCCCCAGTAAGTATAGACTCTTTTCCGACTATCACCATTAATAACAATAATAAAAAATAGACAGATCCATCTAGGTGAAGTTATTCAACACCAGCAATCAGCATCCTCCCCTATCTTAACGTCTCTTTTTCTTTGAGTGTGTCATTCTTCCAGAAAATAATAGAGAAAAAAACATAGAAAGCAAAAATATGTCATACATACCTGACATGGCTGTATCCTCTGGTCAATTATTGCAACTATCTGGGTTTCCTCCTCTGATGCATGATTGATATGACTCTCAGTCTCAATCACTGAAGTACCACAAACAATACAGGTATGTTGCAGCTGATGCATTCCTATCGCCCAGCAAGAATTGCCTACATAATCAGAAGTGTTGATCTAAAAACAATGTTTGTTCAGAAAATAGTAGTCATAAAAACTGTGGCCAATATTATAGTTGTCTTTTTTTAATGTTATAGCAACTTGGTGGCTCAAAATAAGAGTTCACACTTCATTTATAGATGCAGAAAACATTACACATATCACAAAGAACGAATAATGCAGGGTTTAAACATAAAACACAAAAAAAAATCCTGACGTAAATATATTTTTTTGTATGTCAACATAAGTGACAGCTGTGTTGCCAAATATTGATTAACAATCGATTCGAATCGATTAAAATCATCGAATCAATACGAAACTAATTTAGTGAAAGCAATGCTATTTAAATTATAATTATGTTGTTTAAAGTGAGCATATATTCTCGAATCAAATCAATCTACTTTATTTTTATTTAATGAACAATATTTGGACGAAAGATACTTTCCAAAACATACATAATAGTTGTGGAATTGCTTTGGCCGTCTATTCGTCTATTTAAATCAATTTTTTTGAATAAACGATTTTTTTCTTCTTCACTAAAGTGATCATCGAGTTGGGTTTATTATATGGCAACACTGACGACGTCATACATTTAATTGGTAGTATTTTATGCGTTTTGTTTTGCATTAATGCGTTTTGTTTTTGCATCCTAAAATCATGGTTTTCTAATTACTCCCAACAACTAAAAAAACATTTAGCTTGAAAAATAACTACAGCTATAAGACCTTTAATTTGCATATAACTAGATTTTGAAATGTTTGAATTTGATGAGATACCCAAGTAACCAATCTCCTTTGTTATTTAAAGTTGAAAATTTAAGTCATAATTTACCGAACGTAATTTTTTAACGATCATTCTCAAAAAATCAGAAAAAAATTCATAACTCGAAAACTATGAAAAGTCGCGGAACATACATGGGGGTAATTCGGATACCCCACGGTACGAGGGACCTAAATTTTATTTTTGGACGTCAATGTTCCGGCCACCCTGTATATGTGAACACAATGTAGTGATAGAAAATAAAAAAAAACACAATTAAAACCTTAAAGATTAGGATAAGCCCTACTAACCATAACAGAAAGTCTACATGGTGGTACTCACATTTACAAAAACTGAAATAATGCTTCCAATTTATATAAAACAATGGTAATCAAGGTAACTTAGTTTCCAAACGAGAAAAAAATAATAATTTAAGAACTAGAGGGGGAGCATCTCTTCCAAACATTAAAATCTTAGTTCGTGAACCGAAGTGCCTGTGGACCAGGACCAGCATTAAGCCAAGCATTTTGATCTACAATAGTCTTCCAACTTATAATATGCTCGCTTACATAGTGTGCGTTCTATGCATGTTTTAAAGAAGAAGGAGCACGGTTCATACAAAATTAACCCACGTCCTACAGCAATGAGAAGTATCTCAAAAAATTGATAAAAATATGTATAAAAAGATGGCATACTTTCAAACTCCATCCTTACAGTCTAACATTAAAAAAAAATGCTATGAAAATTCGTTCAGGGGCAGTAATATCTACAATGAATGTACTACAATATTGAGTAATACTTGGATATCTTGACTTGACTTCAATTATTGAGTACCATCATCGAGCAACAGAGGTTTTTTTCACTTATTCGACCACCGAACATTGAACTAGTGAGAATTATAACTTGATTGTTTAATCATTAGCATTGCTAAATAGAAAAAAGTTGACTAAAATAGAGTAGGGTAGACTATGTTACAACTATAGATAATGTTTTTTTTTAATTATTTGCTTTATTCATTTTATCAGATATCGTTTACATTTTTAAATATAGGAGTATATAGGATAATACATTTATAATATTCGAATAACTATATAGGAACCTAAAAACTACATAAAAAAACATAACATCACACCTGTAATCCCCGAAGGGTTAGGCAGAGATGTATCTAATAGTACACCCATATAAAAAAACACCAAAATTTAAAAAATAGTAGCCCACCAGCTTCTGGAACTGGGTTTGAACTACCGGTTCTAACAACCGGTAGATCTTCAGAGAGGAAACTCCTACCAATACGTGCCGTGTCCAGAAGTACTGCTTTCTGAATCAAGCCCTTGATCGAGCTGCCAACCGAGAGACTCCTCAGAACAACCAGCAACTCAGCGGGACCGTTATATCACTAATCATTGCGCTACGATCCAATCGATCTGTCACCACAATGTCAGGCTTATTGGTAACAACAGTCCTGTCAGAGACTATAAGTCGATCCCCATACAACGTGATAATAGCATTATCTGATCTAGAACTGGGTCGGGCGCATACTTTTATTCTGTTTCCATATCTCTTAATACAGTATTTAAGAATTGTGCCGGATGGTTCATAGGTTCTTAGTAATAGATGATCGTCATAATATGGGCCATACTCCCAGTGTCCTGCGCCCATGTATGCATGAACAACAATGTATAATAATATTCAATTATTGCATTTTTCCCTTCAAGTTCTCTGTTATAAAGCGTATAGGTATAGTACTCTCTTCTTCGAACATTGTCTTCTTCGTACCACATGTGGAATATGTTCTCGAAAGTCCGGTCATGATAGTAGAAAATGTTTATTATGAATGTGTCCACGACGCCGTCGCAGTGAATGCTCACACACAACACAATTGTTCTCCATATCATCAGTGACCAAATCACAAGGCTTAATCAATTCCGGTAATAACTTGGCACGTAATAAATAGCATCCAACAAATCACAATAGGTCATTTATTATTATCAACAACTACATAATGTAAAATGAATACCTACTATTATTGTATACTTTTATTTTTGGCAATTATTCATAAGTTATAATTAGAATATTTGAACGCCATTAACGGCAAGACATAGCGTTCATTTTATTAATATTTACCTATATTTTAGAAATAAAAATATTTGGAATTGAATTTTTATTAAAAAAAATCATAATGTAATTAAATACTCTTTTAACATCTTACAATTATAAAGTAATAGGTTCCTCTTTAAAACATACCTTCTACGGTCAATAGAGCTTTATCACAAGTCAGGGATGTTGGCTAAACTTTTAACTAATCAAAAGAAAAAAACAATAACCGTAATGCAAATGGAATTACCATATCGATTATTATGTGGAATTTATCATAGTCTACGGTTCCCTACTCTATCTTAGTCTACTTTATTCTATTTAATAATGCTAATGATCAAACAATCAAGTTATGCCTAATTCTCACTAGTTCGATGTTTGGTGGTCGAACAAGTGAAAAAAGCCTCTATTGTTCGATGATGGAACTCAATAATTGAAGTCAAGTCAAGATAGCCAAGTATTTCTCAAATAATAACCATGTAGTATTGTAGTACATTCATTGTAGATATTCTCCTGAACGAATTTTCATAGCAATTTTTTTATATGTTAGACTGTAAGGATGGAATTTGGAAATATGCCATCTTTTTATACCCATTTTTATCTATTTTTTGAGATACTTCTCGTTGCTGTAGGACGTGGGTGAATTTTGATCCTTCTTCTTTATTCTCATTATTGTAACATTTTACACAGTACCCCATAAAAGAAGTGCGTACTTTTGACAATCTGAAACGTGGCTGATCTAATTTGTCCTTATTTCTAGTATTAACATTATGCTTGTCGCTAATTTTACTAAAAACATGTATGTTTTTCCGAACATACATAATGTTTTCATAATGTTTTCATAAATATATTGACAAGGTACCGTCATGATGTTAATTTGTTTAAACAATTCTCTTAGAGATTCGCGTCTGCGTAGGTTATAGATGGCTCTAACGGCCCTCTTTTGCAGAATAAATATTGAGTCAATATCTGCTGCTAATGTTCTTCAGCCGGGCATTGTCGCCTTTTTTGAAGAAGAGTACCACCACACCCCTGCATCATGCCTGCGGCGTTTTCCCCTCGAGTATGACGGAATCAAACAGCTTCTGAAGGGCCTTAAGTACCGGTTTTCCACCTGCCTTCAGGAGTTCGGCCGTAATTCCGTCATCACCCGGTGCCTTGCCGCTCCTTCATGAGCTCGAGACTATGATCAGAGAGTTTTTTGTTTTTATGTGCACGACGTGTCTTAAAGAACTTAGACCCAGTCGTATGGACAGTTTCTACGAACCCATAGTTGTATTCGTCCACTGAGCTTCCCTTCTCACTCGAAACGATTCTGGAGTTCAAGCTGAAAGCTCTCGGGGTTTTGGATCTGGATCTGTGTGATATATTAAGTAGGTATGTCATGATAATTTTGTCTGTTAGGTATTATTGGCGTAGTTAAAATTTTTAAATCAAGTTATTTGCACTAAAAAATTCATTAAACTAATAGCGTATGTAAATAAATAAATTACCTACTTAAGTTACCCGGAGGTTATTGTTCAAAGTTTCCACCACCACACTCTAGGCACAGTCTAGCACGACATCGCTTTCAGCTTACGCACAAGGTTTTATTTAGTTTCACTTGTCTCGTCTGCCTGTAATCAAATCTTGCAAGTTAAATTTGACACACTTCCCGGTTTACGATTGAGCTGAAGTTTGCACGCATATGTATATCGCGTGACAATGCAATATTATGATGACATGGAGCTGATCTGATGATAGAGCTGGAAGGTGGCCTTAGGAACTATGTAATGAAACGACGCCACCCCATCGAGTTTGGGCTCGTATGATTCGTCTTGACGAGTACTTTGTCTCTAGATGGTATCCAGATAAGGCCATAGTAAGTCCGTAATAAAACGACGAAATCACATCGATTTAGGGCTCGTTTGATTCGTCTTGAGGAGTACTTTCGCGCTACAAACTACGCTGTAGTAAATCCCGAATCATAAATATTAAAAACTTTAAAGTGTCGAAAGCACTGATCACTTTAGCACGTAATTGTTGAACACTTGTGATGATCCCGCAGTATCTGCGTAGCAGCCAACATGACGCTCTGTGATGGGGGTACCCGACAGGGAACCAGTTCCGCAAACATCTGGATGGCTCGACGTAAGCTTCTGCACTGATTGCATACAAGCGAACCGTCTTGACTAGCACAACATTGGAGTAATTGTCCGTCATCTTAAACTACCTACTATAACGATGTACATGAGGGCGCGAGGAGCGAAATTTGTAAACGCGCAAACGCAACGCGCGTCCTGTACGCGGCGGCGAAATCAAACAAACTGATTGTTGCAAGGCCGCGGGCCATGTGCGCGCGCGCCTTCTTGGAATTTTAGGGAATACGATATCGAATAAACGTTTGCGTTTATTTGTATGTGTGAAGGCACGGTTATAGGGCAAGTAACAGACGGGCTGCGTTTTTATACGGGTTTTCATACTTACCCATTTCCGTAAATAAAAAAAAAATACTCACCCTTTTTATTATTGATTCGGGTCGAGAATTATTACCATAGATACCTCCTTGAATTTGACCAGGATGCAAAGCGACAGCCTATGATAGTACGCTCACATTGCGCCAGTTATGTTTAAGACCCATGTAATATGGGGCGAGCCTATTGCCATCAACCGGGCACAAATCCGGACTCCATGGCTAGTACTGAGAAACTCGTGATGGAAAAACCCAACAACACTTGAGCCGCAGTTCCACTTGCGACAACTAGACCCACGAGGCAGCGAGGAATAAAAAAATACAGTGTCTCTAACCATTCTTAACCATAATATTGTCATCCTCCAGTGGTTAGAAGAGCATCAGTTCCTGGAGTGCTTGATCCAGATCGTGTGCGGCACGTACGTGGCGGAGGAGCTGGCGGGCGCGGCGGCGGCGACGGTCGACGCGCCCGAGAAGGCGGAGCGCGAGCCTTCGGAGAAGGCCGACGCCAACCACAGGGACGACATCGGCGACGCTGACGCTGACGCTGACAAAGGCAAGTCAACCTCGTATGTGACGTGTTAACGTCACTGTCAAAACTACTTTTGACTGCAAAAAATCAGTCTACACTAGTTTTGACCTGTTAAAACTACTTTAATAATTTAAATAACCCTTTTGGCTTCGCCGTAGTTGGGTAAAACTAAGATTTCTTTAAAAACTTATTAGGTAAGTAGGTGTTTTTTTGTGCCCCTGTTAATACCAAAGGCAAAATCGCACTTGACGGGTAAAGAGTTTTGACTGTAACATTGACATTTAATTTATTTATAACTGAATGATACAATGCGCTGGTGTGATGACTTGTCAAAATATCGAAATCAATATTAAATATAAATGTATTGTACGTACACATAAACCTTCGCAATACATTTTCTAAATTAAGAAGAAGAACTATTGACAAACCAGCATGGCAACAGAGACTTGAAAATTATATATTTATTTATTTATTAAAACTTTATGCACAAGTAACAAGACTGCACAACGGCGGACTTAATGCCATAGGCATTTTCTACCAGTCTACCTTAGGGTGATGCAGAGACAATATACAGTAGGTGCAATAACAGAAAAAAAGACTAGAAAATAATTATAACTAAAACATATAGGAATAAATACTTATATACATACATATAATAAACTTTATAAAGTTAAGAGAGATAAACAAGAAAAACTACAACAACTCAGTTCTGAGGATAATCTGCCAACTTCTTGTGTATATTATGTTCCCGAGCTTTCACTTTGAAAGTGAACTGACTGGTCACCGTTCTGATACTCTGAGGGACCGCATTCCCAAGGAAAACCGCCTGGACAAAGAAAGATGATTTAATAAAACCAGAGTGGTGCGAAGGACATCGTAAAAGACAATTATTAGCGGAACGAAGATTCTTACTGTGCGCAGAGCATAAATATTGACAAGTAGACGTCAGATAAGAAGGAGAAGTGGGTTTGTGAAGAAGAGAAAACAGGGTTGTCAAAGCCCTCAATTCTAAATATATAAAAAAACTTAGAGCAGACTGTGATAGTCTAACCCAATATATTAACAATAATAGATAAAAAAAAAATAGTAAAGAGAGTTGAAGCAATATTTAAGAAAGTGGCTTGTAATATCACACCAGATACGAGATCAATAGAACACCGGTAGAATGCTTGGATACTATGAAACAGAAGCTAGCCGTAAAAGCTCACAGATTGAGAAGGAAGCTGAAGAACGTAACAATGGTAACTCGATAAGGACACGAGTCACAAACTACGAGCATTTCAGACAAGTCCTTAATTTGTAACGAAGTGGTACATCGTCAGGTTCGCCCGCGCCGGAGCTGCGGGTGTCGGCGCTGGGCGAGGAGCAGCGCGCGCGCATGGCGGCCGTGGCGTCCGCCAACGCCGCCGCGCTGCTGTGCGACCTCATCGTCAACGGCTGCGCCGGGGAGGGCTGCTCTACCAGGTCACCCATTCGAACATCCTACTTTCTAACTATACTATATGAATCTAATGATTATCTTTAAACTATAAAATATTAACATCACCGTATACGTTGTCCAAAAACTTGTTTTGTAAAATGCAAATTTTCATAGATTTTTATTTTAGATTAATTATAATTATCAAATATTTACTACAGTTTTCTTTGTTTATTTGAAATGTAACGATGTAGAAGCAGGCATGATGTAACGTGTGTATGTGCGGCTATGTCCTGCAGGCCGCGCACGTCGTGGGCGCTGGTGTCGCGGCTGCAGTCGGAGCCGGGCGTGCGCGCGCTGCTGGCGGGCATGTTCACGTCGCCGGCGCGCGCGCGCACGCACGCGCTCGTCAACGGCTGCCAGGTGCTGCGCGCGCTGCTCATGCACGAGCCCATCCTGTGAGTATGTCACGCCACCGCTACACCGTGCCGTGGCGCTACGAGAGCGACACTACTAACATGGTTGCCACTTAAAAACAAAACATACAAAATATTCAGGAATAAAAATATTCAAAAAGGCTAATTTATATATTTTTAAACTTAATTTATCCGAGGTGTAATGTTTAAATTTTCAAGATCGCTCGACTGCATTCTCTTAGTTGATAGCTCTACATAAGTCGACGAAAGTTACTCCATGTGCGAGTATCCACACTTGAACCTAACATAGTTATACGAGCTGAAGATGCACTTTCCTTCATTCCTGTGGCGCTCATAGCTCACGTTGTCCCCGACAGCAGAATGACGAAAGCGACCCTGGACGAGGAGGGCGGGGGCGGGGGCGGCGGCGGCGGCGGGGGCGGGTACAGCTCGTGCGAGGAGCGCAGCAGCGTGGAGCTGGCGGTGGCGCCGCACCTGCCGCTGCTGCACCACGCGCTGCTGCACGACCCCGCCGGCGAGCGCAGCGCTAACCACGTGAGTCATCTCCGACTTTGTGCACGCCGCAGCACGGCTACACGACCTCAAATTAAATCATTTTATTACCTGCGGACTCTGTATCGTCGATATGTATCTCAGAGTTCACTTCCTAACATCTGCAGTTTAGCATAACAGTCGGTCATCAATACCGCCCAGCAGAGCAATCGTGCGGAGGGTGCGGGTTACACATGGAGGAGTATACATGTCGTAACAAAATAGATGTTGTAGTTTAATAAACATTCCTGATTATTCTACGGTTCAAAACGCGATATTTCCAACCCTACCTACCTACCCTACCTACCTACCCTACTTACCCACCCTACCTACCTACCCTACCTACCCACCCTACCTACCCCACCTACCCACCCCACCTAAGTTCTGTGTTTGAGTTCAGGAGAGCGTCAATAGCGGCTAATGTCCGAGGAATAGAGTTGGAACAGCCACGACAGTAATTGTCTGGGACAAATAGTTTGCAGATGTCATTATGCAGAACAGGAACATCAATAATCCCCCTAAGAATTTTAACGCGCGTCCGCCTCACTTCTAGAGAGTTGAAACTCAAACAACCCAACAGGAATTTAGTGGGATACAAGAAAGGATAAAACCCGTGCATGTACTTGTAAAGGTATCTAAGGAATGCTTTTTGAACTTTTTCTAAAGCTAACGCATACTGCTTCTCAAAAGGATTCCATACGCACGCACTAGACTCAAGCTTTCTACGGACCAATGCCCCATAAACAAGCTTGACGTGGGAGTTGTGGAAGTCACGACAGTTCCTTGAAACAAAGCCAAGGCGCCTGATGGACTCCTTAGCAGTGGACGTGATGTGGTCGTGAAAAGTGAGCTTACGGTCGAATATAACTCCCAAGTCTTTCATGGAATTAGTTCTTGTAATTATATCTCCATCCAGTTAGTACAGAAAGTTGACTGGGCGCCGCATTCGACCGAAAGACATCACGTAGCATTTTGATTTATTAAACTCCATTTTAATTTCTAAACTCCACCTATATACTGAATCAATTCGCAACTACATCAGGGAGGTCATTAATTACCAAAATGAAAAGGAGAGGGCCGACTACCGAACCTTGACTCACACCCGAGCGAGTGTGGTATGGGAGTGACTCGTACAAACCCAATCTGACAAATTGTTGTCGGCCCGCAAATAGTCTGCAAGAAGCCGTAGAAGCCCTGGAGCAACACCTATCGCACTGAGCTTTGACAGCAAGACGTCATTGTTGACTCTGTCGAACGCCTTTTGAAAATCTAAGTAAAGAACGTCTACCTGGCGCTTGCGATCAAGACTAGTAGAGATATAATTAACTAGTGTAAGTAAGTTTGTGTTGACGGATCTTTTTTCGCGAAAGCCATGCTGCTCATTGCACAGATACTGTTTCACTTGCTTGTAAATTCCTTGATGTAGGAAATTCTCGAAAACTTTCGCGGGAGAAGATAGTATCGCTATTGGACGATATTCATCGACTGTTGATTTATTTGAAGACTGGTATGGGAGTCACACGTGATATCTTCCATTGTGGTGGATAGAGTCCAGATTTTAGTGCCAAATTAAAAATGTGGTTTAGGGGCCGAATGAGAAATTCCTTTCCCTCTTTTAAGAACCACGGAGGAATATTATCAGGACCAATAGAACTGTTGAGTTTACTGTATGGAACAGCTGATTTATTTCTTTCAAACTACATAACTAATAAGTAGCGCCATCAGGATGGAATTTGGTGTGGACTAATGTGCAGTCATGCATGTGAAGCGAGGGGAGATTATGGAATCCGTGGGAATTCAACTCTCGGATTCCATACACCTTAGATCCCTCTCCTCAACAGAAACGTACAAGTATTTGGGTATGTCGGAAGCATTAGGTATCAATACTGCCGACATGAAACAATCGTTGAGGGAGCGCTTTTTTAGCCGCCTGAATAAGGTACTAGGTAGTCTTTTGTCAGGCGGAAACAAGGTGCGCGCCTTCAACGGTTGGGTCATGTCGGTTTTGATGTATTCTTTCGGCATACTCAAATGGACTCAGACGGAACTTGATGCCCTGGATAGGAGGGTCCGCGCACTGCTGACCGTAAATCGAATGCATCACCCACGGTCGTCGGTGATGAGACTGAATATCCCGCGGAAGTGCTAGGATCGTGGCTTCTTAACTGCTAAGACACTGCACAATCGTGAGGTATGCAGTCTCAGGGAATACTTCCTAGAAGCCGATGTGGGGATGCATCGAGATGTGGTCGAGGTTGTCGACATGTGGGACGTGAGTACAGCAGTCATTGTACCGATAGTCGTGTCAGCCAATGGCTTAATAGTAACAGTAGTTTACTGACAAAAAGTCCAAAAACCAGATCGTAAGCGTAAGCGTAATTGCATAGTGCGAAAGCGTTGAACAATCATGAAAGAAACGGAGATTAGGTGAAAATAAAAACAACTGTAGGTAGTAATAAAATAAATTATGTTGCTTTATTTATATTTACCTAAAAACTAAACCCCCAAAAATTAACATGAGTTCCGTAAAACGAAACTGACTGTACCTACTGTTACAATTTTATACAGTGACTCGATTTTTTGCACAGCGGGGACCGCGAGTTCATTTTAACCTTTTCACCGCCACGGATTTCAATATAAGTTCCAGATTTCCGTGCCACCAGCGCCCACGACTTCATTAGAAGCTCTTAATTTTTAACTACCTATAAAAAAACATAAAAGTACTGTATTTAAAAGCTTCGTTTCATTTTATTATTTAATATAACACGGTCTAATACCCTGTTTTTTACTTTTCCACACAAAAGTAGCCCTTATTTGTCTTAAAATCGGCAAAAACATTTATAGCTTGGCGCTGGCGAGGCATCGCGTTCTGTGTACGTTGGCGGTGAAAAGGTTAAATGTGGGCTAGTAACGCTAAATGTCTACTGCGCTCGAATATCATGGCCTTAAATGAAAGCCGATTGGCTATTTAGTGACATTAATCAACGATTCGGACATCAAAAATTTTTTTGAACAGAATGGTTTCGAATGTTAAATTTTTGTGTTTAAATTGCGAATGAGTAATGTTTTAACGTTATTTTTTCTACATGTCATTGGTTTAATTGAATTCCCACAAAATCTGAGTAATTCTGGATGACCCGTTAATTGTATGTATTTATATATTTTAATTGGGCTAGCGAAGAATATCTGGAACAAATATTGGAGTTTTACAGAAATATTCAAAAGCGCTATGCCCATAAAACTAAAACAAAAAGTAATGGAGTCATGTCTTATCCCTTGCTTGACACACGCATGTCAAACATGGAAATTCACAAAGAAAATAAGAAATAAAATATTTAAAACATTTTTCATCCCTAACGTCACGTCGATTGTGACACGTAAGTAAGTTGTGTATGATTGTGTCTTTTCGTGCAGGAAGCGCCGGCTGGCGACGAGGAAGCCAAGCCGGGCGCAGTGGGTCTGGCGCGCGTGCAGGTGGCGGCACTGTTGGCGCACCTGGCGCTGTCCGAGGTGGAGGAGGTGCCCACCACCATGCTCACGCTCGGTACGTACCTCACGTTGCGGCGAGGCGCAGTGGGTCTGGCGCGCGTGCAGGTGGCGGCGCTGTTGGCGCACCTGGCGCTGTCCGAGGTGGAGGAGGTGCCCACCACCATGCTCACGCTCGGTACGTACCTCACGTTGCGGCGAGGCGCAGTGGGTCTGGCGCGCGTGCAGGTGGCGGCGCTGTTGGCGCACCTGGCGCTGTCCGAGGTGGAGGAGGTGCCCACCACCATGCTCACGCTCGGTACGTACCTCACGTTGCGGCGAGGCGCAGTGGGTCTGGCGCGCGTGCAGGTGGCGGCGCTGTTGGCGCACCTGGCGCTGTCCGAGGTGGAGGAGGTGCCCACCACCATGCTCACGCTCGGTACGTACCTCACGTTGCGGCGAGGCGCAGTGGCTCGTGCGCATTAGAATTCAAATTTTGCTGCTGTAGTATCGAATATTTGAATTAAAACAATAGAATTGAAAAAATAACTATATATTTAAATAAACCGGGCCTTACTGACGCGCGCTCCATACTAGTCAACACTCTAACTTTAGGTAAATATAAATCCGACGGTAGCGAAGCCCAAAAGTAAGGTTATGTGTTCACTGTTTCTGTTTGTATGTATATGTCCGATTCTTTGTTACCTCGTAATTTCTAAACTGATGAACTGATTTCGATGTATTAAATGTCTAGATTCGTCTTGGTGGCGAAAATGAAAAAAAAAATTGTTTCTCTTCCAAGTCCATAGCGTGGGGTATCAAAATGGAGGGTTTAAATGTTTTCTTAGTCCTTCACTCTTGACAGAGTGGTCGTGGTCATAAGGGGTCGCCCACAACTGCGGTCACTGCCCTCGCGATCCTTTTCGACCGGTGGCTATTGGCTGCTTGGCGAGCTCATTCTGCCACAATGATTTTGGTGACACATTTCATGGAGTCTGTCCATTGGGTTGGTCATCGACCACGTGGTGTTGAGTCTTCCACTCTACCCTGAATCACGGAATCATTGTTGCGTGTAACGTGTCCAGAGAATCTGGGGATTGGTAATTGCATAAGCGACGACAGTCTTTGTTTAATTTCTTTGAGTTGACACGTTAGTCCGATGAGCGGTCCAGCTTATCCTGAGTATGCGTGTCCAACACTAACTCTCCATGGCGTCAATCTTGCGTCGCATACGCAATGTCCATATCCCTTTATTTTATTTATTTATTCATTTATTTGCATTCTACAGGTAAAAAAAACATGGTCTTATAACAAAAACGTGCACTCTCACATCAGCCTAGAAGCGACTGCCGTCGTTTACATGCTAACACTAGCCCCGTACCGTACGTACCCGGCGCGATCCAATTCGTACACAAACAAAGAACAAAGCATTCATTTATTAAACTATTGTCATTTAGCATACCAACCATAAAAGAACATGATTATACATGTAACGTTCCGTTACAGTATTTTGGAATTTTTAGTTTTTCGGCGGGTCTCCAGATTCAACTTTTGTGCAGCCGATCGAGTTATAATCGTCTAATCTCGGTGCCACAACCCCCTTAATTGGTGATAGTAGAGCCCAGATAGATGTAGCTTTTGACGACTTCACAGTTGGCAACTGGTGTGATAGCTGGGTTGTTTTCGCGAGCTCTATCCACTACTATTATCTTGTTTTTTTTTGTATTTAGGGCGAGTTTAAACTTTATACTAGCGGTTTCGAGTATCCGCAACAAATTACTGATATCCTCCTTAGATGACGCCAGGAGAGTTGTATCATCAGCATACCTCAGCTTGGAAATAATCCTACCTCCGACCGACACACCTTTAACCCAGTTATCCAAAACAATCCGCATTATGTATTCGGTGTATATACATTCTACATATATACATTATCAGAAAACTTTATGAAGGCGGAACAGCAAGGGTGATAGTATACATCCTTGTCTGACACCAACTTGCGTTTTGAAGGATTCTGAATCAACACCATCCAAGCACACACTTGCTGTTCCGCCTTCATAAAGTTTTCTGATAAGATGTACCAGATAATGAGGCACGCCCATCTCCAGTAGTATTTCCCACAATTAAAACCAGATGTCAGTGTTTAATGCTTTGCTACAGTCAATAAAACAGATATACAAAGTACTATTAAATTCTCTGGCTCAATGATATCTTAATGATTGGTCTGAGGATAAGTATTTGATCACGTGACAAAACCCGCCTGTTCCGGACTCCTATTTAAGTAAGCCTGGTGTTTAGTATGCAGAAGAATTTATCTGCTGTGTGATATAAGGGAAATACGACTATAGTTACTGCATTTTTTAGTGGAACCCTTTTTGTGGAGAGGTATTAACAGTGATCTAGCCCATTCCGTCGGCCATTCTCCAGTATCCCAAACCTTGGAGCATATGCAGTGCATTATATCGACACCAAAATTTCCCATAGCTTTAAAGATCTCTATGGGTATCTCGTCGGCTCCTACTGCATTTCAGATGATTAATAGCGGCCCTTATCTCATCTTTCAGGAGGTTTTAAATATAGATTACAAAAATATAAACAACTTACCTATGCTTTAAAGTAATTCAAAATGACAAATCGTATAAAAACTAAAAAAACCGTAAAACGAGAAGTAATTTCTTCTTCTTCCTAATCTTTACTATTACTTTTTTTTGCGCAAAGGTCTGCGCAATCTTTCACATTACTAAACTAAAATGTTAGAAAAAAAAAAAAAGTAATAATAATAGTAAAGATAATAAAAATATTATTAAGATAATAATATTTTTTTTTTTTTTTTTTTATATTTTTAAATGTTTTTATATTGTTTTTTAAGGAATATTTAAAAATGTAATTTATTTGTAAGGAAATTAATAAAGGAAAAAAAAAATAGTAAAGAAAAACTAAAAAACCCGAAAATGAGCACATTTTAAATTAAATAAAAGAGAAGCAGGCGGGACCCATTTGCATACAAAATTATAAAATGGAATGGGAATTCACGATGTATTACATCAACTTAACCAAGAAAAGTTGCTCGGTCACACATATTAAAAAAGTTTCGTACTGAAAATAGTGAAAGGTAGGAAACACCAATAAAAAAATCCCCAAAAAACCCCCCTAAATACCTCAACCCTCAAGTGCTCCAATTTTGGTCAGCCGTTTTCGAACGCCCCAAATGCAAATCACACTGACCCCTTTCCACGTTCAATGAGCCACTTATGGTTCATTATGATGGGTTAACTATTGTGTCTACTGCAGTCTACTTCGCGGTCAGTGAACGTGTTAAGTTAGGTTTGCACGACATATATATATATAATATATATTTTGTCAGTATAGAGCAGATGGTGTTAACGGTAATTAATACTCGGTTCCGCAGGTACCCCGGGCGTGCTGGTGGACATGTTCTTCCGCTACCCCAACAACAACTTCTTGCACGCGCAGGTATACACGCTGGTCAAGCACGCGCTCACCAACCGCGTGTACCGCACGCAGTACGCCAGACACGTGAGTACCATCCTAGAAAGAAAGAAAACAATACTTATTTCCCAAAACATGACCTATAATAAAAAGCAGAGCACACCCAACACAAAACAACAAGAGGTGAAATTATGCGTTACTTTGTAAGGTTTATTTTAACATTGTATTCTTTTATTTTTGCAGTTATTCGTGGAATGTGATCTGTTGACGCGGCTCATGGATGTGTTTGAAGAGAACAAGATCAACAAGTAAGTTAGTCTTAAGGCAAGTGCTGATTAGCGTGCGTGTGTTCTGTGTGTTTGTTTGTGAGTATCGAGTGTGGGTCAACGTAAATGTCATAGCAAAATTCTCTTACATCATTTTCAAACATTATGTTTTACCCTTGCATACAACAGGCGGCACTGGACCGCATCGCAAAACGTTAATCAGGAGCATTTTCACGGCCGCTATAATGCGTTGCGGTGCGGCGAGACTATTTCTCGTACTGAACTGGGTACATTTAAATTCGGAATTTGAATGAAATGTGCAGCGGCGGCGTGCGCGCGGCCTACATGGGGCACCTGGTGCTGCTGCTGGCGCGGGCGGCGCGCGCGCTGGGCCCGCCCGACCTGCTGGCGCACGCGCTGGGCCTGCGCGCGGCCCTCGCACAGCGCTGGCAGGCCTTCCTGGACGACACGCTGCGCCCGCTGCTGCAGCAGCACGACACGCCGCTCGTGAGTACTGCAGTACTGCTACTGTGCGCCGTATCGTTTACGTCTACTAGGCAGGCAAAACATGCCAGTAACCACAGATCTGTAATTTCCCTTCTTACTGAAATAACAACAATGTTGTACTTCACTTCATCGAAAAAACTGATTCATTAAAAATATGTATATTAGTGGAAACTTGTAATTGGCGTTCTTCTACATATTACTTCTGACTACTCGAATGTATTAGCTGTAACTTTTCTTAAAATTAGTAAAATATACTCATGTTACTCTCATCCACCGCTTTCATCTGTCTTGACTACAGTAATTACATAATTATTTTGTGTTTCAGGGCGGATTCTATCCTTCAGAAAACATTTACGAAGTTAGTATTGTATTAATAGATAGAACCATATATTTTTTCAAAACCGAGAACACATAACATCCAATTTTACCCACACAGATGGCTAACACCATTATTTAATTTTCAGGTGGAAATAATGGCTGACACACTAGCAGCGAACTATGACGTGAGTATATTAATACAACAAGTGCTCATACTGTCACGATGTTTGTGTCCCTGATACTAACGCGTATGGTTGTCGGTAGTTCAACGACATGGCGGCGACGGCGACTATGGACGAACTCGCAGACGACGTAAACGCGGAAGATGGCAACGAGGTTGGTACAGGTTCATGTAACATTGCCACTTTATTGAATTGTAAGAGTTTCTATGACTGACAAAACCTAGTCGATCGAGCTAAAGTAAACTTGAATTTGTATGATCAATTGTGTTTCCCATTTTTGTCACCCGAAGGTGCTATTACAGTTCGAGTACAATTTGAAATGAACGCGAGCGAATACGTACAGGAACTCGCCACTTTCTAACGTTCTTTAGTAGTGACAGATTTGTTGTTGTTAAAGATCAATAGATGTTCTCGCGCACTGCGTGGCCACAGCTTGTCGTACGGCTGTAATTTTGAACAAAACTGCTCGTTCGGTGTCGTGGCTAAGGTTACTATTTTCCTGTTCGTGGCTACGTAGTGCGTGATATTCCTTATGACCATTGCCTTACACTACACCTATTCGTATGTAATTAAAAAAGGTTAAGCGTTACTTTTAGTCTTATATGAAGCTCAACTTCGGTCCGGCATGGAGTATTGCTGTCACCTTTGGGATGGCTTAGCCAAATACCAATTAGCCACACTCGACTCTGTTGAGCGCAGAGCCAAGAAGCTCATTGGTGACGATAAGCTCGTGGGTACCAAGCTTCACAGCCTGGCCCACGGGCGCAAAGTTGCATGTTTGTCGGTCTTTTACAGATTGTACTTAGGTGAGTGTGCCCAACAGCTCCACGAGCTCATTCCACAATCTCCCTTCTTGCATCGGGAGTCCAGACGTACTTCAGGTTATCACCCATACGCGCACAGCCAAGGAGTGGAATTCCCTGCCTGCGTCGGTGTTCCCAAGTTCACATGACCCCAATATATTTAAGTCGCGAGTTATCAGGCTTCTTTTGGGTTAGCTCGTTTCATCGTCCATCTTATCTCTGTCCTCAGGAATAGATCGAGGTCAAGAGTAGGCCCATTTAATATTTAAAAAAAAAATGTTCCAGATGTGCGGCGCGATGGGTTTGTCTGGAGAATCTCCGAACTTCATCGCAGACGGACTAGGCATAGACGATGCGGACAAAGTAAATATCAATTTTCACAATATAATGTGTACATTACGTATTTTTGCAACAAGTAACACATATTTATATTTACTTGCAGATGAGAGCAGCAAAGAGCAATTTCTTAGAGCTGGCCAGTCAAAGATTCGACGACGAGTAAGTTTTTGGAATTACTTCATCATTTTATGTCTAATTTTAATAAATGCAAGGATTTTACACAACTACGGCTAATTTAATGAACGAACGAATGAATAAATGATCGTTTTTTTTTTCTTTCACACAACTGATAGCCGTGATTGGGTTTCGATATATGCAAAAGTGGGGTTTTTCTGCATTTATTTTCGTATGTTGTAGTTGTAAAAGACTTGCAATAGAATCAGTGGTAATGTAACATTGTGTCCGTATGCAGCATGTGGGAGGACTCGGGCGACGCGGACGCGGACACGGACGCACGCGCCGACTCGCCCGCCGACGGCGTGCGCGACCTGCTCGACCAGCACTCGCGTACGTACACACTTATCTTAGCTTTTGTTTATAACGCAAACAAGAGATGACATCACGTCTGTTTTCCCGATAGAAAAGGCGAAAATGTGGATGTAATTGGCAAATTGTGGGCGTAATAATAAGCACATACACCTCGTTCCTATAGTACACCCATATTTCGCCAGTTATGTTTAAGGTCTTAGAAAAGGACGCACAGTCAGATCAAGTGGACACAAATCCAACCAACTTTTGCTTATAAATTTGTTGTAATCACGCGACTTGTGAGTCGCAGTTATGTAAATATTTCGAATTCGCGTATATTCTTTTTATAAGCACGTTATGTCCGCCGTCCGTGACTACAGCAGGACCACCAACGCCAATCGCTTCGCATATTTGGTAAGCAATTAGTTCTCAATTGGTGCTAATTAGTGCTCGAACAACAAAATTGGTGCCTTAGCAGTTTTCGAGAAAATCGACTTTGCAGTTGGTCCGGCGGTAGTCACGCCCCTTTCAGCAGGACCACCATGAGTGCCGAAAAAGAGAGCATGCTAAAGCTATTTCAAGTATACAAATAATTAATGACCTTATATGTGATTCATTTCGTAAAAAAACAGAACTGAAATAATTTACCTAGAAATCAACGATGATAACTTTCGCGCGCTTTTTCAGCAGGACCACGACTTTGAATGTTGATTCCAAGTTTGAGGAGCTTTTCGCTTTCCTCAAACCTGCTGTTTTTCTCATTCCAGAGAGTACGGTTAATTTTAGGCAGATAATGCTCAGTCCATGCTCTGTCTATGGTTTTATTGAACCTATTTGCTAGATAATAACAAAGTTCTTGTTTTGTTTATGGTTCTACCTAGTTTCTAGTTTTGTTTATGGTTCTACCTAGTGGGCCTATCTAAATAGTCCAATTTAGTTGATTGATTTGTGATATTAAACCTAAGTGGACATTTTATATTGTTGATTTTTAATTAAGTACTTCAACTTTTACTGATTTTACAAATTGTTATCGAACTGTGATCTATCCTGAATTCCTGACTAATATTACAAATGCAAAAGTAAGTTTGTTTGTTTGTTACGCTTTCACGTCTAAAGCGCTGAACCGATTTTGATGAATTTTGGTACAGAGATAGATTTGACCCTGGAGATGGTTATAGGCTATAGAAAGGGGAGGAGGGGCGAAGCCGCGGGCAATAGCTAGTAATTAATAAAACTTATTCGATTTATAAATGTTTTTTAGGTAAAAAATAAACCTCTTGACTTGGCTCGCGAGGTTGTTGACATGTGGGATGTGGACTCAGCGATCATTGTGCCGATAGTTGTATCAGCCTGTGGCTTAATTGCCAAAAGCCTCGACTAATACCTGAGGAGGCTCTCGTTAGGCAGCGTTAGGTTTTTAATACTTAGGTGCTGCCAATGATATTATAAAGAAAGATACGCTACGTTCATACTGAACGGGGCGCGGCGATCAAATATCGTTGCGATGTTATTACAAATTTTAATAGTAATTTCAACTACACGCTGTGACGTGACGCTCGCTGTTATTAACCGACTAAATCAAATTACGACAATTGTCTGAATTTGATTGCAACAATTTGCACGCGCTAGTGCGATATCTACCTCTTGTTATTTATAATATCATTGGGTGCTGCAAGCATTGGCAGCAACGATAAATTACTTAGTAGGAAAGAAATAAATAAGAAATATCTCCCGCTCTTTAATGATATTCATTCATGAGGTTACAATACAGAAACATAATTATTCGAGTACCTACCTACCAAAGTCATTAACAAAGGGTAAAAATAGGTTATTTTTTTTCTTAATTTCTATTTAGGTACACAGTTTGTATAAAAATTATAGATATAGCTCTCTCTATTAGAAGTCGAGAAATGGTAATTATCATCAGCCTATAGCAGACACACATGGACATAGGCCTCCTCAATCGCACGCCATTCAACTCGTTTGTATGTATATATAATATTTATTTATATGTATTTGTCAAAATATTTATTAGTTTATTTTATTTGTATATGTGTATTAGTATCAATATAAGTATATACATTTTCGATAGCAAGAAGTTATTTTTTTTTTAATATTTATTTTATACCCTATCACAATGATTTCTTATTTAATCCAAAGGTTGACTGGTAGAGAATGCCTTGTGGCATTATGTCCGCCTATGTACCATTATTGAATATGAAGTTTAAATAAAGGAAAGAAATGATTTACTAGGTAAATGGGTTATGGAAGTCAGATAGGCAGTCGCGTCAATGTAGTAAATTATCTAAATACATAATTAATTAAAAACTATTAAATAACCTAAAATAAGAACACTAACAACAAACTATAAAAGGGCATCAAAAAACTCCTCAACGCTGTCAGCTGGTAATGTGCCCAAAAGACTGGCGGCGTTGCCACGTTGTATGGCAACACTTAGCCTCTGGCCAAAGTAAAAGCCAGCCCTTGGGTCACGGGAAGCGTCAACTAGGCGTTTCGAAATTTCCTTAAACAGGCTATGAGCACTCGGACCCCACGACCCCAGAGTTTCAACCCCAAACGGCTCGAAAATATAGTTACCACAAAGGTTTCTATATTTACGCCGCTTGAGGTTCTCTGCAGCCGCAGCGGCAGCGCCAGCACAGCACGACGAGCTTGGAAGATGTGATGGCGCAAGAGTATCGACGCATGTCGCGTCCCACACTAAAGGCCTACCCATCTTCCAAGGAAACAACGACATGCCGTCCGGTCTCTTGCCATCGTCGCGTGCCAAACCATGGGGTTCTAAAACAGCTGGAACGCCGACGGTGACAAGAGCTCGTCGGATGATGTCGTTTATGTTCGCGTGCCGTGCAAAACGGCCCGCACTTCGGCTGCATGACAGGCCATGGTGACCGAGGTTGTTGACAGCTTCACCACAGTGACAGCGATGAGGAGAACAGCAGGCAGCACCAAGGCGTAAAGCAGCAGCGAGGCGGAACGTCGTGTCGTCGAATAAAGTGCCAAAAAAAAAAAAAAAAAATTAAACTGTATATATTGTTATTACTATTCCGACATCCATATATTTATGTGCACGAGTGCACATCTCTTTAACAGCTCAACACCATTGACAACTTAATTTGGTCGGATTATACGTGGAGATTTAGTATGAAAAAGTAATGAAAGCTAATTTCTCTTAAAAATACAACACTTGGGAATCTGAATTTCTAGTCACTATAACTTCTTTAGGAACAGTAATTTTTGTATAAATTTGAGAAGAAATCACAGCGTTTTTAATAGGGAAATCTTGAAATGAAAATGTAACACCGTGACTACCGCCATCCCACTCATTTTATCTTGCAGGGCAGTAATATTCTATGCAGGTCTGAGGAAAGCGACAAGCACCTCAAACTTGGAATCAACATTCAAAGTCGTAATCGGAAAGGAGCGTGACTACCGCCGGACCGCCTTCAAAGTCGATTTTCTCTAAAACTACTTAGGCACCAATTCTGTTGTTCGCACTAATTAGCACCAGTTGAGAACTAATTACTTACCAAATATGCGAAGCGATTAGCGTTGGTGGTTCTGCGGTAGTCACGGACATAAAATGTTGGACCATCGACACCACAGATATAGAAATACCTAGATAACGCAAGAGCACCTACTTCGCGTGCACGGTTAAGCATTTTGTGTTTAACGTGGCTATTGTCGCAGTAAGCTAATTTTTTTACTACAACGTTAGGTACATTTCAAGAACTTAATTCTAGACATTTAAAGAACTAAAATGTAGTCTATTCTGAATAGTAACTTGTTTGAATAGTAAATATATAGTACTTATGACGTCATAGTAGGTAGTCATTAAAGGTTTTCATACGGATCGTGATATTCGCTTTATCTAGGTATATCTATATCGGGGATCGACAAAGATATAGGCGTCACCAGTTATTATGTGAATGGTGCAATCATAAGACCTCGAAAAGTGTAGTATTCCTTCGTGCAGCGTGGGAGAGCGCAGGCGCGACGGGCGGCGCCAGCGGGGAGGGCTGGGCGCAGTTCGGCGCGGCCGACGACCCGTTCGCGCCCCCGCCGCCCCCGCCGCCCGCGCCGCCCGCGCACGACGCGGACTTCTCGCCCTTCTGGTCCTACGCCGACGCGCATCACGCGCATCACGCGCACGGTCAGTATGACAGAACCTTACTGCACACTTATGTTACGACGATCAGCTTCTTACATGATCTCGTCTTTTAACACGCTCATCATCTACTTAGCCCTTTCCTAATTATGTTGAAATCGGCTTTCAGTCTAACCGGGTATAGCTGATAACCACTACTTTACATGGAGCGACTGCCTCTAAGGCAACACTCTGACCTCCACGACGCAGTTTCTGGGGAAGTCTGGTCGTCATACTTCTGGGCTTCAGTTCCGACTAGTGCTGCTTGATTCTCTTGCCGCGCCTCCATGGTCGAACTGACATCGCAATCTCGTTTTTTTATACAATTTCCATAGAAAATTTTACAAATGTTTACAAACAGCCCCCTCTTAAACACAAACCTCAGCAAGCTCCTCTCCAGCACCTCTCAAACTTGCTGTGCAATTCTCGTTACAACTGTCAAAGATGTACAATTATCAGCCGGGTTCAATGGCTTAACATGCTTTCCGAGACATGGAGGCGTGTTGATATAGAATAGATCCACCCATTCACAAGCCAACCTCAGCAAGCTTTGTATAATCTTGAGGATCGACCTTTGGTAAAGTCTCTAACATACTGCTTCATTGTGATCATTACAGATTCAGATTTAGAAGCAAGCATGCGCACGCTACGACTAGAAGGTGACCTGACCGACAGACGCATGGACGACGCGTCGAGCGTCGAGCTAGCCAACAACTTACTGACGGCCATGTCCGCCATGTCTGCTGACGCTATTGCCAATATCGTGAATGCTAACCTACCTGGTGCGTCTGATGTGCATGACGTCGAGGTTGACGTGGGCGATGTACGCGACGTACAGCAAAGCGCCGCACAGCAGCACGATGCACAGCAACGTGACTCGCATCAGCATGACGCACAGGAACGTGACGTACAACAACGTGACGCACAACAACGCGACACCCAGCAGCGCGACGCCGGCGACAGCGACGCGACGCCGAGGTGATGCGGCCGGCGCGCGCGCCGCGTGTCGCACGTGTCGCACGTGTCGCACGTGTCGCACGTGTAGGTCGCACCCGCCGGGAGCGGTCGCAGCCACTCGCACGTCTCCAGTTCTACCCTCTCGTTTATTCACTTATATAATTGGGTATTTGACACCATCTCTCAACTGACATAATTTTGCCAACTAAATGACGAAACTGTTTATAACAAGGCAAAAGAAAACTAATCTTACAGTGAATTGAAAATTAATTGGGTATTTCGTTATTTTACAGAGTAGTTGTGTCCAGGAATTATTGGTGAATGGTGTCAAGTACCCTATTCTCGTGACGCGTAAATAAGACTATTCATCTAATTGATCCATTAATTAATAATAAGAATAAATTGTGATTATCAGTGATGAACTAATGTAAGGCTCGCCAGTGATTACGAAATTTGCATTTAATATCGAATACGATGTGTCTTACAAATAAGTGTTTTAAATGTAAATCGGGAAAGGAATCATACTTAAGCAATTCCCAATAGTATACTTTCTAATCATTACTTGTGTAAGTGAACAAATGATATCATAATCATAGTTCGGTGCAGTGGACGCGGCCGCTCCCTCATTGCGGGCTCGACGTACTCGCGCAGCTCCACACGACGAGCGCGCACACGACGAGCGCGCACACGACGAGCGCGCACACGACTAGCGCGCACACGTAGTACGCACGTCGCAGTGTGCGTGCGCCTCGTTGTGATGTTTTGACTCGTATCAAGCGAGTCTTCTGTACTTGTCTAGTATGTCCAGTCGTAGACATGTTGCATTGTTTATTTTAGCCAAATTTTTTATTGATCTTATTTAAATCCCATCACCGATGCAGGTGATCATGTGCGATTCCAGTGAAGGCTGGCGGCTGTCTGAGCAATATTCTACTTATGTGGCTGATTGGTTCTAAATTAATAAAACAAGATGTTATGGGGGGTCCTGCGTTTTACAGAACTACTGGAAGGAGCTAAAGATCTCTTAGATATAGATAGGCGATATGACAACACTTGACCCCTGTAGATGGGTAAAGGCATAATTATAATTATTAAAATGGTTCGAAAACAATGAAAAATCTCCTGTGTGTAGTTTTGTAGTCGCAGTGCTGCTCAGACAGCTCGCAGTCGCACTAAATATTCCAAACACCATTCTCCTGAACATTTGGGGTCCAAAGTGAAAATTCCTTCTGTCCTTATTGATGCTGAACACTTTCCGATGGGAATAGGTTCCGTTATCATAGTGAGAGGCAACAGAGTAATAATAGATATGGTTTCTTATGTGCTTATTTGTAATTAACTTCTTATGTGATCTGCTTGTACCTCATAGGGACTATGTGCACGTGCACACCTGCGGATTGTAATCACAACGATGTATGTAGTATGAATAATTTGGGTGATTATCGAGCTTTACCCGTTATTGTAAATTCTTGAATGTTATTGACAAATGATTGGAAGGTGTCGGGAGTTCAGGCTTGGCCCGCTGTGAGGTGCCTAGTTAATTAATTTGTGTAATGTACCTACAGTTAGCTCGAACCAGTTGTTCAGCGTTTAACTAGGAGAGACTTCACAAGGAACTAAGTACACGAAGACATTATTTAATACATCGGTATGTCCACATTCGAGCACTCGTCATCAAGCTACTTTTAATTCATCTAGCGTTTGGCGAATACTTTAGTAAAAACATCAACTTAAATTGCTGAATCGGTACACAGTAACTAGCTATGGCGATACCGCATGCGTCCGAGGTGTCCTCCGTGGACGGTGGAGACAAGCATACGACTATGGCTCGACTAGTCAGCTAAACAACCCGCACGCCTTGTTAACCTTTTGAACGCCAGAGCATAAACGCACGCGCGTGCCCTGTACGCCAAACGACACAAATATGTGACAAAATGGTAGGTAAAATTGTGGCTTGGCGTGGAGGGCACGGGCGTGCGTTTATGCTCTGGCGTTCAAAAGGTTAAGTAAATCATTCCTTAATACTGGAGCTGTAAAGACTATAATTCAATGTTATACTTATTACAACTCGAACTCGTGTTAAACTACAAGCGACCGTCGACCTTATAGTACCGTGAGGGTTTCTCTCATCGCCGTTTTATGCAAAAAACATACATAGCTCCTTTACATTTTATCAATTATTTTATATATAATAACAGACTGACCACCTAACAAAATAAATTAAAACTCGCGGAAATTAATGAAAAATCTTAAATGTCTGTAAATGAAATATGTACGCTTTAAAATGTCTCAATTGTATCTCGAACGTGTGTTGTATAGTCAGTTCCCGTGAGTTGTAATTACAAATAGGGTGCAGGCGATTTCAACACAGTTCTTTGTACTTCTATGTTCACTCTAAAATCTCATTAGTTCCGACTATTGCAGTCCACTTTACGCAGCACACAATCCGTTGGTTGAATCTGATGGGAATCTCGAGTAGATACTTGACCGTTGAGTCACAATGTTCATATCGACTCTCACATATCGACCGCATGCTATGTCGTAACTATTGCTTTCCGCGCTCAATCCTAGCGCCAGCGAGGAACTAACGTGTCAAGCCGGTCACAACATTCTATAGAACCATGCTGCACGGCTGCACGGTGCACTATCCATCCTTTGACAGTTATTTTCCCTGACTTGGCATCACTGTCAAAATTAGTCATCTTTATTCTCGTTGTAATAACGGTCGCTGGTGGGTTGAAGTTAGAGTAAAATAACTATACGAGGACTGTAGTTCAGTCTTCCCGTGACAGGACTCATTTCATGTCAATAAGACTTCTTAGTCATTGGTTCGGTCGTTTTCATGGCGGCTAGCCCCACGTGGGATTACACTAAAGTGAGCCTTATTACTAGAGGTTTGCTTCCCGGCTTAGAGGTAGTTGTGTGAACATATCCTTTTATATCAATAGGTTAGCATTAGTTGGTTTTGTTGGACGTTCTCAAGAGCAAGGCCAGGTTGAAGGTTTTCCAAAAAACAATATTATTTAACAATTATCGCTGTCTTCAAAATCATCGGTGCCAAATGTTGCGAATCTGTATTTACACAATCATATTTGTTTATTTTTTGTTGAAATCTAAATGAAACTTATTTGGGACACGCAATATTAATAAATGT
The DNA here is from genome assembly GCA_963082995.1 of Noctua comes. NCBI lineage: Eukaryota > Metazoa > Arthropoda > Insecta > Lepidoptera > Noctuidae > Noctua > Noctua comes. Next base: position 18,438,727 of record OY720276.1, on the reverse strand, counting down.
GATCATTCTTCGTTAAATAAACGTACCTTTTAAGTGTCTTATCAGATAAAATAGGAGTTTTGCAGTAAGTGCATAAAAATTGTCGCCAAAAAAGTCGTAAGATTATTTTGTATGAAATATTTCTTTTATGAAATCTAAAATGATATGAATTTTTACTTTTATAAGAAACGGAATCGTTAAAATGATAGGGAACGTATGTTATATGTTATCAATTGTGGGAAATATGTTTACATTTCAATATACCTCAGACATATTGAGAGTCATATCGTATCATTTACTGCAGTAGAGTGTACACTGTACTGTGCTCACGTATTCAATGTATTCATCCACCCGCTGAACAAATCATAGGAGATAATTTACTTGTATAGGACGCACTAGTTTTATCGTTAGTACATTTGTGTAATTCATGTCATCGTTGCAGTTAGCGACGATATTTTTACTTCCTGTGTATCGTAATCCGTATTGTCAGTCGTGTGTATAGGAGCGAAGTAACGAATTTTTATGTGCGGACGGGCCGTGAGACGCGCACACCTGTCACCGCACACCTAGATTGTTCGAGTTGAGAAAGAGAACATACAACATTACTATGTTATTTGGTACAGGACTTGATTGACGGATACTTGCGACTCGTGGCGACGATAATGTGTGCTTAGCACAGCGATGCCCGTCCCACAAATGGCCCGCTCCGGAAGGTGCTAAATATAAGAGTGCAGTCGCACTAGTGTGAGCGATATTACGTCTCGTCACTGCGGACAGTAACATTGTGATTATTAGCTCATAAGTTCAATATTCTTGTTGTCTTTCATTAAAGTTTTACTATTATATAAAATTGATAAATTTAAAAAATACGCTCTCAGGGTTTTTCTTCTGAAGCGGATGGAGCGGAATGAGCTGATTGGTCAATATCACTCGCATACAGTGACGTCACCATGTGTAGAGTATGTCGAGTGAGAGCGAGTTTAGGAAGACGATCTGTTCCCTTATTGTTTGTATTCGGAACATCCTCACTCCAGTAGAGTACCCACACACGTATAAAGAGCTTCACATAGTAGTTGATCGTCTTCCTGAAACCTTAGTATTATAGTTGTTAGCATTTAAAGCTGTGAAACGTAAACATTGTATTAGTGCAATTAGTTGCCTTTGGGTCTTGTTGTCAAATTTTATATTTAACTTAATAGTAAGCGAGTAGGTAATGTTTTTGATTTCGGTTATATCCTAGTTCAGTTCACACGCAGTTCTTTGCAAATACTGACCAATGTCAACGAGTATTCCGCAACTAGTTATTTCGATACCAAATTGTTATAATGTTTTCGTCCAGTGTGTAACGAGGTCTGTCTGAGAGGGCCACTCAATAGTTGCGTGTGAGTACGCACGCTCCTCGTATTGGTGCGTTTCCGACCACGACTTTACATATTGGGTGATTTTATGTATTTGACAAAAATACAATTTTGGATATTAGTCAAGTTTCGTAGCTAAATATACCTACTAGTGTTTTGTATTGGACGAGTGTGATAGCGACGTGTGATCGTTTTAACTGCATGTGTCGGTCCGCTTTCACGGGTACTTCACACGATTTATACAATGAACAGGATTTTGTGATAATGTGAACGTTTTCCACATCTACCTTCACCTAACCGCGACCGTCCTCGAAGTTTTGCTTACCTAGTGTACGTGATCCGGTGTCGTCAACTTTAACATAAAACTTTTAAATTGATGTATAATGCATATTAGTTAGTTATTGATAGAATGACTACAGTTGTGATCAATCACGTGTGACAGTCTGACCACTTCATGCTAGCCACGTGTCTTGTACATACACTACAGTGTATGATCGTGATCGTGAAGCGACCGGGATGTTGGCAGGCTTCCGCTTGAGTGACGTGTCACTGACTCTGGCAGAGCCACCATCAGGGATTTTCATTTTGAAAACACAAAAAAATTGTCGCTAATTAGTCGAAATTTGTCGCCAAATATCAGAATTTGTCGGTCACTGGTTCAAAAGATATAAGGGTTTATAGGTGGCCGATCTGGAGAGAGTCTCCCCAGCAGGGCCACATTTATATCTCAAAAACTAGGGCACCTAGCAAATATCTCTTTTCTCCCATAATTTGTCGCCAATTAGTCGGAATCAGTCGCCAAATATCAGAGTTTGTCGGTCACTGGTTCAAAAGATACAAGAGTTTATAGGTGGCCGATCTGGAGAGAGTCTCCCCAGCAGGGCCACATTTATATCTCAAAAACTAGGACACCTAGCGAAGATGTGTTTTCTCCCATATTTTGTCGCCAATTAGTCGCAATTTGTCGCCAAGTCACAGATTTAATCGGATCTTAGTTTAGGAGATATAATGAGTTCAATTAGTAAGGTATAGTCCAAGAGCTAGGTCGAAGAGTTCACGAAAAATACCAAGAAAAAAATATTTCTATTAATATGTGTAATATACTTCTAGTTTTATCGGTCTAAAGTCTTTAGAAATGTCCGAGAGAGATAAATTCTCAATTTAATTCATGTTTTTATGTTTTAAATTACTAGGTTAGAGTGGCTTAAACTTCTTTGAAAACATTAAACCTTGCTCTTGGTCTATTTGGTGAAAGATGTACAGTCGCATGCAACTGTTTTACCACTTTACAATGTTAAGCTCTAATTAACTTTAGAATAATAAATAAATGTCGTACCTTTAGTAAAATGTTTAAAATACTTAAACGTTGAAAAAGTATTGTCAATTGTAATCAAATTTTATTATATAAAAATGAATTTCCATAAAGTTCGTTTGATGTGTGTTGTGTTGGTGTGTATTTTGAGGTGATTGCGAGTGTTGTGTTGTGGGTATGGACGGGTTGAGTTTTTATTTTATCTTAATTGAGGTTAGAATAATAAAACTTCTGTTGTCGAAATATAAAATGATTTATTACCTTAAAATTATTGACAGCAGGTGACACCCTCGTTATATCTCGCTCGTTTCTCCGTTTTTGTATTTTCGGAATACCTAGAGATAACAACACTCGAGTTCGTAACTATTCATAATAAGTTCCACTTTAATTAAACTGGCTGACTTCAACTTACGTGACGGGCAACTCGTTCGAAGCAGCTCATCTGTACACGCGCATCTATCTCTTTCTTACTTACCGTAAATGAAACGGAGCGCAGCGATCTATCTGCCAGCGACTAAGTGGTAAGTGCACATTGTGTTAGATAAATAATTACATAATTATATGTATTGTAGATTTGTTTATAGGTAATGAATACAGCTTTCCTATGGTGGGTTGAAATTATAGAATAAGTTTACATTTATTTAATTCGAAACAAACATTCCTCCATAAGACGTCATAGATACTGTCTAAAAACTACATAAAGTATTTTGTACTCGCTTGTACCACTGTATGGGGAAATTGAATTCTTTAATATCTTTTTAATTACACACCGACTAAATCTGTAACTTTGCGACAAATTGCGACTAATTGGCGACAAAATATGGGAGAAAACACATCTTCGCTAGGTGTCCTAGTTTTTGAGATATAAATGTGGCCCTGCTGGGGAGACTCTCTCCAGATCGGCCACCTATAAACTCTTGTATCTTTTGAACCAGTGACCGACAAACTCTGATATTTGGCGACTGATTCCGACTAATTGGCGACAAATTATGGGAGAAAAGAGATATTTGCTAGGTGCCCTAGTTTTTGAGATATAAATGTGGCCCTGCTGGGGAGACTCTCTCCAGATCGGCCACCTATAAACCCTTATATCTTTTGAACCAGTGACCGACAAATTCTGATATTTGGCGACAAATTTCGACTAATTAGTGACAATTTTTTTGTGTTTTCAAAATGAAAATCCCTGATGGTGGCTCTGCCAGAGTCAGTGACACTTGAGTGACACCGCTCTGAACCGTGGGATTGTGATGTTGTGGTAGCGAACAAGTAACCACACGGCTGCCTTCTACCCGTCGAGCGACCGCCGCGGGCCGGTGTCATGTCCCAATGTAAAAGCCATGTTTCGGGCACAATTTCAATGTATAATAGACTTCATAATTTCAATCGTATTACCTCAAAAATATGACTGCAACTTGTGATTACTTGTCAGCATCTACCGTGTACATAGTACGTAGCCGCGCGTATGTAAATGATCAGCTGTGAGCGCCGCGGCGGGCGTATAATGCCCGCCTGCAGTTTAACCTATTGAGCGCCACGTACGTCTATGGACGTCAAATCAAAAAGTGCTCACAACGCCTCGGACGGCATGGCACGTCGAAAATAACACTTTTTAAAGCGCTTGGCGTAGAGAACACAGATTTTCGTTATTGACGTGGAGGTCAAAAGGTTAAACGTGGACTGTGCCTTCCGGGCGCCGGGGCGTGGGGCGCTGGGGCGTGGGGCACGGGGCGCTGGCGCGTGGGGCGCGGGGCGCTGGCGCGTGGGGCGCGGGGCGCTGGCGCGTGGGGCGCGGGGCGCTGGCGCGTGGGGCGCGGGGCGCTGGCGCGTGGGGCGTGGGGCGCGGGGCGAGGGGGCGCGGTGAGCTGCAGCGAGGGCGCGGGGCGGAGGGGGCGCGGTGAGCTGCAGCGAGGGCGCGGGGCGCAGGGTGCGCGCGCCGGTGTCCCGCAGCGCCCGACACGCCCGGCCCATAATAAATGCTCGTATGTATTCTATTGTATTTATATTATAGTTAAAGTTTTATTAAAAAAGTTGCTCAATATATTTGTTGTATTAATTTATGTCATCTGATGTTCTAGGTCCTATAGTATTTCAGTTACGTGTCATGAAAAGTTCATCGGACCACCGTCAAATCAAGTTGTAAATCTGATGAAATTATGGACAACCTGACTTCGCAGAGTTCGCTTGCTAGTTGTTAGCTTTTCATGGCAACGCAAGAGTACAAAGTAATGTTAGTCTGACTGTAAAATTTGTAGTGAGTTAGGGGCATTACATTGCTCGATGACCTTGATGATTTGCCCCTGTACTGGTTTTTGTTTATTTGGCGCCCCTACCGGCAAACGACCAAGATTAAGCAATAACACAGATGTGGCGCACAGTTGTCATCGTTTTTGCCTAATTTATGCGTTCTCTGAGAGACCTGAATACATTTTGTTCGTCGGAGTACCTCTGTATCATAATTTATATTTATTTCGAGATAAATTATAGTTTGACTAATGAGCTTGCTTTCAACAGTTATTTTATTGAGCACGGGTACCCCTACTTGATACATTCTGAAAGTCAGATGATGACCAGGTAAGTGCTTATCGGTTCTCAGTAACAGAAATAGTTAGAATGACGTATCACGTAGCTTTCCACTTTTATCTAATTGAGCACGGGTGCTTCTACATTTCACATTCTGAAGGTCTGATGATGACCTTTATGATTGAGATTTACACCTTATAGGTTTACAAGATCAAATTTTGCTAGCGAAACTTCACATGCATGATGGATATCGCCAGCTAATTTAACTTGACTGTGTATTACATCGTGTAGAAATAAAGTTGGATGTCTGATGATGAGAGTGGATTAAATAAAATTAAAAAATAAATAAAATAAGCCTTTATTGTTGAAAATTTATTTTTACATTTCCTTAACTCTAAACAATTTTACTTCCTAAATTAAACATATTATTTTTCGGCAGCCGGTTTGTCTGTTTCACCTTGTCTTTCGACAAAGGCCTCCTCTAATGCTTTCCATTTTGTCCTGTCTTTTGCAATACGTGTCCATTATGGACCAGCCCCCGTAGCATGACCACCGTAGACAAGGATTTCTTTGACGGAAGAATCGACAAAATGACAGATAGTGCAAAGAAATCTGTCATTGTGTCAACACAATCTGTCATTTTGTCGATTCTTCCGTCAAAAAAATCCTTGTCTAAGGTGGTCATGCTACGGGGGCTGAAATCTTTTTCATGTCGTCTTCCCAACGTTTAGTTTGTCTACCTTTGCTCCTCTTACTATCCCGCGGGTACAATTCTGTTCTAGTCTCGTCCACTTCTCCATCCCTTCTGTTAGCATGTGTCCTGTTCATCTCGATTTCAGGGTTTTGTATACTGTAAGATACAAGATATTTATTTTGTAAAACATGAGTGCAGAATGATACAGGTCTTAAAAATAATGAGAGAAGAATGAATGAAGAAGTATGTAGGGATGTGTGAAGTATATTTTTAAATTTTGTTTTGCTCTTTATACTTTCTAATCTCACCTTGTTCCTTCTTTTCACACCAATAACGCTTCTTTCCATTCTACATATTTTGGCAAACTTGGATTCTTTTGAGTCGTTTCTCGTTCAGTGCCCATGTTTGACATCCATACGACAAACATGGTAGGATGCATGCGTTATATATGTAATGAAATGACATTTCATTAATTCGAATTTGCCGCGCCTCGCGCCTTTATAAGTTGTCTGTGGAATTGAATGGCGGATGATGGTCAAAATATTCGGTGCGATTTATTGTTTTAAGAAAACGTGTGGAGAGACAAAATAAAAGGATATAATTGAGGAGGCGATATTAGTGAACTTTAAATGTCGTTTCTTTGTATTTTCAGGTTAGATTATTGAGTAATTATCATAGATAAACGATTACTGTTGTAATATTGTAAGAATGTGTTAAATAAAACAAAACTTTGTATTTTCAGAGAAACAATTTGTGGTTTATTTTGAAAATCCTCAATAATATTCTTATAAAACGACATTTTCGTTAACTAAAAGAAGATGAATCGGCTGCTATTTGAGTTTACGATAATAGCCGCAAAGGATGGCAAATCTAATGTATTAGCCATAACGTCAATATCTACAGAAGAAGGAAAATGTTATGTTTTACCTGATGAATTGAAGCCGGTGAGTCATCATACATATATTGTTGAATTGGACACTTTCTCAAAAATAAAAAATAGCTTAAAGAAAAGGCACCAAAGTAGAAAAATATGGATAAAACTGGATAAAGATCTAAAGAAAACATATACAGATGAGGAAGGGAATATGCAATTTTTAGATCAATATTTAGAAGAAATAAACACGGAACAACCAGGAGACAAAGACGACAGTTTGAAAAATATCCTGGAGAAATTAATAGAATCTACAACAAAGAAAGAAAATCAACATAACCTAAAACATATTTCAGAGAAATTTATTATTGAAAAATTCACAACCAAGAATCCTAATGCAATGCAATGGATAGAGAATTTTGAAAAAGAGTGTGAGCGCTTTAATATAACAAAAGATGAAACAAAAATACACATACTGAGGTTATTTTTAGAAAAATCTTGCTTGGATTGGTATAGTTCAATGATGATAAAACTAACAGTAAATTCTGAATGGAATGAATGGAAAGACAAATTCCTAGAAACTTTTAAAAACCGAGGATGGGACATAGTCACAACTGCTTTCTCATTCAAATATAAAGACGGATTGTTAATCGATTATGCCATAAAAAAAGAAAGGCTTATACTAGATACAAACAAATCGATAGATCCCAAAACAATGATAGATCTCATCGCAACAGGTTTACCTGGATTTATCTTGAATAAGCTAAACAGAGACGAACTCAAGAATACTACTGATTTGTTCAACGAGATAAGAAAATATGAAGGTATGATGCACAAGAAAAACTCAACTATAATAAAAAATGGTACATTTTCTTATATGAAAAAAAATAATGAGAAGAAGCCATGTACGACCTGTGAATCGTTGGACAAAGGAATTAGATACCATCCGGAGGAGTCATGTTGGTTCAAGAAAAATAAAAATGAATCTGAAAAGGTGTTTAAGGCCAAAAACGTAAATAATAACTCCATTATTGAAGTAGAGATGAACACTGATAAAAAAAAACGAGTAAGTACACCATTAATCAAAATCAAGCTATTAATAGAAAATAAATTAGAAGTGAGTGGCATTTATGACTCAGGCTCACAGATCTCTTTAATAAATTCAAGACTGATAAAAGTAAAAGGAAAAAAAGACAATGTGAATATAGCATATATGAAAACGGTTAATGGTGTGAAAAAGACAGATGGCTTGACAACAATAAAAATAAAAATCTTTGATATAGAAGAAGAGGTGGATGTATACATAGTAGAAAATGAAAATTTTGAAGATTTTATAATCGGATTAGATATGATAAAGAAATTCAAATTAACCCAAAATGAGGACTTGCAGATAGAACAAAAGAAAACAATAAATAAAATAAACAGGATGTCTAAAGATAACAGAAATGAAGATAAGAATATAAAACAATATGCAATAAATTTCAATGAACACATAGAAACAGAGGAATTTATAAGTAAGACAGACCATTTAGATAATGAAAAGAAAATTGAAATAGAAGAAATCATAAAGGAATATAAAACAATGTTTGCTAAGGACAAGTATGACATAGGATCAGTTAAAGAGTATGAAGCTCACATAGATCTACTAGTAAATAGATACTGCAGTAAAAGACCGTACAGATGTACGATAGAAGATAAATTAGAAATTGAAGAGCAAATATCTATGTTACTAAAAAATAATTTAATAGAAGAGTCTTACAGTCCTTTTTCTGCACCAGTGACATTGGCATTTAAAAAAGGTGAAAAAAGAAAATCCCGCTTATGTGTAGATTTCAGAGAACTAAACAAAATTGTTATACCACAAGCACAACCATTTCCATTAATAGATGATTTGATTATTAAAACTAGAAACTGTAAGTATTTTACCACTCTAGATATAAATTCTGCATTTTGGGCTATACCACTACGGGTGGAAGATAGAAAAAAAACAGGATTTGTCACACAAGATGGCCACTTTCAGTGGACATGCCTCTTCCTTTTGGCTTGAAAACATCTCCAGCAATTTTTCAGAGAATTTTAAGCAATATTCTAAGAAAGCACAATCTCACAGGATACTCCGTAAACTATATTGATGATATTTTGATATATTCATCCACCTTTGAAGAACACATAAGACACATAAAAAATGTATTAGAGGCAATACAAAAAGAAGGCTTTAGATTGAAATTTCAGAAATGCACCTTTGCTGCAGACTCAGTAAAGTATCTTGGCCATGTAATTCAGAACAATTCGGTAAGACCACTAAAAGACAACTTGATTTCAATAAGACATTTTCCAGCTCCGAAGACGCAAAAGAATATCAGACAATTATTGGGAAAAATTAACTTCTACCACGAATACATACCAAGAAGCGCAATTATCTTGGACCCATTACATAATTTATTAAGAAAAAACGAAAAATTTGTGTGGTCAGAGAAGTGTGAAGAATCATTTAATCAAATAAAAAGATTTTTATGTTCTCAACCGGTGTTGGAAATATATGACAAAGACTTACCAATAAAAATTTTTACAGATGCATCCTTAGAGGGCATCGGAGCAATATTAAAACAAACACAATTGGACGGTAAAGACAAACCAGTGGCATATTTCTCAAAAAAACTGAATGAATCTCAAAAACGGAAAAAGGCTATATACTTGGAATGTCTTGCTATGAAAGAAGCCGTTAAATACTGGCAGCACTGGCTCATTGGAAAACAATTCACTATTTACTCAGACCACAAACCTCTAGAGAACATGAACATTAAATGCAGGACGGACGAAGAATTGGGTGAACTCACATATTACCTGTCTCAATATGACTTTACAGTAAAATATATACCTGGTAAAGAAAATGTAGAAGCAGACTGTTTGAGCCGAAATCCTGTGTTAGAACCAGAAGACAACAAAGAGGAACTATTGAAAATAGTCAATTTGATACAAATAAAAGATATAGTTGAAGATCAAGAAAAAAATGATACAATAAAAGAAAAGAAACAAGATCTAATCTACAAAAATAGAAAACGAATATGAAGATAACTAATAGGTATAGCGTATAGATATATTATTTAGAATTTTCCCTCTTAGGGGGGGGAGATGTAATGAAATGACATTTCATTAATTCGAATTTGCCGCGCCTCGCGCCTTTATAAGTTGTCTGTGGAATTGAATGGCGGATGATGGTCAAAATATTCGGTGCGATTTATTGTTTTAAGAAAACGTGTGGAGAGACAAAATAAAAGGATATAATTGAGGAGGCGATATTAGTGAACTTTAAATGTCGTTTCTTTGTATTTTCAGGTTAGATTATTGAGTAATTATCATAGATAAACGATTACTGTTGTAATATTGTAAGAATGTGTTAAATAAAACAAAACTTTGTATTTTCAGAGAAACAATTTGTGGTTTATTTTGAAAATCCTCAATAATATTCTTATATATATTTTCCTTTTATGTTTGATAGGCATATCCTACTCTATTTTCATCTGACCACCATTTATTCTAATGTCTGTTTTAGTTGAGTTCGTCATTACCTTCGTTTTTGATATGTTCATTGATAGGCCTACCTTGGCGCTTTCATCGGATAGTTGTTGTAACATGTTCTCTAAACTATCTGGGGTCTCTGAAAATAGAATGATATCTTTGCGAAACGTAGATGATTAAGTTTGTCTCCATTATCATACTGAGTGCACTCATTGCATACAGACGTGTACATCAATGCAGTATAAAAATATATAAATTAACGCTTGCAATAAATTCTGACCCAGTTAAAGTGTATTAGGTGGATATAAGAATCAGCGTAGTAAGTGATTTCTACTCAAAATAATGGACTTACTGGAGTGTAAATAGTTAGTACGAAAATAAAAAATGGACAGCAGCCCCTTTAGTCGAAGTGGGATGACGTCACGCAGCCCTCCGCCGACACCAACACCGAGACCACCTCAACAACCAAAGCAGCGCCAAGAAGAAGCCATTGAACCAATCAGCACTTCGGAGATTCAGAACTGGATGGGGACCATTGAGCAGCACCTGAATGAGGTCTGTTTTATTGCTTCTGAGGGAAAACTCAATTCTGACCAGAAGCAAAAAATTACCAATCTCTGCCGAAAAGTTGGACATGGTGTCTCGCAATTAGCTGTTCAATACCAGTCGCTGAAATCAAGAGCCCTACAAACACATACCGCCTTGAAAACTATGACCGAAACTCGAGACCTAGCGGACTGTCTTACAGAGATGAACCGCACGATTCAAGAGTCCTGTAAGAAACAGAGTGCAACACCTTCATCTTTTGCCGATATGGTGAAGAAGGGATCCAGCAGTTTTATTCGCCCTAATAATCTCAGCTCCGTGGCGATTTTTCCATCCGACACCACAAAGACCAGTGATGAAACCGAGAACATGGTACAAAAAATCATATGCCCTGGTGAAATGAAGCTGAAAGTACGAGGCGTACGTAAAATAGGAAAAGGAGGACTTATCATCAGCACCGAGACCAAGGATGACCTAGACAAGCTAAAAAAAACTGTCCAAATCGCTTCGTCAGGCCTTACCGTCGACGAACCTCGAAAACGCAAACCTCGCATTATTGTAATAGGAGTTCCCGCATCAATGGCTGAAAATGAGGTTTATAAATGCATTTACGACCAGAACATAACGGACAAACTGCCTATGACCTTAGACACATTTCTGACCTCAATTAAACTTAGCCACAAATCTGGTAGGAAAGATGCTGAGAGCTGCAATTACATAATAGAAGTTTCAGCTGTCATTCGCAAGGCCCTCATCACACAGGACAGATTATTTGTAAATTGGACGTCCTGCCCGGTACGAGACTTCACACTGGTAACGAGATGTTTCAAGTGCCAGCAGTACGGTCATGCATCTAAGACATGCAAGAACGCTGTCCCGGCTTGTGGACATTGCGGTGAAGAAGGACACTCTAGCCAAGACTGCGTAAAAAAAACTGATGACCCAAAATGTGCTACATGCATGCGCTTTAAAAAACAAGCCAACCACAAGACGGGAGACGCAGTTTGTCCTGCTAAACTAGCTGCCGAATACAGGTATATTAACTCGATTGACTATGAAGGCGCCTAAGAGCGCCACATATTTGTTTAAATTTTAGACGTAATTTATTGTTGTTAGTTTTAAATAGAATGGATATTAATTTAATTACCGACATAGATAACTCATTTTTAACCGAATCAAAGTCATGTGAGGTTGAGGACTGCAATCAATATCTTTCCCAATATCAAAAGTCACTAACCATACTAACCCAAAACATACGAAGTATTTATAAGAACATAGATAGCTTTAACATTTTTCTTCATAGACTTAACTTTAATTGTGATATTATGGTTCTAACAGAATGCTGGTTATTAAAGCGCCATGATAATCTCCCGGCAATACCAGGATACAACTTATTGTACACTAAAAAGAACCACAATCAAAACGACGGTGTCGTTGTGTTTGCTAAGGAATCATTAAAGGTCAAAGTCGAAGAACCTGATCTACAAGATTGTATTAGTAACTGCCTTATCATCAAAATTGGTACATCCACAGCGATTGTTGCTTTGTATAGATCCCCTTCCGCAAGAAATTTAACCTCTTTCCACAGTTCCCTAAACCAGATCTTTCAAGCACTTAGCCCTTTTAAGAATGTAATACTAACAGGTGATATTAACATTAACATTGGCTCTGAAAACTGCGACGCAGGGACTCAAGATTACCTCAACTTATGCTCATACCATGGTTTTCGACCTGCTCACACATTGCCTACTCATCAGAGCGGTTCTTGCCTCGACCATATGATGATCAAAACCACTTATTCATTTATTACGCTTGTTACTAACTCAACAATAACTGACCACCATTCTGTCTTATTATGCATAAATTTAACGCTGCCTAAGCAAAATCGCCCCCAGACAAAGACTAAATTAAACATAAACAAACTCGAATATGATTTACGCAACATTGATTATAGCCTAGTTTACAATACTGCTGACGCTAATTCGGCTTTATCGTACTTAATAAAACATGTCCAACAAGCAATATTGCGTAGTACGACAGTTGTGACAGTAAATAATCGTCTTCATAATATTAAACCTTGGATTACTCCTGGACTAATTCGGTGTATAAGGGACAGAGATAGACTTCACCAGAGAGCTAAGAAATACCCTGATAATTTAATAATTCTAAACACCTATAAAAGATACAGGAATTTCTGCAACAATCTGTTAAAGAAGCTTAAAAACAATTACGATAAAAATGAATTAAATAAAGCAGGCAACAATAGCAAGCAAATTTGGAAGCATATTAAAAACGTCACCTACATGACGAAACAACGTGATTCAAATTCGAGGTTGCTGCTTACTAATCCTTCACCTCTCCTATCCGCTAACAAAGTAAATAACTTTTTTGTTAATGTTGGGAAAACTTTGGCTGAACAGATTCCGAAACATTGCGCCCCACCACCTTTCCAAAAATTTAACAATAGCTATAATCTGAAATCATTTGCTATGTTGGATACTGACGAAAACGAAATATCCCGAATAATTTCTGGCCTTAAAGATGACTGTGCAGTTGGTTGGGATAATATAAGCAACAAGATCCTTAAGCTCTTTAAGCATGTATTGGCACCTCCTTTAACGCATATATTTCGAATCTGTCTTTCCAAAGGAATTTTCCCTAACTGTCTAAAAAAGGCTGTTGTTATCCCTATCTATAAATCTAGAGACAGGGACTTGGTTACTAACTATAGGCCGATATCATTACTCCCCTCAATTTCAAAAATACTTGAGAAAGTTATAAATAACAGACTAGTTAGCTACCTAGAAAAAAACAACATCTTGTCACCTGCGCAATTTGGCTTCAGAGCCAAATTATCCACAGCCGATGCGGTGCATAGTCTGACCGATTATGTCTCGGAACAGCTAGACAAAGGGAACCAGGTCCTGGGAGTCTTCCTTGATTTAGCGAAAGCCTTTGACACTGTCTCTGTTCCTGTGCTTCTAAGAAAATTAGAGGCAATAGGAATAAGGGGAACGCCACTGACATTACTTGCTGACTACTTAGACGACCGATACCAATGTGTTAGGATTGACAACTTTACGAGCGATGAGCAGAAAAATACTGGATTTGGTGTTCCCCAAGGAAGTATTTTGGGCCCTACCTTATTCTTGGTTTATATTAACGACTTGTGTAATCTAAATATCAAGCACGGCAAAATCATATCATATGCTGACGACACGGTACTAATATTTTCTGCTAAAAACAGTAGCGAACTGTTGGACAACGCTCAACTTGGTTTTAATACTGTGACTAATTGGCTTAAAAGCAATTTACTAACACTAAATGCTGAAAAGACAAAATATATTCACTTCTCCATGCGCAAGCCTCAATTTAACACTGCTAACTTCCATATATATGCCCATCAATGTGATAACCTGTCAGTCAACCTGTGCAATTGTCCTTCTATCCTAAAAACCTGTAACATTAAATACCTCGGGGTTATAATAGACGACACGCTCTCTTTTAGGTATCATATTGAAAGTCTGGTTAAAAGAGTGCGCAAATTAATATATGTATTTAAAAAAATACGAACTTTTGCAGATTCTAAATTAATCACACAAGTTTATTTCGCCCTATGTCAATCTATAATTCATTACTGTATCATTTCATGGGGCGGCGCATCAAAAACTATCCTGCTTCCCCTTGAAAGAGCTCAAAGAGCAATTTTAAAGGTAGCAAACTTCCATCCCTTTTACTTTCCCACAGATCAGCTGTATACATCCTGCAACGTGCTGACTGTGCGCCAGCTATTCATTATGCACTTAGTATTAAAACAACACTCCATGCTCACGTACAATGCTGACAATACTAACAAGAGACGTAATGATATAGTATGCATTTCTAATGCAACCTCGAAACATGTCTTTGTGGAAAGATTCTTTTCATTTTTAGGCCCATTTCTGTACAATAGACTAAATAGAAAACTAAGTATATATAAGTTAAATTATTTTAACTGTAAAAAGTCTCGAATTACTTTTTTACAACCCATATCTTATGCACAGACAGAAGACTTACTTGTTGTCTGCAAGTAAACTGCTGACACGCTGTTTTTTATGTTTGTTTATTTTATGTAAGTTTTAATTTTAGTACTTTACTTTTCATTTAATGTTAATTTATTTATTTTAAGTAGGTATTTATGCACTTTGTAGCCTGAAACACAGGTTCAACCTAGTTCAGGCAATAAGCAACTGCTCTATTTTATTTCTTAAGATATTTTATTGTAAATGTGCCCCCTTTTTATAAATAAACGATTATTATTATTATTATTTCCTTTATTTATATTTTTACAAATTTTTAACATTTTTAAATATTCCTTAGAAAAACCAATATAAAAAACATTTAAAAATATAAAAAATTGTAGCCCACCGGTATCGGGAACAGGGTCCAAGCTACCGGCGGTCAGGGCTCCAAAGAGAGGAACCTCCTAACAATACGAGCCGTGTCTAGAAGTACCGCTCTCTGAATCAAGCCCTTGATCCAGCTGCCTAACGAGAGCCTCCTCAGGTATTGGTCGAGGCTCTTGGCAATTAAGCCATGGGCTGATACAACTATCGGCACAATGATCGCTGAGTCCACATCCCACATGTCGACAACCTCGTGAGCCAAGTCAAGATACTTGATTTGCTTATCTTTCTCGGCTTTCACGAGGTTCTCATCATGCGGGACCGTTATGTCAACAATCATTGCGCGCCGCTCTGATCGATCCACCACCACTATATCAGGCTTATTGGCTACAATAGTCCTGTCAGTGATGATGGATCGATCCCAGTACAATGTGATACTGCCATTTTCGAGAACTGGGTCGGGCACATACTTATAGTACGGCACTTCCGATTCCACAAGGTTGTATTTTAGAGCAAGTTGCTGATGTATAATCCTGGCTACAAGGTTGTGTCTATGCAAGTACTCTCCGTTAGCCAGACGAGAACACCCGGAGATAATGTGACGGATTGATTCGCCTGGACGGTGGCATGCCCGACATATGTCCACCGTACCATCCTTCACAATAAATTTCCGGTAGTTATTCGTCATCATAACTTCATCCATAATTGCACAGACAAAACCTTCGGTTTCTCCGAAAAGGTCCCCGGAACGTAGCCAGGCTACGGACGCTGATAGGTCTACATCGGGTCCATGCAAGGCCCGGAAAAAGCGTCCGTGAAGCTCCTTACTCTGCCATACCTCCATGCGGTCGTTAGTGTCAAGCACTACAGGTTTGCGCCAGTTCTCTTTAGCCAAGGAAAGCGGGGTGAGGCCCTTGTCCACCACGACGACATCTCGATGCATCCCAACGTCGGCTTCAAGGAAATATTCCCTGAGATTGCATATCTCGCGATTGTGGAGAGTCTTAGCATTTAAAAAGCCTCGACCCCCACACTTCCGCGGGATATACAATCTCATAACTGAAGAACGCGGGTGATGCATACGATATGCCGTCAACAATGTACGGACCCTCCTATCCAGGGCGTCTAGTTCTGTTTGAGTCCATTTGAGTATGCCGAAAGAGTACATCAAAACCGGCATGACCCAACCGTTGAAGGCACGTACCTTATTTCCGCCTGATAAAAGACTATTAAATACTTTTTTCAGGCGGCCAAAGAAGCGCTCCTTCAACGATTGCTTCATGTCAGCAACATTGATGCCCAGCGCTTCCGACATACCCAAATACTTATAGGTTTCGGTTGCTGAGAGGGATCTAAGATTTATGGAATTCGAGAGCTGGGTTCCCACGGATTCCACAATCTCCCCTCGCTTTACATGCATGACCGCACATTTGTCCACACCAAATTCCATCCTGATGGCGCTACTGAAAGTTTCAGTTACCTTCAGTAGCTCCATCAGTTGTAAATCGTTGGGGGCAAAGAGTTTCAGGTCATCCATGTAAAGGAGGTGAGATATAACTTGACCACCTCTCCTCAACCGATAGCCTAGACCTGAATCCTCCAGCAGCGTGCTAAGAGGATTCAAGGCTAAGCAGAACCAAAGTGGACTCAAACTATCGCCCTGAAATATACCTCGCTCTATCCTTATCGGCTCGCTATTCCTCTGGATTTGCCGACATCCTGGATAGCGAAGGACTGTCCTCCATTGCCTCATACATGACATCAGGAAGGTGCGCAGAGTTGCATCAACTTTATACAACTCTAGCACCCTCATGAGCCATGTATGTGGCACCGAATCATAGGCCTTCTTATAGTCTATCCAACATGTCGACAGATCCTTTCGGGAACGGCGAACCTGTTGACTAATGGCCATATCAATGAGGAGTAGCTCCTTAGTACCGCGGGACCCGTTCCTACATCCATTTTGAGAAGCAGACATGATAAAATTGTCATCAATGTGTTCGTTAATTTTAGCTCTCAAAATGGATGTAAGAACTTTATAGACCGTCGGAAGACAGGTAATCGGTCTATAATTTTTGGGTTCCGCAGTACTACCCGATTTATGGAGCAGGTGGGTTATACCTGTTGTCAGGAACTCTGGCAGCGACCCTGACTCTAAGGCTGACTGGAACAGGATCGCCAGGCGAGCGTGCGATCTTGTAAACCATTTAATCCAGAAGTTGTGCAGCCCATCCGGCCCTGGAGATTTCCAGTTTGGCAACGGACGGACTGCACGAACTACGTCTTGGGGGCTGATAGTGATTGCCCCCATTTCTGGTACTAGATCGCACGCTCGCTCAACCTCCCGAGTCCAATCACCCTCGGTATGGCTAACAGGCACCGACCAGATGCTGCGCCAGAACGAAGACATGGCATCATCATCCGGTAGGCACGTGTCAGCCACACCTTGGTCCGGTCGCTCCCAAGCCCTATAAACCCACCTTTCATCTCTTTGGAATGTACGATTCTGAGTGTATCGGTCCACCCTCCGCTTATACCTACGAATACGGTTTGCCCATGCATACACTTTCTGCTTCAGGAAGTCGATGCGCTCTGTGACACCGGACATGTAGTCTCGAGGACCAATATCAGTCCCCGAGAATGCCCGCCGCACAAAACGCATCACTCTAGGACGAGTATTGCCCTCCCTGAAGCAGATCAGTTTGCCGATGAGTGCTCTGGCCTCACCAATACGTCGTTCAATCCTGTACTGCCATGCTGGTACGGCTGGTTTAGGTCGTGTAGCTCTGTCATCAGAAAATTTGACATGAGCTACACGACATGCCGCTACAGCCGCACAATACAGGATTGAGTGAGCATCGGTGAGGTCTTCACAGTTGTCAAAATAGTTTGACAAATTATTATTATTATTATTAATGTTAAGCCCATTTCCTTCCCACTGCAGGTTTCTAAAAATCATTTCTAGAACCGCAGAGAATAGTTTCGGTGAAATGGGGTCACCTTGTCTGACACCTCTCTCGATGGGAAATTCGTCTCCTATTCTTTCCAGTTTGACTTGGGCCGTACTCCTTGAGTATATATTCTCCAGTATTCGATTGTACTTAGCTTCCACTCCCTGGCTTTCTAATGCCCTCCAGATGCTATCGTGATCTAAGGAATCGAATGCTTTGTTGAAATCCACGAACCCTAAGTAATAAATTTTGTTGTATACCTTATACTTTTGAAGCACCTGCCTAACGACGTGGATGTGGTCTATCGTTGAAAACTTTCGGAAGCCACAGGCTGGCTTCCGAAAGTTTTCAATTTCAATTCTTTGGGTTAGTTTTCGTCGAGGGTGCCAGCAATTCGTGATAGTATTATCTTTGAGAAAATCTTGTAGATGTTTGACATTAAACTTCTTGGTCTGTAATTATATATATATAATATATAATTACAGACAATAAAAATATATATTAAAATATATATATATATTATATATATATATATAAGTAAATTTATTGCTGGGAATCGACTTTTTTTTTGGGGTGAAAAATCACGTGATGCGGTAGGACTCGAAGGAAAGCACTCAAAGCATTGTGCTGATGGATGGATTGAATAGTATGGGAGTCGTGAAGATGTGTAAAGTAAAAATTTTACATTAAAAACAAGTATTTAAAAAAAAAACTTGTGAAAAAGTTGTAACTTTGACCCCCAATATCTCCGTAACTAGAAGATTCCCAGGTATGGTCTAGAACAAAAAAATAGCGATTTTAGTGAGACGGGGAAAACTCTTTGGGGAAACGGAAGTTTCGTCTGTGCGATTATGGATGAAGTTATCATGACGAACAATTATCGGAACATTGACATCTGTCGGGCATGCCACCGTCCCGGTGAATCGATCCGACATATTGTCTCCGGTTGTTCTCGTCTTGTTAACGGTGAGTACTTGCACAGACACAATCTAGTAGCTAGGATTATTCACCAGCAACTTGCCTTGCAATACAACTTTGTGAGTTCTGAAGTACCATACTACAAGTATGTGCCCGACCCAGTTCTCGAGAATGGTAATGCCACATTGTATTGGGATCGATCTATCATCACAGACAGGACTATTTTAGCAAATAAACCTGATATTGTGGTGATAGATCGCCGTGAGCGCCGTGCAATGATTGTTGACATCACTGTCCCTCATGACGAGTATCTCGTGAAAGCTGAGAATGATAAAAAAATTAATATCTTGAATTAGCACACGAGGTTGTCGACATGTGGGACGTGGACTTTGCAATCATTGTACCGATAGTTGTTACGGTTAATGGACTAATAGCAGAGAGCCTCGACCAACACCTTAGGAGGCTCTCATTGCGCGGCTGGGTCAAGGGCTTGATTCAGAAAGCAGTACTCCTGGACACGGCACGCATAGTGAGGCGGTTCCTCTCTCTGGAGCCCTGACCACCGGCAGCCTGGACCTTGTTCCTGATGCTTGATGATATTTTTTAATGTTTTTTTATATTGTTTTATATTAGAATATTTAAAAATGTAGTAGAACTGTTGTTTAAATTTTTCACATTGTTTACATTTTTAAATATAAATAAAGGAATAATAAAGGAAATAATAATTGGTTGGAATTCAAAGGTCTTTACAATAGTTACCTAAAAACAGTTAAAATAGACTTTTATAACAAAGCAAATAATGGAAAAATACGAACAAATCCAGAAAGTGAAAAATTTAAACAACAGTTCTACTACCATGACATATTCTGTCAATGTCGTCCTCAATAAAACATGAAAAATTCGAAAAAAATATAGGAATGCATGATGTTATAACATAATGATTACGAGAGCTGCCTACCGACGCGCACGCCTTACAGCCCCGGACTCGTCGCTCAGTTCCGCCTCGCCGCCGCCGGGTTCCGGATCACCTGTGTTACCGGCAGCGGCAGTTGCGTCGAGCTCGAGCGACGAAAATTCTCTCCGCCGACGTCGCCAACACCTGTACGTCGGCAGGGGAGAGGCCGGCTACCGAGAAGCTTGGGACTTAGGGGCCATCCGGCCCCGAGCCGGGTCCCCGCTGCCGGTGGTTGTGTGCAGCGCATGAGATGGACTCAATCCATAAACGAGAACGTCATGCGCGCATACTACGGGTCTACAGAGGGGGGAACTAACCTCACTGCGTACCGTGTTAGGATGCTGTCTCTGTTCCAGGTACTTGAACCAACCGTCAACGTCTTGGCCCAACGACTGTCGGATCAGGTGCGGGTCATCCAACGCAATCACATGTTGGAGGTCGCCGTACTTGATACGCGAACAGACAGATAGACGCGGCGTAAGACTTTGTTTTGTAATATGTAGTGATAGTGATTTAGTAGTACGTACAGGATTGTAAAATCTCAGGATATTGGTTCCAGGAGTTACATATAATGCAAGGATGTGATCAACGGTTCAGTTAGGAAAGCTTGTCTTATTTTGTTTATAAATGGCGAGATATTAAATAAAACAGCGATTTTACTTTGATATACTTTTATTTTCATATTTTCATAATTTATTTATATATAATGACTATAATAATCATCTACCAAACTAAATAATCAATATAATTCAACAGCATCCTTTATATACAGTATGTATAGTTATTATAGTTCTTTATAACCCTCGTCTGAACAATTAGAAAAGAGACACTCGTATAATCATACAAAATAAATGTTGAAATGAATCCTACAGGTTACATAACAAGTAATAATTTGCCACAAGATTTTTGTTTTTTAATTATTTATTTACAAATACTTATATTAATATTTTAGTCCCATAATTTCCAAATGAATCGTCAGCGTGTGTAATGGAACTGTCGTGCGATACGCAGACTGTCGACAGAGAGGCCGCGCGTGCGGGCGCGACGCGAGTACACGACACGCGCCGCGTCGCGCCCGCACCCAACGAGACGTTCACCTGCATACAACGTGGCGTACTTCAACTATGATTAACAATTAATAAAATTGAGAAAACTTAACTTTTCTTTTTACATTACACCATATTTAAATAGAATATTGCACGGAGCACGAGGTACGTAATTAACACGTAGAGACATCAACGAGGACTAGACGCGCGTATGGCAGACAGAGTGGCGCGCGGACAACTGCCAGACTGCACGCCGCGCGCCGCTGTGACTGCAGCGAGATAGATATGTACTACATAGAAACACATTTGCATCAACAACAAAACTCAGTTTCATTTTCTAGACTAACCTGATAAAAATAATTTCTACGCGAACTAAGTATTGCAATAGCTGGCTAGCGATAGCTCTATACAGAATGATGGATGCTATGCACAGAGTGACGTGTGCGGTGAAATAATACTTGAAACTCTTACCTTACTATCGAGGTTAAAATGAGTAATCTACCTGATATTAAAAGGGCATTAGAAAAACGTAGTAAGTGGCGTCTCAAAACTAAGTATATGATCTTAGGATAAGACAGGCCCCCGCGACAATGGTCACGGGTTGATATATTCCACTGATATGCCACTCGAATATAGCACGGTCGTGATCGTGCAAGCTAAGTCTCCACCCAAATAATGTAGCGTTAACGTTTAAATTCGCTTAAAGCGTTTCTACTGATTGATCGATAAAATTAGGTAAACTTTGCTATGAAAATATTTTTTGAATATAAATATAGTGGCTACGTAACAAAATAATCTGGTTAAAAGTGATATTTAATTGGAACAGCATAAGTTAATAATTTGTTTGTTCGAGACGTAATATTAACGCTAAGGTGTCGTAGTGAGGCAAGCTGCCGCGCGTGTGTACGAGCGCACTACGCAGCCGCTCACTAGAACAGAACTACATTACATAAACTCATTAGAACAAGATTACAAGTTGTGTAACAATTATAATATTTATATAACACAGCATTAGAACAGTACACAGTTTGGCATCCGATATCGTACACGGCCGAAGTGTACATGCTAGCTAATAATACGATTAGCTGAACTAGCATGTCTAAGGTATAAAATTGTCAAACTAAGTAAGGCGATCGAATGACACTGGACGTATAAATACGATTAGTATCAAAAGGGAAAATATTGCAGCATTCACTTTTTATCATGCTGATAATGTAACAGTCCAACTAAACTCGTGACTCGTGACATCTAACGTGTAACATGTTACACTACGAGCAAGCTACGAGTGAGGAAACATAACTAAGCAACGTAACAGCGAGATGCGGTGACGACATAGAAAATTTTTATTGCCATGCGATACACCGATATCCACTACACTACTTATCTAGTTGTGGCGACGAGACTCGCGCTACGCACACTACGCCTCTCCACAAAAGAAACTTGACACATAACACAGTAACTCTCAGTACCTTCATACAAAGACCCAGCAAAACTACACGAGTGCTTACAACTCTCCTCTGATTCGTCCAATTCCATACAATCCCTAGTCCCAACAAGAATACAGAACCGATATATATTATTTATACATAACTCGATCGTAGAGCGAGTCCCTCGTCACGCACTTATATAATACCAGCGATATACAAGGAAGCTTTATTCATTAGTTTACACATAATAGTTATCGCTTTATTTTACTTTGTTTAATTTTAGCTAGCAACACCGACACGACACCGATTGGTCTGGTTTACTTTAGGCTGGCAACCCGCACGTAGTATTGCTATCATTGTGTCACAATATACAATAAGTAGCGAACACCAACTAAAGGTAATGGCGGCAACCGCGCAGAAACGCGACGCGCAGGCGTACGTAAACGTGTCGACACAAACAAATGCCCATAAAAAGTTAATATTCAATTAATATAAGTAGTACTACATACGAAACGAAACATCGGCTGACGTAGTGCTGAGTGCTGAGTGCGAACAGAACGAACTGGCAACACAAGCGGGAGGTGTTCCGAAGAGAAACTAAACTACACATTATGTGTCAAAGAAATCTCCAGTGAGAAGTAACAAAAATTATTGTCATCCAATGCTTAAATTTCCAATCTTTATAATATATTTTCTTTCTTTATATTATTTAATTAATACTTTATACAGATCAACATCGTCGACTATCCTTACATTACATTAGAGTTTACTTTGTATCTATAAAATGTACATCTACATTGTATTGTAATATAGTAACATTCAAATAATCTCATGTGTCACGCAATACTAACATAATCGTATATCTATGTATACGCACGTAACATAAATGCAGCCTACCACGCTGGAGAACAGAGACGCGAAGTGATAGCGCTCCACGCGAGCTGCGCACGCGCCGCTTGCTAGTTCTAGCACAGCGCTCAGTATTGGTCCGTAGTGCTGAACTAGGCGCGGCGCACTCGTGTGGTAGCGGCTACTATTGAATCCTAACCATAACAGAAGACACAAGGAGAGATGATCAAAGTCCGACGCGACACTACTGTATTACTTGTATAAAAAGAGTTTTAAGTAAATTAGTTTATAATAATGCTTTCGATTTATTTACATTATCACATAGCGTGACCGAATGCGGAGCGAGCGCGCTATGTACACCGGGGGCCGCGCCTGCGCCCCGGGCCCCACGCCCCGGGCCCCGCGCCCCGGGCCCCACGTCCCGGGACCCACGCCCCGGGCCCCACGTCCCGGGACCCACGCCCCGGGCCCCACGCCCCGGGCTCCGGGGCACCGCGACTTAGGCACACAAATAATTGAACGATTCAGCGTGTGATCGTAGGAAGCGAGACACTACAGATCGAAATCGACTATGCTCGAGAGTATCGATAGTTTGTGCGTTCATTCATATCGAGTCACGCCTATAAGAGTCTAAGGTAAGGTTCATAAGACGTCTACGTGGTAGCTAAGCTCTAGCGGGCGGGGAGCGCTCCCGCTCTCTCTGCTCCTACACCTGCCGAGTGCAACATTGCTGACTGATGCAATCGTCACGCTATTAAAAATCTCAGAATAAAGCACTCTGTGGCATTCGTCAATGACAGCCAGGACTCCTGACGGAGTCTAGGAATCGTACCAAATACGAGTAGGCACGTCGTGTTTATGCTCGGTGACGATTCGTTTCTGGTACCCACGTTCTAACATAGAAATTCTTCATACATGTTTCAAACGTCCCGCCTTCAGAAGCCGAAGTATAAGACTTAACCTATCGTTCCGTTCGCCGCTCACAGCTGGTACCACTTCTTGTCCTTGTACTTGAGCATGAGCTGGTGCGCGGAGGAGGAGAACTCGGCGGCCTGGTTGTGCATGCGCTCCGTGTTGTCCTCCAGGCGGGACAGCTTGTCGCCGCGCTCCACGACCAGCTGGTGCGCGCGCGAGACGTCTGCGGCCGCGCTGCCTGCGCGCGCACCGAGGTGCTCTAGCTGCGCGGCGGCCCCGCCCGGGATGTGCTTGGCCACCATGCGCAGCGGCTTGCCGCTACTCTCGCCGACTGCAACTCAACAGATGCATCCATTTAAACACCACTTACATACCTAGCACTAGCCCCGAGGCTCATATGAACGATGGCTGTTTTGGAGCCAAATGAGACGCTTAATCGAAAACACCAGAGCTCTAGGGTTGAATATAGGATATGGTTATTGTCGGCGCCTCACATTTGCGTGGATAACCGCGGGGAGGGTGCGGGGCTCGGGGTACCGAATCCGGCTGCGCGAGTGCCGCTGCGCGCCCCGCATTAATCTTTTCTTTTTGAGAGGAAATCATAATAGTTGTTACACAAATAAAAAGTTCAGTACAGAGTGAATGATACAGCATACTCACATAGTTCTTCCCTGTCTAGGGGCCTGGAGCCGCCGCCGAACAGTCCTCGGAAGAAGCTCTCCTTGGGAGGCTCGGGCATGTCGCGCGGCAGGAACAGCTCGCCTATCATCTCGTTCAGCTGCTGACTGTAACACGCGACACATCTGTTAGCTACATAACGCAAACTTGTATTGCGTATTTGTTGTTAAATATTCTTTTTAATATTAAATGGGTCTACTCTTGACCTCAATCTAGTCCTGAGGACAGAGATGAGGTCGACGATGAAACGACCTAACCAAAAATAATGTATTTTTAACCGACTTCCAAAAGGAGGAGGTTATCAAGTCGTTCTTTTTTTGTTTGGAAGAATATTGTTCCGCGGTGGTCCCATTTTTTATTTGGTGAAGATCTGATGGTGATCTTCGGAGAAATCAATGGAACTCTTTAATAATAGACAGCAAATCTGTCGTGATTGCTGCAATCGCTTGGATGTTTATTGTTTACACAACACCATGATATAACATCACGCCTGTATGCTCTTAGGGGGTACGCAGATGCGTACAGTACACCTCCATTTCAACAGTTAGGTATGTTAAGTTCCATTTCATTGGGGATCAGCATATTACCATGACATGTATTGTAAACAGTTCACAAATTTTTCACCAAAACTCCTTTGACAATTTTAACTGACTTAAAAAAAAAGGAGGAGTTTCTATGTTCGACTGTATTTTTTATGTACCTATGTTCACTGATTTCTCCGCCAATTGTAGACCGATTTTCATAATTCTTTTTTTATTCGAAAGTCTATACTCCTGAGGTAGTCCCATTGTCACCAACTCAGAATCTGATAATGGGATCCCAGGGAAATCGAGGGCAACCTTCAAATTTTATAGGCACATACAATGTTTTTCATATACTCTCCAACACAATTCAGATATTTGTGCCCGGTAATCATCATCTCATGTTGCTGAGCTGATGATGGAAGGTATAAGTCAGAATCAGATGACGGAATCCCAGAAAAATTAAGGGCAACCCTCAAATTTTATGGGCATTGTTTGAATCAGTATACTTTGGTCGCTCGTCCTATGGTCATCATGTCAGGATCTAATTTTGGGATTTTGGAGAAATCGAGGGGACTCTCCAAATTTTATATTATCGATAACTTCGACAATTGTGAACCGATTTCGATGATTTTTTTGATTTGTATGAATATTATTCCGCGGTGGTCCCGTTTAAATTTGGTGAATCTGATCTTCGGAGTTATACAATTGTACTCTTCAATAGTAGACAGCAAATCTGTCGTGATTGCTGCAATCGCTTGGATGTGTATTGTTTACACAATATCATAACATAACGTAACGGCTGTATGCTCTGATGGGGTACGCAAATGCGTACAGTACACCCAGATTGCGACAGTTAGGTATATTAACTTCCATTTTATTGGGGATAAGCCTATTACCATAAAATATATTGTTAACAATTTAAAATAAATGTATAGCAAATATTTCTATAGGATTGTAATATCCTATGCAAATATTTGCTATACATTTACACTAAAAATGGGAAAATAAAAAATCTTTTTTGCAAAAAATAAAACCGACTTCAAAAACACAGAAAAGTGAAAAATAACTTAACTTCAGAAGTCGGTGACAAAAAAACTGAATCAAACAAACAAAAGTCACCGAGTTCAGAAGTTAAGTTATTTTTCACTTTTCTGTGTTTTTGAAGTCGGTTTTATTTTGTTTATTCAATTTCAGTTCAGTTGTTTCTATGTTTAACTCTCACGCTGTTTGTACCGTTGTCAATTTTATACATAAGTTTATACAAAATTAGTTTTAGTATATGCGAAACCCGAAACACGGGTCTAGTATTTTTATGTAAAGAATCTATCTACAAAATTTCAAAACTGTATCATGAAAAATCACAAAGTTATAAGCTTGTTCTGTAACCTAGTTGTCCCTACTAAAACACGGTCACCGCGCGGCGGGCGCCCTCGCGCCGCTCGCAACTCCAGCGTCGACTTGCGCTCATTGATAATAATTTTGCAGTAGTTACCTAACCATACGGCGATTGTATTTTAATTAACAGGTGCCAACCATTTAAAGTTCAAAGTGGATGAAAAGTGCTAAATATCACATAATCATATCTTTCTAGTAGTAATCTTGGCGTTTCAGAAATGTTAATGTAAATGTTTACACGGTCAACCGAAACACAAGAAGGCTCACGGTGCCGGGCGCGGTCGCTGTCCGGGACGTGACACGTGCGCACTAATCGGTAGCATGTGGGCGACTACAGCTGAGCGCTAGCGCCTAGCGCCGTATGATTGCGACAGGTACTTAGTGTCGCTCGGTGTCCAATTTGCAACCTTTTTTTAAAATATTTTTGGGGCAAAATATAATATGGGTTAAAAATTATTGGAATCGATTCAGTTACTTATTCTGAACAAACTATATTCAGGTTTCGCATTTACTAAAAATAATGTTGTTTAAGTGGAAACTTATAATTGGCCTTCTTCTACAAATTACTTCTGAGTAGTCGAATGTATTAGCTGCAAGCTTTCTAAGAATTAATAAAAAAAATATATTGATATAACTTCAAACACACTGACCAGAACTCAGCGTCGATGGTGAACTTCTGTACTTCAGTGGGGGACGCGAGGTACAGTCCGTGACCTCTGTTGCTGAAGCAAAATGTCTTCGCTATCCTGCAATACCACACACATCGATCGTTTTAAAAGTCGTCTCGGCGCATACGCTAGTGTTCTCTTGTGACGTATATATTGTTTATAGTCCAAGAAGAAAGAGAAGGGAGATTTCTAGATCAAGAACGAAGTTGAGAAAGTGGGGAAAAGAGTAATTGTTCTATCAATTTAAACGTCTCACCTGATGCATCCTCGCGATCCAGTGTCGGAGTCTATTGGACAAACTTTAGTCTAACATATAAGCGTAACTAACGAGTACTATCGCGACTAATAATAACAGGATAAACATTAAAATGAGAAAAGTAAAACATTCAGAAGCGGGCATGCTGCAAGCGAAGAACGAGGAAGAACAACATGTAACAGAGCAGAGTAGCAGCCCAGCGAGGAAGTAGGAGACATCGCACAGAGAGAGTAGACAACCATGTCGTGGAGGTGAGTGCGTATCGTCACTGTACACAGTGTAGCACGTGTGGGTGTGTGAGTGTACGGTGTGCGGGCACATGTCACCGAGCACTAGTCAAGCACAGTGCAGGACGCAGGCAGCTCCCCCAGGGCAAATCATTTCATACGACGCGCGACGCTTCGTCCATACGGAACGTTGGAATCATCGTGAGCATGTGTCCTAAGCTATACAGGGAAGTAGGTTAATTTAATTTTGAATAGTTTCTTCTGCTTTTCGAAATACCATATAGTATACGATATAGTATATTAAATATTAGGTAAGCGTAACGCGATAATGGACAACCTCGGTATAAGTAGTATTCCAATTTTATTTGCAGACATGTAAAGGCCAAATTTTCACACGTGACTGTGTCGGGAGCGGTCAATGATTTGCCCGTGGCCGAGAGGAAACGTCAATGAAACATAACAGGCGAGGGTCAGGGCGGGCGGGGCGGGGCGGGGGCAGTCTATGGGCGCGGGGAGATGAGGGGTACGAAGCAACTGTCAACGTTACATGAACATGTCTAGGTACGCAACAGAGGCCGGAGTGAGCGACTCCACATGACAAGTGACGGTACGTGGCTAACGCATGTCATCTGCATGGACGGCGACTTACTGGTCGGTGTCCTCGTTAACAATGAGCTGCTGGCCCCATATGGACAGCATTGGGTCTACGATACCCCTCTGTTTGGACTGTGTCTGGAAGCTACCAGGAACACAGACACCAGTCAGCGCGGTGACTCGCTCCGGCGCGCGCCCCGGCTTTGTGGGCGGCGCTCCCGGTTTGTGCGTCGTCAGTGGCAGACGTCGGCGACAAGTTGGATCACGAGACGACTTCGACAAACCGAGAGCGCCGCATATAAGTGACACAAAGGCGAGGCACGCGCCGATTAATTAATCCATCATTGTTCTATGGGTGAAAAGTTAGACAGATGTAAGAGATGCAGGGCGGTACACACTATCGTTATATGGTCGGAGGGCTAGCGCGGGGGTGTCGGTTGCATTCCGTGTCGTTCGGGTGTTCGGTCCGTTCAGTGTCGGGTAACCAGTGTGTATTTACATCCATATACATTTGCAGCACCAAAATAAATAGTTGAGTAGTTATTAAGTGATACGGTGTTCTCTCATAAACTTAAGGGTCGGTATAACGCGCATTGTATAAAACGTGTGTCGTGTTGAGGGCGTTGTCCAAACGTTTACTTCCAAACTGAAAAATAGAAACAGTGCCAAATATCGGAAGCACAGGTGGTGCTCGACAGATTTGCAAAATTTTGTCTACGTCGCGATGTTCTAAAGCGCGACTTTGTACGTCTAGTAGCTGAGTGCTGGACACGCTCAATAGAAGATGACACCGGCGCCCGCTTGGCGCACAACGTGCCTGCGCGTGCGCACGAGCCGCGTCGTGCGCCAAACAAGGCTACGTTCTAACATCGATCGTTACTGTACAGGAAGTCTGTCGTTAGGCTCCCAAATGATAAAATAGCGAATGATCAGTACAGCTAAAATCTCTGATGAGAAATAATGAATGCGAAAACCGTAAAAATGACAAATCTCCGGTAGCCCAAAATAGCATTCAACATGATAAAACTGCGAAGCTAATGATAAAAGGTACTATATTATAAAACAAGCCGTTTATCATTTAGTGCCTTCGTTTAGTGCAGAGAAATCGTCTAATAGTGATCTGTGTGCACCGGTCGGTGTACCGGCGGGCGCGATAGACGCTCGCGCCACGTGCCCGCACAGCGCGACGTGCGAGTGCGGGCGCGCGGCGCGGACTGTGCCTGTGGCTGCGGCCTCACCCGAGCTCCGACAGCGGCAGGAAGTCCACGTCCACGAGCGGCCGCAGCGACGGCAGGCTGTACGCCACCAGGTGCCCCGTTGACAGGTAGTTCACCAGGCATACACTGTCTGAAAGTTACACGGTTCAACTTATTGTTTGATCCTATAAGACTCATGAAGTCATGACCCAAAGCAGTCCCAACGTCAAATATAACTGAAACATTGCCAACATGGTGCTACCTTTCAAGCTAACAGTCTCAGCTTTTACAACGAAGTCGGTCTCTACGATCTGCTGCCGATACACGCAGTTCTGACTGGGCAGCGCCACGACCCGCGCCTGCTTCTCCGAGGCCACGACCACGAACTGCCGGTCGCCGGCCGCGTCCGAGCCGGGCGTCGGGCTCATGCGGCTGCCACTGCTCGACGAGCTTTGCTTCGTCGGCGTGCGCTCGCGCCGGTCTCTTACCTGCTAAAGATTATTATTGATGAGAAAGAATTCTATAGGATGAAGATTATTATTACTTACCACTAGGATATTGCGCTGCATACTTACATCTTTACTATCGTCTCTCCAACTTTCGTAGGAGTAAGGTATTAAAGCACCATTGCAGTCAAGAAATGACATAGTCAGGATTGAACCCTTTAACCTAAATAACGGACCCCCTGAAAACATACAAAAATATCTTTAAATTGGTATGAACATGGGAAAATGGCCAATAAGTATGCCTTGAAAAGCACTCTACAATTCTACATCATATGACTGAAGAGCGTGAATTATTGCATGGATTGGAAGGAGTGAGAGCAACGCAGTGGGAGTTTGCTACATTGCTACGTGTTGTAACACGAACACGTACCGCTGGTGGCGACCACGACAGGCTGCGTATGCCTGTGCTCCGCTTCCGGTAGACTGATCGTCATGGTCAGCACCGAGCCCAGAGTCGTGCCGATCCATAGCGTCGGCATGAGCGCCGTTGGGTCTGCCAAAATCAAAACATATAAAAACACCTGATTCAAGTGAACAACATATAACAGGCTAGAAGTAAAGGAAGGATAGATTCGAGCTACATTCACACAACTGTTATACCAACTATCGATCCCGAGGTCATTGCTATTGAGTTTTACCATTGAGAATTTCTCAGTAATAGCCTGGCGTCTGAATGAGTGTCCAGTTGAGGGACGGGCAGTTTGGGGGACTGTCTCATGAAAATTTTGACGCTCAAAAAGTGGTGATTAACAGCCTAATTTTAACAAATGACTTGTGATTTTAAATCCGCTTGCTTCCGCCATAAGAGGCTTAAAAACTTCTGGCGAAATTTGGATGTATGACGTATGTACTAAGAGAAACTGTAGGTATAAACTCACCAGACTTTTTGGTGTAGCTATCAGCAAAGGCGAGGCACTGGATACCCTCCTGCGAGATGTTCTCGAGGCTGGACATGGAGCTGGAGCGCGAGCGCGAGAACGAGCTGTCCAGCTTGTCTGACCGGCCGGTTGGCAACATACACACACTCGGTTACTGCCACCGCCGGCGAGCGCACTGCGCCGGCGCCGGCGGCGGTGAGGGCACAACAACACTACGGGCTACAGCACTAGGCTAGCTAATGTGGACTGGACTGGATAAGACAAGCTTTGAGCGCAATGCAAGTTCATTTATTACGACTTAAAAGAAGCAGATGGCCTGTAGTTAAATAAAAATGGTGACGTTTTCTTTTTCAAAGGAATTATTTTTTATTTTTAAACCATTGTGTTGTTGGTTTAGGTAAAGTTTTCACAATGTTTGAGTTTTAACTATAATTTAGGGAAGTTTGAAATTTGGCGCATCTGTTTGCACGTGTGCTCTCCTCAGCTTTTCTTAATTTTCTCTAAAGGATCAGAAGATTTCAAGGAAGAATATTGAGCATGTTGTGTCCCTCATCACCACCTTATTGTGCACTAGTCTACAGTAGGTAAGGTTGCAGACTACAGCGAGCTCAGCTCACGGGCTCAGTGTAATTAGTGCTGTTGTGAAATTAGCTGAAATCATCAGTCAAGTGCCATACACCAGTGCGTTAGATAAACAAGTTAAAGAGAAAGAATTATAGTCATGCGTCAGAGAAGAGTCATGAGGCGATTGCATGCCCGTCCAATCTCAGCTTATTTGCACAACGTCTTGTTAATGTCCAGTTATGTTAGATATTTTTGTTAGTCGCTCGATGCTTAGTGTTTTGACCCGGGACATGAAATGGTTGGTACAAGGCAGAATACGGCGCAAGTAGGGCTGCGGTCAAAACACCGATCACTCCGTTAGAGATCAGTAATCACAGAGTTATCTTAACTTAACGAGCACATCGATAAACAGCTCTAACCATGAACATAGCATATGAAAAGCGAACTGAACGCTACGGAACAAAAGGTGTACACAAAGAGCAACACAAAGGTGAGATGTGAGATGGAATGAGGATGGACGCGGGTCGGCAGGCACTAGTCCAGCGCCGGATAGCCGCGCCGGACGGACACGCAACACGGCTAGCGGGACTACGTGCGCGGGCGGCGCGTGCGCATGCAGCTACTGCACTGCTAGTAAGATAATACCGTAAGCATACATAGACATAATGACAGCCGAATATAGAGGCAGCCAAAAACGAGCCATATAAACTTTTTGCTTTGTGGTCGGGCTAGAAAAAGAAATAACATTCATGTACTCAACAGCGTTAGAAGTATATAAAGTACACAAAGTCCTAGTCGCGTCAGGGACTCGGTCCGCGGAGGAACCGAGCGGCGCTCGGCCAGACCGCTCGCAGACGAAGGCAAATTAATACATAACGTGATCGCTCGTGAGGATAAAGAATCGACCATCGGAAACTAAATACAAGAAAGAATAGAAATGATAAATAGATCGTGTGTCTCATACAATATGAAAAGCCTCGCTTATTTATGCACATATAACATATATATAGTAGGTCTCGTTCATCGTAACAATAACAGTGATAGATTATAAAATAGTTTTGAGTAGTAAGTCACCTTTTAGTTGTACAACTATGAGTCATGCCAGTCGAAAGAGTTTCGTACAAGAGTGCGCAGACCAATAGTGTGTGTGGGTACATTACAAGACAGTCACAGCCACGTCGCACTAGAGGACAGCTACGTGCGCCGACGCACACAAGCGGAAATAAACGAACACCATACCAAATAACTTAAGAACAAAACGAAACGATGCAAATGTTTTATTGGATACCATTGGGTTGCATAATTTGTAAGTACTCCATAGATGCGAGAGTCTGCGGAACAGTTGGTTCTGTACCGACAAACAAAACCACGATATGTTACAAGCACATCACAGGGCGGCGCGTTCGGCGCTCGCGCAGTCGCGTGCGCAGGCACGTGCGCGAGCGCTGCACGCGCCGCTAACATTCTGTACAGAGGGCGTCTAGCCGACACGGACATACATGAAACACCATCAAACATGAGGAACTCATTCTAGCTCGGATTCGGAATGACAACGAAGGATAAAACTACTCGGATATAACAACTAGAGAAACCAAATTATAACTTAAAATAGGTGAGGAATATTCCAATGGTTACCTATTAAATGATTCCGATCTGAAATTGGAAATTTTTCAAATAAATAAATATAGAAGTAACTGAACTGTTCAACACATGCTCATTGGGAAATAATAAGGGGCCGAACAAAATGTTAAAATTTGATCTCTACGGCTCGGTGTTCAGCAACTTGTGTCCGGTTAACATTGCCAGTTAAAAGTATTATGATTTAGTTAGATTAATTTATATTTCAATGTATACAAGATTGTGGCATTCAAGGCCATCATTCTAAACATGATGTGAGCTTGAAGTTTAGCCAACCATACATTTATAAACAAAATGCAATCCAAAGCCATTAGTGCTGTCGTTTTAAATAAGGTACCAGGTACTCGAAAGAAACTACCTTCAAACTCACAGCAAGTCAACATGTTTGAGTATTCAGTTATGGAAAGAAGTATTTTAGTGAGTGTGAAAAACAAAAATATAAAAATTAATAACAAAACATAACGAAGAGATAACAGTGAGAGTTGTAACAGACCTCTGAGCGCGCTTGACGGCGACGACTAGCAACAGAAGAGATTTCATTTACAAAATTTAGATAAAGACAGACAAAGCATAGTTTCAGTTATAAACGTTGGTGCTGAGCGATTAATATCAGCCAAAATGCAATGTCGTAATCCACTCTAAAGCTCAAGATGCTTCGCAAGATGCGCGAGCGCGCCGGCTCAAGCGAGCGCTCGTCCGCCGCAAGAATAAAAACCAAAACGAACAAAAATAAAAAACCAAAAAGGAAGAAACTGCGACTGCCTCAGAACGGAAGGAGACTTAGCCGAGTGGACTCGGTACAAGGTGACTGTACTACCAAAACTGCAATACTGGCGCGTCGTCAGCAGCGAGTGCTGCGGGGCGGGGGGCGCGGCGTACACGTCGGACGCGGTGGACAGGCACTTGTGCAGTTTGCGGGTACCTTGCGAGCGCGAGCGGCGCACGCGCACCGCCGCCGCGCCGGCCGCGGCCGCCCCTGCCGCCCCGGCCCCGCCCGCCCCGGCCGAGCCGCCCGCCCCGGGCCCGCCGCCCCCGCCACCCCCGCCGCCCGGCCCGTTCATCTACAACACACACACTCCTAGCGACCGCCCTGCCCCAGTGCCCTCCCACCACCGAGCCGGCCCGGCCTCATCAATCACACCACCCGTACCGAGACTGCAGTATAACCCAAGAAACGACTCTCCAGTATGAGCGCAGTAACAGTTACAGTCATCAGTGGAATGTGTGTTTGATAGTGCTGGGCTCGATAGTCACAGGTCGGCGCCCGGCGGCGACGGCTGCCTCCACCGTATGTTACAGAACATTGAACACTGAAGACCCTCTCTGTTATAACGACGCGACACGATGTTAGAACGTCCGTGATCTCTGTGCCAGATAGTCTAGTATTAGTCGTAGTTTAGTGACACGGCGAGCCCCGTGCTTGTTAGTCGTGTGGCTGTGACGTGTGCGTCATACCTAGTGGCGGCGCGACGCGCTGCGTGTGCGCCGACTGCGCGCGATCGTCGCGAGCGGGACACAGGCGCGCTACTAACTCCCCTGGGGAAAGTCGAGCCATGAGCGAGCGCATACTGCACGTCGAGAGGACGCCTAACTGATGTGTACTACAAGCGAGAGTGGTGCCATCTATACCGACTACTCAGCTCGTACATTAGCACTGAACATCATCTCAGGACATCGACAACACAGAGATCACCTACTGTTTGATGCAATAATTTACACTATTTAATTATTGTTTAATTACCGAGAAAGTCAGCGAATAGATATTTAAGGCAGTTAGAGTCTTCGTCGGACGAGTCCTTTTCCTTGGAAATAAAAGAAATATACACATCAATCACCAGCGTGCTGACTTATAAGTACTTATGTGATAGTACGGACGAGCGGCACAGTACACCGTGCGACCTTTGTACATGTGGTACGCGCGTATACAAACATAACGTGTTTTACATATAGTCTTACTTATCATATACATCATATATAGTTTATAAACCAAATCAAATAAAAAGCCAAATATCACAAGAAGCACAAAGCATGTTAAGTCGCAACTCGCAATCTCTTACAGTTTCAACTCTACAGCCGAATCGTTAGTGACCGTTAGGTTCTCAGAAGTAATAATATGTTACAAATTAGTTGAAAACGTTTCAGTACATCTAACTACCATCACCTCTAGCTAGTCAAAAAATCTATGTCCCGATCGAAAAGGGAGCTACGGTACCAGTGTGTTAGATCAAAAATCGCAAACCATTAGCATTCATGTCGGAGGACCTAACTACTCTAACAACAGCGAGGAACGTCTAGGTGCTACGCGACGGAGCGATGGAGCGACGGAGACGCTCGACCGGCAGGCGATGTACTGATGCGTGAGGTGAGCGGGGTGACGCAATACTTACTGAAGCGCCGCATGAGCCCGCCCAGCGAGCCGGGCGCGGGCGGCGCAGCGCGGCGCTCCTTGTACTTGATGTTGGGCACGGACAGCAGGCGCGCGTCCCGCCCGTCCCGCGCGTCCCGCCCGTCCCGCGCGTCCCGCCCGTCCCGCCCGTCCCGCCGCACGCGCCGCGGCGGCCGCGCCGGGCCCGCGCCCTCCTCCCACAGCGGCAGCGCGTCGGGCCGCGCCGGGCCGTCCTGCGCCTGCCAGCGCTCCTGCAGCTCGCGGTGCATGCGCTCGTACACGTCCGCGCCGCGCTTGTCCTGCAGCTCGCGGTGCATGCGCTCGAACACGTCCGAGCACACGCGCAGCGGCGACGAGCCCTCCTCCTCCGCGTCCGACGGCTTGGTGTCCGCGCTGGACGGCGACTCCGCGCCGGGCTCGGGCGTGGGCGCGGCTGCCGGTTCGGCCGGACCGGGTGACGTCGGTGCCGGGCCGTCCGGCCGGTCGGGCGCTTCAAAGTAAAACTGAGAGTTGCTTTTCTCAGCGATCACCTCTTCCTGATTGTTTTCAGTGGGTGTCGCGAATGCCGCCTTGAACTTGAGATCCACTTTAGAGAGCTGACGTTTCAGGTTGAAATTTTTCCAGGATGTCGACTTCCTTCTTGTGTCGAGTTTCGCCTTATCGTCGGGCGCGGGCGAGGTTCCGGCCGGCGCGGGCGCTGGCAGTCCGGGCTGCGCGGGAGCGGGTGCAGGTAGGCCGGGCTGGCCGGGCTGGCCGGGCTGGCCGGGCTGGGGCTCGTCCAGGGTCAGGTCGTTGGGGCTGGCGGCGGGGGACGGTCGCGTGGCGCTCTCCTCCAGCTTACAGTCGAGGGATGGGAAAAAATATAAATGTGAAGTAAAGTCGCGCACGACGACACTGTGAGCGCACCGTGCGGGAGATGGGATGCCGTGAGCTGTGACGACGGATCGCTACTCGTGCGATAGTGAGAGCGGAACGAGCGGCTACATCCGACGACATTACAGTACTAGAGCATACGGTGAGGTACGGTAGCACTCTCCTACAGAAACGCGGACGATCTGCAAACTTGACGTAAAATATTCTATTTAAATATGTATGCGATAGGAGAGAAAGACAGGCCGAGTGTAAAGAATGTCTAACGATGCCATGCCATGTCACTACTGGGACAAGCCGGGAGTGGCGCTACTGCTAAATTAGTTCAAAATAAATTACAAAATTATAAGAAACAATAAAAGTAGAGGGGTATGGCGGGCGCTCGCCAGAGCAAATCATACGTAAGTAAATAAAAAAGCAAATTAAATGTAATGTGAAGTAAACCGTTATTACTGTGGTGTTTCCTTCGTTCTCTAACGCTCACGCTCGTGTTGAGTTTTCGCAAAAGCCACCATCTCGTAACTATCACTGATTTGTTTTGCTGACTGTTCGCGTCGTGCTTCTTCTAATATGTTTCCGTTACAAGCCGCTTTATTTTGAACGATCGTATCGCATCATTTTACAATTTTGTTTGCAAAATGTACCTAACAGTGTTTAAATATTTAGCTACATTTTACAAAGACTCGACTACTTTTATTCGTAGATCACATCGTAGGCCGCATTATATTAATAAATGATGTACAAACAGTAAAAGTGAAAGTTCGATATCCGGCGTGACTGACCTGGTCGAGGCTGGGCGAGCGCTGGCGCTCGGTGCGCGGCGCGGGCGCGTGGTAGAGCGCGGCGGGCGCCAGCGCGGCCAGCAGCGCGCGCCGCGCCACGTCCACCACCAGCACGCCGCGCTCGCCGCCCCACGCCATGCTGCGCAAGGGGCCGCTGCTTAGTAGTAGTACGGACGGCAGCGCATTCATTTCAAAATTACGATTGACTTCCTAAGCTAATATTATGTTAACGTAAATGCTGCTTAATGCACTTTTTCTTTACCCGCAACACTGTAAAAATTGTGTCTTTAGTCTACTACTTAAATTATTTACGAGTACCTACCTTTTTTATAAGTAATTCTTATATTTAGTTTTAAGATTACCTTGTATTTCTCATATTAAGTGAATTGTGTATTCTTTTTGAGAAATAAATGTCTTAAACCGTAAATGCGAATTACAGTAAGTTATTTATTTCATAGGAATATTAAAATAATCATTTAAAACGTAAAACATAATAACAAATTATTTAAAGTAGTTGTCAGGGTCGATTTTCATGTTGAATTATGGGGTGTCTCGCAAGGTATTATTTTGAGCCCACTACTGATCTGAGATTGAAACGCTTCGTTGTATTTAGGCTTGGAATCGTGTTACATCAGACGGACATAGTGTAGTATCGACGATCGACTCCGTGAAGCCTGTCGCTTCGCACCCGAAGTTCGAGCTTTGAAAAGGGACTTATCATAAAATATATATTTTTGTTGGCTTCTTGCGGTGTTACTGACAGGCCATATGAGGAGTTGATGGTGAGCGTGGCGATGGGATGCGGCGCGCCCTGCTGCAGCGCCACGAGCGTGGGCTGGAAGCCGGCCGGCCTGCGCGCGCCGCCCGAGCCGTCCGCGCCACGCACGCGCACCGCGCCCGCCGTGCCCGACCCGCCGCCCGACCACACGCCAGACTACACGCAACGAAACCAATTCTATTTATTTCACCAAGGACAAGGCACACACAAATCGATATCTGCAATCGGTGAAAATACACTGATAAGTTTCCGATTTTTTTCATGGTTCCAGTCCAGGTACTTGTATAAATGTACATTCTTAGGCCATTGGGCATGCTAAAAAATAATTGATCATGCGCATTATACTGTGTGTTGTCTTTCTTTTTATTTTAAAGACGAAATAGAGCGAAAAAAATGAATCCAATTGGAAGTGCTCCAGAATAGCGTTTCCTACGAAATAAAAGTATTGCCGAACATACTCTTCTGCTCTCGCCTTCTGACGCGTCGCCCGCTCTACTAAACGACATGGAGCGCCCTCCTTCCGCTTCCGGTGAGCCCTCCTCTTCTAACGTGTCTGTTATCATTGGAATTTCTAATACCTGAAACAGTAGACAAGAAATGAATGAATGTAGTGTCTTCATGGCGGCTCTAGCTTCAATGTGGATATCACTTATTATGATTTAAGCTGCAGTGAGCGTTACAATAGGACCACATTTTGACGCGGTTGTTTGTGATGTTAATTTTACTTGATCCCGTTTATGTATGGCAATTGCTCAAATGTTATACTTCATCAGTCATGGGTTGACTGGTTTGAACTGGTTACAGATTAGCCGTCTAATAAAAAAATAGCCCGGTTTCTGAAACGTTTCTAGACGCATCTGTCGATAAGTAATGCAACAGCAATTTAACCATTCGTTAGAGTTATACAGAAGGATTGTCCAGTGAAGTGGTGTATCACATGGCAGGTAGATGTGAACCCTTACGTGTGTCTCCCCGTGCGTCTCGCTCTTGCGGAACTTGAAGAGCACGACGTGGCCGTGCGGCAGCGCCACGGCCAGGCGCCGCGACTCGGCGCACAGCGCGATCTGCTGGATGCCCAGCGGGCTGTCCTCGTCGTAGCACGAGCCGCCCGAGCGCCGCTCGAACACTGCAGCACGACACCCAAGGAGTTACTCACAGCACACAAGGTAGGTAGCGCGTCCGACATGCTGTCGTCAGACTCGAATAATAATGGCTGCTATTAGACAAAAAGGAGAAACAAAGTTTATAGTTAATAGTGGTCGGATTTCATGGAGCTTTTTATTGACTTGTTTTAGACGTGTGGAGAAGATTTTAAAAAAAAAAAATCGCCATACGACTTTTTTTTTAAATTTCCTTTTAATTTTTTTTTTCGTTTATGAAAAACTTGTAATTCGACGAATTTATATTGTGGCGTAATAGTATAACCTGCGTGCATCCTTTGAACGCAAATTTGGTCTGTTTATTTGTTCATGATTGTCGATGATTTTCTTCAATTCCGTTTAACTGTGTGCACCCAGCACACAGTAAATAAAATCGCAAGCCTCTAGGAACTCAATCAAAAAAGTCCCATGTAAATCCGACCACTATACTTTGTTTCAGCCTTTTGAGTATTTTTTGTCTAATTGCGCTCGGCTATAAGTGCTAAGAGTCGGTGCATAAAATTCACTCGCTATAGTTTAGGCCAATTCGTTGCAATGCTATGTTTGTGTGCGCTGTTCATGCAGATATACACGCACACACGGGTAAAGATCGAGCGTAGTGATCGCAACAATTTTGATCCTTTAGACGATATTATTGAGTTACATAATTATAAAATCAATACGGCTTAGAAATAAAAATCTGGAATGTGTGTGTACAGTATATTTATCACAATTAACATAAAAATGGTTCAATATTGTGTTAGAAGAATTTAGATACATTTAGACATTTAACAAAAAATAAATAAAAAGTGAAGATAGAATTTTTGTAAATTGAATGTAAAAAATACTTCAAAGTGCAGGCCACACCGCCAGCTAGCGAGCGAGGCGGGCGAGGGTCTTTTCATACTTCGTTCGGCTTTTTCGGTAGTTCACGGTGTGAACCAAAGCAGGCCTCCTACACTTGGCCGTACCTACAGCTATAAATACCTATACTTTCGCGTGGTGTCGCTGCCCAAGCCCGGTAAACCCAAGGCGGAGCCCTCTAGCTACCGTCCTATCAGTCTCCTGAGCGCGCTCGGCAAAATCTACGAGAGACTTATTTATAAGCGACTCAAAGATTATGCCGAAGCTAAGAGTCTCATTCCTAACGAGCAATTCGGCTTCAGGACCGAACACTCGTGCGTCCAACAGGTCCACCGCATCGTAGAACATCTGAGCGCTGGCTTCCAGCGTGGAGCGATGACGGGCGTGTTGTTTTTCGACATAGCGAAAGCTTTCGACAAAGTCTGGCACAACGGCTTGTTATACAAGTTGTACAGTATGAGAGTGCCAGACCGTCTCGTGCTCATCTTACGAGACTTTTTGGCGAATCGCACCTTTCGCTATCGCATCGGAGGCGCTCTCTCCTCCCCCCACCCTATCCGAGCCGGAGTCCCTCAGGGCTCGGTCATCTCCCCGCTCATATTTACGCTCTTTACTAGTGATATACCCAAGAGCAAAAAGGCTCAGTTAGCCTTGTTCGCGGACGACACGGCCATTTACTACACTGGTCGTTGTAAGAACGCTATCGCCAAAACCCTCCAAACCTCAGCCAACGTCCTAGGCGCATGGTTCAGGAAATGGAGAATCGAGGTTAACCCCGATAAGAGTCAGGCGGTTCTTTTCTCGAAACCGCGGTTAAAACCCACCCTCCCCAGTCCGATCACTATGTATGGTAAGCCTATCCCTTGGGAGACGCAAGCCAAATACCTAGGTGTCTTACTCGACTACCATCTGTCGTTCGGGCCACATATCAAAGCAGCTCGTAACCGAGCTGCCTTTGCTATGGCTAGGCTCCACTACCTGCTAACGGCAAAGAGTAAGTTATCGCTCAGGTGCAAGTTGCGCCTCTACACCGCGGTGATCCGTCCCATAATGACATACGCTTGTGTAGTGTTTGCACACACCAAGCCTCGTCACATCCATATGATGCAAGTTGTACAGAACCGGTTCTTACGTAAAGTCACGGGTGCCCCTTGGTACGTCCGTAACGACCGTCTACATTTAGACTTAAAAATGCCCACCATTCTCCAATTCATGAAGCGCCTTTCCAAGCGCTTCTTTGATACTGCGGTAAAACACCGCAACCCCCTGATCGTATCGGCCGCCCGATACGAACCCTCCCGAATCAGCAAGATTCGCCGTCCAAGACATACCCTTGCCACTCCCGATGACGCTATTACTTTGTTGCAGGAAAGCAGCAAGGAAACCAGCACGTTGAAGAAACCCAGACGCAAACAGCCGTCCTTCCGTCCTCGCCGTCGAGGCCCGTCGCGACACCCCACTTCATGCCCCTCCCGACCCTTGCTCGAGCCAGCCCGCGTTGCTGAGCCTGTAGTTTTAAATGAGCCCCTAAATCATACAAGTCAGATCCAGCCTGTCCCTTGCTGTCCTCTCCCAGCGACGCCCTAAGCCGAGGCTCGTACCCCACAGGGGGTGCCCTTAGCGTGTAGTCGCTTAGCTTTTAAGTTTTTTGCCCTGGCTGGAGGCCTTACACTCAAGGCAACCACAGGATAGTCCGGTTGAGCAGTACCATCTTCTATGATGACTGCGAGAATGCCATTTCGAAAAAAAAAAAAAAAAAAAAAAAAAGTGGTGTCGCTGCCACTCCGCCAGTCAGTTGTCACCGCTCGCGCTCAGAGCTGGCGCGTCCGTAATATTTTTAATAAGTTTTGATGGTGGACAACAAGGGCAGGTTTAATTTTAGATTATCGTGTTGTTCACAAATAAAATTAACGTTTAAAGTTTGATAAGATAGTTTTTAAAAGAATTGTTACGCGTTTCATAATGTTGGATAATTACGAGAGCAACTTGAAAATGAGATTTTTTGTTGTTGTTGAGATATCTTAACTATTTTGGTGTCAAATGAAAGGTCTAGGTCTAAAACCATTTAATCCGGTTGAATCATGTAAATCGGTCCACGCGTTTAGGAAATAATTAAGAATTAGTATAGTGAAAATGTAAACAACCTGAATTTTTGATATTTTTGTCAACGAACTTTTTAATTAATGCAAAATGTGAAAATATTATTATTTTAAGTTAATGAGAAATGTTCAACAAAGAGGTATCTAGGTAGCCTAAAGATTAAAGGTTTGTTTTCATTTGTTCATTACAAATGACGGACTTTAATATTCATTGTCTATCTACCTAATAGACCGTGTAATCATACGCATCAAACG
Source organism: Noctua comes (assembly GCA_963082995.1). Lineage (NCBI taxonomy): Eukaryota > Metazoa > Arthropoda > Insecta > Lepidoptera > Noctuidae > Noctua > Noctua comes. The sequence goes on along the minus strand of OY720276.1, from coordinate 18,396,185 downwards.
TGTACAATAGTTTATATTTTCTTGTTTTTATAAAATATGTATGATAGTCTAAAGGTATAAATGTTATGGGTCTTTGTTACCTGAAATAAATGATATATTATTTAGTATTCCTTTATTTATTTTCTATACATATAATTTATATTTTTAAATATTTCTATACTAAGTAATATAAAAAAACATTTAAAAATATAAAAAATAGCAGCCCACCGGCATCGGGGTCAGGGTCCGAGCTACCGGTGGTCAGGGCTCTTGAGAGAGGAACCTCCTAACGATACGCGCCGTGTCCAGAAGTACTGCTTTCTGAATCAAGCCCTTGATCCGGCTGCCAAGCGAGAGCCTCCTCAGATGTTGGTCGAGGCTATTGGTTATTAAGCCATTGGCCGACACGACTATCGGCACAATGACTGCTGTACTCACGTCCCACGTGTCGACAACCTCGCGAGCTAGATCTAGATATTTGAATTGTTTATCTTTCTCAGCTTTCACGAGGTTCTCGTCATGTGGAATGGTAATATCCCGGCGCGCTGATCGGTCTATCACTACTATGTCAGGCTTATTGGGGACAATAGTCCTGTCAGCAATAATCAGTCGATAGACCGATCCCAGTACAACGTGACATGGTCTTTCTCGAGAACTGGGTCGAGCACATACTTGTAGTACGGTACCTCAGATTCCACAAGTTTGTATTTCAAGGCAAGTTGCTGGTGAATAATCCTGGCTACTTGATTGTGCCTGTGCAAGTACTCGCCGTTAGCCAGACGAAAACAACCAGAAATAATATGTCTGATGGAGTCACCCGGACGGTGGCATGCCCGACACACGTCAATTGTCCCGTCCTTCATAATATATTTCCGGTAGTTGTTCGTCAACATAACTTCGTCCATAATTGCACAGATAAACCTTTAGTTTCTCCAAAGAGGTCGCCGAAACGTAACCAGGACACGGACGCTAAAAAATCTACATCGGGCCCATGAAGAGCCCGGTAGAAGCGCCCGTGAAGCTCCTTGCCTTGCCATACTTCCTTGCGGTCATCGGTAGTAAGTACTACAGGTTTGCGCCAGTTCTCTTTAGCCATGGACAGCGGGGTGAGTCCCTTGTCCACTGCGACTACGTCTCGGTGCATACCCACCTCGGCTTTTAAAAACTATTCTCTGAGATTGCACATCTCGCGGTTGTGAAGGGTCTTCGCGTTTAAAAAACCTCGACCCCCGCATTTCCGCGGGATGTACAACCTCATCACCGATGATCGTGGGTGATGCATCCGGTTTGCGGTCAACAGTGTACGAACTCTCCTGCCCAGGGCATCGAGTTCAGTCTGAGTCCATTTGAGTACGCCGAAAGAGTACATTAAAACCGGCATGACCCAACCGTTGAAGGCCCTTATTCCCGCCTGAAAGAAGGCTATTTAATACCTTGTTCAGGCGTCCAAAGAAGCGCTCCCTCAACGATTACTTCATGTCAGTTACGTTAATGCCTAACGCTTCCGACATACTCAAATACTTATAGCTTTCGGATGAAGAGAGGGATCTCAGGTGTATGGAGTCCGAGAGCTGAATTCCCTCGGATTCCATAATCTCCCCTCGCTTTACATACATGACTGCACGTTTGTCCACACCAAATTCCATCCTGATGGCGCTACTAAAAGCTTCAGTTACTTTCAGTAGCTCCATCAGTCGCAATTTGTTGGGGGCAAAGGGTGTCAGATCATCCATGTAAAGAAGGTGAGATATGACCTGACCACCTCTCCTCAACCGGTAGCCTAGACCTGAATCCTCCAGCAATGTGCTCAGAGGATTCAGGGCTAGACAGAACCAAAGTGGGCTCAGACTGTCGCCCTGGAATATTCCCCATTTAATCCATACAGGCTCATCATTCCCCTGGATTTGTCGACATCCTGGATATCGAAGGATCGTCCTCCATTGCCCCATACACGACTCAAGGAAGGCACGTAGAGTTGCATCTATCTTGTACAACTCCAGTACCCTCATGAGCCATGTATGCGGCACCGAGTCGTAGGCCTTCTTATAATCTATCCAACATGTCGACAGATCCTTGCGGGATCGACGAACCTGTTGGCTAATGGCCATGTCAATGAGGAGTAGCTCCTTCGTACCGCTGGACCTATTCCTACATCCATTTTGAGAGGCAGACATTATGGAGTTTTTTCAATGTGTGTATTAATTTTCACTCTCAAAATGGATGTAAGAAGTTTATAGACTGTCGACAAACACGCGATCGGTCTATAATTTTTGGGTTCCGCGGGACTACCTGACTTATGGAGCAGGTGGGTAATGCCTGTTGTTAAAAACTGCGGTAGGGACCCAGACTCTAAGGATGACTGGAATTGGGATGCCAGGCAAGTGTGTGAACTACTAAGCCATTTGAGCCAGAAGTTGTTTGTTGTTGTTTATTATCATTATTATAAGATATATTACGTGGTCAAGTAGGTAGATAGACGATGAATATCATAGCAGCAGCGGCAAGCCGAAAACCCTAGCGCCGCAGCCAGACAGCGACAGAGTTACGCGTTAGAAGAGGCGGCAACGTTTAGGTGAAAATCGCGGTAAGCACTGAGCGCTTATGCGAGCTGAATTGCATTTTCTTGCTTAGTAGCAAGAGTCGCTATTTCTATTAATTGTTGCGCGAAGTGCCTCTACTGCCTTGTACTATTTATTCTGTGACCAAAGTGTGGTAAAGCAAATACAATAAAAATACAATTCTTCAGAAACTAAGTATGCATGTTCTATGTTAGGATTGGTTGGATAGTGTCCAGTGATGGACCCCGCCACCAGCTACCCGCAGGCTTCTGTGCAGGCGCAGAAGGCGCTTGGTCTTCGTATCCAGGGATGGCATAGCTTCCTTGGATGGCCAACACCCTGGTGTCGAGGACCACCATTTCTCCGCTTTTGTTTGAGTGTGATCCTTTAATCAACTCCTTAGCTGTGTGAAAGGAATGGGCACAATGGGTAGGGTCCATTGGTGGGTGGGTCCATTGTAGTGTCACCGTGTTGCGGTTTAGTACCGTAACTCGTTCTAGGGCATTATGGCATTCTAATATTAGTCTCGACGAGATCTGGTTTCTCTTTAAGAATTGAGGAACTTGAAATGCGGCACTGTCGGAGAGTATACGAATATGGGTATCCGTGACTTGTCTGACCTCTGTGGCGTGTGCCGCTTGGATGCCTACACATTCAGCTTGATAGACAGTGTAGAGCATTGCCAGGGGTCTGGATATTTTAATGTTTAGGTCATCTGAGAAGACTCCGACACCTGTCCCGTCGTCGGTTTTTGATCCATGAGTGTAAATTCTTAGCTCTTTGGGACCTTAGTAGTCACACATCTCCGCTGTGAGCTCTATGTAGTGTTTTTGGAAGCAGTGGGTTTTCAGGATTCTGTCGCTGCGTGATGCCATCATGGGCCGTTGTTTGATAGCATCCTCTTTTATGCGTGTATGTTTGATTCTGGAATCCTTACTTAGGGTGCCGGATACTTCGCGCCTAGCTTCGTCGCTAGGGTCGCCTCTTCTCTCACGGCAAGGTGTAGAGGTGTAAACTGCAGCATCACATGTAGAGCAACTGTGGGCGGGTGATGTTCACATACTGCCGGTGATTGCTACGCAGGCAAATCTTTGTTATTTCTCGAGGACACTGGGAACTAAATATGCATGTTATAGCGTAAAAAAAAAATTTCATCAATATCAAGCGTATTGTCAATAGTTAACAAAAAAACAAAATGAATTGGAGCAATTCCATCCCAAGCCGTTTTGTTCTCAATATAGTCTTTAACAGTATAAGGTTTTATGAGCGATTTGAATTTACTAGCGCTGACATTTTGAGTGTGGTTTGGAAGTTTATTATAAAAGCGTATACATTGACATCTAAACGAGCCAACAATTTTTTGAGCCGTGTTCCAGGTACAACAAATTTGTGCTTCTTCTTAGTATTTATATTGCCCGTATTTTAAACGAATTGTTGGGTTTCCCAATAAATAAACAAAACATTTACACGAAATGTCACGGCGAGATAGCATAATGGTGGAAATAAGCCGCAGAATACAGTGTGCAAAAGGCTGCCAAGGCTGTTGCGTGTGGTGATGTAAAAACGGTATTCCCATCGTTATTGTCATAACTGACTGCTGTTGATCGAAAAGACCGTACAAAACTAACTCTTCTGCATTGTCGGGTGTCGCAACGATATCTACACATATAAAATTCAAAGTCCTGACTGACTGACTGACTGACTTATATATCAACGCACAGCCCAAACCGCTAGTCCTAGAAACATGAAATTTGGACAGTGTACTCTTTGTGACGAGTAAGTATCCACTAAGAAAGGGTTTTTCAAAATTCCACCCCCAAGAGGGTGAAATGGGGTGTTGAATTTCCTGTGAAACTTTTTATTCTCGGAGGCGATTGACTTAAAAATTTGTGTACATACTTTTTAGTTAAATTTATGAGATACGTGTATCACAGTTTTTCCAAAATCATTCCCCAATTTAAAATTAAACGTCCTGACTGGCTGATTGATATATCAACCCCCAGCCCAAACCACTGATCCTAGAGACATGAAATTTGGACGGTGAATTGTTTGTGAAGAGTAGATATCCACTAAGAAAGGGTTTTTTGAAATTCCACCCCTAAGAGGGTGAAATGGGGTGTTGAATTTTCTGTGAAACTTATTTACTGGGTCGATTGACTCGAAAATTGATGTTCAAACTCTTCAATTAAAATTATAAGACATATGTATCAGTTTTTCCAAAATCATCCCCCAATATAGTTAAATAGGGCTTCGAAGCTCACGTAGAAGGGCGCATGCCGCGCAGCGTTGCGTGGGGCGTGCGGGCCGCGGGAGTATTTACCTATTACTAAGTAGGTAGGATTTTTCTGAGGTAGACGTGTCTGTGAATATGGTTTATTCCACCGATTTTCGCGTTGGCTCGCGATACAGGACATTGATATTAAATATTATGTCAAAGTATTATGTCTATAAATAGATTCCTAATAAATGTCCAATCTCAAACCAAGATATTTCACATATGTAATTTAATTGATATTACTATGAACAAATATTTACAATAGCAAGTACACGTAAATCTGGATTATTCCGAACCTGACCCGAAATCCTAACCCGGTCACAGACACAGAGGTACCTTTTATTCTGAGAAACAGGAGAGGGAAACCTACCATATCGCAATTTGGGTTATGATAGGAATGAGACATCGGGTCAGGTTAGGAAGAGGGTTACGTTCGGAACAAATGTTATATATTTTTTCAAGTTCCTAACCTAACCCGCGACCGGGTTAGGATTTCGGGTCAGGTTCGGAATAATCCGTAAATCTATGTATGTACTATACATACATAGATTACTTATTATCCCAGAAGTAAGATTCCGTGGGCAATTCCCGAACTCCACGCGGGCGAAGCCGCGGGCAGAAGCTAGTTGTAGTTAAAACTGGTAAACTGCTATACATGGCTATTAAAAATAAGAATTGTGACGTTGATGACTACTTCAGCATTCAAAACTGAGCTACCTGCAAACCATTAATGCTTTAAAAATCATGTCAGATTTCAACAAGTATGGAGCAAGGCGTCATAGTCGAAAGTTTTAAGATTTCAACTGCTGCAAAACATGATATAAGACTCATTGATAGCAGATGGTGAGCAACTTTAAAAATATCATCATCTGCCTAGCCTTTTCCCAACTATGTTGAGGTCGCCTTCCAGTCTTACCGGATGCAGCTGAATACCAGTATTTTACATGGAACGACTGTCTATCTGATCTCCACAACCCAGTTAGTACTGGGTAATACTATACCCCTTGGTAAGACTTGATTGTCTGTATTTCGGGCCACGGACTATTTAGATTTTGAGAGATAGGACTTTTTCATCAAGTTACTGCTGCAGTTGAATGTAATATACAACATATGAATGAGCCTTTAAAATATTTTTATTATAATGTTTGGTGCTACAGACCTGTCTGTGTGCGTGTGAGTACGACTCGCACTTAGCCGGTTTTTTCTTTAATGCTCCGCTCCTATTGGTTGAAGCGTGATGTTATACAGGGTGTAAACAGACCCTTCACGAAGTCTTCAACCAAGCATTCTGTACATCAAACTAAGTAACTTTACGCAAAAATTATTGCTGGAATCGACTTTTTTTTTTGAGGTTATAAATCACGTTTTAAGGTAGGACTTGGTGGAAAGCACTTAAAGCATTCTGCTGATGGATGGATTGAATAGTACGGGGGTCGTGGAGGTGTACAGAATGCTTGGTTGAAGGGTATGTGAAGGTTCTGTTTACACCCTGTATAGCTAGTTTTTACGTTGCAAGACCGTTTGATTAGCAAACAATAAACAAATACATGTTATGTACTTGGCAGTAAGTAAGACCTATTATTATAAGGGTGGCATACTAATGATCATGTTTCTTATTGATATATTTTTATTTTTGTTGCTTTTTAGAATGCCAAAACAGACCAGCGAAGAGAGGCTGCTTAAAAGCACTTCACCGTTGTCATGGGGGACTTCAACGAGAACGCAACGGTCACCAACTGACTAGTTTTATGATCTGACTAGTTTTAGGAAGTTTTGAGAAGGAGGGCGTCTATATGATGAAATCCTTCTTCAGAAAGCGTGAGCACAGGAAGTGGACCTGCCAGAGCCCCGATGGTGCAACTAAAAATGAGATTGACTTCATCATGTCAACGAAGAAGCAAATGTTCAATGTTGTCTCTATGATCAATCCGTTGAAAACCGGGAGCGATCACCGCATAGTAAGAGGCACATTGAACATCAATATCAAGCTTGAAAGGTCTCGACTGATGAAGTCTACGCTCCGTCCAGCACAGATCCAGATTCAAAACCCCGAGAGCTGCTGCAAGCTGAAAAGCTTGAACTCCAGACTTTTTTCGAGTGCCTAAGAAGCTCATTGGACGAATACAACGATAGGTTCGTGGAAACTGTCCATACGGGTCTAAGTTCTTCAAGACACGTCGTGCACATAAGAACAAAATCTCTCTGATCATACTCTCAAGCTCATGCAGGAGCGGCGTGAGATAATCCTGCAGTCAATAGACGCAACGCGACGCGTCGCGTGTGTGCTCAATAGACGGATCTTTAAATCCAGCATATTGAAGATGCAATTGACCGGCTCCAAGGTATTTGCAAGAGATCTGTCTATTGGGCAGAGTCAGCTTACGAAACTGAAGACCAACCATGGCAGGATCGTATCGGCCAAACCGGAGCTACTGTGGGAGATCGAGAGATTCTAAGGGCAGTTGTACACTTCAACCAGTAAACCTATTGTAAATCTAGCAAACGACCCAAGAGTTAGACTGACCCGACACTATACCGAAGACATCCCGGACGTCAGTCTGTACGAGATTAGGATGGCTCTGAAACAGCTTAAAAACAACAAAGCACCGGGTGATGACGGAATTACGGCCGAACTCCTAAAGGCGGGTGGAAAACCGGTACTTAAGGCCCTTTAGAAGCTGTTTGATTCCGTCATACTCGAGGGGAAAACCCCACAGACATGGTGCAGGGGTGTGGTGGTAATCTTCTTCAAAAAAGGCGACAAGTTGTTTTCAAGAATCATCCCGAACCAGCCAGATTCCGTAATGGCTTTAGCACCGTAGACCACATACATACGCTGCGGCAGGTTATACAGAAGACCGAAGAGCTGCCTCTCTGTTTAGCGTTTGTGGACTACGAGAAAGCCTTCGATTCGATCGAGACTTGGGTTGTACTGCAGTCTCCCCAACGGTGCCAAATCGACTCCCGGTACATCGAGGTGTTGAAGTGTTTGTACAAAAACGCTACCATGTCAGTCCGACTTTAGGACCAGACCGCGGAATCTATCCTAATTTTTAACAAAAAAGAGTTTTGCTAACCGATAAAAGCGATTGATACTTCCTGAGAATTTGTGAGATTAGTTACATTGAGCTTTATTAGGAATATTGAGGTTTCTGACAGAGAAATCTAATTTTGTTGCCACTGATTTTCAATTTTGGTGTGCACTTTCGATTTTGGTGGGGGATTTTCAATTTTGGTGGCCATACTAGACTTTGAACTAAAATATCTCAAAAAGTTATGGAGATATTCTGAGACCTCTTCAAGATCCTTCAAGCTTAGACTTTCTATTCTTATACCAGATCCTTATATTTCACGAAAACTAAAGAAAAAATAGCCACCAAAATTGTCAAAAAATGAACTTTGTTAATATTGACCCTTTTAACTCATGTATGAGTACCATATAATGATTCTATTAATATTTTTTAATGTTCAGAATATTTTATAGTTTTTTGTTCAGCGAATCAAACATGACTCGCTCGTTACTTTTGCGGAAAAGGGGTTTTGAATATGGGTGATTGCCATTAATATATGCATTATTTTAAAAATTCTTTCCCGCTCTCGCCAAGAATGAGAACTCGACTCTAATAATAACAAAAAAGAAAGTTCAAATTCTTCTTGTGTTTCCCACAAGTAGTGATCAAAATTGTTTAAAATAGGTTGATTTCGTGCACGGATTCTTAAGCATATATACAGGGTGGCAGGGACACCGACGCACAAACGGTTACCACATATTCAGTATATCATTCTGAATGAATTTCCACATTTAAATTTTTCATCGGTCATTTAAAAAAATCAGATGTCGTATACACATTTTGACAGTGCAGGTATTGCACTTTATTAGGGAACAGCTGATTTGTTTAAAAATGACCATTGTATTATTAGATTTGGAATGTCGTGTTGAATAACTAAATAATAATTTCGTGTTTATACTTTTACTAACCTTTAGAACATTTTAATTTGTACAAAATTTGCAAGGTCCCTGCGCTTGCGTCCCAAAATTTTACACTACCGTCTGCATGTCTGAAACGTTAGAAATGTTACGTTAGTACAACTTTATTTGGTAACCTTTATATAGGACATCTGACTTGGAAGTTTTTGAATGTCGTAGTGTTCAAGACCCATGTTTTTACGGCCCAATGTTGAGGTCATTTGCTTTCTCCTTTAATGTAAACATACCCAGTAAGAATAATTTCGTTATACGAGCAAGAGGCGGGCTCCCACTCGCCGCCGTTGATGGGCCACAGCTTCTCGCTGAAGCCAGTCGGCTTCTTGTTACCTTGCCGCCCCACCGAGTAGAAGGCTGGGATCTGGAAACATAGATAGTTTACTGGTATCTTGTTTGGCTTTCATGGTTAACTACAACGACTACCACACAGGTGCGTTATAATGATGGATGATTACAGCGACGCCTGTCAGCTTATAAATCGCTTCGATAATGCATGTGCAAAATTCTACAATGTATTGCACACTTACAAGCTACCGAACTTCGTATGTGCTTTGGAAGCGGCAGTCTTTTGCTCTCTGAGTCTCTGAGTAATTTTGGATATTCTGACAAGTAATGGCAGCGGTTTCGACGAGGAGTGAAGTTAACCGACGCAAAAAGGGAGCGGTTTATACTATCTTCTGTGAAGAGAACTTTCGAGTAGAATAATTTGATGTGCACGTACCAAATCCGAGGGACAGTCGGCGAAGTAAGAGCAGCAGGTGACGGGCGACTCGTGGATGTCCATGGGATAGGGGTTCTCGAAGCACGGGTAGCCGGGAGACTGAAGGTCGATCACCACCAGGTCGTTCTGCAGCAGCACCACTATCGCGTACGGCTCCTGGTAGTCTGCAAACAATAGATAAACAGATTTATGGTTACGTAAACGTTTGACAAGAAGTTATGATTACATAAAGGAGATCAGAGTGGGTCCCTGGGAATGATCCCTAAAGTGAAAGTTATTTCGAAATAGTGTTTCTGAGCCATGGATTTGATGGCTTTCATGAGACTAAATATAATATTACATGCCAGTTTTTTTATAAATATAAAATGGGCCTACTCTTGACCTCAATCTAGTCCTGAGGACAGAGATGAGGTCGACGATGGAACGAGCTAACCCAAAAGAAGCATATTAATTAACTCGCGACTTAAATAGATTAAACTTCTTAAGCTTTCTTAGTAAAAGGATTGATGATTAGGATGATGGAGTGACAAACTAACATTCTTGAATTTCTAGTTCGAGAGCTGGAGAAATCAGTGATATCGATACGAGAAATGTTAGATCAGCAAGTGATGTCGTCTTACCTGCTGTGTGTGGCGTTTCACACAGCGTGACGAAGTCCACCACGCTGTGCTCCATCTCCAGCACGGTAGTGGACTTGCCGTTGAGGACTGTGATGCTGTGCGTCCGCCCCGCCTTGTCCGACGGCAGGCCGCCGCTGAATATCACCAGGCTTTCTCTGAAACAGCACGGATGAGTCGTTCATTGTCAGCAGACAAATAAGATAATTTGGCGTTGCGGTCTACTTGATTGGTAATCAAGTTCTTGTCAACATAAATAGTGTTAGACACGGTTTGGTTCCCCTTTATCCTTAATTAATTCAAATGGTTGGCGGTCTGTGGTGTCTGCCTACCCCCATGGGAAAAAGTCATTTTATGTTTATGTATGATTCTGGCAAGTTCCCAAAAACTCATTCAAAACTAGCTACAATATTTACTATATTTTCCTACAGCTCGAACGAGTAGGTACAACATTAAGCTGCAACGGTTCATCCAAATGATATTTACTGTTCGGATGTCGGTATTAAAAGTTTGTAGCATTATACTATGTCTCTTACATAGTAACGCGACTAGCAGCAGCACGGAGGAGAATGAGCAACCAGTGGCAGTAATGTTTGTCGCTTTCCGATTCATTAGCTACGTCGTGTCGTCGGCTAACGAGCGACGCTACGCCAGCCTATTTCGCAACCTTGATTTAAGTTGACGTGATTTTTAAAAATTTCACATTAGCCGTATCTGAGGATTAAATCAAATCAAATCTTTTTATTTGTGATACATGGGTAACATGCAGGTGTTCATTACATAATTATACAATAATAATGTTCATTCCATGATCAGCCACTTGGGCATACAAATTATTAAATAAAATATTGAAAATATGAGTATAAACTTACACATTACATTATATTATTGGAAATGTCGTTAGATACACGTATAAGCTTGTCACGTGTATATTGTTCGAGTTCGACAGTAGTTGAGTCATTGGCGAAATAAAAATAATACATTGATGAGATATTCCGTTTGCTATGTTTGCTATTACGTACCTAACAAAAACAGTTTTCCCACCAACGGAAGGTTCAAGTGAAATATACACGTGTAAGAATAGTTTCTGACTAACAGGAATAACGTAGACTGTTGCTTCTGATAAAATACAGGAGGTCTCAGAGACCGACGGAGCGTAGCCATATTACAAACGTTTTTCTTTTGAGTCAACTGATATGAAGTTTGCTGTGTAGTTAGTTGTAGCTAATATACGGTAATACTATAATTTTCGTATTGGGACAAGTGGGGATGTATGAAACACGGGGCACAATGAAACAATTAAAATAAAATCTTGAGGTTGTACACGCTCTTTTTACTCGACCAATCAGATTATTCTTCAAGTAACACATGAAGTTATTGAGGACTAGTTAGCGTGTGAGTTTTAAAAGCGAAAAATTGTTTTTTTATAGTCTAAACTTTGGACTATAAAAAAATCATTTTTCGCTTTTTATTTTACCGTGAAAAACATTTAATTTTACTGAAGAACTATCCACACCAGGTTTATGATGTTTTGTTTATCCGTAAATTACGTATTTGGGGCTTTTATTGATATATATTGCAACATATAACCTTAAAGTAAAAATATTGACAGTTAGTATTTGATTTGTTTTAGCTAATCAGGGCACTATGAAACGGGGTTCAATGAAACAGTGTTGTCCAGTAGTAGTTGACATAGGATTAGTTTTACCCTCACAAGTTCTCCCGGGAAGACTTCACGACAAGCTGATATTTACACATTTCCCTCACGGATTTAATAAAAAAAATATAATTTCGGCTAAATACTCTTAAAATTTAGTTTTTTTTCAGTTTACTGATTAAACAAAAATTATTTCGGGTAAATACCTAAATATTGTCAGTCTTGAGATTTGTTTTTTGTGTTATTTTTTATATTTGTTTTGATGCATAAAAATGCATATTTCATTGTGCCCCAGGGTGTGCTCCAACGTAACCCAGACCTGGGGTAGGGAAACAGCGGCAAGGTCTTGAGAAAATTAAAAAAGAGGTTTCGGATTAATTATTGATTTCGTTTCTATGACTGATGTTTAGATGATTACGTATAGTATATCGAAATAGAAAAAATACGTTGAGTTTATTAATATACCTTTTTTTTTAAACGAAATTGCTTTTTTCGTTTCAATGTACTCCACTTGGCCCTAACTGTATATAGTAGTTCATTTAATGCCTGTTTTCATAAACATTAAAGCTAAGCTAAGCGGAGCGTTGGAAATCCATCAAACGCATTAAATTAGGCATTATTTATGATGTCACGTAGTGTTAGTGAACACGGGCTCACGGCACAAGTAGAGCGCGTATTACAAGCGGTGACTCACCCTGTTCTCGAGGTCTTCCATTCCAGTCTGAGTATAGGTTTACAAGGTTCTAGTTTGCCGTCTTTATTCGCTTTTGCTGTAAATAAACAAACAATATTTTTAGTCCTCAGATTCTGTGATATACAACGTGTCACAGAATAAACGCAAGACCTCTCGTGTGGTGTCTCAGACCATGAAACTGAACAACTTTTGTTCTATGACTTTTGGAAATTCATAACTTTTTTTTTAGTTTTCCCATACATGTGGATCAGCTGATTGCGTCCGTTCCTATAGAAAGTTTTTTTTTTTTGCGAATTTCAAGGACTCGTAGAACAAAAGTTGTTCAGTTTCATGGTCTGAGACACCACACGAGAGGTCTTGCGTTTATTCTGTAACACGTTGTATAATCAATTCCTATGATATTGATTTAATAATCATCATCATATCCCTAGCAATTTCCGTTAAGACCGGCTTCCTGAATAACCGTATGCAGTTGAATACTAGTATTGTACATGAAGCGACTACCTATTATAACAAGATATACTTTGTTATGACTAGATGAGTTGCACCATTCAACATATTTCTGAATCTACTTGGGGTGTTTTTCAAAAAATAGGAATATAAAGACAGAAGGCTTCAATGTCTCACCATGTGGGTATGAGAGCGAGGAAGGCCTGGGTGCGCGCGTGCTCCAGGTGGCTAGCGCGCCGTCCGCGTGCGCCGTCATGAGCTTGGCGTCGTGCTGCCACGCGGCCGCGCGCACGCCCTCGCCCGGCCCGCCCACGCCCAGCGCGCCGCGCCACTCCGCCAGGCGCGCGCGCAGGTCCCACACGACCACGAGCCCCGTCTCGTACGCTATCAGCAACTGGAACATAAGCGTTACACGTTTCATCGTCATTCTCCTGCCCCTATTCCAAATTATTTTTGGCCGGCGCAGCATGTGTTCTTATTTTTGTATTCGTTATGCCTACCATGCTTCTCTTCTCATGAGTCATCTTCAGGGCCTCAAAAAAATCAGAACCTATCATAGTCTGATTTGGGGTGGCTATCCAACACGGGAGGGAGATTGAGACCTTAGGGGGATTGGACGTGGGATCTACGGCTTAACGTGCATTCCCAGACGCGGAGTTATCATGCCGCCATTTGTGAAATTCCAGGCTGCTCCTTAGTAGCAGTTTATGCATGGACCAACCCAATAACACTGCGTCAAGCCAGGGACTCGAATCCAGGACCCCACGCTCAGCAGTCGCGCAGTTACAGTTGCAGCGGCAGTAGGTATAATCTAATAACGACTGCCCAATATTCAGTTCTACTCATCCCGCTATCAGGAATTAGCGCTGAATGCATTAGTATTATTTTACATTAACATACATAAATAAGTGAAGTACATGCTTTCCTGCACGCGGAAGGAAACATTTAGGCAGACTGATAATTCAGAGCATTTATAATTTAAATTACAGTAATTGTTACCTTGCTGGCGTCCAAGGGATTATCACTAATTTCCACCACAGCGCCGGGGTGGCTCGGCCTCGTCCTGTAATAAACAAATATTCATCTTAGCGAGGCGGATAATTGTAACTCATCAGTTTTGCTAAAGCTTGCGTAGGCGTATTACGATCTCATGGAAATAATTCATGAGATTGTAATAGTAACCTATGCCTTGTTAGCAAGGAAATAATGTTAATCTTTATTTAAAATACTACCCCTATATAACAGGCAGGTGGGGATTCAATCTTTATTGAATGCACGCCGAGCCTCAAAACGTCGTTTCCGTTTGAGAAATCAGACGTTTATTCAAGTATCTCGTTTGTACGTTCAACTGAAAATAGAGAAACTTGGATGTTTTATATTTTTAGCATACATATCTGTTTGAGGCCATCTTACGGTGATATAACTATATGTTCTAGTCATTTTACTTTAATTGGTCGCTACACACAGGTCATCAAGCACCTAAGGTGATAAATAAACTGTAGGAAGTATAGCACCACCTGATTTTAACAAAAGCCAAGAACATCAGCTCCTCGGTGTGACTACCAGTGGCCTACATGCAAAGCACTCAATCGATTGCGTATCTAAGTAGGCCGTTGCAAACATAATATAGCAGAACGGGGGTGAGAGGTCCTTCCGACCCCCAGTGTGAGAGCGGTACTCCCGACCATATAATTACGCACTTGCTGAAGTGTCCAAAGTATCCCTGAAGATGCGATCAATTTATTCACCTTCTGCGTCAAAATATCGAAACGAAAAGAAGAATTTCGAATGTAAGCAGAATATTGAGAGTTCCATTAATTGCTAAGGAAACACTCAACTAGAACCTTTAGAAGTATCGATGTCGGTTGTATCTCGTGTTAAAGCATATGACACTCCTACGCGTATGAGATAGGAAAACGTGTTCACTGTCAAATCTGTGTCATCCGAGTCGGGAGTGGGGGACGACGGCGCGGCTCGAGCGAGAAACTTGACACGTGTCGCGTAGTTATATTACGAAACCAGCGGAGAGTAGTGGCGGTTTATTTCAGAGGAAGAAGCTTGATTTGGCAAAAATTATGTGTGTATTTTGTAATTTTAAAGTGTTTGAAAGATGAATTGCTGTCACCCTGTGTTAATCCCCATCCACATTGGAAGACACCATCAAAATAACATAAGAATAAAGGGTTTAAATAGACCCTGAACGAAGCCAAACGGCACTTGTTGTTCCCGTCATTGCGATAATTTTTTGTTCTGGACCATACCTGGCTACCTTCAAGTTACGGAGATATTGGAGTTCAAAGTTCCAACTTTTTTTAAAGTTTTTCTAAGTACTACTTTTTAAGGTTATAACTTTACTTTAATTACCTCCATGACCTACTACTTTATTTACCCTAAAACGTAACTTTTCACCCCAAAAAAAAGTCGTTTCCCAGCAATAATTTTTGCGTAGGGTAACTTAGTTTGAAGTAGTCCGTTTACACCCTGTATAAGTATGTACAAGTCTGAAGCTTGATAAATATCAAAATTAATTCCTGTTGAAGCATCTTGTCATTAAAACCAAAGTGTGTTGTTTTGAAAGCAGCTCCACCGAGGCACCGTCAGTGTCGATCTGTATCGTGTCAGTTTCATTGACGGCGCGCGGCGTCCCGGCGCCACTTGTTGCCACCATGTGGCATCGCCCCCGCCCCCTCTCGTCCGCTGGGGGAGACTGGAGGGGGGGGGGGGGGTGAGAGATTAGAGTGGTTTCAGTGGGAGCCAGGCGGAACGAAGTCGCGGCGGCTTTGAACCTGTACTCTAATTTGTATACGTACGATTGTTCGAGTGAACCACATCGGAAATAGAAGAATAACGGTGCTCGGTGCTCAGCTGTTGCGAGAACAGAAAATAGAGAATTTTATGCAAGTTTAATTAAAGTGGAATAGTTTTGTTTGGAAGTTTCATCTTTTGAAACGATAACGTTCCCATTAGCCGCACGTTTCAGTGCTTCCTGCCGAGCTCGGACGAGTATTGGGTGGGCTCGGTAGCTCCACGTTGGACCGGAAGAAAGGACTACCCAGCTGTGTCTACGTATAACTTGATATTTTCAGATTTTCTCGTTGATTTTTAGGGTTCCGTAGTCAACAAGCAATACTTATAGTGTCGGAATGTCCGTCCGTCAGTCCGCAGCTAAGTTCAAAGACTCTTAGTCCCAGCAAGCTGTAATTTAGCATTAATATACATATTAGTAAAATAAAATCTCGAAATGTATTTGTCGGATGTGTCAGGATTTATTCCGTTAGGCTCGTACATCATGTGGGCGGACCATGGGTTTCGTGCTATGAAAACACACTGGGTGCGATACACTGTTTCTAGAAAAACTAAAGAATTACTTGAGATTACAACTCGACACAATAACACGGGGCACAATGAATCGGGTACAGTTCATCCAGATGTTACCACGGCATACTGGCGGGCTTTCCAATTCATTTTATGTCCGTACTAATGACCGGATCCGACATATTTATTTTAGGGTATCTCCTGTACACGTAAAGTGGGGATTTTTTTTTATCACGTACCCCATGCAGGATGTTGCTTGTTCAAATAATATAACGAAGTTAAAAGGAAAACTATCACAGCTAAGTAGGCTTTACAAGTTTACGAGTAATAGTCGGCCATCTTATAAAATGTACTTGGATAACATATTTTCCTAATCATAATGATTTTTAACAGCAAATGTAAGTTTGTTTTTATTATTTCCTTTATTTATATTTTTACAAATTATTTACATTTTTAAATATTCTTTAGAAAAAAACAATATAAAAACATTTAAAAATATTAAAAAAAAAACATTAATAAATTATTGGATCCTTTTAACTTTTCACACGCTTGATTACTGTATTCATTCTGAATACAAAGTTTGAATCAAGAGACAGGTTCAATAAAATTATGTATTTACATTGCCGAAAATATCTGGCATTGTACGCGACTCTCGAACCTCGAGTGAGTCGAGAATGAATGGATGATGTCTGATATAACGTGTTGTGTACTTGTGTAGTTGCTACTCGTGTACTCTCACACTCACTTGCTGTATTGTCTGTGCTAGCTGCACTGTGTTCTCAGCTGAAGGATTGTGAAGCCGAAAGGCACTAATTCTCTTCGTCATTGCGACTTTTTTGTTTATTCTGGACAGCACTTGGGAATCTTCTCGTCACTATTGGAGGGCAAACTTCAAAAGTTTTCACGTGTTTAGTTTTTTTAAAACAAGTTTTTAAAGTAATACATTTATTTTAAAGACATCCATGACCCCTGTAGTATTCATCCATCAGCACTATGTTTTGAGTGCTTTACATGGAGCCCTACCGTAAAACGTAATTTAATACACCAAAAATAATAATATTTTTTGCGTAGATAAGAATTACTTAGTTTTATGTACAGAATGCTTGATTGCTATTTGCTCGCATTTTCAAAATTGTGATTCCATTTTATGTTGTTTACTCGGAGCTCGCTTAAAGACTGAAAGCGTCGCCCTACATATAGTTGGAAACAGCCAGGAATGCAATATTCCGCTATGTATATTGATACAGCTCTACCCCTGGGGGACATGTTAAGATTGCATCTCTATTGACTCTTTATTGTTTGCTAGGGATGAGGATTTAATTTTTAGTGCTGTTTTCATTATATTGATACTAAGTACTATATTGATACTAAGTACTATATTGATACTAAGTACTATATTGATACTAAGTACTATATTGATACTAAGTACTATATTGATACTAAGTACTATATTGATACTAAGTACTATATTGATACTAAGTTGCGGCTATCCTAGAATAGATTTAATCGCTATTTTTGTTATTTTACACAAAATCCCTGGTGTTAATTCAATATCAAAGCTGTTAAGCTTTTACACGATATTAACATCAGGTTCGCATATGGTATAACCGACCAATCCATAATATACTCACATAAAAGTAAGTACACATAGTACATACTAGTAACGCGTAGCAATCCGTCGCTCAGTCACTAATGGTTATTGCGGCGCGAGTCTACACTACAGATTGGCCGAGCTTTTACTCCTACATATTAATCTGGATTTTATAGTGGTCCGCAAATACGTAACAACTACGAATTGTAGGTATTGTTTGTATTTAGCTTTGACGAACAGAGTTTACGTGATAGCAGGTACTGTGGGACATGCCATAATCGAACACAAACAAAAACAACACGTCCAAATACCAAACAACATACGCTGCGTAGTATATTGGCTATAGTGGCATAGCATATCGGCTATGATAGCTAAGCCAGCGTAGCACATCGGCTACGACAGCTATGGCAGCGTAGCACATCGGCTACGACAGCTATGTCAGCGTAGCACATCGGCTACGACAGCTATACCATCGTGGCACATGGCTACGAAAGCTTAGCCGATGTAACACATTGGTTCCGAAAGTTTAGCCGGTGTAGTAGCATATTGCGTAGCACGTGGCGTAGCGAACCATGTTTGTATCACAAATACATAATATTTCGAGATTTTGAATTGTGCTTCTATTCACAAGCAAGTTAGTGTAGCAGCACTATGAGTCAAGATTGAGCTATTTAACATAACGTTAATTCTAATAAAATTTAACCAAGAAATTATTACAACCGTGTATTCACATAGACAGCGCTACAACTAAAAGCTTTATAACCCTCCATTCTGTTGCTTGCATAAAACAGTCTTATTGTTTCAGTTCAGATTACATTACAAAGCATATTTGATATCTCAATATTACAAAGCATAAATGATATCTCGCCACTTTTACGAGGGCGTCATATAATGAGGCCCATAAATGTTGCGAGTTATTTCTCGAAGCCTTTCAGCGTGTTTTATGATTGAAGCTAAAAATACTTGCGTGTCCCAGTTGTGACGCTACTGGGGAATGTTACGTGTGGTGTGTGTGTGTGGTGTGTGTGTGTTTGTGTACTGATTGGAGGGAGGACAAAGAAATAAGAATTATTTATTGGTCTGATGTAAGTAGTGTTGCGTATGAATTATTTATGTTTAAAATGTGAAGATAAGAATGAAAAGTGTAGGTTTAGGTAGTGTTAGGTTTCTATGTTTCATAAAGGTTTCAGTGGTACAACGATAAATCAGGTAATATTTTAAAACAAGGAAAAAAGAGGAATCACAAGTCGAAGTCAGGACGGCGTTTTTAAAAGTTTAAAACATTTTTTTTTCAAGGAACGATTAACAGCACACTATGTATTATCGCTTTAAATGTGGTCATCCATACTTCAAATGTGTTCATCTATACAACTCAAATGTGCACCGTGTTGCAGTCTTAGCACGTTGTATTGTACTCTGTGCACGCGCTAGAGCCGCGGGACATCGCAAGACAAACTGAAACCGGATATTAGATTAATATCCCGCCCTGAGCCGGGGCCGGAGTGTCGGAGTGCCGGAGAGGGCTGTACTTCCCGAAGTATTAGCTGCAAGCTGAATGTCTTTGTATAAGGATCGTAACAGGGAATATGATGTTTGAGAACTTTCTACTTTAGATTTTGTCGAGTATCTTTTCCAAATATTGCTCTGGGGAGGTTTTAAATATTGTAATATAAAACTTCTAAATATTAATAATAAGTCCACATTTGCAGCTTTATGTGCTACTAGCTGTTGCCCGCGACTTCGTTCGCGTGGAAATTTTAATGTGTATGTGTGAGAAAAAAACGATAACTATATCATTCCTCAGGATATAATATATAATAGTTATTTTCGCATTTATAATATTAAAATGGATTATTTTGTAGAAGATATTAGGAATATACTACGACTTCACTTTCCCATGTAATTAATGTTCCCGAATAATTCCAAAAGAATACGCGCTCACGTGAGCGAAGCCGCGGGCACAGCTAGTCCCTAATAAAATGAAACTTAGCATACCTAATTATCAAAATGTGGGTGCACTGGTACACATCTGCGTACCTCCTCAAAGCATACAGGCGTGATGTTATGTTATGGTGTTGTGTAAACAATAAACATCCAAGCGATTGCAGCAATCACGACAGATTTGCTGTCTATTATTGAAGAGTTCCATTGATATCTCCGAAGATCAGCATCAAATCTTGACCAAATTTAAACGGAACCACCGCGGAATAATATTTGTCCAAACAAAAAAAGAATCATCAAAATCGGTTCACAATTGGCGAAGAAATTGCTGAAGATAAACACGGTTAAAAATCATCTTTATCTATCAAAATTGAACGCGTAAACAAAGTTTCGTGACCGTGCTACTAACCGTTGAAGAGTTCTCTCTTGAGGAGACCATCCTGGATGCAGGATTAAGGAATGTCTGTCATAAAAATGTGTTGTCACCAGAACCAAAGGTGTGTGCAAAATTTCAGCTCAATCGGTTGTACAAAATTGAGTTGCATTCCACCCGAACAAACATAGTACCTTCACCCCCCTTTTTAACCCTTCGGGGGTAGAATTATCAAAAACGCCGAGACACCTATAAATTAATTTTCAATCGTCAGCCCAAACACAAAATTTGAAGATCCTAACTTCAAAACTGACAGACTTTCATACAAACTTCCATCCCCTATTTTACCCCTTTAGGGGTAGAATTCCCAAAAATCCTTTCTTAGTGGAAACCTTCTCTTCACAAAGAACACACCCTCCAAGTTTCATATCTCTAGGACCAGCGGTTTGGGCTGTGTGTTGATATATCACCCAGTCAGTCAGTCAGTCAGTCAGTCAGTCAGTTTATCATTTTATATATATAGATAATATTCTTGTCCTCATCATTAATTTTCACTCATATTGCAAGGTTTTGGCTTCGGTTTTACAGTCGGCTGCCTGGCAGACACTAATCCTCCTTGCGTTAATATTATTTTATTTAAATGAATAAAACAGCATCAAATTAAAACCATTCCAATAAATAAGCTATAGGTATAAGCATAGGCTACAGTCCGCGACACACAATAGCTGTCACTCTACAGGCGACAGTCGCGCGGCAACTGTTGCTTGCGACGACACGCCAATATCTGCGATAAACGACATAAAGCGGTTCCGGAGGGTAGTCCGGCGCCGCCACGCCGCCATCTTGCGCCGTGTCCGGCCGCCGGTAGATACACGCAGTACGCAGTCATGCCAGCACGCTCGTCATTGTCTTGCTCATTTGCAAAATCAGGTCAACATAATTCAAACACTTGGCATGGTTACAATGAAGCCTAGCGTCACATAATCAAGAACGTTGTAATAAAGGTTATATTTGAAATAGAAGTTATCATTTATGGAAGTTCCAGAGTAAATGTATTCAGATAAAAAGGTTATAATCTCAGCGAAAGATAACGAATTCAAATACTATACAGTAACGTAATTCTCCGCTTCAGTGAGCATCACAAGGATCTTTTATTATCCTCGCGCGCCCCCTCGCCGCCGCTCTTTTTGCTCATCATTTATATTATTTTAAGAGATTACGAACAAACGAGCCTATTCATTTGCGATTCAGCATGATTTTTATTATATTTTCATAATACCCTACGTCTGCTGCGTACGGATATCATTAAAACTTCAAAGTATTTAAAAACATCGCATGGTATCTAACAATGGTGTCGGGTGACAACCCTAGGCATTTTAATTGTTACTGTAACGCCATTGGCGGAAGTTCGTTACCAAGCGCCAATGAGTGCGCGTTACTTGAATTGCGAACTCGAAGCGAAGTAATAGGGTTGGCTCGGCCTGAGGGCGTGTTATAATGATCTTTATTGTCTGTGAATTTAGCGTTTACAATAATGGCGGCGGCGATGAGGTGCCGTTCCGACAAGTTCTCCAATTAACTTAGTGTTTACTGGGGCGAGATACTGTTAGCTCTGAACTAGTTGTGTGATCGTTACATATTAACAAGAGCAACGGTTGTTATTCCGCTGTTTGTTCGAGAACAGCTGTGAGGAACAATTGCCAACAAAATTGGGAAGGTTGCCGTCTCTAGGTTGCCGTTTAAGTGAACATTAAGATTTGGAGCGAAGTGGCAACGTTTACGCCCTGTACACACGGCGTTGTTGCCAAACTTCAACATCTTTAACTGAATAACTTACGCTGTATGTGTAAAGTTCAAGTTCAATCAAAGTTATGTAACACGGAGTTAAAACTTAGTACATGTAAGGTCAGTTATAATTTTGTACCAAAATTGTAAAATCAAATAACTTAATTATCCACTGTGCAATAATTAAATTCGATTTCTAGTGGCACAAAGAATGACCCATAAAGTATTAAAAACTTCCTCAACAATTAAAGGCCAGTCGTTAATAGGTTTAACTGAAACATTCCATGATGTCTGCTGTAAAATGTCAGCCTAGTGTTGTCAGCTTAGTGCTTCAACTTTATTAATATCAGTTAAAGACGCGAACAATGGTCGATGAGGCTTCACGAGCGAGAGTCGCGAGTGAGACATACTTCGTTTAGCGGAAATTTTTCCAATAACCGTTACTGTTTTACCAGTTTTTGCCCTTTTACATTATGTTGAAAAAATCAGGTGTCTATTTTGAAGACACCTTTTAGTTACGTTCCATGATGTTCGTTACGAGGAGCTTTAACGTTTGAAACAACTCAAAAGAAGTAGTTGCAGGTTGTTAGTCAACCAATTAAGTCCATTATGTTTATTGTCGACACCTTTCGACAAGAGTATATTCTCTAGGTAACGTAAATAAAGGCGGAAGGCAAACGTAAACATCAAGCGAGATACACGTAATCAAAAGGAAATAACCACTAAGTATTTTGAAAACTTTCTGGAAGTATCATACATTTCTAAGAAGAGAACATTTGTCTCCTCGGGTGTCACGATCCAAAACAAACACTTATTACCTGCAAAAATATGAATCGATCCTAATTCAACACGTCTTTGTTGGTCCTCGGAGGGTAGTCGTTAATTCTCGTCAGTTTACCAATACCGCGCACAGATGACGCTGTTCCGATAATTTCAATAGTGCGATGCAAGATGTTTCGAACCGGATTTTCCGTTAAATATAAATTGAAAATAGGAATGTATTTGAATCACGTTTTCGTTTAGTTTCGTTGGCGGCCGGACATGGCGACGTGAATACTAATCGACTTTGTATTATCGTTTTTGGATTACGGCAACGTGGGCCGGGACTTCGTTACCTAACAATACAGGTATGCTTGATCAAAAAGCAAATATTTCTTCTGTTGAATATATTCTCTTGTGTGTTCCAGAAAAACTGAATAAAAAATAATAAATAGATGTGCTGGTGAACCTTAGCCGTAATTGATGATGAAATATTTCAGTGTAAGACTGAAGCATTGTAATCTAGAGCCCCGGGGATGAAAAAAAGGCGTCCTGATAAATTATTTCCCTGTGGACTGACATGACAAACGCTTTCCGTCGTGACTTACAAATTGTACGACAAGATAAGGCGCTGTTAATCTATCATGTTCTTTTATTTGTAAATCTTGAGTTAATTCTTTGAGTCTCTCGTGTAAATGTCGTCACTCATAAAATATGAATCTATGAATGATTATTTGTTATTATAATTCAGTCATGAGTTTCTGCGACCATAAAACATACATAGCTGTGAATTTCTATTTTCAGGAGAGATAAACTTTATAAAACGTGACGCAGTACAGACACAGATAACAGAGAGAAGTTCCGAATATCCTCCAATTATATATTCCGTTCCAATAAAAATAAAGCACAGAGCCAAACGTCAAACTGTTTTAGTTATGATTCAGCTAAAGAATCGTTTACGTGTAGTTGTCGCGGCAGTGGCTGCGGGGCCTGCGGGCCGGTCAAAGGAGGCCAGCAATCAGAGCGCAAATAAAACATTTGAATGGAATCAATGGAGCGAGCTGACGCACTAGAGTCGAGCGCAGCGCAGTGAATATAGAAATTGGTATAGAATATATGTACATATGTCTATTTCTTTTATTTAAACGTTTCCATCGATCAAATTATGAAAAAAAATGTGTTCTTTTTTGCAATTTCAGTATTAAATAGGGCCCCAAAATTTTCACATTTTTACAGATGAAAGTAACGCGGTTGGTGGTACTGTTAAGATATACTTACTTAGGTACCACAAAAACAACATAAGTAAAATACGAACATCCGCCGCTATGAACACATTCAAAAGAAAATCTGCAAAAACAAATTGGTCGAAAAACGTAAGTACATTTGTGGTACAATGTCTGAGTAGAGGACACTTGTGTTCTTATTGAACCTATAAATTGTGTCTCCCGCCCCATGCCCAGGCAGGGAAGCTTATTACCCCCTCTGGTCCCTACCAGCTACCACCAGCCACCAGCTGGGCGTCATGGCGTGATCATGGCCGATATTAACATGCTTTAATATCACGCGTTTGGGGACTCTTTGTTTGCTGAAAGTATTAGATAGTGGAGAAGGGAGAATGCAGAAAGTTATACCGGGGTCGGTGCTTGTTTTCCATAGGTATTACAGATATTTCAGTGCATTGAACCCTTCGAAGTAGGTTTTATGTCTCTCGAGAGTCGTAAAGGCGAAGTTACAAGAAAATAACCTGGTTTTATCTCGTATCTCGAAGGCAACAAAGTCATATTCCTGGCCAGTTCATTCGGCCAAAAGAGGCCCCTAGCAAAGTCTGGACAAATGTAGAGGAACAGGACTAACAGCTGCACGGGACGAGGGTTGTGTTATCTTATTAGTGGAGGGCGAGGGACGTGCCTAAATAAATAAAAAAAAAAAAAAAAAATTAAAAAAAAAAAAAATTACACCTGTCTGTATCTTGGCGCCGCGGCCCCGGTGATGCGATTACACGTAGAGGAACAACCGCACCGAGAGTTAGTGTTTGTTCTATATGAACTGTCTCATTTATAAAGAGAGAGCTCCAAAATGGTACATATGGATGGTGACATTTTATGCCAAGACTACAAATGACAGTTAATTTTTACCGTGGGAGAGCATTCTCAGTTAATAAAAATGAATTGACTGATTTAGGAATTATCAGTCAAGTTTCATAACAAATCAATCATCGCTCTAAAGGTTATAAAGCTATAGGTTGTATTATTAATAGTCAACAATAAAAAACACATTACACACAATGATATGAAACACGGAAAACACACTTATTAATAAATCATTTTTATTAATAAGTGTGTATTCCGTAATACGCGCCGATATTTGTCGACAGATGCGGCGGATGTCAGTAATTTATGAAACGTTCTTATATTCCATAATATTGATATTTTAAAATGTCAGTAAGATATATGAATGAAATGGTTTCAATCAATATATTAAGAACGTGGGCTATACATAATATAGGCTGTAGAAGGTATATTTTATCTTGACCGACACTACCGAAACAGGAATCCAATTCAATAGGGATGAACTAACCAGTAGCTCAGTTCTGGGCCGACAAAATCTAGATTGCCATCGACACGCTAAGAAGAACAAGAATAGGGATGAAATTTTCTTGAATGCAAACACGCACAAACAAAACATACATACATAAATACACGCCTTTTCCCCATAGGGGTAGGCAGAAATTACAGAACGCACAAACAAAAATGCCGATTTAATAATAAGTCTTAACCAAACCCCACACGACCCGAGCAGCAATTAAAAGTTAGTTTCCTTAAACTATAAAGTGAAATTATTACAAAAAAAAAAATCAACACAAACAAAAACAACATACACAAAATAAAAAATTTAACAAAAAAATAAACAAAAATAACAAAACTAAAAATAAAATAAAAAAAAAAACAACAAAATACAACTAACAAAAAAAAAAACAAAATATAACTAGCGTTCCCAGCACAGCAGGTACGTCGGAATAAACATAAGTTTGTTCAACTCGGCTTGTGTCGCTGACAGTCCTTTAGTTCTCGCACTCGCCCCACTCCCGCCGCGCTGGCGCCCCACTCCCGCCACGCTGACGCTCCACACCCGCCACGCTGACGCCCCGCTTCTGCCACGCTGACGCCCCGCATCCGCCACGCGCTCAAAAAAGACTCAATACACAACATTTCCCTTTTGACAAAAGTTTAATTAACGAAAATTCTAGTTATTTTGAACGCCAACAAGTTGTGATTCTCCAGCCGACACTTTATAGAAAAGGTTTTTGTAAATTAATAACCCGTTTCCATTGTATAAATAAGCTATAATATACTTTGTACGGTCACCACGGAACCTATAATTTTATTTAAAGAACACATTAGTGTTACTTTGTGCTTCAGTAAACCTTTTAACCAATTTGAACATGAACAAAGGAACCCTTTAGTATTTAAGCCATGAACTGGCGTACCCTGAAGTTAGCCAACATTTAATTACCATTGATTTTGAGAACTAGTTTAAGATTCCAACAACACAATGCGGCGCGATTTATGTGGTGTGGACGTTTCTATTGCATGCGCAAAGCCACGTGAATACAATCGTACTAGTGGGCTGTAAAGAGGTCGGTCACCGGCGACGTCTACAGTATTCTTTATTATAGCATTCACAACACGTTACATCACGCCTGTAATCACCCAAGTTTAGGCAAAGGTGTTCTACAGTTCACTCACATTTTGAATTTCGGAAATAGAAAAACAATGAACGTTGAAGGCTTTTCTAATGAAACCTAATCCTGGTTTAAACGAGCCAACAAGTATTTAAAAGCAAATACCAGCATACCCTTTAACTGTACAGGAGTGATTATATCTCGTTCCCTACTATTGACTACCTTGCGGTATGTGGCATCAACCTCACGTCAAAACCGGAGGCACATACAATAACCACTAAACTGTATCTTCTACATAATAAAATTCGTGCTCTCGAGACAAGCGAGCGCTAGCTCCGTCATACATATCCCGTGGCGTGGCTATCATGGAGGCTGTACCATATTCAGATAATGTTTTACGACTAATGCGGCTTAAAACAAGTCGTTTCGCTTTAATTACTGGCGATATGAATTGTTTGGTTGTCAGGGTATTGTGTAGGACGCCCTCTGCATTATCACGAGATGATTATAGAACAAAGAGCACTGCATACTAGTGCATACCCATAATGAATTTAATAACTGAAATCGTTCTACACATAGTCCCGTAGCACAGTATTCGTAGCAGTCCTGCTACGATTTGTAGCGCATTGTTTCGTAGCTATCAGGCGTCTAGGCTACGGCAGCTGCTGACGGCTACGGACGTAGCGCCGTAGCGTGAGCTTTGTGCTACAGTGTAGGGTACGAACTAATCTACGACATGTGTGTGCTCTAACGATGTTTCGGCGAGGGCTTCCAAGCAACAATTAACGGTGAAACCAGAAACATAACGCTATTCTAACAAGATAGCTTTTGGGAAACGGAAAATTAGGTAGTTTGACCGTTTATTATGAATTGGGCAATAGATTGACAATTACAGAAGGATGAGTTGGCACAAGTGTAAGCACAGGGTACATTTCGCATTGAAAATGAGTTTTAGTGATGAACCTTTTAATTCTATGTATTTACAGCTTTCTTCTCCAGCCTCCAGACAAATAGGCATTGAGTTAAAAGCAAAGTTGCCAGCCTATCGGTTTTTTATCGGTACATGTCGGAGAGTGTGCTTTGGAATTAAAATATAATGCCCCATCTCCATTCTATCATCGGACAGAGATACAGCGAAGCGTCACCGTTATATGGTTGAAGTGCCACGGAGCCGAACAAAGCTTTGTTTCCACATGTATTGTGCGAACCGCCACTCTGTGGAATCCACTGCCGGCTTCCGATCATTGTAAACTTGAGTGAGTCGGTTTGTTGTAGGCCGCGGCATCGCTTCACGTCTGGCGAGTTGCGACCAAACTCGACTCTGGCGCGACCGATGTGTCAATGAAGATTGACGGAGGAGGGGCACATGTGGCTTGGCGGACTGCACTATAAATACAATAGTGATATTTTGGGGAAAAGTTCTTAAATGGATAATGGCGTCCTAAATGCCTGGCTTAACTATATTTCTAGTTGATAGTATCAGTAGCGACGCTCATTTTGGCAGTTTCTATAAAAAACTCCAAAGTGACACAATGTACGTTAAAGTACCGTTGAACTTGAAAATCACAAATGTTTTCTAATATCGGGCTCGCGTCCGTTGCAACAGCAAACTTAGGCACCGATATCAAACCCTAATACTCAAATCGACACTAAACACGTTTCACTAATATAACTACTATCTCTTATCAGCCGGCGCAGGATCCCATCGCGATTGGTATTCACATGATGTTTCACAATGGCCCATCTAATTGGTGATCCTGGTTCAATGACGGCGGAGGGTATACACTAAATGTTAAGTCGTCGGTGCGAGTTATTGTATAAAGGGAAACTGGAAGTAATAGTAAATAATGTGTTATTGGTTATTGTTACACGATGTA
Organism: Noctua comes; assembly: GCA_963082995.1. Classification (NCBI taxonomy): domain Eukaryota; kingdom Metazoa; phylum Arthropoda; class Insecta; order Lepidoptera; family Noctuidae; genus Noctua; species Noctua comes. The sequence continues at coordinate 18,367,926 of OY720276.1, read as the reverse complement.
CCAAAATAATGGTAAGTTTATGTAGGTTTTCTGTCCTATTTTTGCTTTGTATTCTTCCTGCCTTTCAATCTGAAATATTTTTATTACTAACAATGGGATTAACCCGTGATTTTATTTATCCGTTCTTCTTTCTGATTGCGATATTAACATCGGCCGATTGTGGAAGTTCCATTCATCAGAAAGGTCTTATTTTGATATTTCTCGTATGCACACGTTTCATCATAGTTATTAATGGCGTATGTTTTGGTAACATTGAAGATACTTGTTTTCTAATACTAACAATCATTTACAAAACCAGCTGGACAAAGATACAGGAATATTGTTCAAGCTGCAATCCACAAGGCTCCATCGATGTTAAGTAAAACAACAACATTCGAACAGTCGATATACCGCTCTGTTTACCTACCTATTCAATAAATATATCGAATAAACAGCATCTGCATTACAGTGCATACGAGCGTGACTTGTTGCTTGTGCTCACAAATTGGCTGAGACTGTACGTCTATCTGCACGAATGTCATTGTACTAATATAGTGCAGGTACGCTACGTAGAGAGATAGCTCTGTGACATTTGTATTATATACAGATGATTTCAAGAATTCAAGAATTCAAGAACTAAGCCTTAATAAATTCAATTTTTTTATAAAACATAGACTTTGCCAGAAAGCCTTCTATTCTGTTAAAGATTATATTGAGGACAAAAAAGCTTGGGATTGAACTGCTCCAATTGTATTCGATATTTAATTGAATTTGTACCCATTTTATTAATTTTTTTTTTTTTTTTTTTTTTCTGTTTTTGGGTTTGTCTGTTCGTTTGTGCGCGCATCACGTAAAAAGCCCTCACCGTATTCAAAATCAAAATATTAAAAAATAAGAAGCATTGTTGTGGGTATTATTTAGCGTTTATTTCATCAAAATAGACCAACAAACGCAAAAGATATTAATTTTTAAAATTTAGTTGGTAACCAATACGCGATTTCTATGAATAATTTACGTAGTGGTCGGAATGGCTGAAAACTCATTTTGTTTTATTTTTCCTTTTGTCTTTACTCATTGCACTAAAAATTTGGCACTGAAAATTCAAATAATTATGAGAAATCTATAAATATATTAAAGCGAAAGGTCACTCACGCACTCATCACGAAATATCGAAAACCGCTTGACGTATAAAGATGAAATTTGGCAGGGAGGTAGTTTATAGTTAGTAGACGTCCGCTAAGAACGGATTTTGCGACAGGGCCGGATTAAGGAGGTCTAAGGGCTCTCGCAAGTTTGTATGGAAGTCCTTCATTTTTTGTGCTACTAACTTGAAATTTGGCAGGGAGGTAGTTTATAGGTAGTAGACGTTCGCTTAGAACGGATTTTGCGACAGGGCCGGATTAAGGAGGTTTCAGGGCTCTCGCAAGTTTGTATGGAAGTCCTTAACTTTTTGTGCTACAAACTTGATATTTGGCAGTGAGGTAGTCTATAATTAAAGATAAAGAAGTTTGGCCTTAGTAACTTCTGCGCTTGCGGCGTCCCTGGTAGCTCATAAACGGCACAAATATGTGGAAGTCTCTAACTATTCTCAAATTTTTTCTCTTCTTTCGAATCAGATTTTACAGTAATTTTCAAATCATTTATATCTTTTGCTCAAAATAGTTGCAGCACTGATAACAGTATTTGTGTCACTTGTTTAATTTAGTATTTTACAATATTTTCTTACCTTTGTATAGATTCTTTTTATCGATTTTTTGTGAATGTGTGGACATTGTAGGCTTTGTAGATTCCCAGATGCTTGTTAACTTTTGTTAACTTTTTATTTTGTTCTATCTTTTTTGTGTAGTAAGCAACGACTTATTGTCGGGCCTGCGCTGTCCCCCCATACTTAAGTACAAATACTGTATCCATAATAATACTGTAACACCAAATGATTTGAAAAGTGAGTACAATAACAGTAACATGGAGTTTCTTGCCGGTTCTTCTCCATAGGAAACGACCAACCCGAACCGTGCACCTTTTTGTCTAGTGCAGCTGGAGGAAGAACTCGGAAGGGTAAGGTGGCACATTCTTGGGTTGAGTGAAGTCCGAAGAGAGGGGGAGCACAATACCCCTTGAGTCGGGCCACCTGATGTATTTTCGAGAGGGAGACCAGCTATCCCAAGGCGGAGTTGGGTTCCTGGTACACAAATCCCTTGGTGACAACGTGCTAGAAGTGTCTAGTGTCTCGAACAGGGTAGCGTACCTCATATTAAAGCTAACCGAGAGGTATAGCCTCAAGGTTGTTCAGGTCTACGCACCGACTTCGGCACACTCGGACGACGTGGTGGAGGAAATGTTTGAGGACATTTCCAAGGCCTTGCACTTCACCACTAAGGCCTATTACAGCGTTGTTATGGGGGATTTTAACGCTAAAGTGGGAGAACAAAATGGCAATGAATCGGTAGTAGGATCCTACGGGTTTGGCAGCAGAAATCATGGCAAAAGCTTGTCAACTTCCTTGAGAAGGAGGGGCTTTTCATGATGAATTCTTTCTTTAAGAAACAGCCCCAAAGGAAGTGGACGTGGAGAAGCCCCGACAATATGATGAAAAATGAGATAGACTTCATCATAGCGGATAAAAAGCATATATTCAGAGATGTCTCGGTGATCAACAGGTTCAACACCGGTAGCGAATACAGACTTGTCCGTGGCACTCTGAATATTAATTTTAAGCTGGAGCGAACCCGCTTGATGAAGTCTAAGCTCCGTCCAAATATGCTCCAAACCATGCTAGGGTCTGAAGCGTTCCAGTCAGATCTGGAGAACCGATTCGTGGCCGTGGAAACCACAAATGACGTTGACCAGGCGCTCGACCAAATTGTGGAAATCCTCAGGGAGGAAGGGACGCGTTTTTGTAAAATGCGGCATACGGGTAAGAAGTCCAAACTTTCGGAGGAGAATCTGGAGCTTATGACGGAACGACGTGAAAACCCACCCATCACTTCGTCAGGACTACAAGCACTCAATAATAAAATTAGGAAAATGGTGCGACGTGACCTTCGATGCTCCAGCACACGCTCAATAGAAAAAGCGATTGAGCAAAATCGGGGGTCGAAAGTGTTCGTCCAATCACTTGGGAGGAGCCACCTGACGAAGTTGACCAAATCTAGTGGGGATATCGTCGTTTCGAAGCCCGAGATTCTTTCGGAAGTCGAAAACTTCTACGGCCAGTTGTATGCATCGCATGCATCTCGACCTGATCCCGAAAATGAGGATTCCAGAGCCACCTTAACCCGCCATTTCACAGAAGACCTGCCAGAAGTCAGCCAAGACGAAATCGAGGCGGCTCTTAGACAGCTTAAGAATGGAAAAGCCCCTGGCGAGGATGGGATAACGACTGAGCTCCTGAAAGCGGGAGGAAGTCCTGTTTTAAGAGAGCTTCGGGAGCTCTTCATCTCCGTCCTGTTCTCTGGGAGAACTCCAGAAGCGTGGAGAAGGAGGGTGGTCGTTCTTTTCTTTAAAAAGGGAAACAAGACCCTATTAAAGAATTACAGACCCATTTCGCTCCTTAGCCACGTGTATGCTGTTCTCAAGAGTCATCACGAATCGTCTAGCGCGAAGACTCGATGACTTCCAGCCACCGGAGCAGGCCGGGTTTCGAGGAGGATACAGCACCATAGACCACATCCACACAGAGCGGCAGATCATACAGAAGTCCGAAGAGTATAATCGCCCGCTGTGTCTTGCATTTGTGGACTATGAGAAGGCTTTTGACTCTGTCGAGACCTGGTCGGTTCTGGAGTCTCTGCAGCGATGCCAAGTCGACTGGCGATACATCCAAGTGTTGAGAAGTCTTTATGAGAACGCCACAATGACCGTCCAAAGTCAAAACCAGCAAACGGAGCATATCCCATTGCGTCGGGGGGTGAGGCAAGGAGACGTTATTTCCCCGAAATTGTTCACCAACGCACTGGAGGATGTGTTCAAGACGCTAAAATGGGAAGGACGTGGCATAAACATCAACGGCGAGTACATCTCACACTTGAGATTTGCAGATGACATCGTCATACTGGCTGAATCGCTGCACGACTTGCAGCAGATGCTGGATGGCCTAGTTGATTCTTCAATACGCATTGGTCTCAGGGTGAACTTGGACAAAACCCAGGTTATGTTCAACGAACACGTCACCCCAGGACCTGTTGTTGTCAATGGCGGTTCTCTCGAGGTTGTTCGAGAATATGTTTACCTCGGGCAAACTCTGCAGTTTGGTAAGAACAACTTTGAGAGGGAGGCTAACAGAAGAATCCAGCTGGGCTGGGCAGCATTTGGGAAGCTTCGCCGGGTCTTCTCGTCGTGTATTCCACAGAGCCTAAAGACTAAGGTCTACAACCAGTGCGTCCTGCCTGTTATGACTTACGGAGCCGAAACGTGGACACTCACAGTACGACTGGTTCATAAATTTAAGGTCGCTCAGCGAGCTATGGAAAGGGCTATGCTTGGAGTCTCTCTGAGGGATCGCATCCGGAACGATGTGCTCCGACAGAAAACCAGAGTTGTCGACATAGCTCACAGAATAAGTAAGCTGAAGTGGCAATGGGCCGGTCATATTAGCCGCAGAACCGACGACCGACCGGATGCAGATGAATACCAGTATTTTACATGGAGCGACTGCCTATCTGATCTCCACAACCCAGTTAGTACTGGGTAATACGATACCTCTTGCTAAGACTGGTTCTCAGATTTTCGGGCCACTGACTACCTGTAACGACTGTCAAAGATCTACAAATGACAGCCGGGACCAACGGCTTATCGTAAAGATTTCTTGTGATTTCTGTCATTTTGTCGATTCTTCCGTCGACAAAACCCGTTTCTACGGTGGTCAGACTACGCGTGGAGGGAGATTCTTTCTTGTTAGGTTAGTAATCATAATAGTTTTTAAAGAAATACTTTTTTTTCGGATGTGACGTCATCAAATGACCCATCCATGTTTCTTCCTTGCCCTTTGTGTTCCAGGGCCTCCTCTTTCGAACAGTCCCGCAGTCCCGGCAGGCATCGGCCTTTGCGGACTCCTTCCTTGTTGCTGACATCTCTTTGAGGCGCACGTGGAACACGAACGCGCCATTGACACGGCCTGTCGTCATAAGACGAGCTAGCCCATAACTCACCGTCCACAGACCCGTGCCTACGGTGGCTGGGGGCCAGCACGTGAACCCCGACGCGTCTCCCGCGGCTGCTGGGACGTGAGGCTCTTTCCCTTAATGCGTATTAGTTGTCTGTTATAACGTCCGCTTGTCACAGTAATTTTTTAAACAAAAGGTAGATTTTTAAAAAGTAGATTTTTTAGGTACCTATCAGTTCATGATTATTATTTTACTAGCTTTTGCCCGCGGCTTCGCCCGCGTGAACGTCGAAAAATATCCGACGGGAACGTACTACCGGGATTAAAAAGTAACCTATAGGTTAATCCAGGTTATAAACGATCTGTGTGCCAAATACTATCCAAATCCGTTCAGCCGTGTTTGTGCAAACCGGAACATAAATCCAAACAAACTGATCAAAATTCTAAAAACTATATTTTCGGCATTAGACTCGAATATTCAATGTAAGGTTTGATTTCGGAGTTTAAATTCTTTTTTTCTAGATAATTATCAATTATTATCACAATAAATAAATATTGAGCTTTGTTCATGGCTAATTGTCCTGCACTACGTGTGATATTTGAGAAATCCTACCTACTGTAAAGGACCGGTATCTACCTAAATACCTTCCTTCGCAGTATTTCTTAATGTACAATATTTTTTACTAATTCGGAAGCGGGCAATAAAACGACCAGGCCAGTTGGAGAGCTTACACGTGAGCAAGCCACATAAAACTGGCCGTGGGAGAAACAGTCTTGTCGCAAATCAACTCCAGCAAATTTTAGAGTTTGTCCCTGTGACTTACCTTGATTGGGATCTGCTATCTTTTAAATTCAAACGGAAGGCCATTTGGTATCAATGGTATACGCAGCACGAAGACTGTTTCTCCTCTGGCAGATCCAGTTAGTATTTTGGCTTCGTTATCATTGCGGCGGAGAGCAGTTACTTGGGAGTCTAGTTCCATTGCACAATTTTGGAGGCCGTATATTTCGAAGCAACATGACAGGAGCACCTACACGCAACATAAGTCTGTGACACGTAAGACCTAGACCGGATTAAGAGAGTTTAAAAATTCTACAGAATAATTAACCGACTCGTCCATATCGACCATGGTATGAAAAAAAATATAAATCATTGCTTTTCCTTCACATGTATTTATCAAAATTTCGTTGATTGCAGCGGCTTGGTCGTTTTTGGACCCGTCTACGTGAGTTTCGAAGTCCTATTTGACTCTTTTGGGGGATGATTTTCAAAAACTGTGATACACGTGTCTCATAACAACAAAAGGAATCTAAAAATAAATTATCAAAGACTAAAAGTCGCGCTGATAAGCACGGTTTGTTAATATTAATTAAGTATTGTCTGTCAATAAGGTCGAACGCTCTGAACGTCTATTCGCATCAACAGGCAAAAATTGTATGAAGCTCGCGCTCGGACGCCTCGCCTTTTTATACCTTCGGCCGCGAGACGCGTCGAGCGAGGCGACCGATTCTCGGACCTTATACAAAAATAATCCTTACAGCATGATTCAGTATTCACGCGCGATGGCTTATTTTTGCGTATTTCATGTATAACTTTGGTGTTTCTATACCGATTTCTATGATTCTTTTTTATGGAATAGTTAATAATGTTAACATTTTTAATTAGGGATGACTGAGAGTGTTATAAACGTAAGAGTAGACAAATATAATCAGAAAGCTTCGAACTGCTAAGCTATCGGGAGTTACACGTGATATTGTGAGTCAACCATAAAAGATAGACATATGCTGTCGTGGGATATTTTTTCTATAATTTTAAGGAGAACATTTCCGTCATAAATGATTTCTGTGTAGCTTTAACCATTAAGGTTGCACACGCGACGGAAGCTTAAAAAATTGAGCAACTTCTCCCGTTTTCCCAACATTTCCCTTCACTGCTCTGCTCCTATTGATTGTAGCGTGATGAAAAGTATACTATAACCAACTCAGGAGTATGAAAAATAATTGTAGCAAGTTTCGTTAAAATCCGTCGAGTAGTTTTTGTTTCTATAACGGTTATACAGACAGACAGACAGACAGACAAAAATTTTACTGATTGCATTTTTGGCATCAGTATCGATCCCTAACCACCCTGATAGTTATTTTGGAAATATATTTCATGTACAGAATTGACCTCTCTACAAATTTATTATAAGTATAGATATAGATTGTAACTTGCCAAACAACAAACAAATGTTTATTTTTAATGATTGTTGATTTTTTAATACCTACTTTATAATGCATATTAGTTGTCTATTATAACTTCTGTCTGTCAGACAGTAATTTTTTAAACAAAAACACTGATTCCTTAACAAATAAAACTTCTATTGATTAAAATAAAGGGCCTTTTTATTAATTTCTAAAAAAGCTGTCAACTCCGGAGCCAACTCCGGAGTTCCGGATTTGATTGCTCAACATCGTAACTAGCTCCGGAGTTGATAACTATCCGAGTTTGAATGCCCTAGTCACGTGTTCTTGAGTGGAGACCGCGAATCGGCAAACGTAAGGTGGGACGCCCTCAGGCTCGGTGGAGTGACGATCTTCGCAGGGTAGCTGGTAGCAACTGGATGAGAGTCGCTGAAAATCGAGTTGAATGGCGTGCGATTGAGGAGGTCTATGTCCAGCAGTGGACTGCTATAGGCTGATGATAAACAAAAACATAACAGTGCTGGTATGTATGTCTATTATAGGTATACGCAGCATTCACCATAACACAACAACATAAAGTTCTCAAATCTTAATAATAATATAATAAATCTGCCGTACCAGCCTGGCAATGCAGGATTGAGCGTCGTATTAATGAGGCCAGGGTACTCATCGGGAAGCTCACCTGCTTCAGGGAGGGCAATACACGCCCAAGGGTGATGCGCTTTGTGAAGCGGGCATTCTCGGGAACTGATATTAGCCCCCGAGAATACATGTCACGAGTCACAGAGCGCATCGACTTCCTGAAGCAGAAAGTTTATGCATGGGCTAACCGTATCCGTCGGTATAGGCGAAGAGTGGATCGATATACTCAGAACCGTATGTTCCAGAGTGACGAAAGGTGGGTATATAGAACATGGGAGCGGCCTGTTACCATTCAAGGAATGACTGACGTGCATCTGCCGGATAACGACGCCATGAATGCTTTTTGGCGAAGTATTTGGTCGGTGCCCGTCGGTCACACTGAGGGTGATTGGATGCGTGTTGTTGAGCGAGCGTGTGACTCAATTCCGGAAATGGAGGCCATTTCTATTAGTCCATTGGACGTGACCTGTGCAGTCCGTCCGTTACCTAACTGGAAATCTCCAGGGCCGGACGGACTGCACAATTTTTGGATTAAATGGCTACAAAGGTCACACGCTTGTTTAGCCTCACAATTCCAGTCATCCTTAGAGACTGGGTCGCTACCACCATTCTTTACAACAGGAGTTACCCACCTGCTCCATAAATCCGGTAGTACTGCGGAACCTAAAAACTATAGACCAATTACGTGTTTACCGACGGTCTATAAAGTTCTAACATCCATTCTGAGAGCAAAAATTGTTCGTCATATAGATAGCAATTCAATTATGTCTATCTCTCAGAATGGATGTAGGAAGGGGTCCCGTGGTACTAAGGAGCTGCTCCTTATCGACATGGCCATAAGCCAACAGGTTCGTCGCTTCCGGAGGGATCTGTCGACGTGTTGGATAGATTATAAGAAGGCCTATGACTCGGTGCCACATACATGGCTCATGAGGGTGCTGGAGTTGTACAAAATAGATGCAACTCTTCGCACCTTCTTGATGTCGTGTATGGGGCAGTGGAGGACGGTCCTTCTTTATCCAGGATGTCGGCAGGTTCTTGGGAACGATGAACCGATTAGGATTGAGCGAGGAATATTTCAGGGTGACAGTTTGAGTCCGCTTTGGTTTTGCTTGGCCTTGAATCCTCTGAGCACACTGCTGGAGGATTCAGGTCTAGGCTACCGGTTGAGGAGAGGTGGTCAGGTTATATCTCACCTCCTTTACATGGATGATTTGAAAATATTTGCTCCCAGCAATTTGCAACTGATGGAGCTACTAAAAGTGACTGATACTTTTAGTAGCGCCATCAGGATGGAATTTGGTGTGGACAAATGTGCGGTCATGCATGTAAAGCGAGGGGAGATTATGGAATCCGTGGGAACTCAACTTTCGGATTCCATATTACTTAGATCCCTCTCCTCAACCGAGACCTACAAGTATTTGGGTATGTCGGAAGCATTAGGCATCAATGCTGCCGACATGAAACAATCATTGAAGGAGCGCTTCTTTGGCCGCCTGAATAAAGTGTTAAACAGTCTTTTATCAGGCGGAAACAAGGTGCGCGCCTTTAATGGTTGGGTCATGCCGGTATTGATGTATTCTTACGGCATACTCAAATGGACTCAGACGGAACTTGACGCCCTGGATAGGAAGGTCCGCACACTACTGACCGCAAACCGGATGCATCACCCACGGTCATCGGTGATGAGACTGTATATCCCGCGGAAGTGCGGAGGTCGTGGCTTTTTAAATGCTAAGACCTTGCACAACCGCGAGGTATGCAGTCTCAGGGAATACTTTCTCGAAACCGACGTGGGGATGCACCGAGATATGGTCGCGGTGGACAAGGGCCTCACCCCGCTCTCCTTGGCTAACGAGAACTGGCGCAAACCTGTTGTATTGGATACTAATGACCGTAGGGAGGTATGGCAGAGCAAGGAGCTACACGGACGCTTTTTCCGGGCCCTACATGGGCCTGATGTAGACTTCTTGGCGTCCGTATCCTGGCTACGATTCGGTGACCTCTTTGGGGAAACTGAAGGTTTCGTCTGTGCGATTATGGATGAAGTTATCATGACGAACAATTATCGGAAATACATTATCAAGGACGGCACGGTTGACATCTGTCGGGCATGCCACCGTCCCGGTGAATCGATCCGACATATTGTTTCCGGTTGTTCTCGTCTTGCTAACGGTGAGTACTTGCACAGACACAATCTAGTAGCTAGGATTATTCACCAGCAACTTGCCTTGCAATACAACCTTGTGAGTTCTGAAGTACCATACTACAAGTATGTGCCCGACCCAGTTCTCGAGAATGGTCATGCCACATTGTATTGGGATCGATCTATCATCACAGACAGGACTATTTTAGCAAATAAACCTGATATTGTGGTGATAGATCGCCGAGAACGCCGTGCAATGATTGTTGACATTACCGTCCCTCATGACGAGAATCTCGTGAAAGCTGAGAATGATAAAAAAATCAAGTATCTTGATTTAGCACACGAGGTTGTCGACATGTGGGACGTGGACTCTGCAATCATTGTACCGATAGTTGTTACGGTTAATGGACTAATAGCAGAGAGCCTCGACCAACACCTTAGGAGGCTCTCATTGCGCGGCTGGGTCAAGGGCTTGATTCAGAAAGCAGTACTCCTGGACACGGCACGTATAGTGAGGCGGTTCCTCTCTCTGGAGCCCTGACCACCGGCAGCCTGGACCTTGTTCCTGATGCCGATGGGCCATCTATTTTCTATATTTTTAAATGTTTTGTTTACTTTTGTTTTTGAAAATATTTAAAAATGTATTAAATAAGAAAAAGAATGAATAAAGGAAATATAATAAAAATTGAATACAATATAAAATTTTCTTAAAACTAAATGAGATGATATGAGTTATGGCCATTATTGTATTATGAGTGTGATATCTAAAGATTGTAATTTACATTTTTGTTGTTAATTAGTTACACGAATTGACAGAGATTAGATGTTTAAAGGCAAATTAGTGCGCTCCCGTACCTCTGAAACTAATCTTCTGAATTTGTTGAGGGAAACACCGAATAAATCGGTTTCCAGTGATGTGCTATTGTAGTTTCTACGTATTCCTAGCAAGGGAGCGTTGAGACCAAGGTTTGATTTACGGAAAGGAATATGAAACAGTCTGGTGATGGGAGATCTGGGAGGTTTTGAAGGGACTGAATACGGAATGCGTTCAACTAAATCGCTGCATTTTACTATTCCGGTGACAATTTTGTACAGATAAATAAGACCGCGCGAACCGCGACGGTCACGCAGCGTCTTTATGTTGAAACAATGAAGGCGTTGCTGGTACGGACGGCGATGGCTTATTTTTTTAGATAAGAAGGCAAGATGCTTTGTGAAAGCGCGCTGAATTCTCTCAAGTCTTTGTGAATGAACAGTGTAGAACGGATTCCATGCAACGCTAGCATATTCTAACCGACTACGCACAAGAGTGTTGAAGAGAAGTATTGTGGTCTTTGGGAATTTATAGCCCCGAGTATTGCGTTTAACGAAACCCAGCATCTGTGCATCTGACTTCTTAACAATATCGCTGATGTGTGGTTTAAAACCCAGCTCATCGTCGACTAGAACCCCGAGGTCACGAATTTGACGAACTTTTGAAAATGTGGAATTGTATAGTTTGTAAGAGGTGGGACAAAATGAAATAGAAATTGCATTTACATTGTTTTATGTTAAGTGGAAGAGCGGAGTCACCTAAGGGGGCGTCCATAAATTACGTGAGGAGTTTAAGGGGGGCGGAGGGGTCGCACCAAATATCACCCAATCTCACGAGGGAGAGAGTGGGGTCTCGGCTAATATCACTGGGTTTAATTAAGTAAACATGTTTCTCTCCAAATCATGCGTGTGACAACTTTATGTAATTGAGATAAACATATTTTTTTAGTCGCGCTTGCGACCACTAGACCAACGAGGCAGTCTCACACATGCACACCAAAAATTTCACGCGAACGTCGCGAGCAACAGCTAGTTGGTCATATAACAGAACTTGCCTTAGGAATCAAGATAATGGTGTGCTAACTTGTTCTTTTTTCATAACAGCATGCATGACGTCAAATCGAATCAAAACATTTACATACATTTTGAGGGAAGAGTTATTTTGCGTCATTTCAGTAAAATCGTCGTTATCGGCTGGTTTTGATATCGCCGCTCCATAAGTGTATTTTAACACCGATCTGTAGGTGTTTTTTATATTATACACTTTTACCTTATGGCGCAGATATATACGACTTTTAATGATTTTAAATTGAACATCACGTCTAAACTTCTAGTCTTATTTCTTTGAAAAAATATATGTTATACTAGACAATTTTCTTCATGATTTGTTATGTGAAATTATATTTTTATAACATAGTGTAATTAATTTGGCAAAAAAACGATAATCACGCAAAAACTATCGCGCGTATTTACATGAAACTTGGACCATCTAAAAAACAATTCAATGACCCATATTTTAGTATACGGCTTTTATTTGCATTGTATTTGATAAATCAACAGGGATTGTTTTTCGGATAAACTTGGTGGGCGTTGAAGCGGGAGTCCTTGCGGGCGACGCGACGACGCGCGACGGCTCGACGACTCGCTCAAGGGCACTGTCGTGTCGCCTTAACGAGTCGCACTTGGTGTGATCAAGCTAATATCAACTACTAAGCTAATAAGTTTCGCACGATAAGCACGCTAGCATTTCATAAGTTTTTCAATCTCAATTTTTAGCGTGAAATGTTTGTAGTACTTCCGACTTATATGAAGCCATAAACAAAAATATGTCTTCGCTAGGATTAGGTAAGCTATAAACTGTAATGGTTGTAATATATTTTTATAACGAATTGTTTGGTGCTACAGCTTGTTGACAAGTTGTGAGTAGTATACAGTGTACGATGTTAATTATTTACGAGTACATTCTGTAGCTATCATCATTTAACTTTCAACAGCACGCTTCTATTGATTCTGATCGAATCAATAGAAGCGCGCTGTATTGTTCGCTCCCCATTCAAATCGCTCGCTTCAATATAAAAGTATTGAATGTATTTCTGTCCTATTCAATAGCACTGCTGGCCTGGATGGTGTTACAATTGATTTGTAAATTAAATTAATTGGAAAGTGAGCGTTTTGTGGAAATTTTCCATTATGGCTGGTAGGTTTTCCATTATATCCGTTTCAATTTCGCGTACAATTACGCAGAAACTGGCCTACTTTGGTATATATATGTAAAACGGTTTCATTATATACCTTTAAAGACACAGTAACATAAGCAGCATAATACACAAATGCGACGCTAGTAGAGTGTATGCTGTTCTAATATGAGTCTGTCAATCACACCATCGTCGCACAATACTGCCTTGCTTGTGCTACAGAAAGGCACTTTGCGATAACCCAGTATTTGCTTAGACGCAACGCATCATGAACGCATCGCTCTGCACACCCCATATTTTTTTTTTTTTATCGTGGTAATATCATCAAATGAGTCCTCCCACCCAGGGCAGAGTGGAAGGAACTGTCAGACTTGTACTGACTAAAATCCACGGTGTCCTTCAATAGCCCTTTATGATCCAGGGTCACGGTAATTCTATAAGTCCCGCGACCCCGGCAGGCTTTGGCCCTCTAGAGGGGGGCCCCGTCATAATGCTGACACTCTTTGAGGCGCGCGTGGAACACAACGCGCCGTCGACCCGGGCATGGTCCATGGTCGGACAGCGAGTCGCCCATTACTCGCCGCCCGCAAGCCCGAGCCTACGGTGGCCGGAGATCGTCTGCCGACGTCCGGCGCCGTGGGCGCCTACTACTGCGGCTGGGGTGGAGGGAGGACTCTGTCCTCTCCCTCACGCGGCCCGCCTCCTCCTTCGCGAGCATGACTGCTTCGCAGAAGGAGGCGACCGCTTCCCACTCCGTCTCGCCCCGCAGCATGGCCTCGACCAATGCCGGGCGCGAGTCTGCACACCCCATTTGAGCAATTTGAGCGCTTGCAGTATATTAGCTCAGTTGAGGACTACTCGGCGTATATCGAGGGAATGCTTACTTACGCGTATATACTAGACTCTATGTAGTATTGTATATGTGTCCGTGCACATTAAACACACGATCATGGTTTAAGTGCCAATAAAAAGGTGTTGATAGTGACAAGTTGTCGCTTACGACGCTACGATGTCGTAACACTTAGCGCCGGCGCCGATTCGGTGCTTACTTTTATTGGTCAATGTCATGGGGTCTGGGTGGGTGTAGAAAGAAGGAAGGGATATGATCGGATTCTGAAGAAGAGTGAGCGCTGAGAGGGACGAGACTGTCACACAGTGCAAAGGGATGAGTGACAGAGACTTCCTCTAATTAGCTGAACTATGTTTCCACGCTGTATCAAAGGCTGGGAACCATACACACAAATTGAATGCTGTTCTATATTTTTTGTTACTTTTCCAGTCAAATTACGTGTGCTACCGCGAAACCTATTCGTATCCCGAGAATAGGTTTGCTTAATGACATTATACCTACGTACGGTGCTACGAAGCTTCACGAATAAGATTAGCATTATCGTTCCTTCTAATGCCCGCAGCACTCCTCCGTATCTGAGCCTACTTGAGTTTTACTCAGCTCCGACATCGCCGATATATCTCACTGATGATGGTTATACGCTCTTACATACACTTTGATAGGACGACGCACAAAATATACACGAAATGAAAATGACACGACAGAGGTAAAAAGTCTCAAGAAATAAGAATGTGTGATGTAAACCTGAATGTGTCTTGTAGATTTTGTACACATCCTTAATGTTACAAGACGAGAAAAGTTTATTATATTTGATAGGCTGAATAACTTAAGTCATGAGGAAAGTTGATGTTGTTGTAACCTTTCTACGAGATATAAGGAAAAAATATTGATAAAGGTAGCATGTATTACAAATTAAACAATGTCTGTGATTACTTTAACCCCTGCTAAGATAACAGGGAGCTTAGAGAGGTCGAGGCCATGATTATTTACAATGTTTGTCATCGCCGTAATCTTTTGACAATATCAATTCAATCTCATGAAAGTATAAAGCAAATTTTAAAGCGATAGCACCCAGAGACGATGTGGCTGTACATAGATATGATATCGTGTAAGATCGTAAACTGCGCATTGTGCCGCACATAACCGTAAAGGTCGCGACACAGCGGAGTAGGCAGACACGCAAGTAACGAGCCCACGGTCTGCTACATAAAATGTTCACGTGAAATTTTTACTATCCGCGATATTTCTACTAAAACTCTTATTTAATACTTCGGTACTTAAAATGGAAGATGTTTTTTTTCTCACACGATACATCGGTATCTTGCGTGGGTTAGAGAACAGGATTAATTTTCTAGTTCATGTCCTATCCGAAGCAAGGCGCTACAAATGTCAACATTTCTCCTAAGTGGTTATAAACATGCTACGACGCATCTGCTACGTTCAAACAAAGTGTTGATCATCAGCTTAGCATACAAACGACGACAGCTGTCTCGTTGTGAGACAGTTTGCAAACATGCTGTAATCATAACACAATATTTTATGATCTGAGCGTCACTTTAAAGTATAAGCAGTACCGTACCTTTCAGTTTTATATACCTACTAGTGAAAGTCCTCTTCAATTATAACTACTTTACTCCTACAGAATTACTCAACAAATAAACAAAATTATTTAACATACAAAAATTGTATACATACCATACATGCACGACTATCCGAAAGATCCTTAAGACTAGGGTTACCATATCTCAGGATTTGTCCTGAGATTTCAGGATTTCTGGACTTTTCTCAGGGTTGCGGCTGGATTTTGCAAATCTCATGAAATCTCAGGATTTATTGAATTTTCAATAAAATACAGCTTACAAATTTAAAGATCCCTTTAATAAAAAGTTAAACAAACTAAAAATAATCTTCCTTTGGTAATAATTGCACAATTAAAATCAGTACTTATTTATCCAAGTAGGTACTTAATCAGTTTTATCATACTTAATATGTGAAGATACATTTTTAAGTAAGGTTTTTTCTTTAATTATGGATTTATAAAATGCCCCACATGGTAAGCTCTCCAAATTAAATTGAATTAAAAGTATTGCTCGAACTGAAGACACCGTTAGTCGGCTTCTTTCATTCGACCATTGAGCCCCCATGATAGAAAAAACTCTTTCTACGTTTGCATTCTGGGCTGTAATTGCAAATATATATTGACAAATACGCAATATCTCTGGTAATCGTGAAATACCTATTGTTTTGAAAATGGTTGCCCACAACGCATGAAGCATTACGTCAAAAAATGCTTCTTCTTGTTATGTTAAAAAACTATTCAGATATGCAATTTCATCGAATAATTTCACATCATCGATGTGTACTCCTTTTCCATTCAGATAATGAATTGATAAAGCAATTTAAGACTGCAAAGCGTCAATCAATTAAAGACTTTGAAATCATCTAAAAGCTTCATCCACTTGATTAGAAGTCTTATACATATTTTTAAGATCTTGCTTGAAAACTTCTTGGTTTTCCACAGTGCACTTAGCCAGCAATTCTCGCACTTTTAGTATAGTATTTAAACGATAATATTACGACTTTTTTAAATTGTTAAGTACGTTTGAGACAAAATTCTCAAACTGTAAAAAATCTCAGGATTTTTCAATGGAAATTAGGCCTTTTCTCCGGACTTTTGATTTTTTCATCTGGTAACCCTACTTATACACACAAATATTTCATTCACACAAAAGACTCATAGACATAATGTCTGTAATCAAGACGACCTAGAAGTCCCAAGAGTGAGAACCCTGCACGGCAGGAAAACTATACAGTATGAGGGGGTTCGGCTATACAATAAATTACCTAAAAAAGTCAGAGAGTGTACAAGCATACCAACATTTAGAAAAGGCCTAAGGAATCATGTATTAGACTTAAGTTTAGGTTTTTAAATTAGACACATAAGTTTAGCGTGGATTGTTTTGGTTTCTTATTTATACTTAACTTTCTTTCGTTCTTTCTTTTTGTTGTCCCACGCTAGGAATTTCTGCTGTATCGTGAGTGCGTTTACAAACATTTAAACTACATCTGTACAGTACTTGCTATTTTATGCATTAAACTATGGTGTTCAGTTTCTTGGATAGCTTGAACGTCGTAATGTAACACAATTTATTGTTAATTTAGTTAAGTTTCTCTTTAAGTGAACTGTAATTTGTTCTTTGAGAAAATAAATGTCTTTAAACCGAACTGCTACAGTAAGAGAAAAGGGTTCGAAAATAACAACCGAGGTAACTAACTAGTTATTTTTCCTTTTCTCGTGGTTTTCTACATCTCCAGCCTTCCTGATAAACCCCCGCAGCGTTACGAGCCTCTCGGGAAGCAATATACTGAAATGATAAAGTATTCGTGTCTCTGCAACGCTACGTCACGGCATATGTATGAGCTTAAAATTATAATTCATAGCGTATCCTGCGCTGGGGTGAAGTTTACGATCGGCCAGCCCCGTAAATATACTACTCTGGTGTAAACAGCATCGCGGATGAGATCAGCATCAGGGTCAGGGTCCAGTAGAAATGCAGGTTAGCTGGTACAAACTCTTCAAAAACGTAAACTTAAACCAAATTACAGGCACTTTTGAACGGTCAATTAGTGCGTCGGCAGTCAGTCCGTCGGTTAGTTAGTCAGAAAGATGCCGCTTGATTGACGCTATCCATGCAAACGTCACCGTGTCACTGTTAATTAGCACTACGACAGCAATGACGCACAGAAACTGACGGCTTTGAACGGTCCGCGACAGAAGTTGGAACACTCCATTCAATTTCGGTACACGAATTTTATTAGTACTGTCGTGTCGAGTCAATCCCGGATCCGTGATCTGTGCTATGAACTGAAAGAATTCAGTTGATTCTCCATGAATGATATTATAGGTTTCACGACCGATGCTGTCAGAACACAGAAGTAAAACTGTAGGGAACTTCATGTTATGTCATAGCGCCGTAGATTTTATGACGGGGCGAGTCTTCGTAAACATGGCAGCGATGGAAGATTCTGTAGTTGATTTGAATATTAGATCTAATAACATGCCTGTGTTTGGAGGTAAATAGGTTTACGAGGGAGTTTAATACTTCAACATTTAGGCAATGGATCAATATAAAAACTAAGTATCCCAGTAACTACGTCTAGATACCCTTTACAAGTGACATTTCTTCTCAGGGTAGTCAAATACGAAATGTTCACTCTTAGCTCATGTTTAAAATATGAAATAAGAATGTGATTCCGATAAGTACATTCCTATTTCAGGTTTTGTAGTCTCAATCAATGTTTCATTCTCTTTCTAAATTTAATCAATCTATGCTGTAGGCCTCCTTAACCTGACCAGTAGAAACACCCGCTAACTGATAACTTAATTAACAATTCTCTTAAATATAACTATATTACAACCACTATTTGCCTTTAAAGGTCAACGCTCTCGAGGGTAATGTCAGTTATTTGACACAGGTAGAGTAGCTCATATTATTGAGTTACCCATTCAAATGATATGAATATGTACATTGTGGTGTGTGGTTCGAGGTAGTACCTTCATTAATGTACAATTCATAGCCGTCACAACGATAATCCCTCATCACGTGCGAAGGGTTTAGTCAAAGGGCTGTTAAAGCTATTAAATCATGTTAGTAAATTGTAACCTTGAACAGAATGTGCACGTAAATCTTTATTACTTTATGAATTAAATTATTTACTGCTTTGGTGAATAATTCTGAGCTAAATCTCAGATTTATTAATAGTGGAGCGCCTTGTAAAACAGTTCGTCTGGGGAAATACTAAACATAATATGACGCCTGTATTCCCGAAGGGTTAGGCAGAGCTGAACGTGGAAACAACTAAGTGTCATTATTTCTGCTGTCAAATACACAACTTTCGAATACGGGTGCCGAGCATGTCAAGTGTCGAGGTGGATGAGACAGTTTGGGAAAAAATCGCGTTTGTTTGCAAGTTCCGTCATGTACTTACCTACATACTCAATTTAAATAACTTTTATAAGTTTATACCGAAATTGTCGTCTTTCGTGAATTTCAATCAGCTGCCACACAAAACTGAGAAGCCTTTCTTTTCTTTTTTTTCAGATCCTAGACATCGTGATACAATAATCTGTATATCAATCTGATAATAATGGTAATCTGACTCCAATTTATTAAGTGTGGGCAATAATCCTTGCCTGCCCGCTGCCCGCGCATGACTTAGTGCCGCATTAGCCACATGCCCGTGACTTAGCGGCTTATCTGTTCCCTGCGATGTTCCTTTTACTGGTGTTCCGGATTACTGCGACATTTTGGAGCTTTTGGAGGCTACCAGCATGTTTTTACCGAGATTCAAGATTGTTCGGAGATTCGGAGATAAGCTTATGCTTCATACGCTCGTGGTACTTACGTCATACATATGTATAAAGTAATGTTAAACATGATCTCGTGAAAAGTTTATCGCTTAAAGTACTTATCCGATTCTTAACTTTTGTTCGTCTATGCAGATGTGACGGTTACTTTTTGTAGTAATAAATAAAGCGCGTGGTACTCACACTTCGATGGCCTTGTTCCAGTTGATGACATATCCGGAGAGCGCGAAGGTCTCGATGTTGACGACGTGCACGTTGCCGCGCTCCGTGCCCACGTGGATCCACTTGGACGCCAGCGGCAGGTGCAGGCACGTGATCCTGCGGGAGGGGGCGAGTATGTTAGTAGATACAGCATGTGGGAGCATTAGTGTGAAATTTGAATTGCGCGTTCTTGTGCATCGAACAGTACACTCAAAGCCTTTATGATATTTCTCCATTTTCGAAATGGTACCCAAACGGAAGACGCTTTCATTTGAAATAGACCGTTGCTAGAATTTCATTACAGACTGAAGATATTCAAGAAGACACACACAAAGTCATACAGGGAGAAAGAGTTCACATGGAAAACGAAATTCACTTCGAAACGTCTTCTTAGCTTCTCATGGAAAATATCAAACAACAGTATATATAGACCCTGACATTGTTGTAAGAGTCAATACTGTTCTTGTCTTGTAATCAAGTAAAGTAATAAAGAATCTAAATATTTCGCTACCCCGAGTCAATTTCGCCAGCTTTTAATCTAATTCTGCACCCATAACCATTTACATTACACGTTCAATTTAAATAAACAACCGGCACCGTTTACTACACGATGCTCGTTTATACGAGTACTTCATTCATATTAATGTTACAACATCTCAAGTGCAGCACTGAATTATTCATACAATAATGTTTCTGTTCAAAAGCCCGCGTCGATATAGTTTCAGTCGTCTCTCAGGTTTCAGCGCACAAAGGAACTCAGACATAATGTTCACAATGGAGTGACCGCGGTACGATGAGGTATATTCCCTCAATAGAGGTAAAGAAGGTATCGTCTCCTGTCATATCTATTCATGAGCGAATAAAATGTTAGTTTGCTTGTATTCAGCACGTAATGTCGACCTGTGTGACCGACAGAGCCTATTGTAATCTGACGTTTACAAGTCTGAAAGGACCCTTTCTACGAAAAACTTATTAATTTCGTATAGGTCCACTATACGTAGAGTACAAGAAGGTATAGATTTTAGCTTGGGTCTGATATGAATTGTCGATTATTTCAATACATTGAAGCCGAAAGTGTACAGGATTTTGATATTAACCCAAACAATATATTATAGATTGTTGTGGGCGTATTATGAGCCCACTCTCGTAAGGTTACACCTCTACAATAGGGCTTAAAATTAATAGTCCCACGTTGAAAATTGTAAACAAGCGAAAAGCTAACAGAATTAAAATCGATTGCTCTACGTGGACTGAATTCTACACATAAACACACCTTTTATAATAATTCGCGACAAACGTATACACACGGCGGCACATGAAGTTGTACATTTCCAGTATAACTTGGCCGAACTTTGTGTAGATTTCCTATACAATGAGAGATCCGCATAAACTGGTTTTGTATAGCTTGATTGGCCGTCGTGCGTACATTGAACGAAAATTGTTAACAAAACCGTCTTACTTTTAGAAGAGATATTATTTTTTATCTACAACAATAAAAGTTTATCTAAACGGTCACGGCGCAGGCAGAGTTAGGACAGAAGGACTACGCATAACACGCCACACGACGGAGTGAGCACACTTAACGACGCGGAACCGGCTTGAGCCGGGCGGACAGAGCTTTATTTCGATGCAATAAAAGCGAATACGTTGACTGGTAGAAAATGCCTATGGCCGCCCGTGCACTTTGTGCTTGAAGTGTTAATAAATAAATAAATACGACGTCATTCGCCTCATTTCGGCTCGGACGAAGCTCCTCGACAACGTTGCGGGATCTTTTCGCAAGGCTCGTGTTGGTCTTCTGTTCTCATGTCGTGGTATCGTAGTAATGTTGCCTGCCCAGCTTGTAATGTGCGGTGCTGATAAAGTCGGTCGCTGTAAACTTTTTAATTAACCCTTTACGTGGCGATTATACGGCGATCTCGGGGGCGTATCGTTTGCGGGTTATAGGGTCTACCTGGCATTTACCCAACACAATGTATATGGTTTTTCAATACCTTGTTAACCGAAAATCTGTTGAAAAGGTAAGCAGTTTACCATTTTTTGTAGGAGGGTCACGTTTTACGACAATAATGCAACAACGGATAGACTTCAAACTCACAGCTTCTATAACTACTACTTATTATTGCGTATACTTACGACATTAAATACTCTTTACCAAAGCTTATAGCGGTTATTCTACAGAAAATAAATCAAGGGAGAAAATTGTTTCAGGAAAACCTAATAGGTATGGCTACGGTAAATTACAAAAGTTTAGGAGAACGACTACTGAAGGCATGCCGAATAAATAGGAATCGTGCAGTATCCTATGTATATGTCACCGTAAAATTGTAAAAACCGTTAGATTATAATCTATCTAGCGAGTACAATCTCGCTAGATAGATTTGACGGTTTCACTTCGATAGATTATAATCTACAGAAAAATAAAGCGTTAAATTGTAATCAGTATGCTACGGTTCACAATCTTTCGACAGATTACAATCTCGCGAGATAGTTTATAATCTACTGGTTTTTTCAATTTTACGGTGACATATATACGACGTATGCGGTGTTCTGAGTGGCTACAGCATGCTGTGTTACTGTCAAGTGGTCTGGTAGTGTTTGGGTCTGGACGATCACGTGATTGGACTTTGTATAGTGGGTCAAGTGTTATATTTATCAGAGTATTTTGTAGGAAAAATTTAACAGACAGTACAGAGGATTTTTAAGATGTTCCGAATGTCAAGTTTGCGCTGTGTTCCGTTTGTTGTGTTGATACTGACCACATTTTGTGGTAAACATGTTTTAGATAAGTTATGGAGTTTATTTGGAGATGGAGAATAAATTGGTATGAAATTATTATAAACACGAAGTATTTATGAAAAAGGTACGTGTGTATTTGTATTCTGTTTGTCCAGTAGCCTCCTGCCAGAGTATTCACAGTACGTGCGAGTGCATGCGGGTGCGTGCGAGTGCGTGCGACATCAAACTAACACACACTCACCCCTTGATTTCATTAGTTGATAGTGAGAGTTTGATGCGTGATCTGTAACAGCGCAAAATTTACGCTCAACTTTGTGCACGTTACAAAATGTACGCTCAAGTTTGTGCACATGTTAGTAAATGTACGCTCAACTTTGTGTACATGTTAAATAATGTGCGCTCATGATTGTGCACGTGTCGCGAAATGTATGCTCAACTTTGTGCACAAGTTGCACAGTGCTCATTATGCATGTCAGTTCATATTTAAGAATCAGAAATTACCTAGTAGCGGGTGCAACAAATATTAAAGCTCTTTTTTGAAAATTTCTGATTCTGTGCGATTTGGTGCTGCAATAGTTGTGATTAATGACTTTGTATTGCAAAGACTGTGTTTTAGTGTTAGTGCGATAAGAATGATAAGAATCTGCCAATCGATTGGAAACCTGCTTGCTGATAGTGGTGAAGGACAAAAACTACACATATTTGTTGCACCCAAAACTGTTAGGTGCCAGACTAGACAAGTATTAAATAAGAATGCATATTATTACGTGCCTGTACTAGGCAACCATAAATATTAGAGATTGTTTTAAGAAAGGACTAAACCGGTACTGAGAGTGTGGAAGCTGCTCCGGACAAGGGCAATGACCGTAAATTCAATAAGCAGATATTTGTATGGAAATGTCGATGTCCGGTGCCGCATATGCAATTTTTCCGCACTTAACAGTCAAATTGTGAACACCGGACACTCGTAGTTACTTCAGCACAGTATCTGTCAAACTCCGGTATCCGGAGCCACGTCCGAAAATTTGACCGATCCTAAGATAAGCCACAAGACAAGTGCTAATTTGCCGTCAAGAGTATCACGAGCCCCCCAGCATATCGTCCAGATCTTCAGACGAAGCCATTAATATGCTAAGACGTAATGTAGGTGCAAAATCATTTGAATACAGATTGCATCGTCAGAGTCGAGTGTAGAAGACAGATTGGAAGGTGCATGGCGGCCATTACAGCTAGGTGTATCCAGTGTAATTATCATAAATGAGTAGAAAGTAGTTTTACGGGTACAGGCTAGTACGGGTCTGCAATATTTTTTTAACAACAAAGCACGAAGCTATGGCTATGCATTACTACTTTACTACACATAGTCTAGACGAGGCTTTCGGTCGATTTGCTGATCGGGAAACTTCGTTCGGCAACTATAATCATAGAGTCATGTTCGGGTCCGGCTAAAATACGAGCTACACCGAACGGCTATTTCCCGAACGTAAATCTACATTTATTAGATTTTGCGGCCGACTGTGCCAAATTATGCCTATCCGATTATTTGTTATAGTACCCCTTATTAGTATGGTTAGTTGTTAAGTTTAGTGTCATATAATGTTCGTATGCAATAGTAATATTTGGTATATTAAGACCAATGCTCCTATTTTCAGTTATTCTGCGTCTATAAATAAGACAAATCCTTACTAATCAAATATTGAGCTTCTCTCATCTGTTTAGCATAAACGTGACGTGACGTGAGGTCTGCGTCACTTGGCGCCAAACGCTTTATTAGCAGCTCACAAAGCTGCTCATCAATGAGACAGTTAGGTACTGACGAACACTTCATCTTCGTACATTACGGATATATGTATTACTAGCATTAGCGCGCGGCGTCGCCCGCGTGAACGTCGATAATTGTCCCACGGGATCACACTACCGGGATAAAAAGTATCCTATGTGTTAATCCAGGTTACAACCTATTTGTATTCCAAATTTCAACCAAATCCGTTCATTAGTTTTGGCGTGATTGAGTAACAAACAACCATCCATCCAAACTTTCGCATTTATAATAGTAGTAAGATTGATAAACAGGATGTGACACTAGGGGCGGGTATGCTGCGGTATAATACTATAGAAACTGGATTTACTAAGACATTTCATTTAAAGTAGACGTTATAAAAATGTGGAATAATATTAACTATCCATTTACAATTAAAATATCCCTATAGTACATTATTTTATAAACTTTAACCGAAATTGATATCTATTTAAACCAAGGTGGCATTTCTTAAACACATATTTAGGCATATTTTCCACAATTTCTGTAAGAAAATAACTGAAAAAAGTCCATATTTTTAAGCGATAACTACTCAATACCATGAACTGAAGAGGTTGACCACCGCTGATCACTACACGTTTGACAGGTTAACGCGCTTGGTTGCGTGAGCGGTGTTGTGTTATGTCTGATTGAAGCATTACGTTCGATTGACGTGTAATACAGTGGTCAACCGTGTGAACGATACATGAT
The DNA here is from genome assembly GCA_963082995.1 of Noctua comes. Classification (NCBI taxonomy): domain Eukaryota; kingdom Metazoa; phylum Arthropoda; class Insecta; order Lepidoptera; family Noctuidae; genus Noctua; species Noctua comes. Next base: position 18,343,199 of record OY720276.1, on the reverse strand, counting down.
AATACAGGTTGTATTTATGATGATACGATACCAGAGTCAGAATAGGTTTGAAGGAATACACCTTCTTAACATAAGTACCTATTAACAAGCTTATTTTGTTTCTACAATTCTTGTATATCGGATTATCAGCTATCACCAGTTATGTAATATACTATCGTCCTAAGCTCTAAGTTAAAGTTACAGTCTGTAAAGTAAAGCTCTTTTGTTTATCTCAAGTTTCAACAAGTTGTTCCCATGTTGTTTGTTAAATGTCTCTGCAGTGTTTGTCTAGCTTATAATAATAACCTGAAATATAAACGTTATTCCGTTTCAAAGCTTAGATTTATAGAAAAGAGAACTTGGATATTTTATGCACAAAATAACATCAATAAGTTTTTCTATCACATTGGATTTTAGGCGCTTAAATAGCATACTAGTTTTGAAAAACCTCATAATCTGTCTAGCGTTTTCCTGGGTTTGCTTCCAGTCAGGCCGGATGCGGCTGAATATCAGTATTTTGAATGGACTAACTACCTATGTGACCTCCACAACCCCTCGTTACTGGTTTACCTACCTACCTTACGGTTTTGAATGTACCTGGAGGTGCTGGAACCAACACTCATCGGTCGAAGTTGCTTTAATAATTTGTCTTCTTAATAAACAGACTTTGTTGTTTAATGTGTCAATTTAGTCATTTTTGTCCAATATGTCACATTGTCAGCTATACCTATAAAATAGGGACATCATTTATGAACGTTATATTCACACACAGATTATAGGTACACCAACCATGAAACAGGCAGTATTCGACAAGCTGGTCTCAATCGTGGATCATTCAGGTGTACAAAATTACCTAACCCTTAAAGGCGGTATATTGGTAACGTGAATTATGTACCTATACCATTTTTTTTTTTTTTTTTTTTTTTTAACGTGGTAAAATCATCAAATGAGTCCTCCTACCCAGGGCAGAGCGGGAGGGACTGTCAGACTTGTACTGACTAAAATCCACGGTGTCCTTCAGTAGCCCTTTATGTTCCAGGGTCACGGTAATTCTATGAGTCCCGCGACCCCGGCAGGCTTTGGCCCTCTAGAGGGGGGCCCCGTCATTATGCTGACACTCTTTGAATTATGTATACCCTTCAGAGAATTAACAGGATCTCATTTCCAAAGACACTGCCTACCAACACGTAAGTATTATGTAAGCTATCGTACTCAACATGGTCACACAGTTGACACAGTGTTGCCTCTGAGACAATTCATTGGTGTTTGTTGGTCGCAGCCTCCGGGAACGCTTTGTTGTGCAGCGGTGTGGCAACGTGTGTCACTAGTTGGAATACACCGTGTACTTGAGTAAAGCTAGGAAATCGACGCTTCAGTTTATAACAAAAGGTTGGTGAGTATAGTTAAGTACAGAACTGGGATGAAGGTTGCACATTACAAATATTCCTGCCAGCCTTTAACAACTAATTACTAAGGTAATAAATACATTTATTTTAACTTTGTAGTAGATGCAAACAGCAGCAGTGCTACGAGCCCACTCATTGCACTATTGCTGGGTGAATCTACTACGGTTTAAGATAAAGTCAACACCATCCGTTAAATCGTCTATCACAGCTTTAAAAGTTGTATAGTTTGGCCTGCAACTTATGGATCTTTTCCACGAACTGCTGGTCAAGCTACGAGTTGTGCTGCTGACCTTATTATGTAACAAGCTATAGGTAACTGTAGTGTGAAGGTCATGCGTGAACCCGGCCTTGTTACGAGGTGCGGGAAGCGGTCATCAATATGTGAGCATAATAGTGACGGAGTAAGAGCAACTGTGTTGACAAAAGGGTGCGTATAAATGCGAATATGTGTAGTATCTGCTTTGGGTCGGCTTATCTGTTGTAGATAGACGAATAGAACGTACCGTCACGAACAATGTGTAGCCACCCTTACATATTATATTGTTAAAGAGAAAAGTTGAAAGCACTGATAAATTAATTTCCAGTATTTTGAAAGTCGAATATGTTTTCTTTAACGTTTTCTAGCAAAATATATGTGTTCTCATTATCTGTATTTGTTAATAGAGCAAAAAGCAATGATGTGGCTTCTTACTAAATGTTGCTATGATAATTGCAGCCAGATTAAAAGAAAAGACGATACGATAGAAAATTTAATAGAATATGATGTGGACATGGACGTATTGGAAGTGTATTGTGTAGCATGGCGTCTTACACAAACAGTCGTAAAAATACGTACCCATACCTACATATTTCCTTCGATGGCTATAAAAATGCCAATAAATCAAGATCATAACTATTTTACAACCTAGTAAGATTTTCCTTATTATTGAATTAACCCTTGAAACGCGATAGCTTCGCGCGGGTAGAAACAGGAACGCGATATGAACCCAAATTATACCCCAAATAATATCCATTTATCGTCTCATGTGGTGTAAAGACAAGGTTTCTGAAGAGAACAGCTCAATTTCAAAGCGACAAAACATTCCCGTTGCTATGACAACGCCCGAACAACCCTACCCCACCCCAGCGACCTCTAGTGATGAATTAAACAAAGCAATAATAACGACCCACAGACAATACCTCTCTGATTTATGGCAAATAAAGTTTGCTTGTAAACTGTCGACCAACTTTCATAAATTCCATTTTAAATGTAAACGAGCCATTTTAATTACTGTTGTATTATTCTTTGTACCTATTTCAGCAATTTCATTACTATTGTATTTGGTCATAAAATCTAGGTCTTTTTTCGGAACAAATAAAGAGAAAAGTAAAGGACAAGCATCGCCGGAAATGTGTACAAACGAGCGGCGACAAATCGAAGCGAACACGAAAAGCTGGCGGAAATGACGAGAGACCTCTAACGAACACACGACGACGACGTCTCACCGAATTGTGACATTACATGTTTGGACCGCAATATAAGTTAATATGGAACAAAAATTCTCGTCACGAATGTCCCCCAATCATTGCATCTGATCCGACACCGGGTCGTGACGGGTTGGCGGTAACTGAAGTAATTAGTGCTCTGTATGCAAATAGTTGGGGGTTTGGGTGACGGCGACGTCCTATTTTTAAACGACGACGTCGCTTGCAACTGATACCGTCTTTATTTGGTGCTGACGGCCAAATGAACCGCCACTGACATTAGCATTTGGGGGACGGATGGACGCTTGTGCAGATTGATGGCAGGGCAGGTCAGAGCGTGGAGGGTTGAAATCCCTTCTTTACTTTTGATAAAAGGGTACAAGTGTTCTAATTATGGCAAAACAGTAATGTTAGTGGTATTAATAAACTTGCTAACTAACTAGTAGTATAAGTAATTATAGAAAATACGCTTGTTTTAACTGTAAATTAATGCAGTGCATGATTGTATGCAGTTAGTAATTGCTATGTAACGTTACATTTATTGTGTTTAGCGGAGCTAACGTCAACACCCGTTCTTCTTATTAATAGGAAGAAAGAAAAACTGGATATTCTGCACGACAAACAACACACGCATAATATACATATAAAAATAACCGAGAAAAGTCGAGAAACTTCCCCCTGTACAACAAAAGAGACAATTTCAGAACAATTAACATCAATCGTCTGGAAACAAACAAAAAATTGGTCCATAACATCAAACAGATGGCCGGAGCAGTAAAATTATCCTGAACTAAATAATGGGAATGAACCACCTCAAGCAGAATGAAATACGAGCCGGCGCCAGTAGGGGGGGGAGGATGAAAGAGACGCGGGAGGGGGGGGGGGAATAAAAGTTCATATAATTGTGTCAAACAGACCGGCCCGCCAACTAACTGGCTAGCTCCCTTCTCAGTTGAGACTTGGTTCAACTTCCAAGACATTAAAACTATCCAAGTTTGTAATTTGCAAATAAGGTTAGTGCATCTCAATGTGCGGTACTAAAGTGTAGCTTAAAATGAGCGGTAAAAGATTTTACTGCTATGAAAATAAAGTTGTATCGTGTCAGATTTTATTTTCAATGGCAAAAATATATGCCGTTTATTTTTGGGTAGTCGAAGTAGAATTGTTATTCTTATGTGCGTTAAACTAAGTGGTTTCTTAATGGTCTATGTGGTAAATTGAAATAGTTTAACCTAATGCACAACGTCCACGATGTCTAATAGCAAGTTTCATTGCACAAGTTGAGTTCAGGATTGCTTTGATAGGTACAACTTACAACAAGTCAATGATCTGTGAATGCCTTACCGCGCAAGATACCGACCTCAACTAGGCCAATAAAAGTTATTGGACATCGCGGTTTATACTAGTGCTAATAACTTAACTTTATAAAAGTGCAAATGGTGTATAATCTATGCATCAGACTGCAGCTTGGATATCGATGACTTGTGTCGTCTCTTTCTGCATGCACATTACAAGTAGATTTTTATCTTATTGTAATACATTCCCCCTTCTCCAAACTTCTAGATGTTACACCTCGTCCACGAACTTGGGCGATGCGACTTACGTCAAGCGAGACGCGTTGACACCTGATTCGTTCGTTTGAGTACCATCGCGTCGTGGTGGTGGCACGCTCTAAGCAACTTATATCATATGTCCATTACGCAGTCGCTGTTGTGACACGCGTGTTGCTTGCGCATGTATAGATATCGTGGCCCAGTGGTTAGAGGACTGGAGGAGGCTACAGGATATCAGCACCTACTCCGTTTTCATATAGATCTCCGACACCACAAGTCATCGACATCTGTTCTTTACAAACAAAAACCACATCCCAGTAACAACTCGGAGCAGTGATACCTTTCTCTCTGGAACTTGAGCGAGTGCAGCCGCTGCGGCAACTTCTGGCGGAAGGTCCAGAGGTGCAGCTGGTCGTCGGCAGTGGCCGTGACCAGTGCGCCCTCGTTGACCAGGAAGCTGGCGTGTAGCACCGCCTCGCCGCACTCGTGGCGGACGTGCGCGTCCACGCCAGGGCCGCCTAGTCTGAGCAGCGGTTCAGGAGATTATTGCTTTTGGGTATGGTCAAAAAAATACAAATCGGTTCAGCTATTTGCTTGCTACGATGTCACAGATACAATACGTTAAACTTACACGCTTATGTTTGTGTCGGGGGTTAAAAACCAAAAGTCATCCAGTATATGGACGTCCCCTTACACGCCAGACTTTTGGTCACTTCCTAGTGTTTAAGAACCATGAGACTTAATTGTGGTGATGATTATGATGCCATCTAGCCGATTTCAGCCACAGCGACTTCGGTATTCGATGGCTTTCTAGGGTGGTTGACGATAGCTTTGGTGTGCTGCTCTTTCATGTGCTCTCAAGGGCCTAGCATATCCAACTTTGGCCGAAACACTCCGAACACAGAGCGGACGGAGTGTCAGAACACCATTGACGACATTGGAGTTATAGCTGTAGGTGGTATAGCGTTAGGGTCATCACGCTTCGTATCTAATTGCGGTACTATTCACACGTAGTAATGAGTGCTGAAATAATTATGTTACCAGCAACACAAGATAATTACTTACTATTAGAAACACATTCAATATGCTTAATTCCTATTCGGTGACAGTATATCTAGTTATAGACCGAGTGAACACATAATGCAAGGTTCTGTAAAGGGGGCAAACAAGTGAACCGTATTAAGAATATTAAAGGCATTAGCTACAGCTTTGCTCGACCAAATACATTTATATTTCCATGGAAATCTCAACAAAAGGCCATTCAATAAGCGCAGTCTGAAATCCATCCACACTCTGCACAATTTTTGCGTCCCGTTCGCGTCCCACAAACCGCTCGTTTTGTGCCGGCGAGTGAATTACTGCAACAGTGGGCATTAGTGGCGCGCTTCACTAACGTAGCCGCCATTACGCTAATTTAGACACACTGTGCACAGTGTAAATATCAGTTGTTGTGTTGTGTTGTGTTGTGTTGTTGTGTTGTATCGTTGGATCATTGTTGTCCGAAAAAGAAAGAATATTATTATTCCTTTAATCATTCTTTCTCTTATCTAATAAATTTTTAAATATTTTCAAAAACAAAAGTAAACAAAACATTTAAAAATATAGAAAATAGATGGCCCATCGGCATCAGGAACAAGGTCCAGGCTGCCGGTGGTCAGGGCTCCAGAGAGAGGAACCCCATCACTATACGTGCCGTGTCCAGGAGAAGAAGAATAATAATATTATTATTATAAACTTTTTAGCTTACGAAAACATTATTTAATATTAATTTTGTGTATACTGTTTAATCAGATGGCAAGTAATTACCTCAGCCCCCAAACACAAGCAACATAACACCTACTAATTCCTACGCTGCCGACTTTGAGAACAATCGTAATTACATAGCAGAATGTTTTCTTTACATCTACCTACAGTCTGTAACCCGACTATCACTTTGAATACGAAGCCTGCACACGAGTAAAAACGTTTCTATTCATTAGTAATGTTTAATTACTGGGCGAGGTACAACCACGTGTACAGCTGAGATGTTACTACGCCTCAGGGACGTAGGATAGTTACAGGTCACTGTTACATACGGCTTTTGCTTTGTATGGTGGTTAAGTGATTCCCTGTTTTGCAATAAAAGTTTATTTGTAAAATTTTACTGTTTCTAAAAGTATTTAGCCGTTTATTGATAAGTTTTTGTACAAGAAACACCAACATAGGTAGGATAAAACACCTATACAGACATTTATTTACTCATATTTATGAACCCCCGACGCAAAAAGAGGGGTGTTATAAGTTTGATCGCAATGTGTGTGTGTGTGTCAGACTCTGGCAACGTAGCTCTTAAACGAGTGAACCGATATGGGTGCAGTTTTTTTTAACTGAAAGCTAGTTTCTTGGCAATGGTTCTTAGATCGTTTTATCAAAATCGGTGCAGCCATTTACGAGTTATGGGCGATGAAAGTGGGTATGAAAAATCGAATATTTTCAAATATACCCAAGTGGGGTATCAAATGAAAGTGCATGATGTGTATGTTACAATTAGACATGTTTTATCAAAACCGGCTCAGCCAGTTTATTGACTTTTCAAATGTTTGTTTGCTTTTCTTTGTTGCGATGGGGTATTTTAAATTTAATTTTTGATTTTAATGCTTCAAGTTAATTTTATCTCTCTAATTTAGCTGAATCGAACAATACCTAAATTATAAAATAACAAAAATCCCAAATCTGTCTCAAAGGACCAAGCTTAATCTACCTTCAATTCAAATTATAATAATGTTCAAAAATACCCTTCTAATTAAGTACTTATTTATTTCTTTATTCTGCTCCCAGTCCCCTAAGACGGAGCTTACACTTTGTTCATAAAGTTGAGAGGGTGCCTAAAGCGACGCATTGTAACCTTTGTGTGGGCTTCGGTAAGCTTCATTTGATACAATAACGGGGTGGAAGGGGCGGACGTGTTGCCAACGCGAATAAATTACTGTCGTTAAGGTGATGGCAATTTAATACGAGTTTTTTGGCAAAGAGAGATTAGAGGGGTCATCTTGACATTATCTGTGATAGCGTGTATGGATTATTTTAACTTTCAGTTGGCAATTTCAAATGCTTCACGCTTAGAAAACTTAAACATTGTGATTACAGTTGAATTAAAGGCCAATTACAGGTGCTGGTGTCTCTGATGTAATTGCTTATTAATCTTTCAAGACTGTTGCATCACACATCACGAAGCGAAACAGACACAATATTAAACTTTCAGTATCGTACCAAAGTCTTTAGGTACCGCGAACTATTCTACTCTCATTTGGACAGTCGCGTACAACGCGGCACGGCGCCAATTTAATTACCAGATAGTAGTACATTGATATACGCCTGCTTGTATGTCTGTATGTGTGTTTGTTAGATGAAGTCTGTGCTTGAGGCTCAAACGTGATGGATGCTTTGTTGCTGCGTGCCCTAATTAAGTGGGATTTAAAAACTAACCAGCTAATATTTAAATTTTTGGAATGCTTGTTTAGGCACCTATATACATATTATCAAAGCCATGTCAAACAATCATTTGAATAAGAAAAGTCATCTTGACTTTTTATATAATTTAAGAAGTAAGTTCACTAGTTGCTAAGAGCCCTCTTTTCAAGTGTCATAGAATAAACGTAAGAAGTAATTCAGAACCAACACGTTTATAAGTGTTTTGTTGTCGACTGTACTATCTAGGTCTGCGTAAGAACGTTCCAACATAATAAGCTTATGTTTCCAAATGTTTAATTAACTAAAACATGGGTCCGCCACTGTTACATTAGGTAATTAAAATTTTACAGCACATAAATGTAGAATATAATTTAAATGAACATTATGTTTTATCTTTAGTACTCGTTTAGAATTAAAGAGAATTATCACTGTATTAGGATGCTTTGTTCAGCATTGAGTGATTTAGTTAAGTTAAAGTTAGCTTTAATTTATACCCACCCACAGGCTATAACGACTTTAGTGACAGACTTTGTCGGACAGCCACGTTGTATCGCCATGCTGTTTCTTTGACCTGAAAATAGCCCTTTGGTGTTCAAACACTTCGAGTCATTCGGCCAGAGCGGTCACAGAGATATTTTTATATTATTAGACTAATATGCATTGCAATACACGGTAAAACATCATAATATAACATCACGCCTAATCCTCGAAGGGTTAGGCACAGGTCTACCTAGTAGTAAAAGTTATGGTAAAAGATTATCAGGTCCTCGAAAAGGTGTTCTTATTAAGTTAATTAAAAGATAGAATAATATTCTCTTCTTATATAGCTATTATGTTACAGATACAGTAGAATAGGAAACTGACGCTTTTGTTCAGTTTCGTATCTCCGATCACCTTAGCATATAAGCATATAGTGACGTTAGAAAACTTGGCAGATATGTATCTACGCTTATCGACAGGTGTTCATTATCGGACAGCTTCTTCATTAAAATAGCTATTGTTTAACCTCTCTCAACATATAGGGTTACTGGTAATTAGTAGGCAGAGTAAAGCTTTCACGGAATGGTTGCCGAGAGGCTGTAGAAGAAGTTTGGGCAGACCAACACCCGGATACTATGAATCATTTTTACGCGACCAACTCTGAAACCGTTTGTTACCTACATCGCAAATCGTCACCATGTATTTAGAAGTTTGACCTACTCGTTTGTATAGATAATTATGTAACCAAAGCGAATAAATAAACATTATTCTTGAGTGGGTAAAGTGTATTTCATTATGTGACATCAGAGTCTATGAACTTCGCAGTCGGTCATTGACCGTACGTTCAATATGGACAATGTGAACTTACTAAATTAATCAAACTTTCAGTTTGTAGTTTGTTAGAACGTTTTCTCTTGGAGATACAAGATATATACAGGGCAATCTCTGCAAGCTAATGTTGAATTATGTAATTTTAAACTACGATACTAAATGTTATAGTTGTAATGGCGCTTGCAAGTGTATTTTTAATTCTCCAAAATGTAGCAATTTAGGTACAACACAAGAAAAAGTTAAAAAACCCAATTAAGGCCCACGTTAAGCATCAAATGGACAAAGTCCGGGTGTGGCTCTAGATATGGACACTGACAGTGAGTATTCGTATGGTGGTGTCCGTGTCGAAAGCTGTGTCCGCAATTTGTTCGCACCGGCTTGACCGATTATTTTATCGAAAAATGTCTACCGTAGGTCATTGGTCTCTCTCAAGCAACACACCTACCCAACCTTGGCACTAAGTTTACAATTTATTGCCAACTACATAAAGTCACTACCAATGAGTCTGTAACCAACTAAAACTGAATAAAAAAATATTTCAGCAAACTTTATGCCATTTCACAACTTATTAGTTCCAATGGCTGCGGCCAGACTTCATTGAAGTTATGTTTCGTTAGTTTTTATTTAAATACAAAGTTTTTTTTTCTTTAACAAAGATTCAAAGCGCTAGTAACACCTTTGGGCTTAGATTACTAAACAGGTTTTAAAAAGCAGTTTTTTTTTAACTTTTAGATAAGCTCGCACACTGGCGCTCTGTTAAGGTTTGGTCACTGACAAATTGTGGACACATCTCCGGACAGATAATGTTACTTCAGTATCTGTCAGAGTCCGGTGTCCACAGAAGGTCCGCAAAGTATCCGTACCGGTATTACAGCACTTGAATAAGGTTTTAAAGTACCGTGTGCTTAGGGTTAACGGTACTTGTGTTTACCGAACTTGTCGCTTGTCTTGTAGCTGAAAAAAATATTTTACCACTCTTCAGCCTCATCGTATCAACGAAAGATATTCATAAATACTATCTTTAAGCTATTTAGAAGAGAATTAGTCGCGTTTTCTACGTTTTTATTCTACGTTTGTCCGCCATTGTTATCTTCGTTTCCCGCCATTAAAACCTCAAAAAGGGCCAGGTACCATTTTATGTGTATTTTAATTAGCTTAAATGGATCCTCTGTGATGATAATTTCGGTGGAATAACGTTAAAGAAAATTATGATAAATATCTGTTGAATTGGCACTAGAATTTTAATGTATTTTATTGTCATGACCATGGCGGCTTTGTTTCGGTAGACCAATTCTTAATACATTACGTGAAGATGTTTTGCTGTTATTATAAACAAACTTAACTTTCCTTACTTATAAACACTGATATAAATGGCGTTCCGTATTAACACACTACATTAAAAATGATTGCACAACTTTTCAATATTCCTAATGTTTCGTAGAAAGAATCAAAAGATATGAAATAATAATATTAACTTCAAGTTCTCTCTCACGCAATTGGCTCTCAATGTTTCCATGAAATAAAAATGGAGGTGCAAGCAAGAGCTGCAATTTTACGTATATCGTTTAGATCTGCACATTGGTCAACCATAACTTTAAGCGCAGCGCTACAATTTTCAACTGCTCCAACATGTCGTTCAATTCCGAGCACGTTCAGTCGTACAAAGCCGACCGGTCATACAATTGCCCAAAACGACCCGTCACCATTGTAAAATATTACGGTTCTCTATTAAACTACCTAATTCAGGCTCCTAGGACCCGTTTCCTCGTACCTGACGACTGAGGTCGGTGACGAGCTCCTAACGCGCAAGACGTGAGACCATCCTCTAAATTGTCATAATAGAAAAAGGTCACAAGTAATTTAATAAAAGGGAATAGAATCTGAGCTCTATGTAAATGTGTGAGTCGATTGCGGGCGGTCATCGGCAGATAAGAGCTTTCGGTGCTGGACGGGAGCAAATATGATTTTGTGGATATTTCTTTGTTAAACGAACGAGTATTGCGGATAAAGACGTCAAAGGAATAAAGGTAGGGGGAGGGGGGGGGGGTAGGGCTTCCATTGATCTTTAACATTTAGCATATTTTTGTAGCGGGATATTACTAATATCTGTAAATTTTCTGTGAACTTTTTTCGGTGTTTGAGCGTATCTTAAAACTCAGTATTTATACTTTTATATGACTTAGAATTTTGTTGTCATAAAAATATAACATCACGCCTCTTATGTTCGAAAGTTATAGCAGAGGTGTACCTATAGTACATCCACATTTCGCCAGTTATGTTTAAGTCCATATAGGGGGCGAACCTATTGCTATTAATCGGGCACAGCTCCTGATCCCTGGCTGCTACTGAGAAATTTCTAATGAAAACCTAATAACTCCATGTCCGCTCTGGGCATCGATTCCAGGACCCCGTGCTGAACAGAAGCTCTAGCGACCATTAGACCATCAAGTTAATATAATAAAATTCCAGGACCCCGTGCTGAACAGAAGCTCTAGCGACCATTAGACCATCAAGTTAATATAATAAAATAAATATTGCCTCGTATCTTCTGCCTTTATCACATCATTTGGTCGTTGGGTCGAGTCAATTTATTTAGGCATCGGCCGAGATACAAACACAAAGATCGCGATGTGGAAATATTTATAGGACTTGGACCCAAATCCGGATTGAAGGGAAAGGCAATATATGATGACTCGTGGGTTAAATAGGTTTTGATACACAAACATGATTCCAGCCATCTCACGAAGTTATCCGACAAACATGACTTCAGAATAATAGGGCTAACTTGAACTTGAACTCACCTTTTAACATTAGCGTAGGTACTTATTTAGCCTAAAATGCAAACTTATGGAAGCTTGGGCAAAATTGGACAATTCAATGAAGATCGGATAAAAAGCCTTTTGATTATTTTAAATGGCTCCATTTAATATAATGGCCTATTTTCCCATCAGGCCGCGACGCCAATTCAATTTCGCTACTTACGAAACCAATTTGTATAAATAAAAAGGAAAATATATTTCTGATAATCTTAAGGTTGTCGTCTCTGAAGACCAACTTAAAGTTATAAGCTTTAGAATATTCTGGGAGCTGTGCCAAGCACGACTCACCCTTGACCGTTTCCCAAGTTTTATTACAATTCATGGTTTACGCGCCAAACTTTTTGATTTATTGTTCAAAAGAAAATTATACTTTCATTGACTTTGTTCTTTAAACACGACTTGTTAGATGAAACGTTCTTTTTGCTTTAATTAAAAAGTAATTTACCCGGCGGTGTGCTACGGTTAGCACCGGTTAGAGCCGGTTAAAACTGGTTCCCTTTCAATAATCCACTCGAGTGCCGCCAACATTACGTGATCAAAGTTTTGTTTTAATTCAAAAGTTAGTTAGTTAACTAATGCCGCGGCATCAGTACGCAACTTTTTAAATGAATTTACCTATCAACTGTGTAGTTCCCTTTCCTGAAAACTTATTTGTATTAATATAATAGGCTGTAATTACACACAGTTCCGTTTGTTAGTTCAAGGTACTTGAGGCACAGGTTTTTTACAGTTTTACTTTAGAATATTTCATGACGCTTACGAGAATGGTTTGTGCAAAAGTTTGGCAGCTCTGAATAATTTGAAAGTTTCTTTATAGGTTAGCTACGTTGTCATTATAATGGGCTATGACGGGTTACGACGCAGATTAAACGACGTTCTAGATACTTCTAGGTAATTAAAGCTTTTAAAAACGGTACTTATCTAATAAGTGTCAATTATCTCCCAGAGTTTAAGTATTTCTTAATTAAAAAGGGTTTAGGAGTATAAAAGCGACCGGCCAAGTCAGGCCTATTAACAAGAGATGTTATAAAATATTATATTCCAAAATACCCTCACGTAGAAGTAACAAGATTACATGCTTTTAAAACCGTTCAACCCTCTCGCGCTGGGGACGCGACGGGTATTAAACAAGGACGGCTACAAAATATTGGTTTCTCTTCCATTTTCCTCGCATTTATTTTACGATACCTACATAAAAGGTGGCCTGCTGTGAAATTTCATTAAAATCGGTAACAAACCAGCGGTCCTGTGACAATGTGACGAATTAAACGAGAAAATAAACGTTTCAATGGCCCACGAGGACTGAAAACGTCTTATTTATATTTACTACTTCTTTTAATATAAAACGTTAGCAGAGACCACTCGACACCCAAATTAAAGGGAATGTTGATTGGGGAAAAAATATGGCGACTCGGACCCAAATTAATTAGCAACACAACAATATTAAAGATGGCGGCAAGGTCCTGGCGAGAAAGCATCATTTACATTAAAAAAATAAACGCCTTTATTACCTACCTATGATGAGTTTAACTTTCGTAAATATTGAATGTAGAAATTAGACGACCTAAAATGTAAAATGTTTTAGTAATTCTGAAGTAATCAGCAGGTTTTAGGCCCCACGGGATTTTATTTAATTAAAACCTTAATCAATGCTTTCCTTTCAAAATAATTATCTATTCAGAAGAAAAACATGAAAATTTACATTTACCAATACCCGGGAATTTCACGTCGCGCGTCGCAAGTTACAGAATATCAAATGATTGGGTTATTAAACTATTCCGTGGGACGTCGTCATCAACATAATGAGACAATCGACGCCCTGCATAACTAGACCGCAGGCTGTTTTCGGAAATGTCAATAAGACGAGGTTTAATTAACGGCTCAGCCTAATTATAGGTACACGTGTTTACGGAAACTGGGAAACTTGATTGATTTGATTAGGGTTAACGAATGTAATGTCAGTGGGATACTACATGAATTATAATTATATCTAATCGCAAAATATATACAAAAACAAATTAAATAACTATGGATACATCACAGACGTGCTGAGTCTCTATATCTCGATATCTCACCATGATAATACTCAAAAAATAAATAGTACGGGGTCAACGTTAGTATGATCAATTGTGAAAAAGTAGTGTATTGTAAATTAACCTACACTAACTTTTATATTTAGACGTACTCTGCGCGGTCTGTACTGTACAATTATTTGTTTTCCCTGATATAGTGAAATAAATAAACAGGCCACCAATTTCTAATCACAAATCTAATCGCCAACTCAATCACCTAAACACACAGTCTAGCTAGCTTTCTAAGCACAGAACCGAGTAAACAACCAGTACACCAATCTATATCAACAATCTATTTGTAGTATACACATTACACAGCGGAGCCATTACGGACTAGTACAGAATAAATAAGGTTACTTGTTGATGTCGCACTTGTAGATTTGTTCTACAAGTAGTTCTTTTGTCATATTTTGTTGGGTGACGGACGAATCTAACGCCATACTATGGGGTAGGTGAGGGAGGCTGTTGGCGAGGAGCCAAAGTCGTTACATACTGTAATTTTATCGATGAACGGTTTTCATCTACAAGATTGTTTATTGTGTCTTTATCGCCCAATGTTTGAGACTATCTCTCGGATTATGCTCCATGCTCCTTAATTGACTTTACTTCAAACTTAGCGACTTGGAAATACGCTATTGATTCGTACAGAATGTTTATTCTCAATGCATTCTTTATACTATCTTCTGTCTTCAATTATAAAAACCAAAAAAATATGTTTCTCTAAGACTTGTACTTTATTGAAGGTTTGGTCAAACCTGAGCACAGATTGTGGATGCGGCGCCGGACATCGAACTCTGATAGATTATTTACTGAAATATCTGTGTCTGCGGCGTGCCCTCACCAGTTTGTTTAACAACGAAAGTTTTGTTTTAAATTACAAAAACCAAAAGTGAATATCTCCAAGACTCCTTACCATACTGACAAAAAGATATCATAAACAACACTAAATATTTCCTACATTTCGCGCCGCGTTCTGTAGCCATATTTATTCTCCAGTTCAATGGCTTCATCTGTTTCGTTGGCCGTGGTCCAACACTGGGCCATTCGGAAGGAAGCGAGTGGAACCGGGACATTCTGCAACAGCTGGAAGCAGCCAGGTGCTTCTTATAGCGTTTGGCAACAGCATGTATTTCTTTTTTAAGTTTTTTGGCAACATTGGAAGTGCGGGGACTGATAGTTTTATTGCTGAATTTTATATAGGTTTGGAGATAGGCAATAAATATCGATTAGGGGTTATGGTAATAATCTTCTAGCGTATTCTAGAGAATAAAGCAATATTAGAAGTACCTCGTTACACCGTAGACGTTTAGAGTTGGCTTACTAGATCAATAGCTAAATTATAACTTGATGGTTGTCATTAACACACACGTAACAAGTCGTCATACAATGCTACAACCCCTCACGGCCCTCAGGTCGACTGTTAGCCTCTCTTCCTGAACCACCCTATTAACACTATCCGGCCTACATCCCAGCTTATCCGCGTAGAACGTGCGATATAATACAACAGCAGCCGGCGCCGAGCGTCGCCGGACATCCCGCGTCCGTGACGTGTCCGGTAACCGTCGGAGAACGGTAGAAAGTAATATTTTTCGTCGAAAGTATTTTTATAAGGTAGACAAAGGTGTTTTATTGAGGTCCGGGATAAACTGAAGGATGAATTTTTAGGCAGTGCTCGTATAAATAGTAAATAGATAACGTAATACATTTCCTGATCATATTCCGGATGAAATAACCATCGCAACTGATCCATAAAAGCATGGCCAGTAATATCGCCTTTACTTTATTTTGCGAAAACGTGCTCGTAAAATATTTCCTCAAATTCAATTTTCAGAAGTGTGAGTATTGACGAATTAAAGTCTTCATTTTATAACTTGGAAGTTTTCATCCCAACGTTTTCAGGTGTACAACCCCCTCGGGGGGTGAAGCGGGGCGACTGGTTTAGTGTGGGGGGAAATTGCAGGAATATCGTAACTTAAAGTATTTCATAACTACGGGAACTATTTCACTATCTTCCAAGTTGGTTAAATTCTACAGTTAACCACTTCATGAATAACTTGTAGCAAGCTCTGATATAAAATATTAGTTGAGCGTAATGAACTAAGAGCTGAATAATTACAGCAATAAATTATCTCGGTATACTTTTGGTTCATTTGTTCTGACTAGAGGCGGGATTATGAAAGCTAGATAGAAGAACAAGATTTAGTGCCTAAATATGATTTACGAGATTATAATGACGATTTATGTTCTTAAAACTCTCGTCAGATAGATTCAAATTCAGGGAGTACATTTTAGTGCTGAACTTATAAACGTTTATATCGTGATTAATACTGACTGTATTAAGATATTTAAAAAAACTGAAAATTGTTTAATTCTGAGTTTGTTTGTCGATACATAAAGAAGAGTGGGACGACACATCCCCGCTAACCCATTCACTGCAACATAAATTAAATGGTGTCCAATTCGCGAGCGATTAATTAAAACGCGAACCGGTTGAAACGCTCTGCGGAATTATAAGCGGCCCTTGCAAATAGGGCTCTAATAGGGCAGGGGGTGAAACAGGGCTCTAGGGGGTGAAAGAGGGTTGAATTGCGGTCAGTCGGAGATTAGCAGAAAGTGTTCTGTAGACTATTTAAGGGAAAGTAGAGAAGAATATGGAATCACTTGTTACGGGGGTCTGTTTGGCGAGAGTGGTTCTTTTGGTCGCATTGGGCGATTGCGTTTCGCCATCACATTAGGTGGGCACACCTATAAAAGTCCTCGTGTTGCATTAAAGGTAGTACAGCTGAAAGCGATGAGGCGTTTAGAGGCCGTTTTATATAAAATAAAATACTTTGGTATCAATACCGATCTGTAACCGTGCCACGGTTTAAACAATTTATCGTACAAAAAATCACAAATATCTGTACTTAAAAAAAAATGTTGTTCTATAAAAACCGTATTCGAACGTTGATTCAATTCGTAGTACTTCCCATTAGATGTCCTCTATTATCTAGAACTAGATTAGGCCGAGATTCCAACCCCGGCGCTTAGGAAGGTTCGAAAAAATCTCATTAGTATGCGGTCCGGCGGAGAAAATCAAGTTGATTTAATATAAAAAATCTTTTTTGCAAAAAATAAAACCGACTTCAAAAACACAGAAAAGTGAAAAATAACTTTAGCTTCTGAACTCGGTGATTTTTGTTTGTTTCATTCAGTTTTTTTGTCACCGACTTCTGAAGCTAAAGTTATTTTTCACTTTTCTGTGTTTTTGAAGTCGGTTTTATTTTTTGCAAAAAATATTTTTTATTTTTCCGTTTTTAGTGTAAATGTATAGCAAATATTTGCATAGGATATTACAATCCTATAGAAATATTTTACATTGTTAACAATATATTTTATGGTAATAGGCTTATACCCAATAAAATGGAAGTTAATATACCTAACTGTCGCAATCTGGGTGTACTGTACGCATCTGCGTACCCCATCAGAGCATACAGCCGTTATGTTATGATATTGTGTAAACAATACACATCCAAGCGATTGCAACAATCACGACAGATTTGCTGTCTACTATTGAAGAGTTCCATTGTATAACTCCGAAGATCAGATTCATCAAATTTAAACGGGACCACCGCGGAATAATATTCATCCAAATCAAAAAAAAAAATCATCGAAATCGGTTCACAATTGTCGAAGATATCGATAATATAAAATTTGGAGAGTCCCCTCGATTTCTCCAAGATCCCATCATTAGATCCTGACATGATGACCATGGGACCACATGGAAAGTATACTGATTCAAACAATGCCCATAAAATTTGAGGGTTGTCCTTAATTTTTCTGGGATTCCATCATCTGATCCTGACTTATACCTTCCATCATCGGCTCAGCAACATGAGATGATGATAACCAGGCACAAATATCTGAATTGTGTTGGAGAGTATATGAAAAACATTGTGTGTGCCTATAAAATTTGAGGGTTGCCCTAGATTTCCCTGGGATCCCATCATCAGATTCTGAGTTGGTGACAATGGGACTACCTCAGGAGTAAAGGCTTTCGAATAAAAAAAGAATTATGAAAATCGGTCTACAATTGGCGGAGAAATCAGTGAACATAGGTAAATAAAAAATACATACAGTCGAACATAGAAACTCCTCCTTTTTTTTAAGTCGGTTAAAAATTTCCAAAGGTGTTTTGGTGAACCGTTTACAATACATGTCATAGTAATAGGCTTATCTCCAATAAATGGAACTTAACATACCTAACTGTTGAAATGGGGGTGTACTCTACACATCTGCGTACCCCCTCAGAGCATACTGGCGTTATGTTATGATATTGTGTAAACAATACACATCCAAGCGATTGCAACAATCACGACAGATTTGCTGTCTACTATTGAAGAGTTCCATTGTATAACTCCGAAGATCAGATTCATCAAATTTAAACGGGACCACCGCGGAATAATATTCATCCAAATCAAAAAAAAAAATCATCGAAATCGGTTCACAATTGTCGAAGATATCGATAATATAAAATTTGGAGAGTCCCCTCGATTTCTCCAAGATCCCATCATTAGATCCTGACATGATGACCATGGGACCACATGGAAAGTATACTGATTCAAACAATGCCCATAAAATTTGAGGGTTGTCCTTAATTTTTCTGGGATTCCATCATCTGATCCTGACTTATACCTTCCATCATCGGCTCAGCAACATGAGATGATGATAACCAGGCACAAATATCTGAATTGTGTTGGAGAGTATATGAAAAACATTGTGTGTGCCTATAAAATTTGAGGGTTGCCCTAGATTTCCCTGGGATCCCATCATCAGATTCTGAGTTGGTGACAATGGGACTACCTCAGGAGTAAAGGCTTTCGAATAAAAAAAGAATTATGAAAATCGGTCTACAATTGGCGGAGAAATCAGTGAACATAGGTAAATAAAAAATACATACAGTCGAACATAGAAACTCCTCCTTTTTTTTAAGTCGGTTAAAAATTTCCAAAGGTGTTTTGGTGAACCGTTTACAATACATGTCATAGTAATAGGCTTATCTCCAATAAATGGAACTTAACATACCTAACTGTTGAAATGGGGGTGTACTCTACACATCTGCGTACCCCCTCAGAGCATACTGGCGTGATGTTATGTTATGGTGTTGTGTAAACAATACTGCAATCGCTTGGATATTCCAAGCGATTGCAGCAATCACGACAGATTTGCTGTCTATTATTGAAGAGTTCCATTGATATCTCTGAAGATCACCATCAGATCTTCACCAAATAAAAAATGGGACCACCGCGGAATAATATTCTTCCAAACAAAAAAGAATCATCAAAATCGGTTCACAATTGGCGAAGATATCGCTGAACATACACACAAAAAAAAAAAAAAAAATTCAGTCGACTTGATAACCTCCTCCTTTTGGAAGTCGGTTAAAAATATATAAATATTATCCGAGCACTAGAGCGATGTTTAGCGAGCGAGGCCACCCCCCCCCCCCCCCTTTTGGTCCCTGGGGGATGTAATTACCAACTGATGTTTAGGGCGAAGCGATCCTACCTGTAATCCCACTGCTTTCTATTCAATTACGATTTACATAATGCTAAGATTTAGACTAAGTGGTTTTTCCCTTTTCTATGTATATATTTAATTTACGTTTTAGTTTATAAAGACATGTGTTAGATCGCTAGCCTCTCAATTACACTAGTACTAACTATAGTAAACTCATGTATTATGTAAAGTTTTATGGCTATTAGAGGTATAGGCATGTTCCAATCGCCCATCCCCTTGATCAGATAAGTAACTGCCTATGTTTATGTCCACCACAAAACAACTGTCTCATAATAATTCATCACGCTTTTACATAAATCTAGCAACAACTACTTTACCAATTAAATCACAATTCAACGATACACCAATAATAAAGATCGAAAACGTCAACAGGCTTCAGTCTCTATTGCTATAAATACACTTTAATTGTTCCTCTGAAACTCCCGCGCGGAGTGGGTCACTCTAACCCACTTAAATCTCTTCAAAGACGGCGGATATAACCGGTTCACGCCGGTCCGAGCCGACCCAAACTGGTTCAAACCGGTGCGGACCGCCGATCATTTCGACACTCGACTTGTAAAAAGCTTTCAAGAAGCCGCCACTGTTTGTCAAGCGCTTAAAGCGTCTGTTGAGATGTCAACAGCTTTTTGTTTTAGTCGCAGTCAGCGAAGTACTACGTTATGGTGTGGGCGGATTTAGGAGTGATTACAGGGATTTGAAAGCAATGCTTGAATGAAAAGCCGAGATATAATCTGAAATATGTACCTCGTTTGTTCGTTTTAAAAATTATAGGATTTTACACAGCTTGTATTGCATTATCTTTCCACAAAAACAAACAAACACAAATTCAGACTCGTAACAAATATACTAATGAACTTGCCATTGATATGGTTGATATCTATTATAACTTTTGAATCGTTTCATTTCATACCCTGTCAGACGATCTGGGTATCCACTCGAAATAAAATGTAAACACTTTTTTACAACCATGAGCGATAGCGTTCAAACTGTTTACGTATTTATGAGGCAAACCGTACTAAAGGGCTCGTAAATAGCGTGTTATGCTGACCTTACATGATAAGAATAACTTGATCACAGGCAGTAACAGCCTTACCGACGGTACCTACTCGTACATGAGAGCTGGCCGAGCTTGCGGAATAAATTGAAATTCATAGACGATTGAATGGAGAGAGTACCTACTTCTTGAGATCTAGGGTTTCTATACGCCACTTGGAATCTATATTTCATAATATTTTTTATACCTTTTAATACCGAAGGTAGGCATTTAAGAAATGTTGCTGGTGAATTATTGACAGCTCACAAGTACAAACCTAATCCAAATAACGTATCGAGCGTCGTTTGATGACAATCAAGGCAAATGGAGAATATTCCCGATATCAAAAGATCTGGGGAGTTTCTTCCTTCATTTCTTCCACCAAATTAAAACAGGACGAAGTGACGGAGGGCCGCGGTTTTGAAGCACTATCTGCAATATCGACGCTCAAAAAGTTTTCATTCTCTGCCTAATTTGAAAGAATGACTAGACTTTTGCCTTTGACATAAAACTATTATGTGTGTTTGAAGCAAACTCTTGCTTCATTATGTCAAAAAGTGTTGAAATAATGGTTTAGGTAATTCTCCGGGTAGCAGTAGTCAGTAGCTCATAAGATAGGTGACGTTAGATTTGCCTCAAGATGCAGTTCCCCATTTTTACCGTTATAATAAATCTTAAACCGTACTTGATACGAAACAATGTAAGCAGTTAGTAACTGTAGCTGCTGATAACCAGTTGCCAAGAGAGAACGACTTTCTCGAATGTTGCGAAGGCCCGGGCTTATATTATTATTATGTTTATGACACGTTTGTTTGTTGTTTTTCAGACCTATTCTAGAATATTTATTACTATTCATCTTTATATTTAAACGATAGTTCAGCAAGATTCTCAATTAAAAGTGATACAATAAAAAAGGGTTTTCTCATGGGAAACTACAATCAATCATATTTCCTCGTGAAGGTTTTACATTTTGTTTCATAAAAGTGCCTCATAATGGTCACACGGGTTCTTTTAACATATGTTTTGACTATGACATGACCATATTGACCATTGTTGATAGACAGGGCCGGCAATACAATGTTTGTAGCGTGGTTTTAGAAGTTCTTCTAAGGTTATAAACCTAATGTTTTGTTTTTTATTGTAGTTTTAGTTAATAAATAAATACATCGACGAATTAAAGCTACTTAAAAATAAAAATAAAAAATGAAAAAGAACAAAAAAAAAGTAGTTTTTTTTTTAATAATTAAAAGTAAAAGGTTCTTCTACGGTTTATTTAACTTCAGAATATTTGTTGTCTAGCAACCGATATACTGTGGCGAAGTCAATCATAGTTTTAAACTCTCTAGATACCTACAGCCACTCTTTGAACCATAATTACTATAACTATTTTTTTTATTTCATTAACCTATTGTGTACTAAAAGTACTTTCTCCTTGACATTACCTCACTGAATATTCGATTTTTAGCTTATCTCCTGTGTCAGTGGTGACCTCCGGGGCAATCTGTCGCCTTATCACCGGAGACAGCACAGATGATACATAGGCATGCAGCATCCAACTATAAGTTAATTACTGTGACTGATTAACTTGTTTTGTGGATATTGCACCTAGCTGAATGGATTTGTTTTTTACTTTGATTGACTTTTTAATAAAAGTAAATCTATTTAGGTCTTGGAGGAAAAATACTTATGCTTTTGTTTTCATAAACCTACCCACTTATGAAATGGCATAATATTTAGAAGAACCGGCAAGAAACTCTTTGGTTATTCTGTTTTATAAGTGTGATTGTATGTGACATCTTGCAGAGGAAAAGTGATTGGATTAATCTACCTATTCTGAAGAAAGTGATTAGTGGTACACATAAAAGGCATATCTTATACTTATCTTTTCATTCAGCGTCTCTTTCTTAACTCAAATTTGGTGTGGTGTGAAAAGGATACATTCTGAGGTTGCCGCCCTTGTCGCCGATGGCGAGTAGTTTCTGTATGGGGTCCCATGCTAGGGCTGTCGGCGAGAACGGGAAACCGTGCCGAAATGTCTGTGGACAAACAAACAAAACATGTTAGAAAATAGTCATAAATTTAACATTTGGGCATGAGTGAGAGACAAATAAAACATAAAACCTTTTTACAAAACCAGAGACCAACTTTTAGATAAAAAAATAAGTCTACCAAAAAGTTCGAAGTTTTCGAAGAGTATCAAGTTTAACCCATAATATGTGGTCATTTCTACTTATTTGTCATCCAATATGATGCCCTGGTCTAGTGGTCGCAAAGCGCTACTACAGAGTATGTCATATGCAATAAGGAATTTAATGAGGTCTTGGAATTTTCCTTTAGGTATGTCTCAATTGGACTGAATTTGTGTCTGGTTGAAGGCAATAGGCTCGCCGAAACTTTAACATAACTAGCGAAATGTGGGTCTGCTATAGTTACACCTCTACCTACACCTTCGGGGATTGCAGGCGTGATGTTATGCATGTGGAAAGGGCTGCTATGGACCGCATCCGGTCTGACCTGAGTGACACAGATGCTCGCATACCTACGTATCGATAATAACCTGACCAGTTATGTAAATAAATCCCAAAATTAAAACTATCGAAGTTTATCACGCCTGTTATTAATTCGCAGTCGGCTGATAAGTTACATTGTTGCTGTTGGTGCAAAGCTGAAAGATAAAACTTTCTAAGTTGACCGCGCTATCACCTGTTATCAGTGTGTTAACGTGACTTTGTGGCGTCATCGTTGATGAGAGGTAAATGAGCTTAAAATAGAGGGGCGTGGACTTGACGTGGATACTGCACTGGTCCAGTGGTGGTTAGTTTGACTGGGGTGCGAGTTCGATACCCAGGAAAGGATGTCTTTTTCCAGGTTTTGTAAAGGCGTGATCCATTGTGACATTGTGTGGAACCAAGAGCAAGAGACGAAGAGAGTGTTTTGGTTTTCCTAAAACTTTGTTTTCTATCTCTCAAATGTACACATCTAAACGGTACTTAGAACGTACTTTGACATCGTCCTTTGACACTTGTCGTGAGACAGTTCTGCGACATTGTCAAGAATTAGCGTAAGTACTTATTTAGTAATGTTTATGATTGGCCTAACAAGCGGTAGTGTTCTGGGGCACGCCACCATAGTGGCGATAAGTCCCCTCTTTGAGGAGTGGCTAGAGAGGCGCCACGGCGCCCTTACCTACCGCCTGACGCAGGTCCTCACCGGACACGGTTGTTTCGGGAGGTTCCTGCACCGAATCGGGCGGGAGGAAACGCCCGGGTGTTTCCATTGCGAGGATCGTCCGGAGGACACGGTGGAGCACACCGTGGAGGTCTGCCCCGCATGGGCGGAGCACCGTCGTTTCCTCGTAGTGGCGATTGGCGGCGGCGATCTCTCGCGTCCGGGCCTGGTTCAAGCCATGTTCCGGAGCGAGAGGGAATGGGCAAGCCGTCACCTCCTGCGAAGCAGTCATGCTAGTGAAGGAGGTGGTGGGACGTGAGAGGAAAAGAACCTCACGTCCCAGCCGGCGCAGAAGACGCCCTGGGCGTCGGGGTCACGTGGTGGCTCCCGGTCACGATATTTATGGCTCTACATAGCTGACTGTCTACAAGGTGTTACAGCTTATCAGTAGACGCATGGAGGGCGGAGGGCCTGTCAGTTCTATCACGAGCTCATATAAGAAACATACCAGATAAAACTAGCTAGGATGATCGTGTGGACAACAATACAATAAAAAGGTGTTTACTTCGTTTGCACAATAACACGCTCGATAAGGTTTTGCATCATCCATCGTTTAGATAGCACACAGTTCATAACAAAACACTTTCTCCTACAAATTGCACTATTTATTTCACTTAACTAGCTTTTTCCCGCGGCTTTCCCTGAGTCAGGGTCGGAAATTATCCCAAGGGAACATATTACTGGGATAAAAAGGATCCTAACCCAGGCCACTTATCAATAGTACAATACTTTGTTTATTCTTTACAATATATTTTCTAGTAAAATTCACAAAAACGTCAATGCTGGATGACATTTCTCCTCAAAACTCTGCCGTTTCAGACATTGCGTTGCAGCGCACAAAAAGTATGTGTTAAGATGTCCCTTACACCGTGTAAAGGTAGCCATACACGTTAAGGTGTACCTGACAGGTTTGCAACTGTAAGGGCAAACCGGAGCGTGTACGTTGCGAAACTGTGCAGGCTCCGGGTACATACACGCTCCGGTTTACCTGTACAGTTCAACTGTGCAGGCAAAACTGTTTTTGGTAAGCTATAGGTATAATCTTTCTTCGTTATACTTAATACAACATACTCGAAAGCTACGAGAACAAGTACTTACATAAACTCACGCCTTTTACCCATAGGGATAGGCAGCAACTACGGAACGCCAGCTACGGTCAAACTAAATCCAGAATTAAACAAAGCTGTATAAAATACTTTAGTGATTACCGTCGTTTGCCTAGCTCGTACCCTGGTCAGTACCCCGCTCAGTCGCCACCAGTCCCGCTGCGCTTATGTGCGAGCTTGTAAATAATCTACGAGTATATTTTATGTGGAGATCGAAACTGCTCTAATATTAATAGTTTCTCAGCCGTCCGGCGCGGCGTGAGAGCGTGTCTAAGCCAAGGTTTCAGGGTTTCAGGGTTGAGGCCGCTGAGATTCATGTGTAGCGGAGTCGTTTTAATGGGCTGCTTTGATAAAATATGGAGGATAACGTAAAAATAGTCAAACTGCCATGAAAAGCTTAGGTGTAACAGAGTTTCCCTTGGGGTGTTATAGTAAGTCAATGCAGTCATTTGTCAACAACCATCACCTTTAACAACTCTAACTTTTATCCTCTAGGAATTGGTAAAGAAATTAGCTGCTTACTTTCCAAAACATTTTTAGGAAACTTTTGAGCCTAACAGTTACAGATTCCCAAATAGATGTTATACACGAGTGCTGAAAGTACCTGACACCTTTAACGATCAAAGCTAAAACGTTTTCAACTACTTTGTCACCGAAGTCTTTTCTCGTCACAATGGAACACGCCCGTTATACCTGAGACGATGATACATAGCTCCTGTGAAGTGTGTCTCAGCGTGATTGATGACTAGTGTGCCGAACTAAAGTAATCACAGTTTACCTACGAGTTACTAAGTATAGTATCGGTAATATCTTAATGAAAGGAAATTAATCAAATGAGAGATAAGGCGTTATTTTACAAAAAGTGCCATACATCTTGAGAAATCAGTTAACCGATAGGTCCATTCTCCTGCACCCTTGACGATCTAAACAACCCCTCTGACGCCGAGATCCAAACATTATGGATATAACGTCGAAACTAAAAGAAGAAGAAGAAGTTACCAACATCAAATAAAATAACGTAAGCAATACTCGTACACAAGAATTCACACACAATAAACGAATTTTTTTTCCAACTGCAATATGTCACACGAAGTCACATCTTCACGACCGAAAGCACCTATTTTACTCCAAATGAAGGTCACGGACGTGCTTTAACACCCTCAAGAGGAGGTTTTTATTTAGTACCTTCGTGAAGAGGGCTTGGAACAACTCCTAACCTCTGAGCACCTTAGGACATCAGTACTCCCAAAAGGTTATCACTAAAAGAACAACAATTGATAATGACGTGCGCGATGATAATGAGAATGAGACAAATACTTAGTGGTATAAAAGGGGGCAGTGAGGTGAGATGAGCACAGTTGTGGAGCGGCAGTACAGCAAACATGAGGGTACTCCTGGTATTGGCCGCTGTGGCCGTGGCGACAGCCACCGTCATCAAAGATGACACCACTGTGTTCATCGGCAAGGACAATATGGGTGAGTTCAAAAATTTACATTATTTCTGCTTTCTTATTGTTATTTGCCTGCCTTGTAATTATTGGACAGTCGTTCAGTAACAGAAGTTTCGTTTCTAATATTGTCTTAATCTTTTAAAATATCTCTTAAAATAAGACTACACAAAAAGCATCAAAGTGTTTTTCAAAAGATATCATAGATTAGTAAAAGTAATATCAAAACAGTCCAAACAACTCATAAGATTTCGAAGCGGTCTCTCTAGAAAATAGAAATGCCGAAACAATCTCAGCCCCGAAGGAAAAACTTAATTGAAACAAGACTGCGCAATCTGAATTGACATTTGATATTATTCTGAACATCACAACTTGGACAATGCTCGGCGGACAGTTTAATTAATTCGAACTCGACAATGTTCCCGAAATGTTCCCATATTCGTAGAAGTATAAAAGTTTGTTTGATTGCACAGTAACGTGGGACATAAAGATGAAGGAACTCTGCATCATGAAGCTCCTGAACCACATCCTGCAGCCGACTATGTATGACGACATCCGCGACGTTGCCAGGGAGTGGGTCATCGAAGAGAACATGGACAAGTACTTGGTAAGACTCCAATACAAATTTATCATCATAATTTTACGCCAATTTGCTATTTCAATCTTCAAATGCTAATGATTCAATCTGATTGCAGAAGACAGACGTCGTGAAGAAGTTCGTCGACACCTTCAAGATGGGCATGCTCCCTCGCGGTGAGGTGTTCGTCCACACCAATGAGCTACACATTGAGCAGGCCGTCAAGGTCTTCAAGATCTTGTTCTTCGCCAAGGACTTCGACGTGTTCATCAGAACCGCGTGCTGGCTAAGGGAGCGCATCAACGGAGGCATGTTCGTGTACGCCCTCACCGCCTGCGTGTTCCACAGGACAGACTGCCGTGGCATCACCGTCCCCGCCCCCTATGAGATCTATCCCTATTTCTTCGTCGATAGCCATATCATCCACAAGGCTTTCATGATGAAGATGACGAAGGCAGTGACGGACCCCATCATGATGGACTACTATGGCATCAAGGTGACCGATAAGAACCTGGTCGTGATCGACTGGCGCAAGGGAGTCCGCCGAACAATCACTGAGGACGACCGTATCTCTTACTTCACCGAGGACATCGACCTGAACACCTACATGTACTACTTGCACATGAGCTACCCCTTCTGGATGACCGATGACATGTACACCGTGAACAAGGAGCGCCGTGGGGAGATCCTGAGCTACGCCACCATGCAGATGCTAGCCAGGCTGAGGCTGGAGCGCCTCACCCACGAGATGTGCGACATCAAGGCTATGATGTGGAACGAGCCGCTGAAGACCGGCTACTGGCCCAAGATCCGCCTGCACACCGGAGACGAGATGCCCGTGCGCAGCAACAACATGATCGTGCTGACGAAGGACAACATCAAGTGGAAGCGGATGCTGGATGACGTTGAGAGGATGCTCCGTGACGGAATCCTTACTGGCAAGATTGAACGCGTAAGTATCGTTCATGTTAAGATTAATAGTTTTAATCTGCTCCTCATTGAAACACTGCTCAATGTAATAATTTTCTGTAGCGCGACGGAACAATCATCAGCTTGAAGAAGGCCGAGGACATCGAGAATCTGGCTAGGTTGATGCTTGGCGGTATGGGACTGGTCGGAGACGACGCCAAGTTTATGCATATGATGCACTTGATGAAGAGAATGCTCAGCTACAACGTGTACAACTTTGACAAGTACGTATCATGACCAAGAAACTTAAGTAAAAATATAAGTAACCAGCGTTGCTTCTGCCTTAGCCCATCAACTTAATTCACCCCTATTGAATCTTTGGGGCATAGCAAAAAATTATTAATGGACCTGTACCTACACATTCCTCACTATTTTAGATAGAGATAGATTTTGAATGGTTGCGTTTATCAAGTTTATAATAAAACTACTTTTCACCACAGGTACACATACGTGCCCACCGCCTTAGACATGTACACCACCTGCCTGCGCGACCCCGTCTTCTGGAGGCTGATGAAGCGCGTCGGCGACACCTTCATGCTCTTCAAGAAGATGCTGCCCACGTACACCCGCGAAGACTTCGATTTCCCCGGCGTGAAAGTCGACCGCCTGACCACCGACAAACTCGTCACCTTCATGGATGAGTACGACATGGACATCACCAACGCCCTGTACCTTGACGACGTTGAAATGAAGAAAAAGCGCTCCGACATGGTAATGGTAGCACGCATGCGCCGCCTCAACCACCAACCCTTCAAGGTCACCGTTGACATCACCTCTGATAAGACAGTCGACGCTGTCGTCCGCATCTTCATCGGTCCCAAATTCGACTGCGTTGGCCGCCTCATGAGCGTCAACGACAAACGTCTTGACATGGTTGAGATCGACACCTTCCTTTACAAACTGGAGACCGGCAAGAACACCATCGTTCGCAACTCCCTGGAGATGCACGGCGTCATCGAGCAGAGGCCATGGACCCGCCGCCTGCTCAACACCATGAGGGACACCGTTGGCATGATCAGCAAAACCGTCGACGTTGAGAGCTGGTGGTTCAAGACTCGCGTCGGCTTCCCACACAGGCTCCTGCTGCCTCTGGGTCGTCGCGGCGGTATGCCTCTGCAGATGTACGTGATCGTTACCCCCGTGAAGACTAACCTGGTGCTGCCCTACGTCGACATCAATATCATGAAGGAGCGCAGGACTTGTCGCTGGAGCGTCTGTTTCGACACGATGCCGCTTGGCTTCCCCTTCGACAGGAGGATCGACATGACTCGCTTCTTCACCCGCAACATGAAGTTCACCGACGTGATGGTGTACAGGAAGGACATGGGAATGTCCAACACCATTAAGGACGTGGACATGTCCGACATGGTGATGAAGAAGGACGACCTCACGTACCTGGACACGGATATGCTCGTGCGCTGGTCCTACAAGGACGTCATGCTGATGAGCAAAGACGATATGATGCGAATGTAAGGATACATCTAAGAAACTGTCTGTTCAATGTAAAATAAATAGCACTTTATAAATGAACTAACTTGTTTCAATTAATTCTCTATTTTGCTGCACACATTCCAAACAAATTTTATCTGTGAGAGAGCACAAGTTTCGCTGCAGTTAATGGATTCCTCTAAAATTCATCTCCCCGTCCGTGGAGCGCAAATAAAATAAAACAGAAACACAAAATTTCAATTAACTTGTTTCGTAAGGCGAGGAAAGTTGTGAAACTAACAAGATTTCGTATTTTAAGCTCGGGTGAATATAAAGCTTTTCTTCTGAGTTTTTAATAAAAGTTCTCGCCTAATTGGTAGGTATTTCATAAATAATTGGGAACTCGGTAAGTGTCGAGAAAACAAATCGGCAAGGGACGGCGAAGTCTCGCGAACTGTGTCCTAAGTAAACAAACAAACTTAGTGCAAACATTTAGAGCCCCTTTGATCCCGGCCCCGGACTGCGGACCCTACCAGACCGGCTTTTCTTATTTCACATTAACTGAGAGGCTGCGGCCGTGGAAATAAATAAAACTAGCCACTTTTGGTGCCGACGAAGACATGACGAATAGTTCTCTCTAATTAGACAAAAGCCTGTTTTGTTCACAAACAATTTAGTTTGAAAAGGCTTTATCACTGGTACTCATTTTCTTTTTAAACATAATAAAGAATTAAAGAAAAGATATCCTGTAACTGAGTTCTTTTTGCAATAACAATAACATTAAACCATCGTGGGACCGAATGTGTCACTCAAAAAATATAATATTTATTAGAGAAATAGTCGACATCTTAATCAGGACTCCTCAAAGTCAATACTATTCAATAAAAACCCTATCAAAACGTTAAAGAACCAAACCAACCATTCAATATCCTTCTTTGGAACAAGTTAAGATCCTATTACAGACAGACAGACATTTGTGAAAAGATTTCAATTCAATTGAGTCGAGAAAACGATTCGTAGCGATTATAATTTGTTACAATTAATTAGAAGACTGGGGATCGGAGTCGACACCCGAGGAATTACAGGTCTCACAATAACGAGAACATTCAGAGAAGAAATTACCTTTAATTAAGAGTTCTTACAACAAAAAAAAACAGCTGTTCCACACATATGTACATTTGTAAAAACTGTTTTTTTTTGGCCGTATAGGTATTGCACTTTTGCATGAAACAGTTTTTTTTGTTAATAACCGACAGGTAGTCTAGAAACATGTACGGTAACAATTTGCGCGTCAATGTTTGTAAAATGTTTACGGATAACACTTAGCCGGGTATTCATTAAGTAACATTTGTTAATAAACAAAGGTGATGAAACATTGTTTATTAAACATGTTGCCGTGGTTCCCACTTCGAGTGAAGAGCAAAACGAAACATCATCTATATAAAAATCAGCAGGTGTGGACCACACTTCAAAATCAGATGTTGACATTCTGGTGAAATTCTGAAAAGATCCATCAAATCCACGAAGGTCATGAAATACGCATTATATAATTTCTATTTAAAAGATAGTTTCGAATGCTCCACCTTTTTAACCGACTTCCAAAAGGAGGAGGTTATATCAATTCGTCTGTTTTTTTGTGTTTGTTTTGTGAACCGATTTTGATGATTCTTCTTTTGTTTGGACGAATATTATTCCGCGGCGGTCCTATTTAAATTTGGTGAAGATCTGATGCTGATCTTCGGAGATATTAATGGAACTCTTCAATAATAGACAGCAAATCTGTCGTGATTGCTGCAATCGCTTGGATTTTTATTGTTTACACAACACCATAACATAACATCACGCCTTATGCTTTGAGGGGGTACGCAGATGTGTACCGGTGCACCCACATTTTGACAGTTATGTACGCTAAGTTCCATTTTATTGGGGATAAGCCTATTACCATGACATGTATTGTTTACGGTTCACTAATGTTTCACCAAAACTCCTTTGACAATTTTTAACCGACTTCAAAAATAGGAGGAGGTTCTATGTTCGACTGTATATTTTTTCATGTACATTTGTTCACCGATTTCTCCGCCAATTGTCGACCGATTTTCAAAATTCTTTTTTTATTCGAAAGCCTATACTCCTGAGGTGGTCCCATTGTCACCAAGTCAAAATCTGATGATGTAATCCCAGGGAAATCGAGGGCTACCCTCAAAAATTATAGGCACATACAATGTTTTTCATCTATGTTCTTTCTAACGCAATTCAGATATTTGTGCCTGGTAATCATCATTTTATGTTGCTGAGCTGATGATGGAAGGTATAAGTCAGGATCTGATGATGGGATCCCAGGAAAATTAAGGGTAACCCTCAAATTTTATGGGCATTGTTTAAATCAGTATAATTCCCATGTGGTCCCATGGTCATCAGGTCAAGATCTGATGTTGGGATCTTGGAGAAATCAAGGCAATTCTCCAAATTGTATAGGCACATAGTCATATTCGTAGGCATTATGCCTGGTAATCATCATTGTGTGTACATTCAGCGATATTTTCGCCAATTGATAAGCGACTTCAATGATTTTTATTTTTTATTTTGAAGAATATTATTCGGCGGTTGTCCCGTTTTTTGGTGAAGATCTAATGCTGATCTTCAGAGATATACAATGGAAATCATCAATAATAGACAGCAAATCTGCCGTGGTTGCTGCAATCGTTTAGATGTTTTTTAAATTGTTTACACAATCTCGTAACATAACTCCTGTATGCTCTGACATATATATGCAGATGGTACAGTACAACCAGATTTGTTTGTTTTTGTTGACAATGTAAAATAAATGCATAGCAAAGGAGAGGGGAATTCCTGGGCCCAGCAGTTGAAATGTGTATTATTAAAACGGTTATATTTTTCTAAAGGAAATCACAAAATACAGGGACTATGTTTCTATCTAGGAAGCGAGAAAAGTTAAATTAAGTTATTAAACTAAATTAAATGCATGCCTGAATCTTAGTAATCGATAACGAATGAATCGGTAAAATCTTAGAATATGTATGAAAATCAAGTGACAAGTGCTTATCAATCGTTTCGTGGAATCGATTCATAGCGAATCGAGTTCCTTTATTTTGCTTCAGTTGGCAACACTGGTCACCGACTGTCAGATGACAGGCAGAAAAAAACCAGCACTCGTTCGTTTTCTTTCGTTCTCAGTTTTTCCATGTTTTATTGTATAACCCACGACCTCGGCTTTGCATATCATACAGGACTATTAGACTGATCTTGCTACTTTGAATTACCTGGCTATTATATGATGCTCTGTGCCCGGCTCTCTGTTTTGGACAACTGATTACGCCTATCGATCGGATATTGTCGACATGGATCGCTGTGTGAATATTGTATCTTTGAGACTGGTCGCACACATCGCAGTAACTCTATTGGCAGAAGAGTCTTGGACGATAAGGCGATTTTATCAGTTATTCCTATTTTGGTTAACGTACGCGGGGAAATGATGGGTTTATCATAAAAGTGTGCAGGGCAGCAGGCAGGAGCAGCTGCTTTCTTCGACAGCTTTTGGCTTCAAATACTTCATGGTTATTGCGGGGACGTATACAATCCCGCCAAATAAGTCGCAAAACATATATTTTGTTTACATTTTAGTTGACAGCTGTTGAAGAGGACGAGATTCAATATTAGGCTATTATTGTAATTGCGTTGTAGGTAGAAGGACTGCATGCTGCTGTGCCCATGTAATATGCATAATGTGGCATCTCAGTTGGGCAAGATACCAAGAAAATATCGTACCTCCTGCACAATTCTTAGATGATATTGTCATAATTATTGAAGATGAATAATAAATATTTTATACATATATTGGTGTATTATTTTACTTCCTCTTCTCCCTTTTTAAAAGGTAGGTACCTACTGCTTCTTACTGCTAGATATTGGATGTAGAGACTTGTCTTCAAATGCAGCGACTGTCCAGGGCCGTGCCAAACGTGTCAGATCTTCGACACGTTACACTTGGAGCTAGCACTCCATGCATATAACCATTACACAACCGAAGCCATTCAAAAATGTTTCGAAAATAACATAAAAAAATTACAATGTTATAATCAGTGATCGGATAATCGGATGCATATTTACCTAAAGTGTAGGTGTTGGCTATTATGGAATGCACTTTTGTATCAAAAAATACCGGGAATTCGGAATCGACAAATTTAGTTTTTTTTATTATAGAATCAAATCAGGTGTAGGAATATTTACTTAGTTTAAGGTGTTAGCTAATATTATGGAATGCACTTTTGTATCGAAAAAATCCCGCGATTTCGGAATCAACAAATTTACTGTTTTTATTATAGAATCAAATCGGGTAATAAATTCAAATTATATTCCTGCTTGTGTGCACGTACCCGAAGGAAGTTCCTATTGTTCATTTTAAAATTAACTTCAAGTAAATACACATTAATAATAATGTAATCCCCCTGTTTTTTTTAAAATAAATACCACATGCTAAAGACGACGTTTCCTCACCATGTTACAGACTAGTTTCGAATTACCGAATTTTCTGGAATCCCGGGATTTATCTATAAAAAATATGTTTTAAGAAGCCGCTTCCATAATTTCCTAACCAAAAAGGAACTTTAGGTAAATATGCATCCGATTATCCGATCACTGGTTATAATATAACCTCACTTTTACTATACTTCATATAACTTGATTCCTGGATTGCCAACACCAAATTTTCAGTGAGGCCTTGTTATTACATCCTCTTACAAATAATGCTGGTTTGATTGAGTTAACACCTGGGCCCAGGAAACTATGGAGCCTTTCCCTTCTCCTTTTAATTGTAAATGATATTACAACTAAAAATGGAAAAAATAACTTTTTTGCAAAAAATAAAACCGACTTCAAAAACACAAAAAAAGTGAAAAATAACTTAAGCTTCAGAAATCGATGACAAAAAAACTGAATCAAACAAATAAAAGTCACCGACTTCTGAAGCTAAAGTTATTTTTCACTCTTTTGTGTTTTTGAAGTCGCTTTTATTTAAACTTATACTGTCACTTACGGGATATCTTTATTCTTCCGTGATTGTTCATTATTTTGAGCTCCCGATATTATCCCGGTTTTATTTTTTGCAAAAAAGTTTTTTTATCGTCTTTTTTTTCTAGTAGCACACAAAACAGCACAGAGTATCACTACCTCCTCGGGCGACATGTTATCAACAACTGACGAGTTTGGACTGCCAAGTTTCGGAAACAGTGTTTACGGTAAACTAGTTAATAATCACGTTATAAACAGTTTATTAACAAATGTTGCCTAATGAATACCCGGCTTTATTAGCCTAATAGCGTAACTATTAGCATTTTAAGTTTTCTATTTGCTGTAAATGTAAACATCCCAACTGTAAAAACTAGTTGAAAGTATTTATTTGTGAATTCCAAACTAACACAGGTTTTTTTTGTAGCCGATCTCATTAATTTATGTGCAACACCTAATCTGTACCTACTTTCATAGCAAATAAATTCTGATTCTGATTCTGATTCTGATTCCGTTGCAAAGTAAACAGCCCCCGTAGCATGACCACCGTAGACAAGGATTATTTGACAGATAGATCAAAGAAATCTGTCATTGTGTTGACACAGTCTGTCATTTTGTCGATTCTTCCGTCAAAGAAATCCTTGTCTACGGTGGTCATGCTATGGGGGCAGGAATACTTCGCATACTTTAAAGCCTTTAAACAAACGCCTATATCTGCTAGCTAAACAATTGCAACAACATTCAAATTCCTGTACAATCGCAGCTCGTAGTCATTGACAGGCGCGCGCCCGGCTTTACGAGCCCACGTTATTGAGAGAACTCTTGGCCACGAGCTGCTCGCTCCAACGACATGAGTTGCCTTGCCCTGTCTGGAAGACATTAAACAGTCTACAGACTCAGGTTGGCCGAAGCAAGGAAAATCTACTCAGGTGGAGATTCATTGACGACTCTGCCTTGAAGTGTAAATGTATTGTTGTTCGACGACGGGGCACTTAGTATAATGTTTTGCGTCGTGTCGTGTTCTTTGCTCCTGGAAGAAATACAGGAACTGACAGACGCTACTGAAGGCGTTAATCTCGAAGCCAAGTTCTGGGCGACGCGACGGTACTCACGCAAAGAAAACGGTACTGACGCGTGCGCATGTCGCATCGTCCGAGGGCGTGAATAGGGCCTATGATGCCGTTATCGAGTGAGGCATTCATTGTGCACAGCATAATGCTCAGCGCGCACTCCCCACTTCCCTCGCGGACGTGCCGACTCCGGTATTTCGCAATTACATCCTGGCTACAATCTCGGCGAGCCGTTAAATATACTTTGAATAACTTCCCGACTTCGTATGATACGGGGCTTTTTATTCGATATAATTGGAATGCTTGTAAATGATAGCGTGGCGGTTGACAGAGGAGATTGGAAGAAAAAACGTGTTGCGCCGACCCCAACTGACATGGGACAAGGGCAGGGAAATGATGATGATGAATTGGAATGCTTTCGATGCTTCATTTTGTGTGCATAGTTTGACTCGGCCAGTACTGGTAGGTGTGGCTGGCTGGTCGGTCGTACTGACCTTTTTGTACGGCCTTCAATAGAGTTGTTGAATTTAATTCTTTGCTCTGAGTTGTTTTATTGCGCTGTGTTTTGTAATCCCAGTGAATCCCGGGATTTCAGGCATGTCCTTATTATGAAAACATATTGCATATTATTTACATATAGCATATTGACGTATTTTAATATGTTTGAAGCAATGGATTAGGAATTTCTTTCAAATTCTTTCAGATTGTGATATACAGTGTGCAGCGTGATCAGTATGACCGCACGTTTCTATCAAGATAAGAAGGACAGATTGAAATTTGAAGGATATCTAATAAGCTAAAGCCATTTCTAACCCACGATTATAATTTTCTTCTCTTATATATTAAGTTCATGATAACTATAACACAAGTTGCCAAGCACACATGGTTTGCAGACAAAATCCCGCGGTTTTCATATTAATGTGACTTTCCGTGCGTGATCACGATACATAATATATCTTATGTATTATGACGTCACAGCATATTACATGGCTGAATAACTTAATTATAGTTCCAAGTGTTCAGGCATGGGATTATAGTCGTTATAGAAACGAAATAAAGGTGGATGTTGAAAAGGAATTAAATACGCTTCAATCTGACGAGATAATTTCCAACGGCGTTTTATAAATCCTGTGAGTTTCTATTAAAAATAATAACGATAAGACTTGAATAGCAAATATGTAAAGGAAAACTTAATAGATACTCTTAAAGTTTATGCTTTAAAGCCTATAGCGAGGTCGTATAATAAGATATTAAAATAAAATAAAATGTAGTGCTTTATAATACTTACACTGCGGTGTTAAATAATTTTACCCACAGAGCGCCTTTACACTATGCTATAAAATAACACATTTACGTTTTGCATATTTTTATCGCCAGGAACCGTATCGCGTGAGTAGTTTGGCTTGTCATACAAAATCATTAATATTTTATAGTCACATATCTATTGCTGAAATATACTGACGACAGTCCGACACTACACTGTTTCTTCAACATCATCTGCCTAGCCTTTTCCCAACTATGTTAGGGTCGGCTTCCAGGCTAACCGGGTGCAGCTGAATACCCGTATTTTACATGGAGCGACTGCCTATCTGACCTCCACAACCCAGTTAGTACTAAGTGATACGATACCCCTTGGTAAGACTGGTTATCAATCAGACTTTTTGAGCCACTGACTACCTGTAACGACTGTCAAAGATCTACAAATGACAGCCAGGACCAACGGCTTAAAGTGCTTTCCGAGGCACGGAGGAAACTCGGTATGTAATGGGTAGTCACCCATCCACAGACCAACCTAGGCAAGCAAGGCTTAACCTAAAGAAGCTGTTTCTTCAACATTTCAGCTAAAAGTTAGGGACATTTTACGCACATAGGATAGAATAAAAAAGTTTTAACTAGAAAAAACTTTAACGCAATTTCCTGTACAACATTCAAATACCTGTTTACACCATAATTTACCGCTAACGTGCTTCAAGCATCGCTCTGTTTCTTTCAATCGTCTTTTTTAATATATATTTATTCATAGAAATTTCACAAATATAACAACACTGTACAACAGATTGTCGGCAGCATTCTCTATGTGGACACATTTCTCTAAAGATGACCGAGACAGAATGGTATTTACAATAAAATTATGTTTAGCACTTCATGCATTTAAGGTCCAATTGCGGACACGGTTCCGGACACCGGTATAATATGACAGATTATACGAAGTATATTATTATGTGAGAGTTCGGAGCCGCATCTGCAATTTGTCCGAACCTTCAGTGAGTAGTGGTGCATTAAGTGAGCCTTAATATTGCAATTTATTTATTTACATCCAAACATGGAGCAGGACGCAACGTTCCCTATACAGGTTACATCCTCCGACAGGATCCATGAAATATGCATTGTTCCGTCCGACCCACTTTTCCTCAGTAAAGGACAACGCACACTTATAAACAGCGCACGGGACCAGCGACGCCTCCAACTGAGCCGTTCGGCACTGTTTCTATGAAATAGAAAATGCCTATGGCATTAAGTGCGCCTTTGTGCAGTCTTGTTACTTGTGCATAAAGTTTTAATAAATAAATAAATAAACAAGAAAAACTACAACAACTCAGTTCTGAGACGAATCTGCCAACTTCTTGTGTATATGTTCCCGAGCTTTCACTTTGCAAGTGAACTGCCTGGTCACCGTCCTGATACTCTGAGGGAGCGCATTCCAAAGGAAAACCGCCTGAAAAAAGAAAGATGATTTAATAAAACCAGAGCGGTGCGAAAGACATCGTAAAAGACAATTATTAGGGGAACGAAGATTCTTGCTGTGCGCAGAGCATAAATATTGACAAGTAGACGTCAGATAAGAAGGAGAAGAGGGTTTGTGAAGAAGAGAAAACAGGGTTGTCAAAGCTCTCAATTTTCTGCGCTGCCGGATGGGTAGCCATCTTAAAAGTGATCGATGTGTAGATACATGATCATACTTGCGGAGATTGAAGACGAATCGAATGCAGTTATTAAGAAGTCGGTCAAGTTTATTGAGGAGATCTGCATTCAGGCCATAGTAGCACACATCACCATAGTCAATTATGGGGAAGATTAGGGACTGTACAAGCATTGCCTTAATGTGTGATGGGAGAACATTTTTCAACCGGTAAAACGACCGCAACGTTCCGGTGACTTTCTTGCTCACAATCGCGACCTGCTTACGCCAGTCAAGACAAGTGTCAACATGCAAACCCAGATCCTTGACGTCAGAGCCAAAGGGAATCACTGTGCCGTCAAAGGTCACCGGTGGCACCGCTAACCCATTCAGCCCTCTCAAACTATGGGGGCTCCCTACAATAATAGCCTGGAACTTGGTTGGGTTAACCGCCACACCGAAAGTAATGTTGCTGTTCACCACGAAAAAATATTCAAAACACCAATACCGACCCCATCTTCTCATGAAAGTAGCAATG
Source organism: Noctua comes (assembly GCA_963082995.1). Classification (NCBI taxonomy): domain Eukaryota; kingdom Metazoa; phylum Arthropoda; class Insecta; order Lepidoptera; family Noctuidae; genus Noctua; species Noctua comes. The sequence continues at coordinate 18,304,265 of OY720276.1, read as the reverse complement.
ACGCCTTCAGTGTCACGTATTCTCAAAGTGAGTTCACAGTTTCGGAAAACGTGGCACCACCGCCATCAGTCTCACCAACGACGACTTATATGGATACTTACCCACACCTTCTGTGACTTCCTTTTCAAGTGTTAATACTCCCACTTCTACTAAACAAAGTCGCCCGTCTACTTTTAAAACTGATAAAGTCAAGAAAAGACTCATACATAAAGAAAATTGGTTGGCTGAATTTTATAAGTTTTTAGTTTTAGCTGTGTAAGTCACACGGTTTTATTTTTATCCCTTTGATGGTTTTTATTAATTACTTATAAAAACCTTTCGTTTCATTTAAGGCTGTGTATTGAGAAGTCAGGTTGTTTTATTTTTATTAAACTTCTGGAGTTTTTTTTACTTATATTAATTTTATAAGCTTTTCGTTGTTTAAAAGGTCGTATAAAAGTGAAGCAGTTTTATTTTTTATGCTCCTAGAGTTTTGTTTTGATTGGTGTTGATTTTTGCAATAAATGTCTAGTTACAAAGATATTTAAAAAATTGTTTTATTTATAACTAGCTTCTGCCAGCGGCTTCGCCCGCGTGGATGTTGAAAAATATCCCACCCGAACAAACATAGTTACTTACCTTCATCCGCTGAGACACGTTTAAATTAATTTTCAATTGTCAGCCTAAACACAAAATTTGAATATCCTAACTTCAAAACTGACGGACTTTCATATAAACTTCCATCCCTTATTTTACCCCTTTATGGGTGGAATTCCCAAAAATCCTTTCTTAGTGGATACTTGTTCTTCACAAAGAACACACCCTCCAAGTTTCATGTCTCTAAGACCAGCGGTTTGGGCTGTGTGTTGATATCACCCAGTCAGGGATGACTGAGAGTGTTATAAACGTAAGAGTAGACAAATATAATCAGAAAGCTTCGAACTGCTAAGCTATCGGGAGTTACACGTGATATTGTGAGTCAACCATAGAAGATAGACATATGCTGTCGTGGGATATTTTTTATATAATTTTAAGGAGAACATTTCCGTCATACATGATTTCTGTGTAGCTTTAACCATTAAGGTTGCACACGCGACGGAAGCTTAAAAAATGGAGTAACTTCTCCCGTTTTCCCAACATTTCCCTTCACTGCTCTGCTCCTATTGATTCTAGCGTGATGAAAAGTATACTATAACCTACTCAGGAGTATGAAATATAATTGTACCAAGTTTCGTTAAAATCCGTCGAGTAGTTTTTGTTTCTATAACGGTTGTACAGACAGACAGACAGACAGACAGACAGACAGACAAAAATTTTACTGATTGCATTTTTGGCATCAGTATCGATCCCTAATCACCCCCTGATAGTTATTTTGGAAATATATTTCATGTACAGAATTTACCTCTCTACAGATTTATTATAAGTAATATATAGATTTTGATTTAGATACGACAGACGTTGGTCTAGGACTTACTATTAATAGTGTCGTATGTGCCAGTTCCAACAAATAATCAATTTGTTTGTACACGTAAAATTGTCGTATGTGGCAGATCCGACAAAATACACTTGATTTGATACGGTTAAAAAAGTCTTTTCTGACTTTTAACATGCTTAGAAAAACAATAATAGTACTTTATTACCACGTAAGTAAACTTTTAAACATGTATTATAATTCTGTTAGTTTCTGTTAACCTAGTTCGCATAAGAAAAAAAATATCAACAATTCAAACTTTGCCGCGCTCTCCTGTAAAGTAACCGATTTTCACATCCGACAATGTTAATAGGGACCAATGTTTTGATTGCCCCCAGTGGCAGTTGCCACAACTTACGACTTTCAGGCCGTGGGTTGAAGCAGGTATTTCGTGTAATTTATTTTCACCGCCACTGGTCATAGAACGGTGAAGAATAACAACTGTGAGGAAACATGTTCTAGATCCGATATTGATCTCGTGTAGTGCTTCATGACCCGCTCCCGCTCACAGGGGCGGCCAGGACTGGAGGTGTCCCAGCCCCAGCTATGGGAACGTTTTATGTTTATGGTTACAACTGTCCGTTGACCTTTATACAGAACCCACCGATGCATTCACTGCTATTGAGTTTACAATACGATTCGAGTCGTCGGCGTCGTGGCGACGGCAATCATTCGCCCCGTCATATTGTAAATACGAATATGATGCGACGACGGAATATGAGAACGGAATTGTTGAATTTTCAAACATTCAAGAATTTCAACATGAAATTGAAATTGTCGTGGCATTGTATAGTTGTATAATTTGTCAATCATTTTGTACATATTCTGATATAAGTATGTACCTACCATACAGAACTAAACTAATGATAAAATAAGACTAAAAGTAAGAAAATATAAACATCTAAAAAACGACGACGACAATAGGACACTTAGGCGTTAAAGTACTCCTCCGCATCGCTGTCATCTGGAAACGTGCTCAGAAGACTGGCAGCATTGCCACGCTGAATGGCAATGCTAATTCTTTGGCCAAAGAAAGAGCCAGCCCTCTGGTCACGCGAAGTGTCGACCAGTCGGCGAGAGATTTCCTTGAAAAGGAGACGCGCACTCGGGCCCCATGACCCGAGCGTTTCGACCCCAAACGGCTCAAAACTGTAATTACCAATAAGGTTAAAGTATTTGCGCCGCTTGAGGATCTCAGCAGCCGCGCCTGCACAGCCCGCCGTGCTTGCAAGGTGAGATGGCGCAAGGGTGTCGACGCCCCCCCCCGCCCGCAGAGCCTTCCGTGGCCGAGACCGGGTGGCAGGTGGCCGGAGAGAGGGCGAGGGAGCAAAGGGCGGCCAAAAAGGCAAGGAAGCGGGAGCGAAAGCGCCGGCAAAAGGAGCGTGGCGTCGCGGCTAGGCTCAGCGCCCCAAAGACCGCGGCTGTAGTGATCACACTACAGCCGGACGCGGTCAAGAGGGGCGTGTCGTACCGCGACGTGCTCGCGAAGGTGCGGGAGGCGGTAGACCTCACGGAGCTCGGCATCGCCGGGGGCCTCCGTTACCGGGTCACTGCAACCGGGGCTCGGATGCTGGAGGTCCCCGGCGCGGCCAGTGGCCCTACCGCTGACGCTCTAGCCGAACGGCTCAGAGCGTCCTTAAACGCGGAGGAGGCCCGAGTCTCCAGACCCACCAAGCGCGCAGACCTGCGCATACTGGGTCTGGATGATTCCGTGACGGTCGAGGACGTGGTGACCGCCGTTGCCAGGACTGGGGGGTGCCCTCCCGACCAGGTGAGGGCGGGCGCCCTGCGTCCTGACTTCGCGGGGCTGCAGACCATCACGGTCGGCTGCCCCGTGTCGGCGGCCAAAAAGATACAGGAGGGCCGAAGGCTCCTAGTTGGGTGGGTGTCTGCGCAGGTGAAAGTCCTGGAGCCCAGACCCCTGAGGTGCTTCCGCTGCCAAGTGGGCAACCACGCGGCATGCGATTGCACCTCGGAGGTGGACCGCAGCGATAGGTGCTTCCGCTGCGGTCAGCCCGGTCACAAGGCCGGCTCGTGCACTGCCCCGCCGCACTGCTTCGCATGTGCAGCGGCTGGAAAGCCGGCCGATCACCGGGCCGGGGGCAGGTCCTGCACCCCACCCGCCAAAAACAGGCGCAGAGGTAGGCCCTCTGCCACCACTGTCACCGCCACTCCCGCCGCCGCCGCCGCCACTGCCGCCGCCGCCGCCGCCGTGGCTGTACCCCCGCGAGGGGCCCTGGAGGAGGCTGCAATGGACTCCGATTAATGGCCCCAATGCGCTTCCTCCAGGCGAATATCAACCACTGCGCCGCTGCTCAGGATCTCTTGCTCCAGAGCGTGGCGCAGTGGTTGATCAACGTCGCCGTGGTCGCCGAGCCGTACTTTGTCGTGCCCAGAAATGACTGGGTGGCGGACCTGGACGGTTCGGTGACCCTCATCTCGTCGGCCGCCGCCGGTTCCCCGCCCCTTGATCTCGTCAAGAGAGGGCGCGGGATCGTCGCGGCACGGTTCGGGGAGATTGCCGTGGTAGGCGTTTATTTCTCCCCGAGCCGAACTCTCGCCGAGTTCCAGGACTCCTTATCGGAGCTGGGAGACGTCGTTGTCGATTTCGGTTCCCTCCCCGTGCTCGTCCTCGGGGACTTCAACGCCAAGAATGTGGCTTGGGGTTCCCGGTACACGGACCATATGCGGGGCAGGATGCTCGAAAACTGGGCCCTGGCGCAGGGCCTGGTAATCGAGAACCGGGGTTCCGTCCCCACGTGCGTGCGGTGGAATGGCGAGTCGGTGGTGGACGTTACGTTCGCCACCTCTGGCCTGTCACCGCGCGTCACTGACTGGCGCGTTGTGGAGGAGGTGGAGACCTATTCTGATCACCGGTATATCCGGTTCGACGTCTCCGCCCAGACCCCAGACGCGCCGGTCCGACGGAACCCAAGTGGTCCGCGATGGGCGCTGAAGCAGCTGGACCGGGAGCTATTCCTGGAAGCCTCGATCGTGCAGGCCTGGGTGTCACCACCGGACAGGCCTGCCGACATCAACGACGAGGCGGAGTGGTTCCGGGAGGCCATGTCGGAGATCTGTGACGTGGCCATGCCCCGGGTCCGGCAAGGACGCGCCCGGCGTCAGCTGTACTGGTGGTCGCGCGAGCTAGCAGCGCTGCGCGAGGCGTGCGTTGCCGCGCGACGCCGGTACTCCAGGTTCCGCAGGCGCCGCACCCGACCTCCGGATGCGGTGACTGTAGAGGCGGAGCTGTACGAGGGCTACAGGGCAGCGAAGACCGTCCTCCGCGACGAGATCTGGCGGGCCAAGGAACTGGCCCGTAAGGAGATGCTGGGGACTCTGGACGGGGACCCATGGGGCCGTCCCTACAAGTGGGTGCGAGAAAAGTTCCGGCCCTGGGCTCCCCCGTTGACGCAGAGTCTCCGGCCTCAGTTCGTGGAGGACGTGGTGAGCGCCCTGTTCCCATCGCGAGGGGAGCATACTCCCCCGCCCATGGCTCCGCCTTCGACGGTGCCTGGCGATGAAGCTGGCGCAAACGCGGACCACAGCGACGACGACGTCTACGACGCTCCAGAGGTGACCGAGGTAGACCTGAGAGTGGCGGTACAACGGCTCAAAGCCAAAAACACCGCCCCAGGACCCGACGGCCTGCCAGGGAAAGCCTGGGTTCTGGCCTCGGGGACTCTCGGGCCTCGACTGGGGGGGCTCTTTAGCGCGTGCTTGGAGAGGGGCCGGTTCCCGCTTCGTTGGAAGACGGGGAAACTGGTCCTCATCCAAAAGCCCGGGCGCCCTGCGGACTCTCCGTCCGCATTCCGGCCCATCGTGCTGCTCGACGAGGTGGGCAAGCTCTTTGAAAGAGTCATTGCAGACCGCCTCGTCGGGCACCTGAATCGGGTGGGTCCGGACCTTGCGGAGAGCCAGTTTGGCTTCCGCAGGGGGCGCTCGACGGTGGACGCCATCATGCGCGTGAGAGCCCTCACGACGGGAGCTGCGGTATCCCGGGGCAGGGTCGTCTTGGCGGTGTCTTTGGACATCACCAATGCCTTTAACACCCTGCCCTGGAGTTGCATCAGGGAGGCACTCCGGTATCACCGGGTGCCGACCTGCCTCCGTCGCACAGTCGAGGACTACCTGACGGACAGAGCCGTCATCTACCCCGGTCACCAGGGAGAATGGAACCGGCGAGAGATGTCGTGCGGTGTTCCACAGGGATCGGTCTTGGGGCCGCTCCTGTGGAACATCGGTTACGACTGGGTGCTGCGCGGCGACCTCCCTGACGGCGTCGGCGTAATATGTTACGCCGACGACACGCTCGTCCTGGCGGAGGGAGAGTCGCACCAGGCAGCGGCTGACCTGGCGACGCAAGCGGTTGCGACAGTCGTTGGAAGGATCCGGCAGTTGGGACTCGAAGTGGCGCTGCACAAAACAGAGGCCATGTGTTTTCATGGCCGTCTGAACGCGCCACGGTCTGAGTCCCACATAACGGTGGGAGGGGTTCGCATCGGCGTCGGGAGAACGATGAAGTACCTGGGACTCGTCCTCGACAGCCGGTGGAACTTCAAGGAGCATTTCCTGCGTTTGGCCCCAAAGCTGAACCGGACAGCAGCCGCCCTCAGGCGACTCCTGCCCAATCTCAGCGGGCCAAACGCCTCCTGCCGGAGGCTGTACGCCGGTGTCGTGCGGTCCATGGCCCTCTACGGGGCCCCCGTGTGGGCCCTGAGCATTCGGACGCGACCACTGAAGCTGGTCGCATGCCAGAGGGTCATGGCTATCCGGATGATCCGAGGATACCGTACGATCGCCGGCGAATCGACCAACCTCCTTGCCGGATTGCTGCCCTGGGATCTGGAGGCGACTGCCCTCCAGCGCCTCTATGAGTGGCGCGTGGAGGCGCAGCGCCGGGGCGAATCCCTGCTACCTCGACAAGTCGAGGCGCGGCGGGAAGAGCTCCGGCGCGATCTCAGGGCAGTATGGAGGGAACGACTGTCGCAACCGAGGTCCGGGCACGCCGCAATCGCGGCGGTAAGACCCCTCTTTGAGGAGTGGCTGGATAGGCGTCACGGCGTCTTGACCTACCGCGTGACGCAGGTCCTCACCGGACACGGAAGTTTCGGGAGGTACCTGTGTCATATGGGGAAGGAGGAAACGCCTGGGTGTCACCACTGCGAGGACCGCCCGGAGGACACGGTGGAGCATACGGTGCAGGACTGCCCCGCTTGGGCAGAGCACCGCCGTGTCCTCACGGCGGCGATAGGCGGAGCCCTCTCGCGCCCGGCATTGGTCGAGGCCATGCTGCGGGGCGAGACGGAGTGGGAAGCGGTCGCCTCCTTCTGCGAAGCAGTCATGCTCGCGAAGGAGGAGGCGGGCCGCGTGAGGGAGAGGACAGCGTCCTCCCTCCACACCAGCCGCAGTGGTAGACGCCCACGGCGCCGGACGTCGGCAGACGATCTCCGGCCACCGTAGGCGCGGGCATGCGGGCGGCGAGTAATGGGCGACTCGCTGTCCGACCATGGACCATGCCCGGGTCGACGGCGCGTTGTGTTCCACGCGCGCCTCAAAGAGTGTCAGCATAATGACGGGGCCCCCCTCTAGAGGGCCAAAGCCTGCCGGGGTCGCGGGACTCATAGAATTACCGTGACCCTGGAACATAAAGGGCTACTGAAGGACACCGTGGATTTTAGTCAGTACAAGTCTGACAGTCCCTCCCGCTCTGCCCTGGGTGGGAGGACTCATTTGATGATTTTACCACGTTAAAAAAAAAAAAAAAGGGTGTCGACGCAAGTTGCGTCCCACACCAAAGGCCTACCTACCTTCCAAGGCATCAACGTCATGCCGTCTGGTCTCTTGCCATCGTCACGTAACAAGCCGTTTGGTTCTAAAACCGCTGGTATAACCATACTGTATTAGAATACATACATAATATGAAAGAAAGTAATAATATCTCGATTGTATCCCTTATTTTTATTTCAGGCGCATTTAAAAACAAAGCTGATTCAGAAAAGGCTTCTGCTACAACAAAACACATAATTGCAATATCATATTAAAAACGCAAAGTAAAAAATCCCCTTGTAAGACAAAGAAAATATTCTAGATTGTTCTCCGATGCAATCTCAAGCGAGTGCTTTGTCTTCACTCTTTTTAATTAATCTGAATAAAGAAATCTCACTAGCGCAATAAAGTAGCTAGCTATTGTATTTCAATTTTAAAATAATATCATGAATACGAGATGAGTCGAGTTGAGTGCGAGAGAGAAAGCATACATATATATGTGTTGAGATAATATCTCGCAAGTTGCACTACTTGCACCCCTGGAGGACTGTTGGAATAAAACAATAGCTGATAATGTTGTTGTGCGCAGTTGTTAAAGCGTTTGTTTTGCTTCTAAACTGTCGTTATGGTGCTTTGAATGTTACTGCTTTTGCGGGATGCACGAGCACGTTAGAAAAGTGATCGTAAAACTATATTCTTATCGCAAAAGTTTCTAATGTTTCGCATGTGTGGCACAAAAATAGAGCAATTGTAGCTACAAAACGAGTAACACTTAATTCCTCCTGTCACAACCACATTTCATTCGCAATATGTGTCAACCGCAAACGGATCACCGCAGTCGAAGACACATCAATCATAAAGCCAATACACCCGATATAGGGGACGCCACTAGCGCAAGAGCTCGCCCGACCAATCAGGACTCATATCGAACTATAGTTCAACCAATCAGGACTCGTATCACCAGCTAATTTGTCGCGATATTTATCTAACGAAGCTATCAGAGTGCCGGCTCATCGGAAATTGAGCGTCTCTTTGAAGGCAGCCACTCGAGCGTGTCCCGAACCCCAATTCGATAAACTTAAGAGGAATTTACCAATAAACTTCTTACAATTTAATTTACCTTTTTTATTTGACGGTTTTGAAGAAAGGAAAACGGTTTGTGAGTGTTTCTTCTTTGAAATGAAAGATTGCAAGCTTGAATGACTCTCTAGGGCAGAGAGCGTTAGAAATGGGAAATTCAAGGGAAGACAGTATTCGAGTTGAGAGGAGCAGAATTACATGGTAATTCAAGTTACAATACCGGTTGTGTAAATTCTCTCTTGTTAAGTGTTAAATGCGTAAACCAATAAGTACAGTAGGAAGCACGTTATTGGCCCAAGTCAAAATCAGTTGAAACCTAGCCTCTTTATCTTACTGAAACTCCGTACTACGTAAGACCAGCTCAAGATCCAAGTGTTATTATGTTAGGTTAGCAGAATTGCTAAATTACAATAATGAACCTCGCGCACTACGCGGCTGCGACCACGACTTGTGTTGACTGGTCGTGCGACCAAACTTAGAACTAGACCAAACATTTAATTTAGTTAGATAGAGTATCGTCAGTCAACTTCAAAGAAGATTTATTAATTAGACTTGACAAGCCTGGCTGATAACAGCAAAACAACCTCCGATACCTACTTTATAAACCCTCTCAATGTTCCCGATAACCTCGGTAAGGGAACCAAAAGACCCTTGTCATTAAACGGTAATAAACAAAATAGCATAATGAGTGTAATATTACAAGTTAACCCAATAATATCGCGAAGTATCTTCGCGTCAAGACGAGCGATCCGAATTGACCAACAGCGCAGCATTAATCACTAATCTTATTTCTAACTCCTATAAATAATTTATCTGAGACGGTTTTTGCAAAAAATTCGGTAAATTGCGGAAATAAGGACCTCGGTCATTTGTTAAACTTTTTTCATTTTAAGGGGATTTTTTGTCTTTCAAGTTTCAGGATAGGTATTTACTTGGAGTGAGGTAATATTAAGTATATTTTTTGGAGTTTCCTGTGTCGTTCATTTACCTTCTCATATTTCGGATTCATTAGATGCAAGATATTTTAAAAAGTCGGAGTTTTCCTTTACGAAATGTTCGCATTGGTTCAAGGGTTCCAGAGGCCCGAGACGCACTTAAAGCTTGTAAAGAAATCCACATAATAACGTTTTAAATTACAAATAAAGATTTTAAATAACTATACTAATTTATTCACACTTCAATTACAGCTTAACGCAGCACTCTTTAATAAAAGTAGGCTCGCGCTTACTCAGATGAGTAGGCGCGAGCCTACTCTGAATAGAATCCCGGATGTATCAGAAACTTATAAACATTTTCCTCCACATTTATCTTCTTCTTCCCACCGTACAACAGAACTATACGATCTGAGTCCATCACAGTTAACTTCTAAGCTGCACAATAAGCTGCACCTTCTAGTTCGTGCAGCACTTTGCAGCTAGATGAAGCGGCAGTATCTGCACGTTGCAGTCTAGACCATTACTCACTGCGCCGTGATTGATCACACCTGGTGAGGTTTTATTTGTTTGGCTTTAAAATGTAGACTACAATGATGTTTAGATAAGTATAAATGATGGAGTAAGTCAGTAGGGTTGGCTTTGAGAAACTATAATTTATTTTTGTTTATTTATTTATGGGTATCATTTAAGCTATCGCCAATTTAATTAGTTTTGTGTTTCTTAAATAATAGGGTTTGCCCGCAAAATAGCAGATTTGTCACCAAAATTTAGTCCCCAAACAATATAAAATCAATTCCACAATAAATCACCTAAAATCATGGAGATATAGGATCCAGTACCAAATAAATGTTTTTGTATGTATTATAATAGGTTTGTCCTAATAGATATTAAGCAAACTAATAAATTTTCTAGGAAATTTATAAACTTTTGTAGGATTCTAAACAAGAGATAAACTGTATTATTTTACGGCCACATTTTCGCACGGGGCTCCTATTTCTGTTTGCAGGGTTTAAAGTAACCTAACCTAACCTAAAGTCGGGGTGCCCCAAGTCCCGAGATTTGCGATAATCGATTTATTTGGTGACAGATCTACCATTCTGAGCACAAAGCTATTATTTAAGTAATGAAACTACTATTATAACAACGAAGTTTATATTCATCTAATGCACTACAATTTTATTGGTAATCCATCTCTTATTGTACACATATATTAACATTAATTTGATAATTCATACCTGGGAACACTTTTTGTTTATTTGAGAACGAAAATATTTCGTGGCGATAGATCTATTTATTAGATGATACAACTTGATGACAAATATAAATTTTGGTGACAAGAAATATAGTCCCCTTTATTTATTTTGTTTGGGTAGCTACATAAATCATAGTTTCCGACGAAAGACGGTCACTGCTGGACATAATCTATAAGTGCTAAGCTTCTTCATCATCACACTTAGTTTTAAAATTTCGTTAAGTAGATTGGATTATTGACACTTAGCTTTTTTACATTGATGGATCGAGTTTGCTAAAAAATGTAAAGTATTAGTTGTTTTTATCATATTTATTATTGTCATCATCTCCCTGCCCTTGTCCCATCTATTTGGGGTCGGCGCCGGCGCAACACGTTTTCTTCTTCCATTCTCCTTTTTACTCCTTTCTCTTCCATATCAGTCTTCACACAATCCATCCATCTTTTCTTTGGCCTTCCTCTCCCTCTAGATCCATCAACATTCATGTCTATCACTCTTTTTGAGTCACGCGTGCGTCTTAGATTAATACAATTCTTAGTTACACGTTAACAACAATATAATTTATCATTAACGCTAACGAACACACCGACATAGAGAGAGAATCAAAATACAATATCTTATAAACCCGAGCCAACGAGCCGTGACCTCCCACTCCGTGACAACAGCACAATGACTCGAGTTGTTGTGTGTAGCTCGAGCTAGCAACAGTGACAAAAGGCAGCAACGAGACGCGACCAAACACTCAACTGTTGCTTGTGGAACTATGTTATTTCTAACTAGTGTGTGACTGCTCATGCAAAAGCCTAGAGTGTAAAAACGATTTTGTTCATTGAATTTTCACGTACCTAGGTTCAAAATGCACCGGTATCACGTGAGTGTACAAACTTGACTAAAGACAAAAGCATTATCCTATAATCGGCCAACAACGACAACACACTATGGTGAGAGCACAAAAACAAAATAAAAACGTTGACGTTGGACGTGTACTGAATCGTAATAGAAACTGAATTACGCAATTAGCTGTCTCTACATTTGGGAGATTCTCCGTCGGGACATTGTGCGAATGTAACAAGAAAAGTTTTGTTTATCTTAAAGCTAGTAGACATGTATCAAATGATTTAGTACCCAAACAATAACTTAAGTCATTACAAGTGTGTTAACTAAGTAGCAAGTTGTAACTTAACTAAGATACAGATAAAGTTTAAAGTTTTATTTTACAAGTTTTATTTAACATTATTACGACAGCAAAGTATGTACTTGACATTATAATGGGTCTTGATACGTGATCAACTAGATTATTTTATAACACAGTCTGCCTGGGCCTCTCACCTACCGCCGAGGCTAACTCGACATCCCTCGAGGGCTTCGCTCTCAGAGCACGTAAACTATCAAACGAACCCTTCCTCACTCCAAACCTTGTTAACTTCGAACAAGCTTAAACTGACAGTCAAAAATGTTTGTTATTTACTTTGAAAAGCTTTCATTTTGCTCAAAGCAAAAGCTAATATTACGAACAAACATTTAATAACTTGTGAAAGGAACTGAGAGAGGAAATATTTCGAAGTCAAAGCACAATATTCTTGACGTTTGAAAAATAATCGAGTATTGCAAAAGTTGTCGTTAAATGGAATAATGGATCGCCCAGTGGCCTACATTAGGGGAGCAATCTCTAGCGGGGTGTGGGCGGGGCGTGTGCGGGGCGGCTGCGAGGCGGGTGCGGGGCGGCAGCGTCCACTAACCGGCCGCGTTCATTTGCTCTGTTTGCCACACTCCATTCACTTTTCAATCGCATTTCATCAGTTTTCAATTGTCTCGCTTCATTTGCGCCGCGCTTTCTTTGTAGTCCGTTGTGTTCAGCGCACAGGCTAGCTAGATAGAGATAGAGCTTTGTTGCTGCGATGATGTTCAGTTACTCACAGATCTAAATATTAATAAATCATTTCATATTGCTTTTTGTTAAAATACATTTCTTCGTTTGTTTGTCTGAATTTTGCACTTATTCAAGTTATCATTAACACTAGAAATGGGATATTTACTATGTTTACTGTTTATTCAAGTTGTTTTCAAGTTTTGGTGCCTTTAGAGAATCAACAAAATATGTAGGTACTGCAAAGTAAGTAAATCTTAGGTAGAATATTCTCTTGTTATTTTGTTGAACAGTATTACCCACCAAGCTGTGGTATTTCATCTCCTGATACACTTGATAACAAAGTTTTAATACCATCAAACGCTTCCGACCGACGGAAACTGATCGCGAATTCAAATCCCTTTACAATGCGCCATTGAACGGGCAGACAACGAACTCCTGCACTTCAGACAATACGAAATGACCCTTATTACTCAACGTTAAAGCTCAGGACGTATGCAAACGAGCTTGTTAAGAGGGAGCAAATTATTGTTATTTTAATGGCGGAAACGTGATTCAGTTTGTTATCTGACGCCATTGTTCGAGTATTTAGACGATGCGGTGTTGTCGACAATCTGCTCATTAATCTGTCGCGAGTTGCCAGAACTCGCATAAGTAATGATGGAACTAATCTAAAGGTTTCAACCTTTAGATTCTGCTATGAACATTATTGATCAAGTTAACTAAGAGAGTTCGAAGAAGATAAAAGTGATTACACTAGTCGAGAAAGATAATGAAAAAAAATAGGTTAGACAGCAAAAGCATGCCAACACAAGCTACGTCCCAAAAAGGCCTTAAGTTAAAAGAAATAAAGTTCCTCCTGACCTGCATCGACTAACAGCAGCTGTGTAAACCTTTTAGAATTCGACTGAAACGGCTCCCCGACGTTCCTAGGCACACATCCAATCTGGGAGCTCCCTGTTGAGTAATCTCTCTTTGACAAATCGCCTCTCGGTGTCTCCTCTCGGAGTCAGAGGCGCCTCGCCCATCTGTCTTACCTATTTGCGTTTAGGTTTTTCAATTTTGTGCGCACTGGTACCTAGAGACTGTCTGGAAGGTTCGGCTTATTCAATTGGGTTAAACTTTGTCGGAATATTTATTATCTTTGTTTAAGGTTTTGCTTTGGGATTTGCAGCAACTGCTGTAGTTTTTGTTAGGATAAAACGTAGATAGTTTTTACAAAGAGGAAAATGTTACAACTTGTTGCCAAGAGTTTTTATACACACAGGTTGTATTTTGTACAACGTAAATAATTGCGCATTGCTGATAGAGGCCCCTTAGATCGTGTGATGGTAACTACAACTTGAAGGTTAATTTTTGCAAACATAGATCAGCCTTGTCAACATACATGTTCCGGTTTATTCTCCTTTTTTTTATAAAACCCAAAAAGTCAACAAATTCAGTAACAAGTTTATTCTGTGTCAAAATACGACAACTTCATCTACATACACAAAACCGTCTTAAGCATCGTCGGGAGCACATCAAAGAATTTTTCACCGCTGAAAGTTGTCGAGGCATCTAAAAACCCATAAATAAAGGGCGGTGAGTCGTCGGGCCACGTGGGAGGAAGCTTTGAAGCCTGCCTCAATGGAGACGGTGTAAAGACGATTTGGTGCAAGGCGACGACAATATCTCACTCGGTTAGCGAAGCCCGCCACAAAAGGAAGCGCTCGCTGACATTTATCAAGGCGATACTCTTTTGTTTTGGGGATGGTATGCTAAATGAATTCGACTGGTCGTTTTTCATTGGACTTTTTAATTGGGATTATTTGTAAATGAATAAAGTATAAAATTATAGAACATGTAAGCCAGAGGATTTTTTTTTCAAATTTTAATTATTTTTTTAACAAAAATGCTGTTTACTTAACAGATTCTAAACGTAGCTGCGTAGGTACTATCAATACAAACACAACTAAATACGTAAACCACTAACTTTATTTGAAAACTAAAACATTTATATAACTACTGTAATTGAATTAGAATACGGCTCCACCGCATGAGTGCAATTTGAAACTACGTTAACTTCTTAATCAACGTTCGCTTAGATCTTAAAGTGTTTTATTAGAGTAATTTTCAAGATCCTTTTTGCATTTAAATTCATCAACCAAGTAACGAGGAAAGTTTCTTCCAACTCCACTTTATTAAGACACTAGTTGTGGAAACAGACGGGAGACTAAAGTGAACGGTGCGATGTGGTGCGGTGCGACGTAGGGGGGGGGGGGGGACGACGACGACGACGACACAGACTAACTTGATGTAGCTGGTTAGGTTGGACAGAGTTCTGATGTATGCAGAACCAAGTTTGTGGACAGCAGCTTAGTAGTTGTTAGTAAACTTATAGCTGTTGAGACCGCTTATTATTTCGAGAACAAAATGGAAAGTTGGTTAAAAAAACATCTATTTAAACCATCATTAAATGCAGTCAAAAAATAAGCTCGTCACTTATCACATGGTTCCGTCATATTTTTGAGCGTGGTCATCGTAAACAATAAAATCGCGACTTGTTTAGGGATGGCTGGGGAGCGCGTGTTTTACAATAACTTTCCTTAAGCGTGTTCTCCCAATCCCAACAGACTGTCTTCCACAAAATCTTTCTAACCGTTGAGTTGGGGCGACGCAGGTGGTAAGAAATAAGTGCCTTCTGTGAAATATGGACCAATAACGGCGAGAGATAATCTTATTTACCTCCGCGCGCCAATGAGATTGAATACAAAATGTAAATTTAACTGAGTCATCAATTTCCGGAATCAGCGTTCGCTAAATTAGTTTGAAACTAAAGCTGAAAGTTAGTTTGTTGGTTGTGAGCGATTTAGTGTTGGCTTTCATGTACGATGTTTGTTTAATGTTGTCTGACGTTTACGCGAATATTGTTCGCTGACTCCGAACTAGTTTCGCTAATTGTTTATCTTTTGCTTTGATTTAAAAGCTTTCCGACGTTTCTGGTGTCTCGTGTGTTTTAAGCAAAAACCATTAGGAGCTATGATGTTGAGTATTCATCTAGTTTTCTTCTTACAAAATGGAATTAAGGTCGTTAATATCTTACACGTTTAGCACATCCACTCAAAACATTTTATTTATCTTGAGCACGTGCGTTTCGTTAGCGTTGAATTCATTAACGAATTAATTTAATAACGTAAGCTCCTTGACGTGTTCATCTTCTTAATTTACAATTTTAATTCTAAACTCATTCGGTACACTTTCATTAGCATTTACCACATATGTACGTCGGTACTTATTTACCGTGGCGTACGGCTCAGCTCTTGCTTTAATTTTGAACATCATGTATAAAGGTCAGCGCGAGCTTAGCGTCTCATTTCCTTTGACTCTGATATTTATAACGTTACTTACGTTCTTAGAGAATGCTGTTCAGTGAAAAACCACTTTTAACTCGGATGTAAAGTGTAAGCAGTTGATGAATAAGCTATGCTACGTATAAGACGAAAGGAGAAGGAGATGTGGACATCTTTGAAATTCTGCTGGCATAGCGATAAGTACCAACCGGCGTCTATAATTCAAATTGCGATAAAAGCAAAACGAAGCTTATTATACGATGGTGTACTGTTTGACAAGAGGCTTATTATTTCGACTGTTATTCCGTTATATTCCTACTAGTATGCATTACATATGAATACTAGCTTCTGCCCGCGGCTTCGCCCGCGTGGAGTTCGGGAATTGTCCACGGAATCTTACTTCTGGGATAATAAGTAATCTATGTATGTAGTACATACATAGATTTACGTGTACTTGCTATTATAAATATTTGTTCATAGTAATATCAATTAAATTACATATGTGAAATATCTTGGTTTGAGATTGGACACCGGGACACCAATCAAATGATTTATTAGGAATCTATTTATAGACATAATACTTTGATATAATATTTAATTTCAATGTCCCGTATCGCGAGCCAACGCGAAAATCGGTGGAATAAACCATATTCACAGACACTTCTACCTCAGAAAAATCCTACCTACTTAGTAATAGGTAAACACACCCGCGCCCCGCACACCTCACGCAACGCTGCGCGGTATGCGCCCTTCTACGTGAGCTTCGAAGCCCTATTTAACTATATTGGGGGATGATTTTGGAAAAACTGATACATATGTCTTATAATTTTAATTGAAGAGTGTGAACATCAATTTTCGAGTCATTCGATCCAGTAAATATTAAGTTTCACAGGAAATTCAACACCCCATTTCACCCTCTTGGGGGTGGAATTTCGAAAAACCCTTCCTTAGTGGATACCTACTCTTCACAAACAATTCACCGTTCAAATTTTATGTCTCTGGGACCAGTGGTTTGGGCTGGGGGTTGATATATCAATCAACCAGACAGGACATTGAATTTTAAATTGGGGGATGATTTTTAGAAAACTGTGATACACGTATCTCATTTTTTTAACTGAAGAGTATGAATACAACTTTTCAAGTCAATCGGCTCCGTGGATAAAAAGTTCCACATATAATTCAACACCCCATTTCACCCTCTTAGGGGTGGAATTTTGAAAAACCCTTTCTTAGTGGATATCTACTCTTCACAAAAAATTCACCGTCCAAATTTCATGTCTCTAGGATCAGTGGTTTGGGCTGGGGGTTGATATATCAGTCAGCCAGTCAGGACGTTTAATTTAAAATTGGGGATGATTTTGGAAAAACTGTGATATACGTATCTCATAATTTTAACTGAAGAGTAAATACACAAATTTTCAAGTCAATCGGCTCCGTGGATAAAAAGTTTCACATAAAATTCAACACCCCATTTCACTCTCCTAAGGGTAGAATTTTGAAAAACCCTTTCTTAGTGGATACTTTCTCTTCACAAAGAATACACCGTCCAAATTTCATGTCTCTCGGACCAGCGGTCTGGGCTGTGCGTTGATATATCAGGCAGCCAGACAGGACATTAAATTTAAAACGTGGGGATGATTTTGGAAAAACTGTGATAATCTCATAATTTTATCTAAAGAGTATGTATACATATTTTCAAGTCAACCGACTCCGAGAATAAAAAGTTCCACATATAATTCAACACCCCATTTCACCCTCTTAGGGGTGGAATTTTGAAAAACCCTTTCTTAGTGGATATCTACTCTTCACAAACAATTCACCGTCCAAATTTCATGTCTCTAGGATCAGTGGTTTGGGCTGGGGGTTGATATATCAGCCAGCCAGTCAGGACGTTTAATTTAAAATTGGGGATGATTTTGGAAAAACTGTGATACACGTATCTCATAATTTTAACTGAAGAGTAAATACACAAATTTTCAAGTCAATCGACTCAGGGAATAAAAAGTTTCCCAGAAAATTAAACACCCCATTTCACCCTCTTAGGGGTAGAATTTTGAAAAACCCTTTCTTAGTGGATATTAACTCGTCGCAAAGAGTACACTGTCCAAATTTCATGTTTCTAGGACCAGCGGTTTGGGCTGTGCGTTGATATATAAGTCAGTCAGTCAGTCAGTCAGTCAGTCAGTCAGGACTTTGAATTTTATATGTATAGATATACAAATACCCAGTGTACGATGTTCCGGTTAAATTCAAGCCATAAATACATTTCCGGTAGCATGAATTTGTTAATTTGGCGATGGTAATAATTTTCGTTGTTTCGCTTTCACACCTAGTGACTAGTTTCGAATTATCTCGTGTGAGTTATGGAATCTAACGGTGTAATATTTCAAGGTGTTTGTAGATCCCGTTTAGTAATTTCGAAGCGTTTTGATTCTAAAGCATTATACAGTTTCCAAAGCTTTTGCATAAATGGTGTGATAAGTATTCCAAGTACAGAATTCCGGGTAATTTAGCAGGCAATTAGTTACTAACAATAAAGCTTATCAAAATATCTGAATTTCAATTTACTTTTCAAGTTTCTGATCTGTCTGATAGTCTATAGCTTATAGGAACGTCATTTGTGTGCCTATTTTGAACATATTGCATGTTTTATTTATAGATTTTGGTATAAGGTGACTTTCGGGCGAGGTCTTCAGGCCCAATGTCGCGACTTTGACCTCAGTATAATACAATGAGTTAGGTACACTTCGTTCTTATTACTACACACACAGACCTATTGCTTCTGCAGAATTCTAATAAAGTTTTTTGTGCTATTACACTGTATGTTTTCTTCTACAATAATGGCACAATCACATTTTTTGTTAGAAAACTGAAGCAATTTTAAAACATAGTGGTTATTTTCCTTTTTTTATGTTCTTTTGGTCTAATTTGAAATAAACATGTATCTACCATCTATTTATACGCACGAATATCTTTAAAAATGTTTCAACTACGAACGTAACTACTACTAAAACGTTCGCTCTACGTACTTGTAACTTTATTTACAAATAACTGAAATCACACCAATTCAATCTTAAAAAACCAACACAAACCTTCTCAAAACAAATGGGTCCTCGTTGTATATAAAAAGCACATTAACATGTAAACCCGCGTGAGTGAAATCCTGAACGCCTCGTTACACAAGTCGTTATCTTCTAAAGAGGTTACAAAAACCCGGCTATTAAATAACAAGCACCAGAAAACCCACCCGTTCTGATATATATTCGACGACGGAAAACTATCTTTTTGACTAGCTGGCAAACTCTTCAATAATTCAAAAGTACCCGTGAAAGGATTTTATTGAAATCAATGCTTTGAAAAAAAGATTGAGTCCCTTTTAGTTCGCAACGGATATGTCTGGAAATTCTAGTAGGACTTTTTTGACTGTGGGGAAATCCTCATGGATACCCCCCCGTCTGGAGAGATAGGTCAGTTGTGTCGGACTCCTATTGACCTAAATCTCATAATTATTACGGTTTGTACGACAATCATGAGTCAGAGGCCGCGGGGCGAGATATTTGTACATTCGCATTCGCGCGCACGGCCCGACTGATAAGTCTTTACCCCGAAATGGAAACACATATATATTAGTTGGCAAACAGTTCTGCAAAACATTTCAGGTGTGAGGACGATAACAGCGTACATAATTATCGTAGCAACGAAAATACAGCATTTTTAGAGATATTACAAGATACTAACTAACTACGTTGCTTAAGACCGTGAGAAGGAAGGCCTGGATGAGAATCCCACAGACCAGGGGAGCATGGCATAAGAGAGAGAACGTCTATACTCAGCAGTGGGTGGAACGAAGCTACCAACGAAGATGATAATGACTTAGGTAATGCAACTTTTTAGACAATGGACTTTCTCCCCTACCATTTGGGTCACTTATTGGGTGAGGCAGTGGCTCGTGTAACAATAATGTTTCATCAAGTGGTCAGTCAAAGACGTGCCAACTTCAGAGCTTTGAGTTTCAACAATATTGATGATGCCCTTTGTTGCCCTAGTTACTACCAATCTTACTACCAGTTGTAATACCGTTAATTTTGATTGCCCTACCTACTACTCCAGTATTAGGTTGTAAGGAGGGAAAAAATAAATTGCCCGTGTTACTACCGTTAGTACTTAAAAAAAAAAAATTAAAAATATAATTCTAGGAAAATCGGTAATTTTCGTTTTAATAGTATGTAAAGTAAACATGAAACTTTTTTCTTTCTTTTTTTTTTTTTCTCAGTAGACTACGCCCTCGAGAAATTGCGCTGATTTTCCCTTTTTTATTTTAGAAGTCAATTGTTTTGTTGTGTCTAAGAAAAAAAAAATTAGAAACAAAATTTGTTTTTTTTTGTGTAAGTACTAACGGTAGTAACACGGGCAATTTATTTTTTCCCTCCTTACAACCTAATACTGGAGTAGTAGGTAGGGCAATCAAAATTAACGGTATTACAACTGGTAGTAAGATTGGTAGTAACTAGGGCAACAAAGGGATGATGCCTGTGTTATTGTCTTATGTAGGAAATGATGTCTAAATTGAGATCTTACGTGACTGTTAAATCCTTGTCGAGAACTTTGTTAGCTAGTGGCGAGGTATTCCTATTAACGTATGCTCGTAGCACTAGATTGCTACGAATTTCTGTAGCCCGTAGCTACGAGCTCTAGCGCTACGAGTGTTTTAATCTTGATTTAATGCAATGATCCTAACATATCTTACTCATTCTAAGTAGCTATACTGCATATTTTATATGATTTTGCTCGTGCCGTTTATGACACATCTCCTTTAAATTAGTAATGTAATCTAGTAAGTACCGACTGGATGCAGTGAGAAATTATTTAGTAGATATTCGCAGCAAATCTCTAATATCTGTAGATTCACATCATATTCTAATTAGGATAACTGCGCAGTAACAGCTGGTTGGCAAATAAGAAAACAATTTCATGATACGACGCAGCCTCCAACAAAACTGATCACGAATTCAAACATTTAAGACACTCACACAATTTTCTTGAATGTAAACATACATATTAATGTCAAAGTGAAGTATGAGTTACATCTTCCACTTAGCCCAAAAACAACGAACCACGGGCCACGTGTAACTGAGCCATCCAGTAAAAAGGAACTCTCTCTCTGCGACTAATGGTCCAAATTAGTTCGCGTCAACAGTATTTGCATAGAGGATTCGTTGGTCGGCTGCAATACATGGGTGTCGTTAGGATTACTACGTAAGCAGGCGCAGAAGGTTCGCCTGGCACCAAGATGTTCTGAATTATGAACAAAGTCTGTGTTGCAGACACCAAACGATGGTTTGATAAAAATCCGTACTAAATTCCGTACAAAAATCCGTACTATCTGATTCTGATCTGGATATCGATGAGAGGCACACAGGTGACACAGGTACACTGTGCCTCTCACTCTCTCTCTTAACTGCGGTAGTGCGTTTTCATTGGATACTCTTTGTTACTTTCTGGCGGACGAAGCCGTTACGAATGTCATAGCTAATATGAGTATTTCACAAATGGCTATACTCGTACATGCTAAACTAATAAAACACTTATTTGCAAGTGACTGGCACGTGAATACTTGTTTTCAGTGCCGTGTGGCGTTTGGAAATTATACAAAGACGAAGTTTCTAGTCCTGGAGCGAGCAGAAATAGCTGTTCTGAAAGTTATAAAAAAGAAGCCTTTTAGATACCCAACTAGACAGCGGAACTCAGAATGTCAGGTGCTAACTATTCCACAGCTTTTTGTGCTCGCATCAGTTCTGAGAAGACATCGAACAGGTCTACCGGCTCCTGATACTGGTAGACCTAGAAACCCAGCACCTTGTCCAAATGTCGCACAGCACAAAGTTTGCAAAAGGGCAACATTATTTCCTAAGTTCTAAAGGGTGTAAATAGACCCTTAACATATCCGAAAGGCACTTGTTCTCCCCGTCTTTGCGATCATTTTTTTGTTCTAAACCATACCTGGGAACCTTCTAGTTACGGTTATATTTGAGGTCAAAGTTCCAATTTTTTCACAAGTTTTTTTTTAAATACATGTTTTTAATGTAAGATTTTTACTTTACACACCTCCACGACGCCCGTACTTTTCAATCCATCCATCAGCACAATGCTTTGAGTGCTTTCCATCGACTCCTACCGTATCACGTGATTTTTCACCCCAAAAAAAAGTCGATCCCCAGCAATAATTTTTGCGTAAAGTTACTTGGTTTGATGTACAGAATGCTTGATTGACGGCTATGTGAAGGGTCTGTTTACACCCTGTATATTATAAAACAAATTAAACGGGAAAATAAATATAATAAGACTTAGCAGTCATGAAACTAAGAATAAGGTAAAAATGTACTTACTACAATTGGACTACGAAGACACTGAAAACATAATGACCCTTCATGTATAATCTTATCTACCCAACCAACAAATACACTTTCCTTACTCACTACACCGCACACACATACTCCCACATCACCTATCACTCACTCTCTCTTCACTTACACACATTCCTCTAATTCACCACTCATCTTAACACAAATACCCACATCCACACCTCATATCTTTAAGCTCACCAACAAACCCTCGCATTTTTAATGGTACTTTATCTATAGCAGTGACTCACAAATGTCCTAAGATGGATCAGAATGTAAATGCCTGAACACTATCCCCTGAGATACACGTTCCCGCCTAGTTCAGGGGGTGGGCTCAAAACTCTGTGAACCTCGTTATCACCACCACAAAAAATCAATTGTAATAATATTCATGTACCAATTAATTGTAATGTAATTGTAATTGTTGTTGTCGTGTAATTTTTAATAGTGAGAATTAAACAATTATTATTTATTTTATTTTTATACTGGTCTATCATACTCCATTTAATTTCGCTTTCACTGTATCGACTACCTAAAGCTGCGTGTAAACTGTAAATGCAGTGATTCGCTTCGCCACTATTTTTCATGAGCGCTCTACTGACTATTGGTGGTCCACACTCCACGCAGTCCGTACTCATGCGAACAAATTGCGTTCCCGATGCACACAGGACGTTTAACCGGACGGTCCTCTATGAAACACTTGTAGTGCGTTATTTGTACGCAGTACGACGCTTTTGATATAAGCCGTATTCCAAATAACGTTTGGTAAATTTCTATTCGAAGACCAGGTTTAAGATATCTCGTGACCCAAATGCTAGCTTTTATATGATTAAAGGCAGATTTTACTTGGTTAACGCTTACATTCGTCGTGGAGAACTAATCAAACGGCACGGATAAAAAATGGCTTAAAACGATTAAAAATAGCAATATTATTACATTGTTCATACGAATGGAAATTGTGTTGCCTCATACGTTACATTTGAACCCTTTTTCACATAATATTGCCGTCATTGCACGCATTCTGTGACGCGTTATGTCTTGCAGACGTTTGCGTAATTACAGACGGGTGGAGGCGGCGTAAAATTAAGTTTTAATTGGAACGGGCGCCACTCGTCCCAGCCAGTGTACTCACGGCTTTATTCCAACTTGTCCTGAGTCATTGTGCTCAAGCCTTTATGTCAAATGTTGAGCTGTCCCCAGACGTAGACGTTACCTGCAACAATTAAATTAATGTTGTATTAACTTGTTTTAGAATGAAATGGAAAGTGAATAAGTAAATGTAAGTAACAGACACAGTAATTAACTGTCTAGTGTTTGAGAAGGCAATATTTCTTAGTGTTTCTATTAAGCTAGCAATGAGAAAATTACCGCTTTCGTTCCGTAAACCCGTTCCTATTCGGTTCTGTTCCGTTTCTGTAATGTTCCGTTACTGTAAATAACGAGGAGCTTTGATGAATAGAGAACTGCGTGCCTCTGGAACGTTACTGCTACGTCACACATCCGTTGTTCTTAATACGCAAAACAATGCATGTGCATTATATATGCTTTGCGCATTATAAATCAAAAACAATTTTCAATTATTCTACAGTCTTCTACAAAACCTTTTAGGAGTATATCGTGAGGAAAACCAAACATTCGAACACATGTGACATAAATCAGCACGCACTGGGCCCGCGTGCTGCATGACCCGCTCCCTTGCAGAGAAGAGAATTTTATATTGTCCTGGAATTGGGCACGTTGTAGACTGATAATTGTATACGTATGCTAAGAAACTTCAAAATACAAACCCAAATTTATTTTAAAATTAACTTTCACTAAAAGAATATACTAGAGAAACTACTCATGTCCTCTCAACCCACAAGCAGATGGCTCCAAACAAAAACTTCCGCCCCTCCGAGAGGCCATCAATCAGGAGGAGTGCCCTCGAACCTCGATATCGACACAACAGCATCAACAGGTCTCAACAACACTACATAACGCAATACAACTGTAGTTCAACAACTATGGCTTGGTATACAGACGTTAGTGTAGGCTTACGAGGGGGAGTTTTAAGTGCTCTAGTTTGGGACTTGATTATTAATTTGTGATCTCTGTTTCAAGTTTATAAAACGATATACCATAGTAAATAGACCTTGATTAAATAGTCGTTAACGGTACTGCTGGGTATGAGTTAGATGCGCAGGACAGGCTAAGTGTTACTGGGTTTTTCGATAGCAAACTATTCAGTACCAAGCCTGGATATGTGCTCGGTTGATGACAATATGATCGCTCATCTACTTTTTGGGGCTTAACTGACAAAAAGAGTTCAATATAATAGTTGTTTAAACCAACTAGCATACAACTAAATTTCGGATGAAACACCACCTATAACTAATTTAAATCAATCATCAATATTAATACGTATAATAAAATCGTAGACTTTCCGTGTCATTACAGGTTTTTGCAAAAAAATCACTGGAAGGTCCGAGAAATAAGTAATAGAAAGAAAAAAATATGTTTTTAATATTTTGTCTGTTTGTCTGTTCGTTTGTGCGCGTATCACGTAAAAACATCATTGTATTCAAAATCGAAATATTACAAAATAAGAAGCATTGTTGTGGGTATTATTTAGCGTTTATTTCATGAAAATCGACCAACAGACGCAAAAGATATTTTTTTAAATTTAGTTGGTAACCTCATACGCGATTGATGATTTAATAATTTACGTAAATAGGTTTTAGTAGTCGTAGTGTAGTCAGAATGGCTGAAAATTAATTTTGTGTTATTTTTCCTTTTGTGTGCTCTAAAAATTTGGCACTGAAAGAGAAATCTAGGTCACTCACTCACTCATCACGAAATATTGAAAACCGCTTGTCGTATGAAATTTGGCAGGGAGGTAGTTTATAGTTAATAGACGTCCGCTAAGAACGGATTTTTCGACAGGGCCGGATTAAGGAGGCCTAAGGTCTCTCGCAAGTTTGGATAGAAATCCTTAACTTTTTGTGCTACAAACTTGATATTTGGCGTGAGGTTGTTTATAGTTACTAGACGTTCGCTCAGAACGGATTTTGCGACAGGGCCGAATTAAGGAGGTCTAAGGGCTCTCGCAAAAAGTCATTTAATTTTGTAGAACAGTATTAGAGTAAAAACATATAGAACAGTATTAGAATAAAAAGCGCTCAACAAGGTTCACTTTGAAAAAAAGTTGAATAGCGCCAAAATACACCGATTTTTAAAGCCATATCGTCGCCTCAACGCCCTTTAATGTTGTTTCGGACCTCTGCCGCCCAGAATTACAGCACTCAAAAGGACGCCTTTTGTAGTCATTACAGTACATTTTCACCTTTTAATCTGGCAGTTAGTTCACACATAACATAACATAAGCCCCGAAGGGTTGGACAGACGTGTACCTAATCGTACACACACATTTTGCCAGTTATATTGAAGTCCCATGTAATAGGGGGTGAGCCTATTGCCATCAACCGGGCAAAAATCCAGATTCCGTGGCTGCTACTGAGAAATTCCTGATGGCATAACCCAATAACACTATTATTTATAGTATTTTTTCAATTGCATATACATTGTTTAATGTTAAGTGGAAGAGTGGAGTCACCTAAGGGGGCGTCCATTAATTACGTGAGGCGTTTAAGAGGGGGGTCTCGGCAAATATCAGTTCGGTCAGGTTTGTTTAATTAAGTAAACATGTTTCTCTACAAATTATTATTTATTTGTGAATTCAACGCAATCAAGCACAGATTACCGTATTTATACTAAACTACCCATGTTCATAAGGATTGAGATAAGGAGGGAGATGAGGTCAAGCCAAATCTCACGACATCTCACCAAGGGGGGAGGGGCGTCGAAAAATGCTGCCTCACGTAATTAATGGACGCCCCCTAACACAAGCATCTCCTTTCATAAAAGGTGATCTCCAAATTACGTGCGTGACAACTTTATGTAATTGAAATAAACATTTTTTTTTTAACACTTTGCCCGACCCGGGAATCGATCGCCACGCTTAGTAGTCGCGCTTGCGACCACTAGACCAACGGGGCAGTCTCACACATGCTCACCAAAATTTCCACGCGAACGAAGTCGCGGGCAACAGCTAGTTAACTAATAACCTTCATCGAAACTCCACCATGTCTGAAGCAAGTCGCAGCAAGTTCCAAGTTTCTTGCGACGTTAACGTGAAATAAAACGAACAAATTTATTAGCAAGAAGACCGCAAATATTCAAGTAAGGCACCTCTAATGAAAACTTGTGAATACCGCTTTTGATACCAACAGTTTGTGAAGAGTTTCGGATCGATACCGCGACCACACGGTCTCAGGTTGTGGTCGGGAAGTATCTTTAAACTAACTTTGAACGGTCCTGCTTATTAATTTGGTTGAATGTCTATGTACTGTACAAGGTACTTCCGTTAAAGTTCCTAGGTTATAACTTATGAAGTTTGCTTTGAATACCGGTCTGTTTGTTACCTCTTAAAACTTTATTAAGGCTTGCCTTTGGTTGTTGAGTTTATATAAGTTCGTAAGTTTGTCTCGAAAAACCTTTGTTCCTACTGTAGCAGAGGTGTTTGTGTTTTTCTTTTAGTTATTACCAAAAGTATGCTAATTGTGGTGCGGATTAGTGACCAGCCAAAAACGAGCAAACAGCCATCATTATTATCGCAAGCCTTCTTCGTCGTGTCGATGATTTATCGATTTATTATAACTTCGACCAAAACTCTGCCATAAGATGTAGCCTAAACACCATTTACACAAGTTACACTTAGTACATTTTCTAAATACCTCTACCTCAGGACTTTGTATCATAATGTTGACACCTCAACAATTCAGAATAATACACACAAACAATAACCGCCATCCTTTTAATCACAACTGTCACGCTGTCCCACCAATGATCTGAACACCGCGGCCGTGCGACAGCGGACCGGTGCCGCGGTGGGACGGCGGACGGTATCGAGAGCTCTTGTCACTGTCTCCGTGTAACGTGTTCCGACACCCGCGCCACTTGCAGCGTGACACGGTCTGAGCCGTAGACAACTGCTTTTAGATGTATTCAACCAAAGACAATGTATTGTAGTTTCTAGCTTGTAAATTGTATGATCAGACAGCAATCGATTTGTGTTTTGAAAATTAACTTACTTGCTTTTCAATTGTTGTGAATATGGATAAACAAAGGTCACATTTTAGAGGAGCGTAGTACTCATGAATATGAACAACTTTTAAGATGAAACAGACCCTGAAATCCATAGAAAAATCGCTTCTTACATTTATGTTCGCGCAACTAGATACAATATAAGGAAACGTGTTCGGTCTGCAATTGAGACGCACATTGCTTTGGAAACTACTTAGTGAAAGTTTTTTATTAAAATATTTATATCGTTCAACCTATCACTCAGTATGTTCATTTGCTTAATTTTTATCGTAAATACAAGAAAAGCTTTGCAAGCGAACTTAATAATAATTATGTCTGTTCAATGAAACACGCGGCCGTTGCTATCGCTATGACACTATCAAGTATCTCCGTCATGCAGACCTTTGTGCAGCGCGCATTGTACTCATCTTACTGTCACGTCACTGTGTTCCGACTTGTGCTCCACTTCCAGCTTGACGCGGTATGTCAAGATGTAAATGGAAAACCAGTATAAATGTTTATTTGTTAAATTGAAATGAGAATCACAATAGAAAAAAACAAAACTTTTATTTGTTGAACTGTTTTAGAATTTTTACACTTGGTCAAGAGATCACCAATGATGAAACGATCACTGACATTCACGTCATTTTGGTCATGATTATCAAAAAAGTTGATAAGACCAAACATCGTAATTCTTCATTACGTCAGGAGGGTAACGTGTCTCAGACACCTCCATTTCTTTACGTCTAGCGTGTCATCGCGGGTCTTGTCCCCACCGGCATGGCAGCGTGTTAGCCGCGCTATTTCAGACGACATGCGCTCAAGTCTGGACCGCGGCTTATGCCAACTATGCGCCATGTACGTAGTGTGTGCCCTCCGCTTTGTGAGGCGCCACATAATTGTGAACTCGGACAAAGACAGGAATGTTTCTGTTGACTGCGGCGGAACTTGTTCGCTCTGCAATTAAGACGCACATTGCTTTGGAAACTACTTTAGCGTGTAATGTTGATAATTTAACGAAAGCTTTTGAGTGAAATGTGCTGCTGTTTCACTTAAAATCGTGTCCTGTGTGTCCTATGGTTTGCACATTACAGGTATTGATAGATGCTACTGATAGTGCGTAACTGCTCAATTTTGATATTGAGCCGACTCAATTAAGATTGCCATCGAGACGCTTCGAAGTAGTGATTTCGGTAATATTTTGTAACAGAGTAAAAGCCGTTGCTTAATAAGTAACTATAATCAATTAGGCACCTTTAGCAACACCCACAGATGACCTCTGTTCGGACAACCAACACAATAATAAGATAAATCTACGAGGCTTATCAATCAATCTTCTTTTTCAACACAACCTTAATACCGAGGATAATAAATCAGGTACAATGTAGGTAATACAAAACATTTTACAGACCATTGGAGCCCATTATCCCAAATATATCTGGACCTCAAATATGGATAATAATAAACAACACAGTCCCTATTGCCAATAACAGTAACAATACACAATAAATGCACAAGACCTAGATACCCCAACATTAGGACACCCGTCGTGGTACCGGTATCGACCGCTTATCACAAAGTATAAGTGTCGTTCGACCACTTATGCCCACGGTCGTGGTCGTCTCCCGGCCACTGGTGTTGATGATGAGTTATCTCTTCTATTCGGCTCAATGCTTCTGGAAAGCATTACATTATTATTCACTATTGTATGAAAGTTGTCAATGTCGTTTCACTTATTTTTCCATTGTATAAATAAATATTGGCATATTTAGCTGTATAGATTTATATTATAGCTAGTTATTATCAGCATCAGTGCTCGTGTAGAATTTTGTACAATGAAGTACAGATTTGAGTGATCGATTATGCAGAATTATTTATAGGTACTTACGATGACTTTGATGATTTTGCGGTCGTAGTTTGACGTAAGTATTCGAGATTTTTGAAAATCAAACATACAGGTTGTGAGTGTGAGTGACATCGAAGCGCAGACCATTACTATTAAATTCAATACATGATTTTAACTAGACCCATCCCAATACTGGTAAAGCGTCGAATTTCCTTACACCGTTTATCATCCCAAGAAAATCTTAGCCATTTAAGTGTAGATAGTTACAATACCAAGAAATCCCTCGAGTAAGTTGCTCTAACTTCGACAAAATTCGCGTCATTGCTCCGTAGAAACATTTCGCTGGCTCAGTCGTCCAACGCGACAGTCGCCCGAAGACATATCCCAACTTATCCGATCTCACTTCAACTTATCTTAGGCCCCGTCCATAACCTCAGATGATGCGATTTGCGTCAAGAGACATGCACGCGCGTCTCTCGTTTTCTTCGCGTGAGTTGGTACCGTAATTTCGCAACCCGCGTGGCGATGACTCGTGGAATGTTCTATACTACTTTGTTTATTTGTTTTTCCCGCAGTCGCGTGTCATTAGAGCGCTTAGCTCGTGGCCGAGCGCTAACATTACTTCAACTTGGTCTTACATCGGTGCAACTTAAGTGACAGCTTTCAAATTTAAGTGCTCAGCACAGATTTCATGTCGCAGAGATCGGGTTCCATGATCGTAGGAGCTTATTTTTAGTGGCTCGTCTATATTGGCTTAAAATTTCACGGAGACGTGAGTGTGAACTTAAGAAGTTCTGTTTCCGATAAGACTGTTATGTGGTTGGATCATAGTTTGTAAGGATGTTATGGTTTGTAGATGTAACCGCTCATTAACACAAGGAAATTGACGAAACGGTGGATGAAACAAGTAAGATGTGTGGTTGAGGACCGTCGATATAATTATTTCGTTTGAATTCGATGTTGATGCATGGAAAAGGAGAGAGAAGGCCAAAGAAAATATGGATCGATAGTGTGTGACGATGTGAACGAAAATATGGATCGATAGTGTGACGATGTGAACGAAAATATGGATCGATAGTGTGAGGATGTGAACGAAACGGGAGTGAGTGATAGACAGCGTGACGGTTGACATGTAATGGACAAAGACAAAGTGTTGCGCTACCTTAAATAAAAGGAACAAGGGTAGGAAGATGACGAAAATGAGGAAGATTCGAAAAACAAGTTGTATAAATCACAGAATATGATTTTGAATATCATCCATTAAAAGGATTTTTCATATACAACAGCAAATGACCTGAAAAACATTATTTCGGTTGACCGAACAGATAAATATAAGATAACATATTACAGACGGAAGGATTCTGACACGTTTCATCGGCGACAAATTGCCGGAGCAACCTTCCGTGACGTCACGACATTACGTCATCAAAATGTACATATACATTTGTATAATGTACGTGTGAGTTTATCGGGACATTATATTTGGGATTTCTTCGCAGATATTATTGCTATTATCATGAATTTACGTCCCTCGTAAGTGATATTAAGTGTTATAAGTTTCATGTGACGATTTATAAGCTCGGCTTTATATTTTAGTTGTTTATGGGGTGGAAATGCGTAGGAAAAATAAAGGTAGGTAATCTTCACGGAAAATATAGTTAAACCAGAAAAGGTATGCGTTACGTACCCTCCACAGAGCCTTCTAAGTATTATACTACCGCGTTTTGTAGTAGTGCACCTGTCATCGCGTGTTTGTATGAAGTTTTCTTTTTGTGAGGTAACCTACTCCAGGCGCACCTTGTCACCTTTCACTTAAAAGTTTTGGGAATTGCATTGTTCTAACCATGAAAATAAAAATTGGTGAGTATTTTCTTCGTTTTAACAGCTTTATTAGATCTTATCATCGCGAATTCGTATTTCCGAAGATAGACGATGATTGACGAAGCGCTTGCTTCTCCTGGGAGAACTGTACCTTAGAGGCTTAGATCATAAAAATAAGTAATTTTATCTAACGGCAACTTAATTTTCTTCAAAAAGCTAAAGAAAAAACTGTTTTTATAAGTTTCTAAAAGTCAAACTTAGCCACAGTTTATTTTTAAGGACTACTTTCGAGACCAAAGTGTCTTTACTTAGGTAACACTAAGAAAATCTTTATTTGTTAAAAGGTTGTCTTTTATTACAAAATCGACTTGGGTTTCATTTTGTTAAAAGGAAAGTTTTGTGAAACAAAAGAAAAAGTTTGATAGATCGCTTGTGTAAAGTTGATTGATTTATTGTGTTGCAAACAATCTGTCATATCTCAAGTTAAAGTTATCTTCTAAAATTAACACAACTGCGGCCAACAGCCCACGTGCAAAATAATTGATTTTCGTGTTTTTCTCTGGGAATAATCATTTATTTATTTATTATATTTAGTACAGCATAAGCCATTTAAAACTAAATTAAGTAATCCTTTTACTCGGTCTTCTCACAGAACCACAAACATTCTAACATTATCGTCTTCCATTCATCAGCAAACAAATCCAATCCAGGGTTGGTCTCCACGAGCGCGTTGAGCATCGTAAGCATACGCGGAATAGGAGAGGTGGATCGAGCTACAGTGCGACAAAATGGGACATTAAACAATTTATGCTTTCTAGAGCGATTATAATTATTCGGAACAAAGAATTGACACAGCTCCGCATGTAAATCCGAGGCGTCGGTATGACCATGTATAATTTTATACGCTGTTATTATTTGGTCAACAGCACGCCTAACTTTAAGGGAATTAAAATTCAAACATCCTAAAATATACTTAGTAGGATACATATATGGATAATATCCAAACACATGTTTGTACAGGTATCTGAGAAAAGCTTTTTGCACTTTTTCCAGCATGAGTGTATATGTAACCTCGTGAGGATTCCATACACAAGCGCTAGTTTCGAGCTTGCACCGAACTAAAGCGTTGAACAAGAGCCTGATAACTGCCTGGTTTTTAAAACCTTGACAGTTACGTAAAACAAAACCTAAGCGTCTGAAAGATTCTTTAGCCAAGCTTATAATGTGTGTATGAAAGGTCAGTTTGCTATCAAATAGTACACCGAGGTCTTTTACTGTCGATACTCTGGCTATAGACTCGCCGCTCACACTGTAGTCGTACTGTATACGACTCCGCATGCGGCCAAAGCTCATAATTTGGCATTTAGAGATGTTAAATTCCATTTTGTTTGTGGCGGCCCATTCACTCAAGGCATCGATATCACGCTGGAGAGCTATACAGTCAGATACAGAGTTTACAGTTGCATATATTTTCAGGTCGTCGGCATAAAGTAGACATTTCGCTTGTTTTATTATTTGTGGCAGATCGTTTACCATAATCAAGAAGAGCAAGGGACCTAGAATGGAACCCTGACTCACGCCTGATCGTGTATGATATGCATGTGAGTTGTATGAGCCAAGGCGAACAAATTGCTGACGATCCCGGAGATAGTTAGAAATCAGAAGAAGAAGACTGGGTGTAAATCCAATGGTACTTAA
Source organism: Noctua comes (assembly GCA_963082995.1). Classification (NCBI taxonomy): domain Eukaryota; kingdom Metazoa; phylum Arthropoda; class Insecta; order Lepidoptera; family Noctuidae; genus Noctua; species Noctua comes. The sequence continues at coordinate 18,271,698 of OY720276.1, read as the reverse complement.
CTTGCGTAACAGAATGTCGTTATTAATTCTATCAAAGGCCTTACGGAAATCGAAATACAGTACATCCACTTGCTGTCCGCGGTCCATTTCAGAAGAAACAAAATCAACTAATGTTAGCAAATTGGTGTTAACTGATTTTTTGTTGCGAAAACCATGTTGTTCATTGCACATATACATATCGACTTGTCTTTGAATTTCCTTATATAAAATGTGTTCGAATACTTTAGCAGGGGCCGACAATATAGCAATAGGCCTGTAGTCTTCAACTGATGATTTCACCCCTGTCTTCGGTATAGGCGTAACCCTAGAGAGCTTCCATTGAGACGGTGCTTAGTGACAAGTTAAATATATGACAAAGAGGTTTGGCTATAGAAGCTTTAGACAGTTTAAGAATATTAGCTGGAATGTTATCCGGTCCAACAGAACTACTGAGTTTTAATTTACTGATTCCACGTTCTACATCGTTAGTAGAAAATTTAGTTAAACTGACGGAGTTACTATTGCTGTAGGTGTCAAGAGTACATATTTGGGAGACATTCAAATCAGGTGTTTCAGGTAAGAAAACACTTGCAAAGAAATCAGCAAAAGCATTAGCGGCATCGATACCCGACAGTGATTGACCCTGATAGTTGATTGTAGGCTCAAAGCTTCCTTTGCATCGAAGGGTGGATATGTGCTGCCAAAACTGTCGCGGGTTGACTCTGATATTACGCTCAACATGAAGTAAATGTGAATTATATGCGATCATAATGCGGTGCTTAAGGTTTGGTGCAATCATCAGCACATAACAACTGTTCGGACACAGGCCTTCTCTCTAAGAGAGGGGGTGGGCCATCATCAACCACGCGATCCTAGTGCGGGTTAGTGAATGTCGCATATCTTTGAATGTTTCGTTCTAATTCATGCCGGCTTCTTGGTCTTCTACAAGCACTTAATAAAATAGATTATAGAACCTTTTTTTACCAAATGAAATGATGATGCTTAAATTATATTTCAGTCTTGAAAATGCGTCTAAATAACAGAACTGTAGAAAAAAATATAACAAAACTAAATAGGTCCATGAAAAATTAAGTCTCAGACCGACTATCAAACCCTTTGTCACCTACATCGTCCTGTCCATAAAATATTATAACAACGTATCCATCCAGGTCCTAGTGTACCTGGGCTCTGTCTATATCTGACCGTCGTCACTGCTACGTCAGAACTGAAAGCACAATTCTGAAGGTGGTGACCGCAACCGAGAACGACAACCACACAACCACAGGAATCTCTTCAAATCAAATAAACTCTTCCATAGATGCTGACATTGACGACTGTTGTGTGTGTGTGACAGCCGTTTCAAGGAGGTAAAGTAAAAAAGTTAATTGATAATATAAAAGAGAGTTACACAGAAATTAGTCATGGCTTTGCCACGGTTAGAATTGTACCTAAACCATGTTGTCGTCAGCGCCAGCGCCCCGGGACCTGGTCTAGGCTAAGCCCCAAATAATAAAGTTTTTGTAAACATTTGTTTACTTTTTCAGGATATTACATAAAGCTGAGCTGTTTGAGTTTCTAAGTTGAAGTTTTATTGTTTGTGTTTAGACGTTCCGTTTACGATTCGACGTTAGGTTTGTTTTATAAGGTTAAAACATTTTAGAATCAGTTTTATTTTAGATAGAAATTTTATTTTATTAGGGCTGTTTTAGCTGCCATTAACAGATAGTTGGAAGAACGAAGACTATGTAGAGATGATATATTTATTAAAATTAATTAAAGAAATTACAGATAATATAGTAATATTAAAACATAAAAGGTTACAATAATTCCATGAATCCTTCTTTCTAACAGTACTTCCGACATGCCAATAAAATATCCTTCCATTCATCCGTAAACAAATCGATCTTGAATGGAAGGGTTCATCTGATTCTGAATCTGAAATTGTTCCGATCGAATTTAGTTAGGCTTTCATCAAAAAAGTTAATGTTCTTACAGTAAATCCTTTTTCCCGTTAAGGAAAATCAAACATTAGAGTACGTTATCCCGAAATCCTTTTATAAAACTATTTCCTAGAAACAGCCGAAGCATTATTTTAATCTCCCATCAGCCTCAAAGTGCGGTAAAGCCTACCGCAGTAACAGAGTGTATCGTAAAAGAAACGCGGTTATTTCCCCTGACAGGCGGCTCGCGAGGTAAGCTCCTCAGACGCGGGAGACACACTAATAACGTTACCATTTGTCATAAATGTACTGCCGGACGGGGCTACATGTAGTTATCGAAGAGGAGAATTTATTGCGGAGTTATGTGGCAGTGAAATCTATTTTGATAAGGTTTTAAGTTATAGAAGTAATAGGCACGTTCAATAGGTTAAATGTAATTCAGACGAAGTTGCAAGCCACATTGGCAATATATTCATTGTCCATAGCACGTACGTTGAGCTTTCGTAGCACTATCGTAGCACCCGCGCCCCCCAGCACGTCTACGCGGGCTATGCTGAAGTCTACGACATTTCCTTTCCTCAATATCAACCGCAATTTCTACCATTTAACCCTGCTAAACCCGTGGGAAAAGACAGATTTCCAATAACAGTGTTTTAAGCTAACAGGAAAATGCTGTTTTTCCTCAATGTAACTCTATAGTTTCTTCCATTACGATCCTGCTGGGAAAAGATTATTTTGCACGTCTAACCTTTTCTAAGGTATTTTTAAGCTTGAGAACATCCAACCAATGCAAGCATTACATTTATTTTCCCTGTTAAATAGATCACAAAACATGTTTAGACAAGATATGAGGCATGAGGTCATGGGTTCGATTTCCTGGCCGGGCCAAGTGTTATTATTTATGTACCCACAGGAAAATAACATATAATATTTGAGTATATAGGTAGAGGTACTGCTTATTTCTTAAGAAGTTTCTGCTAACAGATCTCCAAAAGGAAGAAATCTAGAATTAGTAGGACTCCGGAGACAAGATTTGTGTCCGGTTGGTGGCAATAGGCTCGCCCCCTATTTTGACCTAAACATAAATGCCGAAGAGTGGTTGTACTATAGGTAGGTACACCTCTGCCTTTCCTATCGGGGATTACAAGCGTAATGTTATGTTAAACAAGACAGACCTAACTTGAACCCTAGATCGCTGTTAACATAACCACAGCACTTAACTCAAAGCCATGTCATCGGCTAAAGTCACGACAACCCGACACACGAGTTGACGTGTTCAGTAGATAGCGTCATGGAGTGTGTTGTGTTGTGTGTCGTTGTTGTAGTGCAGGTGATCGTGTGTCGTGATGTGTGATGTGTGGTGCACGAGTGAATAAGTATGCTGAACGTTTAAGATTTGCTGCACGGTAACTTTGTGAATTTCAAGTTAGTCATTCACATTTTGTATTGTTTTTTTTTTAATGTTTGCTCTTCCCTTTTTACCTAAATGTCCCAATTTTATCGTATTGATGTCGTGACAGTGTTATAAATGTATTTGTGATTGTAATGAGGGTACCAAGCGAGGATATACAGTAACAAAAATATAAAAATGTCAAGCAAACATGTCCCAGAGCTCCATTACAAAAAAGTAAATAAAAAAACAATACTCTGTACAGAAAATGTCCCAACGCAGAGAAATCTAGCCCCTTACATTCGAAAACTAGTTACAATATGTACTTTACAACAGTTGGTCAGAGTCGGTGTATAAATCGTCATTTTTACGCCACATGCTCCCGCGGGGAATCACGCGAACAAACATCTATTGAGTCGATTGAATAGAGAAGTGAACAAGTGCTCACGATACCTGGAAGTTGAAATGGAATAAACATACAACGATGGTACACCTTAGCGGTGGAACATTTCTGTACACACAACATGTCCTGTGCTATAGGAGGCAAACCTATTGAACCGGGTTCCAGGTCCTCGTGCTCAGCAGCAGTGCTTGCTTGCACTTGTACCATAATACACACACACAAACACCCCCCAGTCATCAACACACCACACACCCACCGCTCACACGCCGTTCGCTATCGGGATTGGATTCAACTGTTTGCAGCGTTCAATTAATTTGCGTCGGCTCTCTCGTTTACTTCGCCGGAGTTAACCGGAGCATGTAAACGATTATATTCTGTTTAAACTGTTCGGGGGATCAGGAGGGAGGATTGTTTTAATAAAGAACAGGTTTGTAAGTGAAACTGTTAATAGAACTGCGGGAAATTGTAAGACACATTTGTTCCATTGGCTAAATAGCCGTTTTGCATGATCAAAAACCATAGCACTAACTTCTACCAATCGTATTTAGCATATTTTTGACATGAGAGTACTTAGACCGCCTACTTCGCTTGCCTAGTTCGGTCCGCGGATGGTTTCCACCGTGCCTCGGAAAGCACGTTAAGCCATTGGTCCCGGCTGTCATTTATAGATATTTGCCAGTCGTTACAGGTCAGTGAAATCGGACAAGCCAGTCGCCCCATGTAAAATATGCATCAGTATTCAGCAGCAGCCGGTGAGACTGGAAGTCGAGCCCAACATAGTTGGGAAAAGGCTAGGCAGGCTGGTGATGATGTATGTATGTATTATACGTAGTAATGAGAATAAATGCTTACAGATATAACGATATCTGCAAGCATTTATTCTCATTACTACTGGCATTTTAAAGGCTATTTTTAAAATTTGCATAACGATGCTAATAATAAAAATAGCCTTTAAAATGCGAAGGGTTTGTTAAACCTAAAGAGGTACATATATTTTTAGCAACGCAAGAGTAAATATGTAATAACGTACCATTAAAATTCGTGGTCAGAACCTGTATGGTGCGGCGAGTGCTGAATATTCAGTATAATTTTGGAGTTGATGAAATTCAGCGGTGGTTTGGATTTCACGTGGTTAATGTAATTATTAGCCGCATGTTGTGGGCGCGCGGATTATGAAGCCGCTCCGGATTTTAACAATACTCCGTTATTTAATTTTAAACGTATTTGTTATAAAAAAGCAGTTAGTGACGCTTTGTTAAAAAAATAAAAGAAACGACACCAAACAGGCATCTTCACAAATGTTGAAAGTAAACCTAATCATGTAATAATGAATGTGTTAAGTTAAAAGGATAAACGTCGATCACCAAAGAATCGGAGTAACTCGTTGTTCTATATATTTCTCACAAATAACACATACACGCATGTATTGTTTCGAATATTAGTGTAGAATTTCTGAAAGAACATTACCTAAATAGTTCAGTTTATAATAATATTCCATTTACTAATAGAACTGTTTCGATTATTCTTTCAATTTATAGCTTCACCATAGCTGCACCAAACTATTCAATCCAACATTAAGCTTGGCATGCAGAACATGTCCCAATCTCTCCAACTACGTAAGTTGTGAGTCTCGGGCTCAAGTGCCCACTCCGGCTCACGACATCGAGTTCGGCTGTTATCGCATGATTGCGCTATAGATAAAGTGTAGGATGGCGCAGCTTACTGGGATACTGAGTAATTAATCACTATTAACTTAATAGTTGGGACATAAGAAAGATGACGACGTCCTCGTGTAAGGACAACCCGAATTGATCTTAGTTTCTTAAGTGATGCTTAAGGTTTTACATAATGAAGATAGTACTCCCTTACCTTGAGAGTGGTTGGGTAAAAGCGTATCTTGATAAACGATCTAACTTACTAATCAACTGCCAAGATAAAAGTACCTCACAACCACACATTATACATGTGTGTTTGTGAGTTACTTTTATACATAATGTTCCTAAACCTTAGGCAGTACCGGTTTAGATCGTGCACTTTGTGCCAAAGAAGCTTGAGTTGACTTGGAGTCTAAGCTGCGGTGAACAAATAATTACAATCATGGCTTTAAACAGGCTTGTCAGTCTCGGAATATTAACCTATTATTAGTTTTTAAAAAGTCCACACTCTACATGCGTAACCTTTTATCCCATGAACACGAAGCCCTATTCATAGCCTAACTCCAGCAAGGTATTGTTCTAATGAAGTACATAATATGAGTAAATTATCACCACCTAGGCACCTGCCAGGTTCCGCGTCAGTGCGCTGATTCAATTGCTCGCACACAATGCTTGCTCGGCGTGTTGTGAGAGACGCTAGATTGACGGGAACCTGCAGGTTTGTACTAAATTACACGTGGAAGGCTTCTCCTTTGTTATAGGAAAATGCATGGAGTGTTTAATTTGAGAAGCGGTGGCCCAGTGGTAATGGTCTCTGAATTACCTACGTGTCGTGCTCGTGAGTTCGGACCCAGGAAGGCGCTTTCCTTTGAGTATATAATTTTATCACCACACTTCTCAAAAACGGTGTATTAAAATATCGTGAGGAATCTTTTATGTTTTAGACAAAATAAGAAGACAACTTTTAAGGCTGATTATGTGTGTGTTTCAAGAGAGTAGCATAGTTTTTAACACATCTGTCTAGTTAGGCGACAATGCTCGTACAATAATTTGTCATTTCCAGATAATCGACTAGTCACGCTACATTATGCTATGCTTATATACAGGATGGCTTCTGTATGCCTTTGTGATACGAATATGTTAAAGGAACCTTAATTGAATATCATGGTTATGAAAGCGTAAAACCTTTGTCAAAATCTATTCATAAATAGTTTTCTTTCATATCTGCTACACAGCAAGTTCTGTCTCGCAGGTATGATTAATTAATATCTTTGATTTAGTTCCGAACAACAAAATTCTGTTAATTAACAATAAAGGCCCCGTCACACGGGGATAGCCGCGGTGCGGTCGGTGCGCGTCCTGAAGCGCGTACTATATTAAATTCACGCGACGCCGGCGCTGCTAATTGGTTGCTCGTTGCCATGGCGACCGGCGCGCTCCGCTGGCCCGACACATTGCCTGAACAATATTTGTACAGCCAAATTCGGGATTGAAACCTTAATAGAAATGTTGGGTTCAATTTGTTATGATTTTATTATGGATGGTTGGTAATTACTAATTTGCGTTCACTATCTGGTAAATGCAGGTCAAACATTATTTAATACTAGCTGTTGCCCTTTTGTTGACGATTTAGTTACTCCTTATAACATCAGCTATCTGCCAGTAAAAGTCCCGTTAAAATAGGAGATTATCCTGAACGAACAGACAGATAGGCAAACATTAAACAAAATGATTATTTGTTATAAGTACCGTATATTTTCGTAAGTGTTCAGTAAAAGATCTTATTTTTATTTGGAAATTACAAACAGACATTTCTATTTTATTCATGTGTAAAGATGATAGGTTGAGGCATATAAACATATTTTTTTCTTCCTTTTCTCACACACTATCACATAGGTAACATGTGTCGACAGGAAATGAAAAAGAAAGTAGCAGACTGGCTCCCAAAGATCTAATGATCCGAAGAGGACTATCAGGTGACCGAAAGTTTATTCACATTCTAAATATAATATGATCTAAAATCCATATACACAATCAAAGGTGCGAACCAAAGCAGACACTCACTCACTTCCATATACACACACAACAACACACTTCCACCACATGCATACTTACTCACATACACTCATCAACTCACACATTTTCACACACAGACACACAAACACACATAACCCTTTAGCATTATAACTTTGTTTTTTTTTACTGTACTTTTAATAGTAATTCCTATATTTAATTTTTACCAATGTGTTACCAAATGGCAATAACATTGGCTGTCAACTTTGTAGCGACACTCTCGATGCTGTTAGATGAAATAGATAGAAGAGAGAACCCATGGCTGCACGCTGACCCCTAAAATACAGGTCCAGGCCTAGTTTGGGGGTTAGGATCAGATTTGTGGCAATACACTCTGTGCGTTCTTATTGTGACTGGCTTGTAACATGTATTTTTAAGTATCAAATAAAATAAAAATAGTTATATTTATTTATTTACTATCGTCTACAATTCTTTTTCATTTCTCCTTTCGCGGATCTGCTGGTAGAAAGAAGGCTGGCGAGATTCCATGTATTTTGGGACCCACTCTTAGAGGTAGCATTCATTATGGCAACTTATACATAGTTGTAAAACAACTAAAGACTAACAGAAAAGCAAATGGAAAGTAAGTCGAACAAGTTGGGAGAAAAGAGATATACGTCTTTATACAAGATAACCTAAAAATCTCACGATTAAGGTTTTTAGCTGTGAATGTCTGCTTATTTATTTAAAATGAATCAAAAAATTATAATGTTTAGGATGAATCATAAAGGAAGATTCGAATGTACTCTTAGATAATTCCCTTTCCAACCTACCCGGTCCGAGTAAAAGGGTATAAAAGGCATGGCGCGGTGTACACGGCCTCTTTGGATGATGCTCTGTGCTTTTTGGTTCTCTTTGGTTTTTGGTAGTAGGCAACTGACAGGTGCCAGGGGAGGTAATAATTTTGGTTCGGGTCGTGTTATATTATTCTGATGTACTTATTATTTACCATTCATTCCCAGTCGCCCCCGCGGGGATTGCCACCAGAGGCAAATGGGTATAAAAATTCCCAGTCGCCACCGGCGGTGACTGGGAAGTCATTGCCCCCACTTCAGTTTCGCTGTACATTGCTTTCTCCAACGTAGAGAATAAAAGGATGAGGCAACTTATCCTAAAGCGGTCTCTAATCTCTAAAAAAATAAGAAAATACTGAATTAACCATTAAATATAATTATAAATCACAGAAAGAATCGTAACAATTAGTGTCGTAAAGTTAAGAATACAAAATAGTTCATAATATGGAAAGGTCTAAAATCACAAAAGAAGTAGACACATAATTAATACATAAATACAATTGCCGATGATGCCACCTAGGAAGAATAAATGAAATAGCGGCATTGGTAAAAATGCACTTTTTCTTTATGTTAGTGCACTCCCACGTCTCCGAGCCATTTTTGTTTTTTCTTTTGAAGCAATTGTTCCATGCCGTCTTTTTATATATACTAGGTCACTTTGACCGGAACTAGAAGATGCGCCTTGTTCTGACATGATTTAAGATGACACTCACAGATATAGATAGCCTTAGATAACGCAAGCATCACGATCTGTATGAAAACCAAGCGTGCCATTTTTTGACTACCTACTATGACGTGACAACTGTCACAAGCACTATTTAGTGATGGAAAAACCAAATCGATTCAAAGACAGCCGAGTGCGGCGCCCGTCTCTACACGTACAATATTCGATTGAAACACTATATAAAACCAATTTGTTCTAGTGTTAATCAACAATTAGATAGATGCAGGTTTGGAATTAGTTCCATAATTTATTTGTTCAAGACTGTTTTTTTTTTTATTTACAACTTTCTATTACTTATTTACATTATATGCAGACTATAAATAGAACTAAACTAATGGTTTGGAATTAATTTCCTTGTTATTTTATTCTTCACAAGAAACAAAGCAATGTATAGCGAAACTGAAGTGGGGGCAATGACTTCCCAGTCACCACCGGTGGCCACTGGGAATTTTTATTCCCATTTGCCTCCGGTGGCAATCCCCGCGGGGGCGACTGGGAATGAATGTTATTTACTTGTCTTAAGCCAAAACCCGAATTTTTTGCCTGTACCTAATTGATGAATCATAAAACTGCCAGACTGCGGCTAGAGACTATACTGATAAGCGAATTATGGTCAAGTAAAACGATTCTTACTATGCTGAAAGAAGATATACTTTTACATAAATTATAACAGCTAGAGCTCACTAGCTATGTACGAGTACAGCTATTGAAAGCAGGGTTTGTTGAATAAAAAATGTGTAATATGACGTAATAAATCTCGTTTATTGGTTTTTTTACATGGTTTTTTTTATATTTTTCAACAGTGTTATAGAAAAAAAGATTATCTTAAAAGGAAGCTGGTGCAGTGATATAGCTCTGGTGTCTGGCAGACCCCATATACCATAATATGCTCATAACATGAGAGCAACAACCCCCTGTCCGTGTCCCAACAGGACAGTGACAACAATAGCCTAATACACCACTTCGCCCCTGTAGCCTTCTATCTACTACGATATACGTTTAATAGGACTTGCTTCCTATATGCAGAGATTTAATTCTGGCACGTAAAATAAATGGGTGGTTGCCATGAAATATAGGATAGGTAATAGGTACAGGATGTATTTCTACTGAACTTGGGGAGTGTGCAAAATCAGCAGAACTTCTGTAAGCACTATCCACTATTTCAATATCCACAATTTGCTCTCTGTTCAGAAGGTAGATAGGGTGTGTACTTTCCTCTGTACTTGTTGTGGGTACAACATTAGGGGAACTCCTCTGAGCGCGTTGAAAAACACTGGAATAGATCATCACAAATCTTACAGTGACAGTAGTGACGGGACTCAATCGATCACCATTGATAACGTTCCTTTATAAGATATACTACAAAATCACCATAGTTTCATTTTTATTACATGATTTTACCTTGTTAATTGGCGTTTTAATATCAAGTTTACTTGTTGTTTATAAATATTGTACATTATAGAATGTATAAAAACGAAGAGAAAGAGCCATTTATAGTAAGAAAACCCTTGAGCAAAAACACATGTTATTGGATTGGAACGTAATCGGAAAAAATGTTGCGTTTTGTAATTGCACGATTACTTAATTTTGAGTAAATTAAAATATTTATAACTTTTGATTCCCGTGTCCTAAAAATTCAATATTTTTTAAATAAATATCTCATATAATTGTAGTTATAATTATTTTATATTTACACTTGCATGGAGCTTCGTTAGTTTTTAGATTCTTTGGGTCCACTTTCGCCGCCCTTCTTTCTTAAGCAGCATGTTACGAAATAAGCAGTATGTTTTTGTACTTATTGTATTGTATTCTATGTTATTTTACTGTGTTGTCTATTGTGTGTACATACAAAATAAAATCAATAAATATTTTTCCCGGTCTCTTGTAACATGGATCCAGCAGACGTTTACGAGAATAATAAGCATGTTTGGGTATGATAATGTTAGCTTCAGATTAAATTAGTCAGTAATGTTTCTCCAAGACAAATGTATAGATTACTAGCTTATGCCCGTAGCTTCGCCCGCGTGGAGTTCGGTAATGTCACACGGAATTGTGCTACCGGGATAAAAAATATCCTATGTGTTATTCCAGGTTATACACTATCTGTGTGCCAAATTTCATCCAAATCCAGTGAGTAGTTTTTGCGTGAAAGAGACAACATCCCTCCATCCATCCATCCAAACTTTTGCATTTATAACATTAAAGTAGGATTAGTGTTCATGTATTTGTGAACGTGATATGACAAATATGAAACGTGGGTTTAATTTTACCGGGTAGGTATGCCTCATTTGTAATTTTATATAAGGTAATATTTCATATAAGAGATAACCAACAATATTTAATGATACACAATTTTTCTAAAACAAAGCTTGCTACTTAGCTTAACTATAAATAAATCACATTTGCTTATTTTTCCTGATATTAGGAAGGCATTATCTTACAAAACACGTAGGCCTAAGAGGTTTACAAAAATCAATTTAAAGAAGGAAATTAATATTCAGCATTCAGCGCATCTTCGGATAAAATATGAAGTTGTCTATGAAGATATTTTGATTACGTCTCGTACCTTATTATAAATGTTTTCTATAGAATCCAATGTTCAGATGACAAGTTCAGATTATGGCAAAAAAAGAACGATTAATATAAAAAAATGCTCTTTTTACTTTAGAAAACAATAGAGATTATTTTTTTGTATTACAATCTTATCAGGGGCACAGAACCATTCACAGATATTCATAGAGTGAAATAACGTCTACACAACACCTGTATTACCACATACGCTACGCAATCAACTCATCTGAATGAAATACAAATTTTACAACAACCTCGACGACGGCGTAACATAATCCGCGCTAAAACCAAACAGGACAAAGCAGCGTATTTAACATAGATAACACGGTCTTTTGTGTACGCGGACAAAGGCTTCGGTACGCGGGGCTACGGTACGCGCGGTACGCGGCCGTGTGGCGACGCCCTTACTAATTAATGTCGCCATTGTTTTCGTGAGTGTGATGAAATAAAACTGAGTTTATCAAGAGTATGTTATGTAGTACCATTGTGAGACTGTCTGTGCTCTTCGTGGATGGGGGGGCTGATTATAAATGGGTAGGGCTTGAAATTACAGGAATGTTATGTTGTGACATAGAGTAGGCCCATTAAATATAAAAAAAAAACATATGATAACCATGCTATTAATGCGAAAGTAACTCTATCTGTCTGGTGATGACATTCGATGATGATGCACACACGTAGTCAAGTATTTTTCTTCTCTAGTTTCTGAATGTTAGATATGAAATTAGGTCCCAAGCAATAATCGAGTTCTAAAGCAGTATCAAGAAGTTCACTTCCTGTTTCCAATTTGGGCAAACCAACGAACTGTAATCCGGGCAGCAAGCCCTCTCAGATCAACGTCGTTAAATAAGGCACCGGTAACTATTTGACTTCTCACTGAACACAAACTGAACTGAACTCAAACACTAAGTTTGTCTTACCGTTTAATTTCAACAGAGCTCCAAATTAATTTCCGGTGGATCAAATTTTCAGCAACCCTTAGCCCAGGTTTGCACCGGGCGGCGGCATTAAATCGCGAAGTTTTTTTTTACCTCGTGCACATGATTTTTTTTACTTTCGGTGCCCAGCGTCGGAAATCCAATGCAGTGCATCCCTCGTGTGATGATAAAGTGCATTGTCCGATGTTCAACGGTCGACCCGTGCGTACGAGGGCTTACTATGTAATAAGATTTTACTACATTGGAGACTGAACAAAAGTGGAATTACTAAGAAGAATATTTACCAGTACGTGTGTAACTAACATCAACATACCCGGATGTTTTGCAGCCCACGTTTCCCCGCACATATTACTGCACCGTGGCAGAATAACCCTCTCAAACAAAGACTACAGTTCGGACAACGCTGTTACGTGGCGCACACTACATATAATATATTATCCATTTGAGAGATTAGTGTCTCTTCAGACGAAACGTTAGCGTGTTAGTGCCGGTCTGGAGAGCTGGGTAAAGCCCTATGTGTAGCAGTACTTTTAGAAACACTCATAACATCCTTTGCATTTTGTATTATGATTATTCCAAGCAAATTTGGAAATTATATTTCTTGTTACATACTAAAAGTATTTTGAGTTTTAATAACTTCATGTTTCCTGTCCTACCCTTATTTTCTCGTCAGTGAAAACATATAAATATGTTTGTTGGTATGTAAAGAGATAGTAAATGGGCCGAATAATGGCGAAAGCTAAATTTGCACGCGGGGAATCGCCATACGTGTTGAAACTCGATGCCCAACTATCATAATACGTAAATCTGAACTAAAAATTAATCTGTGTTGTTTGTCAAAATCATAACAAAGCACGCGTGCGTGTGTACGTGTATCTACATGCATTACTCGTGACATGACGTATTCGTTCGTTTCGTACCGCTGGCGAACGTCGCTTTATGTTACTGACGCCACGTCATGTAACGTTGTCACCGGCCTGGTTCTGATGTGTTTACATATGACTATTTTTTGTAAGTAGGTATGAGTTTGATGCTATAGGGAGTTAATTTTACAAAAATCAAGAAGCACTGAACCATTCGACGTGGCGCCGCTTGGGGTCACACTTAACATAGGTCTGTGTTCAGCAGTGGACATCTTCCGGCCGATATGATGATGTAAACATGAGCACTGTGTTTCTTTCAACATGGATTGTACACAATACAGTAATTTTATTTTTGTATCATTATTGCTTTTAGCGTGAGAAGAAGTCCCGCGACCATACTGATTAGATAGTCTGAAATTAGATCCTTTAAACTGGTCACAACAGTATTATTACATTCGTTTCCCTTTTGTTTTTGATTAATAATGACATCTCTCAGATAACGAAACGCCTGAACATTACTACAAACTAGTTATCACTCCATCACATGAGACAAAACTTTCTGTATTTCTATAGAAATACCTTCGCATCATAATTCTATTTATCTAAACAAAGTGTGAGATAACTTTAACTTTATATGTCAGTTTCTGCCTCGTTTTCAGCACCTCCATCTGACTCAACCCACATAAGTCTACCAATTTATCTGTTACAGGATCTGAACAAAGGCATCTGTGGTGCCATGGAACCACCCTAAATACACTAAATAATGATGAATGAATTGGGTGGTCAACTTGAATAAACTTTTGGTATTGATAGGTACGAAGGTAACTAAATAACGCAAATAACGTATTTTTCGCTTTTATTCCATGGACATACATTTTCTTCTGATCGGCTCCAGCCGATCCTGTGTTCATAAATGTGGTTTTTATTGTTGTATTTCAGTATGGTAGATTTCAATAGTGTAATGATCTTGGCCCCAATAGATCTAGTCCTATTGTACTCATATTATAAGAACAATGTGTTAAGTAAAATTAATTCAGATAATCACTTTGAAAGCTTATTACATCAAGTTACTGAACTTTTATAGATTTTTTTAGTAAATTTCTCTCTTAGAAAAACAGTAAAATCTAATTGTCCATGGCGCAGATTCAAATGACTGCCGCTCGTCATATACGTACACAACAGATACTTGTGGTCAAATCCTAAGAGCCTTAACCCTAGACTGCTTTGATACCTGAGATAATTATAAAAACTTGATCCCTGAGCTTGCAACAACGCGGCAACAATCAGACACTGCTCCGTACTGTTGCTAATTAATCGGTTTACCGTCCATACTCGGACGAAAATTGTTCCTCTCCTCCATCACCATGGCAACTGATAGATAATACCCATACACTACCAACAATTTGTAAACAGAAATCATAATATTGCATCTGTCAGTAAATTCTATCAACTGATAAGGGAACTAGACTTGAATACATAAGGTTGTGTTTCGTCAATCATGAATTTGGAGTTATGACATTTTATCTTTGGGAAGTATAGAATTATTGGACTGTATATTCACTCCCCCCTTTCGGGCGGGAAAAGGGGTAGTTAGTAATAATTGGACATCGTCGGTATGCAAGCGATAATTGTTTGATTTGTTTCACCTGTAACTGAAGGGAGGTCGTTGAATGATGTCTGTCTGGTTCCAACCCCCTGGGGCAGTTGGGGTTTAATTATTGTTTGTTGTGTCTGCAGTGAAGCGGTTATTGAAAACAAACAAACATGTAAGGGTGTTGTAGTGTTAATAAACAAAGTTTGTATTCTGGCTGAGAGCACACATCAATCAACACGGCTTAATGTGAGAAGAGTTCCGTTCACTGATTTAATCAAGAACAGCGCCGATTAATGTGTAACTATTGAGCTAAGGTAGCCTAGGAACAGATGGACATGTCTTACAACCAAAACATCGAAGGCATCTGACATCTACCAACACGCCTGAGTCCCGTGTGGATTACCCACTCTCTCTCACAAAGAGGAGTACTATGTCCATTCAGTGGGAACCTCATACCCCTTAGAGGCTGATTATGATGCTGATTATGATTATGTGAGAGGAATTCATGACAGAGTACCTAACTCATTTTTTTATATTTTTATTTTCTGTTTTCCATTTTTGTTTATGTTTAGTAGTTTTTGTGCTTTAGTTACTGTAATTGGTTTCAAACCGTTGTAATTAAATTAATTAAATAAATAAATTAATGATGTTATCTTATATTGTTACTATGCACCATCACTTAAAGAAAAAATCTCATCAAAAAACTTAGTGCTATTTCATTTCCCACCTTAACTTCTGCTTACGCTATTACCATGATCGCGTGTAGCCAGGGTCATTCGCGTGACCCAGCCCGCCCACTCGCTGTTCAATGCAAATCACACGCGCTGGCTGCTAGCTGGGGTAGGCAGAGAGCTAGGCTATTAATGTGCCTGTTTTTATCTGCCTCGTTGCAAGCGTTTGTGTTAATGAGGGGTTACTATTAATACACTTATCGTGTTTAAATGTTTGAATACAGGTTGTTGTTCTTGTTTTACTAAATGGCAAAAGTTTTATAGGGTTTAACCATTAGCAACTTTACAATACGTTTAAATCCGTTTAATAATAAAAGAGGTGATAGACACAATTACTGTACTGGAAATAGAGACCACTTAGTTTAGCCAGGCTTCAGACTCTCTAAAGTAGACTCATCTTTCATGGGGTACATATTATAGCATCTCAAAAGATGCTATAATAAAATTCAACAAAGTATTCTTGAACTTAATGAGACGAAATTTAAAACATGCATTAAACGCACACTATGTAAGCAAGCATATTACAAGTTGGACGATTATATCACTGATAAAAATGCTTGGCTCAATGCCGGTCCTGCTCCACAAGGACAGGGGCGCATAAATTAATAGTAAAAAATAGTATGTTGGAGCTGCTGAAGATTGTACAACTATCTTTGCATTGTATAAATTCAATCTCTTTAGTATTATATAGCCGCATAGCCCATATTGTGTGAGTACTATGTACTAGAAAGCTGACATTCGCTGGAAACCTGCGTTTTTTCTTGACTTGAATGTGCCCTGGCGCGGCGGTTAGGAGTGTGTCATGCTCACTCAAATGTCTCGCTGACGGTGGTATGTGTGTCGGATCATTTAGTTCCGTTCAAAATGGTTGAGTTGAATGGTGCTGATACATGCATCATATTCGTGAACGGGCGCTGTCAGTTGTGACTGGTCTCTTGGTAGACACGGCTTATTTGAATTAATTATTTCATTTTTGAATTGTTTTTTTTTACTATGCACACTTTTAACGTACACATCTTGCTACATCGTTCTCACATAATGTACCATCTCAACATGAATGATGTAACCAAGGGTTTGTAAAAGTATTCTGATTTAAAAGAGTGTCCATGGAGTTTCTTGCCTGTTCTTCTCCATAGAGATCTACGTTAGGGAATGGACAACTACAGTACTTTCACAGTTTCTGTGCCTTGTGACTGGGACTGTAGCTATATTTCATTGTTGTCTTTGTTTCGACAATTCAAAAGGGCCTGTAACTGGCCTACTTGAAATAAAAGCTTTGATTTTTTATTTTGATTTTTGTTTGGAAGGAACTTTACGGTACGTACACCTCTACCTAACCCTTAGGGGATTACAGGCATATGTTATGAACTTTTTTACTAAAAACTACTTGGAGTTTGACAGCTGCCCCGACTCGACAAAATGACAGATTGTGTCGACACAATGACAGATTTCTTTGCACTATCTGTCATTTTGTCGATTCTACCGTCAAAGAAATCCTTGTCTACAGTGGTCATGCTACGGGGGCTGGACAGAAAACTAGCTGTTATTAATCAGCGCGTTACTCTTCCCGGTCCTGCCTATCGTGTTTACGCACACACTCGTGCATAATAAAATCTGTGAATATGGGAACATTGGCGTTTTATAGAAGGCTCAGTAACATATACTTTATTTTTTTCTCTAATGCACAAAATTCCATATTAAGCACCGGGTACTATCGTGCTTATTGCATAAATATTTATTTTGCTATCGTTAACTTTACAACCTCAAAATAATTAGCCCTCATCTACAATTTACATCATTGTAATTAAAGCCTGAATGAGTTACTGTTCCGTACGTGAGCTAGCTCTCACACAATTAGGACTTTAATTACAGGTGCAGGCTTCACCCGTTGGTTTGGTTTCACGGTCGGCTGGCAGTTGGTTGTTCGGGGGTGTTCGGCTTTCGTTCGTAAGAGTTCGGGTTGCATTCGGAAGTGTTGCACAGAGCTTGTGACTGGAGTGGTGATTTGTTTGCTGTGGGACATTTTTTATTTAGGAGGGAATAAAGTAGAATTGTATACAAGGTGTAAGTAATCGTTATGCAAACTGTTAGTTAACCCCAACAGAGATATTTTTGATTTAGAATGTGTACATGTACTGAATTTATTGCAACCGTTTGTGATTCGATGTACATCTTGCATACTTAAGTATCCTGCTATTTCCAGTTTACGAATGATGTGATACGAAGACACTGAAATCAACCAAATACAACCCTTGAATTGAACCTGGGGCTGGGACCTGCTTTTGAATGAGGTTTATCGCGCAGTCAGCAGTCAGCTAGATCAATAAAATTATAAAAATAGTGTGACCCTTACATTATCCCGGTAAGACCGGCTGATCAGTATGCAAACGATATAAACTGAGCAAATAACACGAAGTCTACTGAACACTCACAAGCACCGACTTCTATACACTTATAGCAAATTTTAAAAGTAATTTTCTCCAACAGTATCGGTTATAATTTCTTGTTGTTACGAATACCGATATTTTAGGACCCATTTAATCGTAAAAAGGTCTTATCTCATAATTGCAATCGTCATTCCACGAGAACATCGTTTTTGAAATTAAGAACGTTTATACATATTAGTGCTTGCGACTGTACCGGAGAACTTTACACTGCGGGACAATTAAAGTACTCACAATGTTTAGCATTTTAATGTTACTTTTTGTTTCAAACTGCTGCTTGGGATGGCAGTATTGTAAATACTTGTAAGTTAGTGGTTTTATGGCCGTTTGTCTTAAGGGATTTGTGGAATGGGATACTTTGTGTAAGGAAAGCGGAGTACGGGTTCGTAACATTCATTAGTATTTTGAGAAAAAAATATCCACCGTAACATATGTACCCAAACCATTACAGAGAAAAAAAAAAATTATTTGTTGCTTTATTTCATATTACGTAACTATCTCTCAAAGAGTTTATTTATTTCTCAAGAAAGATCTAATTATCCTTAACTAAAAGAAACGTAAACTGTCTTACTTAAACTTAGATTATAGCGTAGTTCAGCTACTTTAATTTCCGTTTAAAGCGCGTTGTATATCTCACACGAAACACATTTCCCAACATATTCAACCGAGCCATTAACCAAGCGTTATCTACATCCCATTAAAACTAGCTAACATAAATAAGAAGTACCCACATAAAGTAATACAAGGTAATTACACGAAAACAAAAGAGCAGCCGTGGGAGAAGTCATACAAATTACGATAAAATATATCCAGCTACTTAATGACAAAATATCCTATTATCCGAGGCCTATCTTAAACAAATTTATTCAGGTCGTAAATAAAATCGTGAGGTACAGTTATTTTGGCCCGCTGTGCAAATCCTGGGGTCGGCTATTCGTTTAAAAAGGCGAAAATAAAACCTTGACTTGTTTGCTTTTCAGCTTGTTATAACACAAAGCTAGTGTTGAGGCAACTTTACCTCTCCCGAGCGTTTAAATGTAAAAAATATTTCTTTTATAATCGTAAAAGGCATCTCAAAGTGTTCTATAAAAATCCAGATATTTTTCATTCTCGATAAAAGAGCACTAAACTTGTGGATCTGATTTCGGCTAGTATATTTTTAGTACAGAATAACCCATTTTATTTCGTGCGTAAAATCAACCCGTACTTCTTCAAAGTATGATCAGATAAATTGGAGTAAGTATCTAAAAGGAAACCTTAAGTAAATCCTATCCCTTTCCAATTAAGTTTCATGGATAGCTATTACAAACTTTTCACAAATATAATTATAGTGAAAAGATGTTCTATTGAGTTTCTCCATCAGGATGTTTTTCAGTGGAATCCCTGAATGGCTGTGTCGGAGTCAATGTAATCAGTTGACGGCAATAGGTTCGCGCTCTATTACATGGGACTTAAAAACATAACTGACTCATGTGGGTGTACTAGTCCCTAACCCTTGGGACCCCAGGGGACTAGAGGCACGGCTAAGCGATGTTTTACGAATGGGTCTAAGTGTTACCACAGATTTTTAAGAAGTGTGTTTAATCAACTATACGTTACAAACTATTTGAAAAGTTTAAACATCATAACTTTAGTAAAGTCTATGCTTTTTAATCTTCCAAAATTAAAACCCTCGCAGCCCTAGCGCCTTCGCAGCCCTAGCACCCCGCAGCCCTAGCGCCCTCGCAGCCCTGCTCTTATGAATTGAGTATGAGAATATAACGTTCTCTCATCGTAATATTTCTTGTACCAATATTATTTTACATGTTCCTGAAGAGTTTCCTTTAGTTTTGATTAAGAAAACGTTTATTTTGAATACCAGAGATTGTTTCTCAATTCATAATCACAAGATTTAACGGGTACAACAGCCAACAATCTTCACTAAATTATGATGAAACTATTCTGAAATGCATTAGTTCTCAGAACTATTACACTTGCATTTATTGCTAATTTCATCAAACCCGAAACCAAATAGGTACTTGCTTTTAAAGGTCAATTTCCACACAGCCAACAACCAGCTGTCCATCACAGAGCTACAAACTGTACATCACAATATTCCTGGAACAACTCGCTAGCGTTCGTGGAAAACGAAACACGAATGCTCGCTCATTTTCGTGGAAATCCAGACGAAATATGAATTAGACGTCACTTTAGATGGAGTTTATGTCTCGGCCCAGAATTCAAATGGCAATTAATAATTTCGTACTGAATTGTTGGTATTCAAGATTATTCTAAATACGAACTTTATTTTATGTAATAAGAGTTTTCATGTGAAATACTATTTACTTGTAATGTATTGAAGAGTGGAAACAAACATTTAATAACCTTTAACTTTGATGAACATAAACAACATTTCTGAAATATTTAGTACAGTAAACTGTACTAAAATGTTGTAGAGTTTATCTTTCATGAATAGATGGTAAATATTAAATGTAAAGGATGAACACAACTGCCCTCAAAAGATAGTTTCATCTCAAAGGATGATGGCTTATTAAAATGTACAGCGCTCTGATTAAAAGTTGGAAGAGTTTTCAAAGTAAAAGTAGTTGAAAGTTGCGCGAGTCGTTCAGTGTATTGAGTGACGAGCTGTGACGGGCTAATAGTGTAGAAGTAAGATGAAAACTTCGATGACCTTTTTAAATTACTACTTTTAAAATAAACCTAATTTGTTCTTTTGAAAAGTTTACCTGGACTAGATGAACGGGACGGAAAAAATACCCATTTACCAACGCAACTAATAATTAGATTACGTGTTTTCTATCAAAATGGTGGTATCTTCACCCTGATGTGGTAAGATGGTAAGCAACACCCATGTATTCTTATTTACAGTCTATATTTTCTACCCTTCTTTAAACCAAACCGTGGTACAGTCACATCATCACAATAATAAACCACGACCGGTAACGATGAACTACCCTCGAACTCGACCACAAAATTTCTCTCATTTCAAATAATTTCGCTGTAATTCGGCGAAATCTGCCGAATTCGCTCCCCCGTACACGCGCGCTCTGAAAGACCGCAATGTATCGGTTTTCAATACAAATCACAATTTGTTCCGACTACCCGCGGTTTCAATATTCCTGACTCACCTCTGCTGATTAATACGTTCATTAATGAGGATTTAATGTAGTGGGCCGGAATATTTGGTGGTTCGAATTTTGCATTAACCTTTTTGCATGGTTTTAATATGTGAATATGAAAGTGAATATTCTAGTGGGTACTTTCCTACGAAAACAAGCGACAATGGATTATAAATAACATTTAACTTCACGCCAGTAGTCCGCGAAGGGTTTAGCAGAAGTATACTTATAGTGTACCCAATATTTCGCGTGTTATGTTTACGTCCCATGTAATTGCCATAATCTGGGCTTATATTCTGAATCCGGGCCACTACTGAGAAATTCCTGGTGGAAAAACCGACTAACACTGTGCCTGATCCGACAATTGAACCCAGGACCCCATGCTTAGCAGTAGAGCTTGCGGCTAACATGAAAAATCACCATTTTAGACTAAGTTTACTGAAACATTTTATTATTCATTCAAAACTATTTTTACGTGAACTTATACTAACTAAACTACTAACTACTAGAACAGGGATGGTCAAAGCAGAGCTGACATGACGCTCATGCAACAAATTCAGGGTATTCAAGATTTTTGATATTTTGTTCGAACTAGTTCGCCCCGGGTACAACTCCAATTTGTGAAATTCACTCACAAATTCAATAGCATTGTTGTGCTGTTCGATGCGAAATTCATTTAACAAATAGCGTGTCTGTCGGTTTTAGCCTTTTTTGGAAATTGGTTCCGCATGAACAAACGTTTTACTTTATTTACGTATTTTGTAAATAGGGTCGTACGAAATGTAAATCATAATGAAAACAGAGTCATTTGCACTGTATGATGTTTATAAAGACATTGATTAAAAATGGTTTACTTTTTTTATAAATGATGTAACTTGAGCTGGGAACTTTACGTTTACATAAATAGGTTTAAAGCGAGAAATAGGACCGGACGAATGTATAACAATGAACGTCTTTCGGCTGATATAATGTGTTGATGATCCACCTTGTCAGTGAGCACATTTATCATAACTACCAAACCAGATGATAATGCCTTCCTCATTATCATCTGGTCATGATAATGCCTTCCTGGCCCATGGGCGGCATAAAACTCTGACACCAGGTTAGGCACTAACCACACGATAAAGAAGAATGCCTTCCTAGCTTTAAAGACTCCAACAATAATCCCACATATTTCACAATTTCCCCAGTACTTTAAAAAACATTTCCCGCTATGATATAATCCGCCCAGTGTCGCGTAACGTCTGCAACTAATGTGTTAGTACACAAAGCCTGCGATCCGGCATATAGCCAGTACGCTCACAAACACACGGGTAATCCTCTTACAATGTTCGTTAAACGAGCGCACATGAATATCACAAGCAACTAGATTTGTGTTTTCCTGAATTCGTATTGAAAAAGTATGGGAACAGTAGTGATGGGTGGTAAACATTTTACAAATCAAACTATGGGACCTACCTAATGTGTGTTAAAGGACCCTTCACGAAGCCGAAAGGCGTTCGTGCTTGTTAACCCGTCATTGTGATATTTTTTTGTTCTGGACCATGCCTGGCAACCTTCTAATTACGGAGTTATTGGAGGTCCAATTTCAAGGTTTTCAAATGTTTTTAATGTTACATTTTTACTTACTGAACAACAGAAGTCCAAACTCAAGATTTGCCAGCGGGCAATGGAGCGCAGCGTAATAGGTAAGCGGACAGATCGCGTAAGAAACACTACCCTGCGCTCCATTACTCAAGTAGCAGATTTTGGAGAAAAAACAGCCAAGCTGAAGTGGGAGCTGGGGCTGGCCACGAAGCACGAATGCGCCCGGAGAGATGGGCAACGATCGTCGCCCACTGGACACCTGTCGGAGGAAATCGCTGTCGAGGTAGACCGCGGCGAAGGAGGTGTGACGATCTGATCTCGTTTGCGGGGCGGGGCGACCATGGCCAGTTTTCGCACAGGACAGAGAGATTTGGAAGGAGAAAGGGGAGGCCTTTGCCCAGCAGTGGGACACTCAAACAGGCTAACAAAAAAAAAAACCTTTAAATACCTCCGTGACCCCTGTTCTATTCATTACATCTATCAGTACAATGTTTTGAGTGCGTAAAAAAATTGAGTCCTCCGGTAAATCGTGTGTTATTTCTTGTTACTTACGACTAGTTTGATGTGCAGAATGCTTTGTTGACGGTTTCGTGATGGGTCCGTTTACACATTGTATACTTTGATTTGTGAGGAAAGTAACTGAACAGAAACAACGCACATTCAAATAAAGGCCTTTTATACAGGGTGTGACAAGACCTTTAACGAAGCCGAAAGGCACTTGTTCTCCCCATCATTGCGATCATTTTTTTGTCCAAGACCATACCTGGGAACCTTTTAGTTACGGAGATATTGGGGGTCAAAGTTTCAATTTTTCCACAAGTTTTTTTTAAAATACATGTTTTTAATGTAACATTTTTACGTTAAACACCTCCACGACCCCGGATCCTTTTCAATCCGTCCATCAACACAATGTTTTGAGTGCGTTACATACTATCCTACCGTAAAACGTGATTTTTAACCCAAAAAAAAAAACTCCTTTCCCAGCATAAACTTACTTAGTTTGATGTACATAATGCTTGGTTGACGGCTTCGTTAAGGGTCTTGTTACACTCTCTATAAAAAGGCACAAAAATAAACACCGGAAAAACCACATGTTATTATAATTTATTTGTTACCTCTTCAATCTTCCGTCCTCTTCCTTTTCGTAGAGTGTGAGTGAGCCAGCGAGAGCCGCGTGTGTCTTATGATAGATTATCGGCCACACTACCAATAAGAGCACACGCAAGGCTCCCGCGGACACGCAAGGTCTTCATCTGCTGGTGGCTGACTTCATCGTACGAGGCTGTCTTCAACTGCCGGTGTTAGCCAGCAGCCGCTTAAAGCATTCCTCTACCTGTGTTATTTCCCTGGTGACCACTGTCGAACGCGGTTTATTTTATGCTGCTAATGAAGCTTTATGTAAAGAAAAGCAAGAAACGAAATGTATCTAACTATGGATGCTACGGAAAAATTAACATTCAATTATGAAATTACGTGTCATTTTGATGCTTCGCGTCCGCCATATGATGCTATACAATGATACAAGGTTATAAAAAATCTGGTGTACCATAAAATATATCCCACAGTTTCACTGTCGTTTGACTGAACTAACCTCGATGCTTAAAATCAAACTAAATATACAATACCCAAGAGACATTATTTAAATACAGCTCCCAAACCTTTTAAATTATTCACAAAAATAATTGTTCGTACCAAAACTTTAAACGACAAACTATTAGCTGATCAAAAGGCTTTCATAAAATAATAAATCAACTTCGAACGTTCGCTTGGAAGTCGCAGGCGAAGTTTAGTGAATGAACGAATGAACCGAATGGTCGGCTTTCGTAAGCTCCGGCGATTGGATTGAGAAGGCATTTAGTTCTGAAATACTTCATTACTAAGACTTTAAATTGAATGGGGTTACAATGAGATTAAGATTTCAGTTAAGAGTTTAGATTGCGGAGTTATGAAAAGAACTACAGATATTTCAAAAAGAAAATAGGTTCCTTTTTATACAAAACCAAGACAGTACTGATTTGGGACACGTGTGACCTATTGGTATTGTTTCTGGTAGCTACGTTAATAATATAGTAGTGTTCGTATATTATTCGGTATAACATCATATTCAATCGAAATCGTAATGAAATAATCATAGCTGAACCGTTCCTATAAATAACAGCAGTAAAGACCAAGGCTCAATTAAAAGTAACACTAGTCACTCCGACAGCATAATAATTGTTGAGCCAACAGCTTTTTGTTCTCACCAATTAACTAAAACACTTTTGCAAAATTATGTCTAGCTAACTAACAGCTATCAACGTCACAAAAAAACTTTCTCTTAATAAAACTGACACAAAAAATTACAAATTCCACGCAAAAAATACGATCGCTTTCAATTAATATTCAAATAAAACCAATAGACCGGGAGATCGCCATCACTAAATCAACGTTACCTAAAATAATTTTCCTTCCCTCGCAAAAAATGACGGTTGTATCAAAAAGTGACGTCGGAATATTCAAAAGGTCTGGGAGTTGAATTATTCAGATTGTTGATTATTCATGGAGCTGGCTCCTTGTCTGAGTTCAGCGAACGTCATTCAAACTCATCGTACGTCATGCTTGTTTAATTAAGAAGTCTTGCGTGTGGAAGATAATAAATATGAGATTTTTTGACGTGAATTTTTGAAAATAAGCATCTAGAATTTCTCTAATAGTATACACAGGAATAGGTCCTTTCCCTTTGGTTATTTGGAAAGTTGATTAGAATTTTATTTCCCAGTAGTCTTTGAATATTGAATATACTGCGTTTCACTTTAAATTATTGACTACCCTGCTTCGATAAATATTTGAACAATTTTCATCATACTATATATTACAATAACAATCTTTAATGAACTCCATCACAAAGAAACTTTATATAAGCGCATAGCCTTATATTAAATGCACCATCTTCTAAAGTTTTCCAAAGAATAACATCGTATCTCATCTTAATAAAAAGCTAAATAATAAAAAACAGCAAAGCAGCATTTAATATGGCGTAGTCGCAGCTGCTTAATAAGACGATCTCAAACAGTATTTAATATAACTAGCGGGAACCGCATCCGTCTGGCTTATACCGGATAAAACTGGATATAATCGGTTTGAGGCAGACACTTAGATTTGCGCGACGTTTATTATTTTTGTTCTTTTACTACACATTATCATAAGATTGTGGAATAAGAATAGATTTGAATAATAGAGAAAACGGAGTTGAATTATGTTTAACTGCTAATATCGTGAACAAGGATCACAACGATTATTTCGCCTTAGGGCCATCATCATGTTGAGGTGTTAAAAGATCATCATTTAATTCGGAGTAAAAGCGGTTAGCACAATATTTTTAACATCGTAAAAACGTAGTTAATTTGCAACAAAACAAAACACTCTTTTGTCTTAGTTTAACGATAGACAAAGAAAGTTCAGTAGACTGCAAAAGTGGCGTTTTTTGCTCAAGTCTCAAAGAATATGGCCGGAGGTGCACGCCCAAGTTTTAATGAATCCACAGTTAAGAAGACATCGACTTTAAAAGAAAATTGCATTGTTCCCAATATGACAAGGAAATGCTCCTATATTTTGTGTATCTATTCTGCTGCGCTCAGAAGCTCTCTCAATTTTTACGAACGGTTGTTGACAAAACGTTTTAAATTATTGACACTTTACCATTATTTTGTACAATAACAAATAATCCATGAAATACAAGACTAATTGAAAAATAAAACTGGAAAGTGATAGTCATATAGCAGACTGCATACAACATTCTGTACACAACAGTAGTAAAGCAAACAGAGACCCAACACAAATAGCCTCAAAACTACAACACGAACAAAGTAACTCCCCACAAATAGCGTTTCCGTTGGCCTAAATATCACAAGCGAACTTATACCTGTCCGTCACAACAGTTGCAGACAACATGTGCAAGTGTCGGCCGTGACAAGTGTCCGTCGTGTCCGATCAACACCGGACACGGCCGCGCGAGACGGCTTTCATCCGGCACACCGGCCGGTGAAGCGGCGAGCCGGGAGGAAAGGAGGCTGTTTGATCTGGGTGTCGGGTTTTATCAGGTAGATGTCGTTTTGTATATCGTGTTATTTTGGTTTATTTTATCTGGTTCTTTTGTTAGTTGGAATACAGTGTTAGTTAACATTTTTATAATAATACTCGAAACGGGATATTTACCATGTTATGCCATGTTATGTTGTTTTGTTGGTATCGGGAACTCATAAGAAACAGTAAACATGGTAAAAATCCCGTTTCGAGTATTAATAATAAAGTTAGTGACCATGATAGTTTAAAATCTTATATTTTATATACTATTGTAACCGGCCGTAACACACGGATTGTATCAGCGGTATGCTTTTTTATGTTTTTATTGGTTTTACTTATATTGATGACATTCTACTACTTTTTTTAAGTTTTAATAATCCAATCCAACGTAAAATTTCTGATTCTTCATATTGAGCTCATCACTCACTGATGAGCTAAATATGAAAAGTGAAGAATCGTTCATAATTTCAAGTTATACCAGTAATCGGTAAAATTTCTGTTATTAGAAATTCTAAAGCGAGCAGTTTTAGGAATTAACAAAACAACGGCGGTACTGAGAGCCACTGAATCACAATCCATCGCATGCCAAACAACAGTAAGTTGCCAAAGCCGAGCTGATCGATACTCGGCATGCACAACACGTGTTCAGCTAACGAGCACAGTCGAGCATGTTGAGCATAGTTGCGCACAGGTCGAGAATCGCGAGCGATTGCGTTTGTTTGTTTAGCTGTACTTGTAGTTAGCGAGGGCGCTCGATCGCTAACAAACAGTTTACGTGCAACGTCAACAAGGGATTACAGGGAAGGTATTCAAATATTCGAAATATATTTCAAAATGCTTGTAGGTACTATAAAAGAAAATAGCTTTTGTCCAGCAGTGAAGTATAGAATTGTTCCCTCGCTGCCAAATACAGACGTGGTCTATTTATTAGATTGCCAGGGTGTTGACAGATCTATTAGAATATCTATTTGGTAAACCTCTTTAGTTTTCTTTACTAAACAGATAAATTGCTACAGAGTCAATATAACATCTCCAATAAAAATAAATAGATACAAAATTGTCTGTACCTGTCGAATTTATTTCTCCGCAAAACCGACGAATTGGCAAAAATCACAACAAAACGTATACATCCGGTGTGAGACCGCGAACCGTGAAGACGGAGGTATCGGTGTTTGGGCGGGCTGATTTACTCCTCGCCCGCCCTACAGATATGAATAACAAAAGGTTGGTTTCAGGACTCTCGCGGTAGACCTCAGGTTTTGATCTTTACGGGTTTTTGCGTCTCTATTGAGTTGTCAAAAGGATTTCGTTTATATATTTATTCGTATTTGCCTGATGTGTGTGGTGTAGATTATTTTTTTATTGTTTAAATAACATATTTTCTTTGCAAGTTACTGGAAGTAGATAGCTAACAATTGCTCTGCACTTAAGCAGAACTTTATGCTCATTGGCTTAAGGTAACTTAGGTACCTACTAGTGTACTGTACTGGTTCGTCCTAGCGTCATCCCATCCTGTTGTCAAGATCAGCTAAAGGAGCATACCTGTAACAAAAGAAATTTCACATAATTAAATAATCCAATCTTTACGGAAGAAATAACAACATATACTCGTACATAACAAGGCTTTTTGGCTTTCTATTCTATGTGCTTCTGAGAATATATTAACTGTAAGAATTCATATGCTGCAGAATCGATAGACATAATCTATACTTTAGTTAGTTTTTACCCACAGATTCAGATTTAGATTTTCCTTCAGTGAACTTGTTAAAATCCATGAATACATCACGTCACCGTCAAGTCGAACCGAAAGGTTTTAAATCTACATATTGTTATGTCTGGTTCAATTCTAATATCACATTTTAAAATGAATTTATTAAATTATTCTATTATATTTTCTCTTGTAATACGATTATACAGGAGCATTGTAGGCTTAGTTGAACACATTTTGTAATTGTTTTAGCATTTAGACTTTAGGGGCTGAAATGAAAATGTTTTAAGGATTGGAAACAAATTAAATGAGGCCTGTTATAATGGAAAAGCAGCTTATAAAGTAAATACATGTTGGGTATACCTACTATTCTATTATAACAATTTTACTCAAAGCCTTTATTTACTACTGTATTTCTAGTACCTTCACCTGAAGACACTTCGGCTAAAGTTTCAATACTTTCAACCGCCATTTTAGTCATAAATACTAAAACAAAGAGTTCATTCGTTTTCCTATCTTTTTTTTACGTTCAATCTACCGAATTTGTAATGCGATTTCTCTCCACCAAATTGCAACATTTCTATTCCCTACCCCACGGCAACTTATCACGCGTACCCTCCAATCCAATGACAATAACATTAACGTCTGCCCTCCTACCTCCGACATAAGCGCGACACCTTCTCTCTAAACGGTCGCTATAAATACAATCGCTTTACAAAAACACGTTCGTTCCGTAATGTCACGTAGGAGATGTAGTCTACTGGAGAGTGCAGAGGATACAGAAGTGCCATCTAAAATCTAGCTGTTTATAGATCTATAAAGCCGCTAAGTTAGGAGGAAAAAGTTTAGAAACTTGACAAATCAAAAGACAAATATATTAGTTATAGAATCAATCGTTACTTTGCTTTGAGTACAGGTTTCAGTGCATGGCATGCAAATTATAATTGATTTTCCTGCATTTGCGTATTTTTGAGGGCGGGAGGGCGGTACTGTAGCCTGCATCGAAGCCTGGATCTTTTTCGCAGTACATATTTTGCATAATATTTAATGACAAATATATTTGGAAATTAACTAAACACATCATCATAAATAAAATAATTTTCATAAACTTCTTGTTTTTTTTTTACGCAGTAAGCAAGCTTTATTTTCAGTGCTCTTTACTTTTCTGCTGCCGTGGGGTACCTTAAGGCTGAGATTAGTAGAAAACTTCGGAAACTAATGACATTTTTGATTAAGGCGCTCCCTCACCGGGAGCATTCGCCTGTAATGTAACAATCCAAGTTTCGATTTTGTACAGAAACAAGTGAACGTAATGCTCAAAATCGAATCTTGCATTTGTTACATTACAGGCGAATGCTCCCGGTGAGGGAGCGCCTTTAGACACAACGAAGTTCATTAATGAAGCGTACTCGCTTCAGAAGATTCGTTTTGAATAGACTGGATCCTCTGCAATTTCTTACATCGGGGTTCCACTTAGTGACTCGGATCGCGTAATTGTACGTGGCTCTGATACTAATATGGTACTACAGGTGAACGGACGATAACCGAGGACGATTCACGTAAGTGTATTGTATCGTTTGTGCTAAGTTTGTACAAAAATAGAAGAACTGGTCGAAAGGTTAACCTTTATTCACCTTACTTTAATTTATTAATCGTCTTAAATAAGGTACAGGTTTCAAAAGATAAAAAAATGCAGGAAAGGATGTACTCCTATACAAATATTAACGTATCGATAATAATAAATCTTCAACAATGTAGTTGAAAGTCTCGTAGCAACAGTGCTACGTGCTACGCCGCGCGCCGCTACGAGCTACGCGATTACGTGCTACGACAAACTTTTTTTAAAACCATTGAGACCTTATTATTGCATTTTCCTTTGAGACTTGAGATTGGGAAAATAAAACGCTATCCAATATTAGCTGATGTGCATATGTTTTATAATTATTCTAGGATAATGTAATAAGCTTGAAATCATAAATACTGTACTTCCAGCGAATTCCTGGCTCTCTGCCAGCGCTCGCTTTGTTTTAACGCAGTCGAAACGTGTGGTTATTAGGGAAGACATTACCATTTTACCACAAAATGGCGGAAATTGTGCTTTACTCAGATTGGATGTCAGACCGCTGCCAAAAAAGTTATTGGAATTTGGAAGCAAAAGGAGTTTGTAAAGATCGTAGCAGGTGGCAGTCTCTGCCTACCCTCATGAGAAATATGCGTGAATTTATGTATATTTGAGAGAATACCTACATAAACACTGGACGTTTTTCAACAACCTAATTTGAAAAGAAAAAAATGGCTCTTTCATTTTTGTCGGTTAATACACACAATACGAAAGAAAAAACACACAGAGCAAAATACTTAAAAAGAACGAAACATAATTATAATGCGGAAAGAAATTCAAAAACAAATATATTACGCAAATAAGTAGTCGTGTATAAAGGAAAACGCGGGCGGCTTGCTTTGTCTGTTCCGTTTCAGGGTTTCCGCGAAAACTGAAATATTCCAGACATGTTGGTATTTCTCTTTGTACGAACGAATATTCTTGTATTCAGATTTCGCTTTTTCTACTGTTTATTTTATGAGATTATAAAATTTACTGAAAAGACTGCGTTATAATACGGCTCTAATAAGCCAACAAAACTAACCTCTTTGGGGTAAAAAAAAAATGTTTTATCTGAGTCACCAAAAATTTTTTACTATAAAATTTCCAGAAAAGTAGCACTCGAGAATTCCTGAAATGAAGATGTCGTGAATAATATTCCAAACGCCATTTTTCATTTGCTGAAGCGACGAAGTGCTATAATAAAAATTGTACTTAAAGAAAACTTAAATGATTATTGAAGCTAAAACGAGTGCACGTTCTCTTGTCAGCTGAGTTTATTAAGAGTGTGACACAATGTAATTTTGTTGCAGCGTTCAGTGATTATCTTAAATTGTATTCTGGAAATAATTGCATAAATTATATCCAAATTAAATTAAATGATATCTAACTGTAAAACGTATCTGCTTATAGATGTAACTCAGGATTTTAAATTATGCGAATTGTTTGTGAGGTTGATGACGAGTCATCGACGACCCAGCCGCCGCGGGAGACGCCCTGGGCGTCGGGGGTCACGTGGTGGCTCCCGGCCACGGGCCTGTGGACGGCGAACTATGGGCTAGCTCGCCGTCCGGCCGTCTTATGACGACAGGCCGTGTCGACGGCGCGTTCGTGTTCCACGCGCGCCTCAAAGAGATGTCAGTAACGATGTAGGGGTCTGCAAGGACGGATGCCTGCCAGGGCTGCGGGATTGTTCGAAAGAGATACCGTGGCCCTGGAACACAAAGGGCAAAGAAAGAACATGGATGGGTTTTAGTCAGAACAAGTCTGACACCTTCCGCTCCGCCCAGAATGGATTCCCATCCAAAAAAAAAAAAGGCTGATGACGAGTCAACGCAATCAGTAAATAAAATGATCCACATCTTCACAAAACTTCATTGCTTTATACAGGTCTAAAAAATGTCGTGTGCACAAAGAGGGTGAAAATGTCCCACTTTACACCACAATGTAACTACATAGATGATACGACTTCTCACTTTAGTAAGAGAGTCTTATTACAGCAGTATCATAACATTACCATGAGCATCACGCAGATCTCGCGAGATCTATCGATAATTTAGCGTGATAGATCTCTAAATCGAGCGTGATAAAAGGGAATGCAAAAGGTAGGAATTGTTGGTTTAAGTTCACATTGAGACAATAGTTTAGTTTTCGAATAATGTAGGAAAAGGTACGAATTATGTAGATGTGCCGTCAGTACATTTAAAGGAATACTTACACGAAAGGACGATGACCAAATTTGTATGAGACCCGTCCCCCCCTCCAACAGATCTTTCTGTGTTACTAGGTTCATGAGGTTGGCAACCAGTTTTAACTTCAAAATCCAATTTATTTATTTTTTCATATTCGATACAATCAAGTTATAAAAAATTAAAATAACAATATTAAAGGCTATTATGCTATTGTTATGTTATATTAATTATCATCCATTATACTCGTAATAGATTAAAATTAAGTAACGACCTAGCGCCATTTACCACACAATTTGATATGTGATTGTGCAGCTTCCCACAGTTCGATTTCTTGTAATAATTGTAATTTAATTTTGTATTGCATTTTTTTTTATATTATTTAAATTGAAATATTTAAAACTGTAATTAATGTGCACAACAATAAATAAAAATAATTATAATACTTTGAAAATACAAAAGTATGGTTTACAAACAGTTTTTTTTTACAATTTTGCACCAAAATATTAGTATTAAAACATGATTTTTCTCGGAATATCCCACACGTTTGAGAGATGTCATCACAATAAAAATGATCACCTTACTAAGATGTTTTGACTAAGATACATTTTAAATCTGTTGGTTGGTGTAAGGGTTGCGTTTTGACGCATCATCCTTTTAGAACATTCTCGAAATATATTTTTTTTAAATTTGTTTTTAGAAGCAGAGCAATTTTATAAAACTGACTTGTTTTCTCACTCTTTGTTCTGATTTAAAACGTTGTTTTCACACTGAATACAAATTGAGCTTGATATCGTTTACGAAATAGTAAAGGAAAGTGAGAAAATTTAGCACAAAACAAAGCACCGCAGAAAAAACTTGAAAATTGAGCGAAATACATTATCATCATAGCAGGACCCGTTTAAAAAATATGTATACATAGTAGAATACAGTATCAAACTGGTACCATTACTTATAACTTAGTAGCTAGGTTGCCGGCGGACTCCTGGCCTGGCTGGCGGACATCCAACTAATTCTTCAGCTAAATATATTGCAACACATTTTCCATTTACATTGTATTTGCTTAAAATATATTGTGACTAAACTCGGCGCTTTCTTTGTGCTATCGGTCATCCGGTTTATTGTTGTGTCTGGTAAAGAACTCGGATGCAGTAAACGTATGACCACCTATTTTTACCCCATTGCCAAGGAAGGGTTATGTTTTTCGCGTGTCTTGTATGTTTATTTCTTTATTACCTCGAGTGTTCCAAATGGCAGGTTTTATTTCGACGATTACGGTATCATTAGACTCGTCTTAAAAACCCAAGTGTCCTTAAATAGGTGTTTAAAAAAAAAACAAAAAGGCGGATTTTTAACGCTAAATAATGTGTCTTTTTTAATTTTTTTTTCAACCAAACCTATCGATTAGGGTATCAAAATGAAGGAAATTAAAGGGATATTATATTATATATAAATAGGTAAATAATATAATGTGTAGTCGGGTTTGTTGATACTTTTAATTAAATGTTACTTGTTATAAAGTAGAAAAAAAATTGTGGCTTTATTTTTAAAAAAAACACCACAATGCTAATGTGGAGAAACCAGAGTCAGCACCAGCTCTGATGGCGTACACCAGGAACTGTTGGAGTGAGTTTAAGGGAAAGCCGAAAATAGGTCACAATGGAAAAATATACTGGAACAGGCTAAGGCCCACGCGTAATGAGGCAAAACTGTTGTGATGCATAAATAATTAAAAAAAACTCAATGGCGCAATAGACAAAAATCTAACTTAAAAACTCTCGCTGACAATCCGATCGTTGCGCTAAACATAACTCGTGAACCTAGTACAATGACAGTTCCTTGAACCTTACATCCTCGTGTCAGGAAGTTTCAGAAGAAAATACATAAAATCGTTCGCGGCACTACACCCTACAGCGGGATGCGGGGGGGCTGGATAGGATTAGGTCTCAACTTACAAGCCTTAAATCTAACTTTAACAAAAACGAGCGTGGTTTGTAACATACTTTATCGGTCCTTTACATCGTGATCTCGTGTAAACTTTTGTCGCGTCCCATTCTATCCAGTGTTAAGTGTCATCGATTCTCGTCGAGGTGTTTGGCCACCTAAGAGGAAAATGACAAGCTCAATGAAATAAATAAATCATATATTGCAAAATATTTCAAATATAAATCGCTAAACTTTCAAAAGCTCAAGTAGACTTCGAACCGAAATGATATCTAAACAATCTAGTACCGATACGTAGAGGTGTACCTACCTTTAGTGACACATGTCGTCAGTTATGTTTTAGCCCCATGTAACAACGGGCAAGCTAAATTGCTCTCATTGGGAGCAAAATTATTGTATATCCTAAATATCCAAATCCACATTGTTGTACCATCAAATAATATTACCTCTTCTCTTATATATCAAACAATAAATATAAAAACAAACTGGCATCGCCTGCCATTGCAACAGGAGCAAAGCGCACGTGTTTGTTTGTACTCGGCTTCCGGCTGCGATCGACGGGAAGCGGAAGTAGGCTTTGTGCCGATAACCGCGGGAAATCACATCGAAGAGCATTCTGGCCGTAAGCTGGCTTACAGGCCGACTTTAAAGTCTTGCCTTTGTCTGTTCAGGAGAAAGAGTGAGATTTTTATTAATGTGAATTAGACAGTGTGAATATCAGTGATCGTTTTGGATTTATTGATGGTTCGGTTCACACGGACAGGTTGCATATAAGCATGCAGTGTGCCTATGGCATTAAGTCCGCCTTTGTGCAGTTTAGTTACTTGTGCATAAAGTTTTAATAAATAAATATAATAAATATTTTTAAGACTAAAAGAAGTCTGGGACTTAAGTGATTTTATACAAGATTTTTTTTTAATGCATTGTAGAGATGCAGGAAATTCTTAGAGATTTAGAGATAGAATTCAGAGACGAAACTCAGCGTAAAATTTTGGTTCGATGTTCGACAGATTGGATCCGTATTTTGTAGCAAATTTTCTTCTCTGTTTCTTACCCCTATAGAAACTCTGTCGGTGATTGATTCGTTTTTATTATTAAAACAGAAACACTTAAAATTTTAATTACATTCACAACATCAAAATAAGCCATGAAAAATCGGGTTAACGTCCGACAAACATATCTGAGTCGTTTAAAATACGAATGGGTTCCGTCTGCGGGAGGGGGGGGGGGCTACTTTTTGGAGGGGAGACCATAAAAATGTCGAACCTTCTCTGATAAATTATTGGCACCACATTTATACAGAACCCTGCTGTGTGGGTGTACTCGTTTTGTATGTGGAATATGATGTGGTGTGGCTTCCGGATGAACTGAGAAGTATTGTGTAAAGGGATGTGGGTTTGTATGATATGATAGCAGGAAGTAAGGAAGCTTTATTATGCATCAAAAGTTAATGAGGGAGACAAACGGAGTATCTTACATGTATGACAGCCGGTAATCGGCTGTTGATACACTAAATGTAGTATATGAACAGCCCATTACCGGCTGTAAAAAAAAAGTTATTTATTTCGAAAGCAATACAAAGCCTGGTGAATAAACACAAGGATCTACGACAGTTTTTTTTTGGAATAGTTATTTTGATGGTTTGTTTATAAACTTTTGACATTGTAAACTGCACATGAATCTTTTATTAATTGGTCATTTCTCTACAGTCGCTGAGTCCCATTTATACTAACCCTAGATGGCATATAAACAAAAGCACCATGTTGGATTTTCAATACTCAGCTCGATAAGGCCAAGAGTTGAATTTCCATCAGGGCTATAAAGTTTAGGCATCGTTTTGAGTTTCGCTTACAGTTGGTAACAACGGGCATAATTTCAACATAAGTTAGAGGCATTCAAGACAAACTTTGAAAGTACTAAAATAGTTCATCAAACGTCTTATTTGACACGAATAAAGAAAACTTTCCACATGTTCTCCTCAAAACATTGAATAGCCAACAAACCGCAGTTGTACATAAAGCATGCGACAGTAAATAGAAACAAATGTGTCCGCTCAAGATTCCGCTCACGGCTACCACATCAGCCGGGCGCTCGCGCGGGCGCAATGCGCTGAATTAAATCGCGGCTCCATATTAGAGAAATGTCTCCCGTAGGTTGCGTAGACAGGACAAGTGAAGGGCAGATTATACTACCTACATACCTTTGATACTACGCAAAAGAAAATGACAGAACTTGAGTTTAAATAGTTGTGAAGAAAGAAAGTACCTTGTAATGACGTAACATTACACCTGTAATCCTAGAAGTTGAGCAATCGCACATTTAACCAATTATGTTTACTTGATTAAGTCCCAATCATAGTCAAGTAATTTTATAATGTTTTCGTAAATTATTTATTTATTTATTTTATTTAACAATTTATGTACACACTAAATACAGAAAAGAAAGGAACAGAAAATAGTACAAAGGTGATGCTTATTTCTAAAGAAATCTCTTCCAGCATACCTGCGAAAGGAGATACTAAAAAAAGAGATGTGGACATAGTGTGTTAAAGAAGAAGAGAAAATGGAATACATAAAACATAAAGCAGAACTGTTTAAATAAATACAGAATATACTAACATTCTTATAAATACAAAGACAAAACATAACAGTACTGTAAATACAATAAAATAACTAATAATAAATCTTCTTTGAGAACAAAATTGGGCGTGGTACAATAATGAAACTTATATTATATTTTAAACTGCAATTGCTGACCAGCTGTCAATTACCCTTAAACCAATGAAATTGCATCAACGCATACGATAGGCGCCATAGCAACCATTGTCTCCTTATCAATAACGCAAGATAACAGTCAGCCCAGCCTCTAAGCACGTCTTAAACCCATAACGTACACAAACCAACAGGCCTATTCCCAGTAATATTAATTTAACGGCCATAACATAACTACCTCCGCTAACGAGCCCGCGTCGTGGAGTGTAGATCGGCCTAAGGGACTATTTACACTCGGCGTGCAGCGCAGCGATATCTGTGGCGTTACATGTGCAAGCGAGCTGATAAGGACGGACTTAATAAAGTGGTATAATATGGCAGGTTTATTTTGTAAGCTGTGAAATATAGCCTTATTTATTAGAAAATTCGTTATGGGGAACTTCAACTCAAACTTTCGTCCCCTATAACTCCTTTCGAGGATGATTTTTTTATATTTTCAAAGGAACTGTTGTACAAAATTTCATGACAGCTGTCCAGCAGTTTAGGCTGTGAGACCTCTTTTAGTTGCATAGTAAGTCATAGCAGAAAAATGCTTCAATAAAACTTACAACATTTAGTTTGTTTTTTAGACTTTTTTTGTCAAAATTTGGAATTGCCTTATTATTTCGAAATAGACCTCAAACTGATGCCACTGATAATATAATAACTAGAAAGAAACGTTTTTTCATGAACAAGTTAACGTATTGCACAATCCCCAGTTCAATTCAGGTAATAGTCTGAAAGCTTTTGTATGGACAGGGATTAGACTTTAGTGTTTTACGTGTAAGTGTAAGTGCCTACACAGAGTGATACGGGCTATCCAGGCCCGATACACATTCTATCTGGTTTACGATAGGTACGCCTAACTTTCCAGATAGGCTCTTAGAAGTATCGTTACCCTTTATGTTCTAGAAAAAAGCAATAAAGTCCGAGTTATAGTTCACCCGCTACGTATTGTTAGAACGCTACACACAACTTGTAATGGAATTGTCGAGTGCAGTTGCGCGGTTTATGCATGCTGTGGTGCAACTTTCAAACTCAGCTGTTTTGAAAACTTTCCGCTTATTGTATTTTTTGTTTTGTTTAGTTTTGAGTTGCTCGGTGCAAGTTAATGCGGTCACGTTACTGCAGAAACGCGATTGTTTACAAAATAGCTGCAAAAAGTTTGTGAATTCATTTTGTAATTGAGACCGCAGAGAATATTTTATTTTTACTATTAATTTAGAATAGAAATGAATATTATTCAGAAGCTATAAAATTTTCGCTATATAACGGGTATGAGGAGCTCGTGGCTAAATAATAACAGCCGCTCGGAACGATCTTTAGTTTAAACCGTGCTTGCCTAGGTTGGTCTGTGGATGGATTAACCACCCGTTACATACCGATTTGCCTCCGTGCCTCGGAAAGCACGTTGAGCCATTGGTCCAGGCTGTCATTTGTAGATTTTTGACAGTCGTTATAGGTAGTCAGTGGCCCAAAAAGTCTGACAACCAGTCTTACCAAGGGGTGTCGTATTACCTAGTACTAACTGGGTTGTGGAGGTCAGATAGGCAGTCGCTCCATGTAAAATACTGGTATTCAGCTGCATCCAGTTAGACTAGAAGCAGACTCTAACATAGTTGGGGAAAAAAGGATGATGAACGGGTATGAAAACAAAAATTAGGCATGTTCTGTCAAAACTACACACAGTTCACAATAACATTCAAACAACCATTCACCACACAATAAAGGTACCAAACACCTCCGCCGACAGCGCCATCTACTGTCAAAGTTAGGCAGTTAGAGCTAATTGCAGAGCTCGCTATACGGACGTAATTGCCAAACATGCATTCACAGTACACCGCACAAATCCAAATCATCCCTAAAACTTCTCATGGGAATTTAGGCTTTACTAAGAGGAAAGTTAAAGGTGAGTTTTGCTTGAATGATTAAGGCCATGAGTAATTAGATGAGTCAGCGCCTGTACGACGTGAGATATGGGGTTCATTCGAAGATATTGCTGGTGAACGGCGATATATTAGTAATTAACATACATAATTGTGTGGACTTAGGATACAGACTCGTGCCAGTAATGGAGGAGATGGGGATCTCGAGTTATGTAGGTTTAGTGGTAGTAAGGTGCGCGGAGAGATCATTGTGTTGTGGAGTGTAGTGGTAATGTTGTGAGAGAATGAACGAGCAATTTTCACCAACATAACACACAACTAGGACGTGATTGAAGAATTTGTAGACCACATGTTAAGTGGTATTTACCGGTATCTAGGTGTTTTTATTTTTACACGCCTGGATTTGTTAGGACATGTACGGCTTTTAGTCAGGAAATTTCAAATTGCGATATGGTAACTCTAGGTGCAAACCTATAAATATAAAACTAATATAAATAAATGTTGCCAACAAAGAAACGACGACATTGCAAATAATATTAATAGTGTTGTCGTTTCTTTCTTTAATTATTTTTAGAAAGAGCAAGAAAACCATTTTTAATTCTATTTTTACCAAACGCCAACGAAATCATTAAACCGTACACTAAGTGCTGCCTCCTCACACATTCGACTTATTCCTCAGAGGACAGTAAGGTTACGTTAAATAAATATGAGTGCCAACCTCAGTCGACCTCCAGCCGCACGTGTGGAGGGTCGGAGGGCAAATATATCAGCCGCAGAGCCTCCCACTTGAGTGAGTCAACACACAAGTGCTTATCACTTGACAACTGATAACATATCGATGTTTACTTTGGAGCAATCTTTTGGAATTGTGATATTTTGTTTCTTGAAGATTCTTTTTTTGTTTTCTATAAATGGCGTAAAACGTCAAACGTGAATTGGTAATGTCATTTGGTTCAGGTATTGGGACTGTTTAAATAGGAGCATTCTAAAAAAAATAGGAACGTAATGATTTCTTCTCAAAGGAACACCAAATTTAACTGTTATTACTTTACTTTTTAGGTAAAAATACGACATTTAACATAAGAAAAATCTACTAAACAAACAGCGCACCTTGTTTCCTCTAAGTTCTAAACGTTACCTATCTACCAAACTAAAATCCATACTACCCCAATCGATGTTCTAAAAATCTATTTCTAAAACGAATCAACAAAAACAAACACCCAAAAATAAATTATTTACACTTCAATCTGAAATCTCTTCAAACCGTTTCACCGCAACAAAGTTCGGACAGCCGAACATAATGAACGAACAACAAAAACTCAATATTTACTCATTCTATATACTTTACATAAACAAGCACGTTTAGCCGCTCCTTAAAAATGTAAACGAAAACAGAAAGCTTTAAAACGAGGAGTTTTGAACAAAAAACACGCGACCGCTACATTGCGGCCGGACATTTTGAGGTAATCCTTAATTACTTGTGTAGCTGCTACATATCCGGACGAGCTTGTAATGTGTGATGAATATTTTATGTTTATTCTGAATTTCATTTTCATGTCATTAGTTATGTATGTACGTAAGAGAGGTTGGGGCACGTTTTAATTTTGATATTACAGTGATATATGCGAGGTTGATGTAAAATTAATTGTAACAAAATTGATATTCGACCTTTTTCTGTATTCTTTCATTACGAGTGTTAAACTTTGCTCGAATAAGTGATTTTTATTTAGAATACTCCATACATTTGTCGCTATTCGTAGGCGGTCTAAATTTGATTTCGTTGTAACATTGTAAAATCCCTTAACAGTAATAAAACACTACGTAAATCATTTTTTTCCATTGTTTCGCCGCAGAATCATAAATAACAGTGATATTACTGTACCACAGTACAGTGTATAGACTAGATCCGGCTCGGCCTAACCACCGAGTCATATTTCATCTGCGCACTAAATCACAGAGATTCGCAAATAACTGCTGTATATTCATAAATCATATGAAGTGATGAGAAAATGTACTGACGAAGTAATGAAGACTTTATTACACATATAACAGAACTGAAGATAGATTACACTTGTATAGCTAGTGTTGGTTAACAAAGGATTCCTGAGAAGAATGTCGAAGAAAACATCATTGTTCGCGATTTGTTTCCTTATACCTATTGTTAGAAAAAGGTCTACGATGTAGCTACGCGATCTGCTACGGCTGCTACGCGTCGTAGCACATTTGTCATCTGCTACGCAGTTGGAGTTACGCGGCTACGCACTTGTCGAAACGAGTTTTTCTATGGACTTAAACAATTCGTAACGCCTGTATTCTAGAGGGGGTAAGCAGAAGTGTCAAGTAAAAATAAGAATAGAATAT
This sequence comes from Noctua comes, assembly GCA_963082995.1. Lineage (NCBI taxonomy): Eukaryota > Metazoa > Arthropoda > Insecta > Lepidoptera > Noctuidae > Noctua > Noctua comes. Next base: position 18,230,393 of record OY720276.1, on the reverse strand, counting down.
AAAAATTCACCTTCTAAATGTCCTGTAGAGCCCCGGAGAACGATTTATAACGTTAAAATAGAAACAACTACTCCAACAAAATGTCCGCTTCACTTTGTCCAATAAACGCAAACCACTGCAAACATGATTACCCAACTACAGTCTAGTTATATTCCAGCTCACAACACAGAACACCGTCCTTTAACGTAACTATCCCGGACCCCGGGACCCCGGAGTCCGGACCTTTGGCACGTTACAACTTATATTGTAGCCCAGTCTAGTTAACTGGTACCTACAAAACAATTGTACCATATAGAAACTAATATGAAACCTGATTATAAACTAGAAGGATGGTCGTGCTGTAAGATAGTTCAATGAAAGATGTTTTTTAAATTAATACAGAATAAATATTATTTTCTTAGGAAAAAAATCACTTTCTTACATACCCACAGACGAACGCTGTCGGCTATCCGAGCCGACTCTCATAATTTAAAAATATTTTATTTCACATAAATATCGCGGCGAAGGTGTTGTGACGATCTGATCTCGTTCGCGGGGCGCACATGGGCAGGTATTGCACAGGGTAGAGGTTTGAAACGAGAAAGGGTAGGCCCAGGGCTGCGACACTCACAGGCAAACAAAAATAAAATATCTGAAGATAGACGCACGGCTCGGGTAGGCCTTTTTCTATGGAGAAGAGCCGGCAAGAAACTCCACGGTCTCCTCAATCCTATATATAAATCTAAAAATGAAATATTATTTGTTTCTGAATTTAATAATCACAAAATTAGAAAGAAACCCTTTAATTTTAAGTAGTACTCTTATCAAATATTCAAATCTGAAACTCGACATTTATCTCTAATATTATAAGCCAGTAAATTATTTAGTAACAGCGCAGATTGAACCGCTACAGTACCTAAGCTAGGTATTAACTACAGTACTCAAAGATTACTCAAGACCCTAGACTACAAATGTTTCAAATAGTTCACAATTCAATTAGAAACTCCAGTGATTTATTCGGTACAAAATGGCTATAATTTATAGTTTAAAATGGTAAGATATTCTCTCTATTTTGTGTTGAGATAACGAAATTTAATTAAGTTAGTTTGTTGATAAAGTAAGTGAGTGAGTACGGTCGGATTGCGAAGTACGCAGACATCCTTGAATATTTTATTATGTTGGATTTGACACTTCTTGACTTCTAAAATTATAAACCTGAAGAAACTGTGTTATGATCTGTATCAGGTGCATTCATCACAGTAAGGTGAGTTAATCCAAAGAAGTTACTGCCGATTCTTCTGACCTTAAATCTTAATACCGCAGCCAAATCGTAAATTCTTCAATAAAATCGTGTTTGCTGTAATATAACAAAAGATTTTAAGTTTACACGATGACAACAACCGAGGGCATACAGCCTAAATATTTAAAAGATCAATTACGATATTAATAATTCAGTACAATACTTCAATCAATATGAATTACCGATTCTACTTCCTTTATTACGATGTTATATTACCAGCTTTGTCATCAATAATACATAATAACTAAATTAATAACACATAATTAAATTAATAATACCTTTACAGAGGAATATGAGTGGCCTACTTGTTTAAACTTGGCCTAGTTACCAAAGAGGTTCGTTAACTATTGCCCCATGTCATGTTCCGACATACTGGAGTCGAAACTATGCGGACACTCGTGAGATTAACGGAGTAAACTACACTCAGCTCAAACTGTGATTTATGATGGGTTCGTGGCGAAGAGATTAACAGATTCGTATCGTGAAAACTAGGTTCAAAACTTGTCATGTCATCAGTTATTTGACTTTCTTTTTCAATGCTATTAAACTTATGAACTGCTAAATCTGATTTTTTTGCGTCATGGGAACAACATTCGATATTACTCACTGTTGTTCCACCAATGACCACCGATTCCTTCACTCATTGTTGGATTTTAGACCTTTTAATAAGGTGGTGCTCTGGCGTCATTGTTTTTGGCAGTCAGAGATGTCCAAGAGATAGTAGGCTGCTTGGCAATAGGCCTCCTCTCTAAGAGAGGGAGAGGGAGTGGGCAGTACCCCATCACGCGTGCCCAGTGCGGGTTAGTAGATGTCACGTCTTCTAATTTTTAGTTCTAGGACATGCCGGTTTCCACACGATGTTTTCCTTCGCCGTTTTTAAAACAGAAGTATTGCGCGTCTGCCTGGGTTCGAACCAACGACCTGCAACTCGTACACCGAGGTCCCTATCGCTGCTCTCAAATTGAATTACACCCTAATATTAACAAAAACAACTGAATATAGTTTGCTCATAACTAACTTTAAAAGTTATCCTTACACCAAATCCGAACCTTCCTTACCGAACCGAACTGACACATTTCAATGAACGTCTCAATCCGCCGCCACGTACATATATTTAACATCCCCGAATAGTTTTATTTCCATTCTCGACCAGTGAAGCTCTCTGACGTATTGGGGGCACCTACTTAAGGTCGGCTTCGACGGGTCAGCCAATATTTAAGTCGACAGCTGACGAAGATCGCGTCTGCGTCGGCTTTATGATGAATGAAAATGTCAATGAACCCGCACAAATTCTTTTGTATCGTAGAACCCATTTTACCAATAGCTAGGTTATTAGGAAATCAGCCTCCCACACTGAGGCGTATAATCCTCTTACCATACGTAGTGGAGTACAAAGTCACTCAGGCAGGTCACTTCCGCTAGACTCAATTATATGGAAGAGTGGAGCACACCGGACACACAAAGTCATGTACTGGACACACAGCCATACAAGGCGGTACTTTAGTAGTAGGTAGTAGGGTGAATTCTAAATTGGTGACAGGACTTATTAGTCACTTTAGGGTGGAATAGACGTTGATGTCAAGTTGGAATGGATGGACGTGTGTGGGGGTGAATCAAGCTCAGTGGCTTGTAGCTCCAGAGGTTCAGTTGTGGACTCGATAAGAGGGTAATAAAAAAAAAAATTGTTTACTCCGCTTAAACTATAAAATTGAAAACCGCGAAAATATTACCGGTACTGCTAACTTTTGCAATGAATTTAACGTTAACAATTGAATATACGAGTAGTAGTTAGCTACCCCGTTTCATGCCAGACCAACTAAAAACATAAAATTAATATTTTTCTACCAAAACTTCAAATTGCCCTATTCATAGAAAACTGTGAGCAATAACACACAATATTGGCAATAACAGAGCGAAGTATTGGAGTGTAAACACATAGAGTGCACCGGGTAGCGGGTTCGATTCCTGGCCGAGAGCCAAGCGTCAATTAGGCTAATATCCCACTCTGTTTGATATGGGAATGAACTCGTGTGCTGTATGAAATGATATGATTTTATTGTTAGTTTGTATGACTGATATGGGATTATGGGTTTTTGGCTTATTAACTTGGTTATCAAAGAGTATGATCACACATTCAATTACTATGAAAACGTAAGACAACTTGTTGAATGAATCCCCATGATATCGCAATGTAGCTAGACGCTAGACAGATGGAGAACGCGATACTTTCAGTCATATTTCATAATAAGAACAATAACCATAGATATTTTCTCATTCGATACAGAAGAACATCAACAGGCTGAACGAACACAATCTCTTTATCTGAGCCGCGAGGCATACGAGTGTCGTTAGTTCTCAGCCTACATAGATTATTACAAAGGCAACTAGGCCTCCCGGAAGGGCTTTCGTCTGATTCCGGGCCGGATGCTTCCCAGTAGCGGGCCGGATGCAGGCCGGATGCGGGCCGTCTCGCCGCAACTCACAAACGTACTCGCACAATGTGACGACTAGGATTCGTTACACTAAATGTGAGGTTTTGATTTAGGTTGCTTTAGAGCTTTAGATCTTTTGAAAAGATATGAAAGAAAGTATGAGTTATGTTGACATTGGGAGTAGGTAGGGTTTCTTTGTCCGCGAATGCAAAAAGTACAAAGCTATGAAAGTCACCGACTTGTTGCTTGGAGTCCAAAACAATGTTCTACTGGACTACACTTAATCTGTCATCAGCGTCACTATAGTCGCACGTCTAGCTATAGCACGTCATTGCACGTGCACCGTGATGTGTGTTACACAACAGGTACAATCAGTGAGCTGCATGACACCTCTCTCACGTAATAAAAGGGGAAGTGATCAAGCATGCAAGATTCTGATAGGTGTATTTGAATTGTACGAGCTGGAAATTAATGCCAATAACTTCTAATAAAATAAAGATTTTGACAGTTCCGCATCTAGATGCATGATTGTGATTTGAAGTCTAGACTTCAAATCTAAATATCAAAAGGAAACATTATGAATCACCAATAAAATAAAAAATACTTCAGACTACAATAACTTCATTCAAAAAAACGGCACCCTCTCACCGTCCACTCACTGCTAACTCTCTCTTCACCGCACGCGATCGCACCGACCTGCCGGCGGCCGGGCGGCGCGCGGCGCCGCGCCGCGGCCAATCCGACCCAATTTCAACTCACCATTGTGAGAGACAGCCCACCCGTTAACAGGATTACAGTAATCCAAGATTCAAGAGGCAATTAGCAAAGGAAATTCTATTATAACCTTGTAATTTTATGTAAAAGGTAAAGATGTCTCTTCCGGGGCTTAAAATTGGGTATTATTAGATTTGTATTGTACTTTGAAGTTTTGGTTTGGATTAGGGAATTAAAAGTTTCAAATAAAATACGTAGACGAATGATAAAGTGGCCATTAAGAAATGTCAATGGGAATTTCATGGAAAATAAATAATGAAGTGTTAAAAGCAAAATTAAGTGGAATTTGAGATTAAAATATTGATGTTACATTGACTGATTCAATTTAGTTATTGACAATACTTGATATGACTCTTATATTGGAAGGAATTTTCTTTATTCGCAAAAACCTGAAAATGAAGGCACCTACTTATTTTGTGAACTACAACAAAAGAAAAAGGTCCAGTACTTGATATAAGCATTCTGAGTCTGCCACAGGTAAGCTAACGTAAACAGGTCTTTGTGAGTCAGCAGGCTGCTCACAATACAATAGCAACGATTGCAAGATGTTTGCGCAGTCAAACAGCTTAAGAACATTTTTTTTCAAAAGGTAGAAATCGTGGGTGCTCACTTTGAGATATCTTGTAGGTCAGAGGTGATTTTTTATGCTTTGAATGTTCTATATTTTTTAATGTTTAGTCTGTGTCTAGTCTAGTGTTGGCTGTACGTAGACGTTTGCCAATATAGTTGTTTTATTCAATTAATTTAGTGTGCTTTGAATAGCAGGTAAGACGTCGCGGAGACCAGGGAAGTATAGCACAACGGGAGGAAGCCTGTACTCAAAGTCGTCAAAGTAGCACACAATAAAATTCAAAAAAACAATCAATCAATTTTGTTTAATAAAATTCATATCAAATTATTCATCAATCAACTGAGACTTTCATTGACGCTACTGCTAACGCAAAATAAATCCTAATACACCCCATACATCAATAAACAATACCCCCAAATAACCCCCAGCAGTCATTTTCCACGCAACTAGTAGGCCGGTGGCACACACAAAGCGATGAGCGATCAATCGGGCGCTACAATGTCGCATATCGATGACGGGGTCCTTGAGACCGCTAGCGATGTAGGGTTCACTTGTTTTTGTTTTGCTCTTAAGTTTTTTTGAATATGTGACGAGATGAATGTTTAGATAGTGTGTATTTAATTTTTATAAATGGCAAATTATGGAAACTGTCGAGTTGACGCAACTGTCGAATTCGGCACACAGTTGTAAAATCAGCGCAACTGACTAATCAACGAAACTGTCGTATTAAATAAACTGAGGAGTGAGGGAAACTGACCAGTGTTACGCGGACTCGTTAATCGTTTCGAATTCTGAGTAATGCTTGCTCTTGGCACACTGTTGTCATCATTATTTTCGTGCCCTTATCCCAATTCATTTGGGGTCGCCGCAGCATGTCTTCTCCTACCATACCTCTCTATTATTCGTCATCTCATCAGACACCTATTTTCTTGCCATATCATCCTTTACACAGTGCATCCATCGATTCTTTGGTATTCCTCTACTCTTGTACCCATCCACACATAATGGCATACTATCTTATTCTAATTAATATAAGAAGAGTGAAAGTAAGATCGCTTGTTCGTATATTCACGTCTGTAAGTCCTAATGACGACGACATACCTTGCGACAGATCATAGTATATTTTACTATTACTTTTTTAACCCGTTAGAAAGTACCTGAGGGATGATTTCCGACCTCCTAGCGAGCGAAGCCGCGGGTAAAAGCTGGTGAAGCTATAAAATGCAAACGGAAGTACTTTCTAGAACGACTTACACAAATCAGTCACCGACCAAAACAGAGTCAATCAAAATAGGAGCAATATCCGCAGTCAACTAGATTAAATCAGACAAATGGCGACTGATACATCACTTGCTATCATGATATTTGTCAAGCAGTACGTGTGATCAATCAGGCCGTACATCGAATAAGGGGCCTTTTTGACCCCCCAGGCGTCACACGGTAAACCCGCTTTGTTTCACTAGTCCAAAAATTACTGCAATTCACTGAAAATTCCCTGTTGTCAACAACAGGCGGAAATTGCAATGTGATATTTTGTGAATATCCTGAAATTGCGTCTGACAGCCACCAACATTGATAAGCTTTGAGAGTGTTTATTCAGAGCGTTTAATTTCAAACTGTACAATTTCACGAGTTTATGTAATAATGTGGTTATAGTAGGTAACTTTACGAGTAGTACACACTGTAGATTTCACGGGAAATATACGGAGTAAATCAAAACCGAAAAATGGTTAACTTTAGTTACATGTTAACATGCGGTTTTAACATAAAATATAGGATAGGAATATGACATCTGCTTAGCCTTTTCAAATGCAGCTGAATACATATACATGGATCGACTGCGTTGCTGGGTAGTCCAATAACCCTTGGTACGACTGGTTGTCAGAATTTCGGGCTTCTGTCTGACTACCCGATAAAATAGTCAAAGATCACCCATCTAGACACCTACCTCGGCGAGCACCGCTAAACCTTAAAGATCGACCTGCTCAGACACGAGGTCATATAAACAGAAGATATTGGATAAGAACAACATATACACATATCTAGGTATGTAGTTATTTACCTGATTATCCCGTAAGTACACCCGGTTAACCTTTTTCGCACCTACCTACCCGTGTTCCGTTTACGTTATTATTCGTGTCCATTTGCGCTTATGCAAACCTTTTCACACGTCCCCTCGGTACACGATCCTATCGGCCTTACGGAGGATCGGTTTAGAAACTGTCTTAACAATATTTTTCACTAAGCATCAAAAGCTTATTTGGGCTTTTGTCGACGTTTTATAAGTGCCCATCGAGGCCTATGTGAAATAAAATATTGTTTTTTTTTTTTTTTTGTGTGTATACTAAAATATTTTTTTGTGTTTTCTGCCTTCTTTTGTGTACTGATATTAGTAATCGTGGGACTGTTTCTATGACTGCTCAAAATGCCTATTTACTAATTACTTCAATCAATTACACTGTTTGTGTCCTATTACAAGATAGAAAAACGAACACTCAAACAGTTGACAGTTGATCTCTGCACTATTTATGGACAAGTGGTTTAGGATACATTAATAGCATTATGGAATTGTTATTCCATTACTCATTTGAGTTCCAATAGGCAATATCCGCAGCCATATTCCAAAGCACATTATTCAACACACCAACCTACGCGTGTTAAAAGTAATATTTCCCCAAAAAAGCTTTTACCTGCTCGAATATCTCTCGAAGACAGAAAGCGACAATAAAATCGGTAACAAGTACAAATAGTCGCGCGCGCCACCACGCGACACGTGTCTGCCTGTGTGATTGATATCGTGTCATCCTTCACGCCACCCTAGACCTTATGTCACAAACACCTTTAGAGGTCTTGTCACTCTTTGTTAGACTTTAGGTGGTTTTTGTGCGAGTGGATAATTTTTTGACGAGAGAAAAATGGTGTCGGCTGTTTGCTAATCTTGGAAAGTATGGCATTTCTCATCAAGTGAGTTAGTTGTGTTTGTGTGCGAGAGTGCGGTGAGTAGTCGAGTGCAAGTAGACAGTTTAGTTGAGTATGTATTTTTAAGACTTAGTAATGTGGCAAGTGTTAATTAAAGTACAGTAAGTAACCTGAATTATCCTAAAGATTGAAAAAGCCTACATTATCCGACTTCGACGTAGAAGAAGGGGAACAGTCTTCTCTTATACTTTCTACAGGGATGAGGAAATGCAGGGACAACTAATGTGTTTGTTTTTTCGAGTGACATTCGACCGCCTACATATGCTGGTGAGGCAGGCAGCACCTAGTCTTCAATTTATTATATACGAGTCTTGTGATATTTCACATTCAACTCACGTTTATTCACATATTGCAAAACAGGTCTCTTTGACATTTCCAAAAGGCTAGATTTGCTTATTCATTTATATTATAACTGTATCCCACGCCTTCAATTTCGCCTCTTCTAGGCAATCTATGTATTGTACAGACAGAAACCTAGCCAGGCACAATATATTATTCAGCAATGTCAGGACAAGGACATTTCATTTTGGAGGTAAACTCTTCTCTGTTATTTATGAGAAACACAATATTTTTTGATTTTCGTGCATATTCCGGGCTGTACTAATTCTAAGAAATGATAAGAACTACAGCACATCACCTTGTCTTGAATTATAAATTACTTACCTACGTAAAATTTCTTTTAATCTTCGAAATAAAACAGCAAATATGTACCCTAAACATTATCTGTGCCTAAACACAGATGTTCTTACAAAATATGAAAAGAGACCCAAACCCTATTAGGACACATCGAATGTTACTATTTGTTTAGAGAATGTCCTCGAGTACTAAGCTTGGTATATAAAAAGGATTATTTATAATAAAATACGTCTGTCTACCCCCGCAGGCGACCTAAGTACATGATCGATAGTTATTTTCATTATTTGTAAGAGAAAACCCTTTTTCCAAGCCTAAACAGGTATCAAGAATGTCCTGAAAGGTATTCAGAAAAGATATTTTACAAACCGAACCAAATATTCAACCAAAACAGATATCATTTCTACATTAATATTTCAGCAGACATCAGACAAAAAAGGGTCTACTTAAAATAATATTAATTCTGGACCTAAAGACCAACGCATATACCTAGCTTGAGGACAATATAATCACATCGATAATATTTCTGACTAATCACTTATTACGGCTCGCAATTTCGCTAAAGTCTACGCAATTTTACAGAAAAGCCTTTTCATCATGAAATGAATTATATTGACATCATAATCGAGAATATGTGTTATTTCGTCACAAAATCGCGGTTACATACCTACCTGAGAGATAGACAAAGTGAAAACGATGACGGAAAAATAAATAAATGTCTTGGATTGACATAAACTACTGAGAAGCTTTGGTAATATTTAAATACGAAACGCTTTAAAACGTATGCCAATTGCCTAGACCTGTCTAGGCTTGATGCCAACGTTTTCACGCCTAAATAACTCACTAAACAGTGAAAGCGAGCGAATAGCCCCGTGTGTCCGCTTCCTATTCATATGAAATCGGTCAACAAACCAACTTGCTTCTTGTAATTTCAATGGTTTTAAATAATAAACAGAACTTTGAAGTCAAAACTCAAAACAAATAAAGCGACTTTTCGGACACCTACAACAAACTAAATTCTGTCTGTCTACATTCATACAGAAAACATTACAGGACAAAGGAAGAGTATTATGTTTTGGTCAAATTATGCCAATGTTAGGAAACTCTCTTGAAGACAAAATAATAATACATTTGGAACCAGGCCATATACTCAATAAGGTTCATAAGGCTTCAATTTCATCCGCTTATCTCTTAACTTGTATGACAGTTTCCAAATGGTGGCTCCATTTGGGATCTGTCATACAAATTACGAATGTAATTCCAATTGCTATTTCTACGTTTTTGTGAAGGCAATCGCAAACATCACATGATAGATGATATGTCAACGGGAATTTAATCATACGTTTGAAGCACATACTAAGTAATCATGTAGGTACGTCTTATTAATATTCAATTCATCTAATTATGCTCTGAATATGATCCTCTTTGATATGACGGAACTAATTCTCGAGCTTCTCATTAGTCTAATATGAAATACTGATTAATAGGAGATGGTAGTAATTCGAGATCGTCCTTGCCTACGAATATGTATAGTGTATTGTTCGTACCAAGACGAATTTTCTGCAACCATTGTCTGTATGACCATGTATGAACATGGACGAAGAAAATAGAGTAGATGTGTAAGAATCGTAGCAGTTGGCATTATGTAGTGTCTGCTACTCTGCTTAGGTTCATGTGAAACTTGTGATTGTGTTAAAAAAAAAAACTTGCAAAATTACCTGAACATTTCACACCACTCCTAAAATTATGGACGTCTGCTAAATCCAACAGCTGGCGTTTCGCACGACATACCTCAACCAACAACTACTATATTCTAGAACCATTAAATTTCTCCACCAAACATCTCGGTATTTAACTACAGTTCCTCTCGTATGTTTCGAGTAATAAATCTAATAAAAATCCGTCAGCATGATAAACTGGCTGGCTGGTTGCTGGTTGGCTGGTTGCCAGCTCACCGCTGCGCCATTGCCCGCTATTGCACCACGGCGAGGAGCAATAAAAACTTAACCTATACACGGTGAATTCTTTATGGCTGTCATAGAGTGCGGTGGGTGGCGATAGCAACGCGGTTCGTATACGTAATAAGTGCGCGGTGTGCAGATTTGTGAAGGTGTTGATGTTATTAAACGGAAATCTTTAGATGTTTAGGATAGGTCAACAACACGGCGTGGTCTTTGTTAAGTACTTGATAGAGAAGCTCAAAAAAAGAACTGGTCGCAACACGATGCTTTAAAAACGATAAAACGTAATTGTGAAAGTTCGGACACGTACTAAACTACCTACCCTAACCTTTGGAATTATTCATACTACAAAACACAAGACATTTTACAAAATATGCCAAAAGAACACGTCAATCCATGCATCAAAAATTTTTGTAAGCAATTTAGAATTCAAGCTTTCACAAATACCATTTCAGATCAAACCAATAAGGACGTTTTGATAGTTTACGAACATTGCCACCGAGGGAGTTAGAATTAATAGTGAGAAAAAATCTTTCTTCCCTCCAGAGTATCGGCGACATTCCGAAGGTTTTCCTCAAAATCTACTTTAAAAAGAACTCAATCCTTATGTTCTCCTGGTACCAATATTCAGAAGAGTCGCATAAAATATTCTAGCAGTGATTCGCGTTCACTTAATGAGAACGATTATTACTTTATTGGCCTTATAAAGGATTTCTTTTTCTTTATACAAAATTTCCTACAATTCTATAACGAGTGCTACATTCTTGTGCCAGTAAATGTGTGTTCGGGAAAAAGCCGATTGTACCGAGTTGTACCGAGTCGACACGAACATGATTCAGCGATGGTAAATGCCGATCGGAATAAGAATTAAGATCGAATCACTCGGATTTGTAACTCAATAATACTAAAGAATCAAATGTGCCGACCTGAATAAGTGTCTAGCACCCAGGTTTTAAATAGGGCCCGTATAATAATAATACCAAATTATTCCCTCATACTTCTTCCTTCATATTTCTCGTGCTTTATAACAATAAATGTCGGAAAAGATCGGGCGCAGGTGCGGCGGGATCAAAATGTTCTTTATTATTATAAGCACAGTTTTCATAACGCTGCAATTAAGTTCCATGAAGAGTTCAGAGTTATGGCTTCAACACCTCTTTACAATATTTTATAGCAGAGGTAATGAAGATGAGATTATAATGTTCTTGTAGTGCAAAAACACTTTATATCTCCTTTACTTTGGTGCTTTATCGTTGGTGCAGTTATGTTTAATGATTAAGCTAAAAATGAACTCTACCTCTAACAAATCTGCTTCACAGAAATCTTAAAAACATTCGATCACTGACAGGCAACGAAATTTCTAAACCCCTGGCTCTAGAAGCATTAAATTTTGCACAAAATAACGAAAGTGAGCACACCTTTTTTTTAAACCCATCTTTTGAAGGGTTAAATAGGGGGAAGTAAATGTTTGTACGGAAACTTGACATTTATGCTGATAGAAAATCTCATCGGCCACTCGGCTTGTTTAATTTATAAACCGTCTGATCATAGTTATAATCCACGCAAGATGCTCACCCGCAGCCTCAAAAAACCTTATAAATTATACCATTGCTATGGAAAAAGAGAAAACATTATTTTTATGACCTATAAAAGGTTCAATACCCAAATGATGTGCAAAAAGAGAGAGGTGTCGATAATCGCCGCATTGCGGTTCGCGTCCTATGTAACCTGCTCAATAGCCACTTATATACTTACCTAGGCAGGAGTTAGGTATACACGGTAATTCGGACTTAAGTACGTGTTACGTAGGCGTAATGGCCGCACCTGAGTTTGCTTTCTTGCAATTCATTGAACTAACAAAGTAATACAAACTAGATATCCTAATACGAAGGTTGTACTTTTTACACAACGTAAAACATAAACCACGACAGCATTTCCCCGAAGATTTAAGCAGAGGTGTACCTTTCGCCAGTTATGTTATGTTATGTCTGATACCCATGCAATAGGTGGCCAGCCATCTAACGGCCACACATCCGGACGTCGGTTTAGTATTAAGAAATTCCTGATGAATAATTTTTCGAAGCTCAACCGTCGAGATTACAATCACTCGACTCACAAGGCAAAACAGGAAGTTTTTGAAACTTGGTTTTCGACTTAACTACCCTAGTCAAGTTGATACGTATAAAAGGTGGCATTTGAAACGTTTCCAACGTACTTTTGGCTAAAACAAAGTAGTTAGCGGTTAAATGTAGACAGAACATGTGATTACAGGCTGGTTGGACGCCTTCATTAAGAATTGGCACAGACCGGCTATTCTCGAGAGGTGGGAATGAACACAAATTCCGTGTTTTCTAGAATTAGTGCAAAGTTCTATAAGATAGTACTTTAACGGGGCAATTATTTAGTAAACACGACTCGATCTAGTTAAGATTGCTGCAAGTGGATGAAAAACTGGTTAAAGCTACAATAATATAACGAGAACTACAAGACCTTCAGAACATCCATTTCCTGAAACTTATATGACTCCCATAATCACCATACCTCTAATAACATCAATCAACATTTAAATCTCCACACAAAAGCAAATAACCACCACAGTTTTACCCACAATTAGACCCTAATAACTCACACATATCCGAAAACCGAAACAAAAAGCATATAAAATCCTTCCTCCGATTTAAAAAGGCTCGCTTTACCTTATATTTCGTGAGGTAACAACAATGACGTAATATTTAGAGTCACAAGGCGGTGCTAAAAGCTTCTCAAACTAATTTAACGCCGTGACACAGATGCGTAAAAATGGCAATAAGGGAACCATTTTCCGATTGCTGGTACAAGCGTACACTCGTACAGGGCTGGCGCGCAACGTTGGGCGAACAAATGAGGTCTTGTTAGCTAAGTAAGAGTTAGAGTAATTGGAGTTTATAATATGACGGAGATCCTGCTATACATATAAAGTGTAGAAGCTTAATACTAACCTGGTGAAAAGACAACACAGGTTTATTAATAAAAGATGGTGGACGAAACTTTTATTTGATTACCTATGTTTTAAAAGTTTTAACAAAAAAGGAACTTATTTCTAAGTCATCCAAGAAGATGCACATTCCTACAAAGCAATTTTAATTGCAGTTTTAAGCTAATTCTTAAGACAAATAATTACGGTTCTAACCTGATCATTATGACTCACTCTCACAGAAAGGAGGCTTGTCTCCCATCAGTGATAACATTACAGGCTGATTATAATCTTAATTCTTTCATCTTTGTACAACATTTCAGTTCTACCGCTGGCAACCTTGCTGAAAAGTCAACGGATTCGAAACACATGTAATTTATAACACGTGCGGGAGCGGGTACAATTATGTTATTGGTGGAGGATCCGCGCGGAAATGGAGATCTTTAGCGATAGGGCCCTGAGGTATTGCTTGTGAGGTATTGTTACATCGGATTTAGTTTTACTTGTTTAAAGATAACTTACACCAATGAAACCTAATGAGTTTAGGACATCTAAATCTGTCAGTGGTATAATTTTTGAACGCCGTTTAGACATGCTGATCGCGTTTAGTTGTATTGGTGTAATTCGCCCTAAATATTCCCTAGGCAAGAAAAAATGTCTCAATGTGTTTTAGTTATTCATACATTCCCTGAGGTCCCAGGTGTGTCTAAGATCTACCTATTATTTCAAGTAAAACATTGTAACATTTAAAAAATGTAGGATAAATGCGTACAATATTAAACTTATAAAAAAGTTCGCTTACCTGCCTGCAAAAACGATTGAAACAAAATATTCCTTTGCAAGCCTTTCAAAACGATGCAAATTAAACATAATTGAATATTCCACTACGAGTTACATTCAACAAACTTTTATTTCCAATTCAATGAATATTGAACTAATTGCATTCGTTACAGATAACTGATAAAATATTCTCTTCTGCACAAAAACGTAACATTCAATGTACAGAATTTAATATCGTGTTCAATCAAGCGAGAAGTAATTGAATTTAAAATAAAACATATTCGGTGCGTTTGAACGGAGAGAGTTATCGTGTATTCCATTTGTGCACTAGTGGTATAATATGGAGTGACGTGGCACATCTGATACCGATCCTTCAAGCTTGGGTAGACGGCCACTGTCACATGTCTGACATTCTAGGGTATTAGGTCCAATGTCACAGGGATCTTACTAAATTTTTCCAGCATGAATTCAAAACGAACAAACTTCATTGGCATTTTTAAGCAGTAAAAGTAGGTACCAGGGAATCAAAAACTATTAAGCTTCTTGACAACGAAAATTAAGAGCCATTATGTGCAACGAAAATTAAGTATTCGGTCTCTATTTCTTTTGGCCTCCGCAACAGTTGACCAAATCCAAAAGTATGTTACTACACACGGCTTGTCTGTTGGAAAAAAGTCCACGTTATTCTAAGGGCACTCGCCTATGTTAGCGTTTACTGCTCAATCCACTATAGACGCAAACGATAAAACGTCGCACCTGCTGCCTGACCCTTCAGCTTGTGACAAAGAAATAGCCATAAAACTGATATTTTCCGAGCCATATCACGCTGTTCATGTTTTAATACAAGTATTTTTACAACATGGAGTAATTTTTTTATAGTTCCTTTTCATTTAAAGTGTTTTTTAAGATTGCGAACGAAAAATTGAAAATTTTATAACATCACTTTTTTGTCCGTTAATGACGATTTTTTTTCTCACAAAGATTCCAACAAAACATTTTGCCCATTTACTTCGCTTACCACATATTCATACAATAATAAATGGAGCCAATCTTTTCGTTCATATCGCAGTTCGAGGGGTGCTCGTGTGAAGAGCCATTGACGTCCGCCGTTCATTCCCGATCCCATTCGTTCTCGGTTACCCATGAAATGACCAATATTGGCACCACTCGTATTTATTAATGGACGTTTTAAAATATTCGTAGAATAAAAAAATATATGTTGTAAATGTTTGACTTGTATTTGGGCCATAGTCTTTCAATATGTATGTTTTTTTTTAGATTCTGCATCAGGCTATTCGCCACCATGACTACAGTCATATTTTCTAAAACAAACTGTTAGGTGCTGCACATGGAATAAAATCAAAATACTCCAGAATATGAAAACTATTCTAACTAGCAATGAAACCTCTAAAAATAGCCCGCGATGAATAAGAACCTTATTGCATCGTATGAAAGGATAACTTAGTTAAACGAGTTACTACCAAATCCAATTTCCGGCATCCTCCGCTATTCAAAACAGGAAGCAAAACCCATATTATTAATTTTAATGTCCGTAGAAGCAAACCAATGATACCCATTAGTGATAATTGCATGTACAATCAACAAAAGAGCTTGGTACGCAAGCAAGAAACAAACATCCTTGCACTGCGCACTATATTCATTGTTGTTCCGCGTACTTTTTTTATAAACATAAGACGATTATGTTCTTGTCAAAGATCTGGGATATCTACAATACCTGGAAGTAAATATTGCATAGTAAGTATTAGAGTTTGATTGTGTACTTGTCCCTGTCACTCAAACCTGTATGAGTCTCATTCTAAAACTAGATAATTATGTCATATTTACGTCTGCATAATAGACAAAGTTATTGTATGTGAAACGCTACCCTTTAACTTATCTGTTTCGCTGACTATACATACATTTTTCAGTTACATAATAAACTACATTTAACAGTATAAATAGCTGTTATTTATGGAGCAAAATTGGAATAGTCTCCGCGTTTACTTAATCCGATTATTGTTGAACGCTGATTGGAAAATCACGGAGTATTAGATGCTAATTTTATTGCTCTATTCCGATAGCGTTTGGTGGAAATGGGGCACTATTGCTTTTGTAAATAATGACTAATTTAGGCTAAACGGTTACATTTCGCATGGTTTCCTATTTGATATGATTCTTTGTGGAAGACTGAGTCGGAGCTTTAAGCGTATGTTTAACATCTTTACATTATAGAACACTAAGTGAATATGAATATGGCGCATTTTATTATTATCACAAGAAATCCGCAGCTCTTAATTATTACTCTTGTAAAATATTATGAAACGGATTTCCTGTTACAAAATATATTTAAATAATGATAACCTAATCCGTAACCATATTTAAAGCCATAACAAAATATTCCATCTTCAAGCTCGTCTCACTGACCTCAATCATTTCAAAAACAATTTAAAAATACTCATAAAGCAGTCTTAACGAGGGCATTAACAACTGTGTCCGGGCAGAGTGTCACGTTGCCTGGACAAGTCGACAAAGAGCAAATTAAAGCGTTCTTGTCGCTCTCGGATAGCAATGGGAGATTGTTTGTAACACGACACCGCGCCGAGGAAAACTGTTTGAAGTCAGTCGGAAGAATTTGGGCTGAGGTCTTTTGTTTTATTTGGGCATTTGAATATGATCTAGTTCACGTGTCAATAATACTTGTGGCAGCTTTTTAAAAATACGGAAAAAAATGTGACGGATATGATCACAAAATGATAGTTTCAGAACATTGGCTGTACTTATTTGTTGTTGCAGTTTATCTTACAATATTTTTTCCGAGAAGTCACGACTTTGATGTAGCTTCAAGGGTCAGGAAACATTTATTTTATCTTAGCTTATGAACGCCAAACATTTTGAAAGGAAAAAGACTTCACAATAATTATGAATCCCGAAAATCAGGCGTTGTTACAATAAAAAATATTTATGAAGGGTATCACAAACAGCGTATTAACACTTGACATAACATAATGTAGTATATACAAGCAGGACTTACCCAACCGAAGCCTGTTCTCCGAATGCGAAGAAAACGCGTGTCGATACCATTCCTGATAGTACGCAGCTCCGATAACATGCATGATAACGTAATCTCGTTATTTTTTGCATTTAAATTAATTGGTTTTGTTAATTATGACGATAAAGGATAGTAAGTTAATGAGGAAATATAATGAAAATGGTTGGCAATAGTTTTGATTTATGATTTGTTGTTCTAAATTGGTAGTTATTTGAAAAAGTGTTATCTACTTTTAATGTTGACTACTAATTAATCATTAAGACTTGTTTTTTTTACGTAAATAATTAAAAAACTTGAACAAAAATAATCGACATAGATTATTACATGAAAAAGTTGACTACCCACGAAAATGCTCCAAACCCGCACTTTAGTTAAAATCTAGCCCTTATTTCTGCTCCAAAATATATTAATAGTTTTACCCTTTCTATATTTAGAAGGTCGGTGACATCTGAAATCGTCATCTGTTCATAAAATTCAAACAAAGCAAAGGACTACTTTGCATGATATTTAGGAACGTAGCGTCTCTGCTACGGACGTAGCGCTCGTAGCAGTTCGTCCACCCGGCGTAGGTGTCTCGTAGACATGTGCTACGAGTTTCGTAGCAATGAGATTCTTGATTCCAATGCTTTTTTAGTCTGTCAAGTTCTTTGCTAAAATAATATTAGGGAGATGAAAACTAAAATTTTGATATTAAAACTTGAATAAAACGTTGATCGTTTCTTACTTGGAGTGATATAGAGAAAACATTACCAGATCGAAATTAAAATGGCGAGTAGGCGATTTTGGTTGTAATTAGTGTCCTAAAAGTGCTGGATTTGGCCTGTTTTGAAAATTATGCATTACGATATAATATGAAAACCTCTGTATCAGACGGATAAAAAGCTTCTTGGCAAAATAAAGATCCTTTGAAGATCCAAACATTAGTATTGTTTAAAATCATTTTAATGAATAGCAAACGAAATAAATGAAACTTATTTCGTTATCAATTAAGTTCATAGTGAGCATAACTAAACTTGGTATTACATAACGTTACAGGCGCATTGCGGCCGCAGCCGAGTGTTATCATAAATGTGGTTCTACTTAACTACTAGTTTAATTTTAACTGAAGGAATAATGTTTTGTTACGGTAATGGTTTCCAATCGTGCAAGTTAAAAATTGTATTTCTTGTTCTGCTCAGTTAATGAAATGCAGTGCAAATAATATATTATTATTTCTTTCTAGTCGAGTTTATATCAATAATATATTCAGCAATACCGGTGGAAAAAGCCTCATTTATAAACACGAATTCCTAAGTTAAATTTTGGATAGGATTGGTGACCAGAAGGCGTATTCACGAACTTAAAAATCGTTTAAATTCAAGTCGCAATCTTCTTCTGAATGAACTTAGAACGCGAAAGTTCTTAAAAGTAGGATAATTACTAATTTGTAAATCAGTCAAAAAGAATATAGGTTAAAAGCGGCAATTCTTCTCAGAAAACTAGAACCTTAGAAAAAGTAATTTAAAAAACCACTTTCCTCCGTCGGTGAGTCGAGTTATTTATTCAGAACGGACATCGTGGAGGCGTCGCTTCGCTGTACAATGTAAATAACAACAGCCGATCGTTCGGCAGCCGATGATAGATTACTTTCAGCCACTTTTGAAGTAAACACCTTAATTGACAAGTACGTGACGGCTGAATGAAACCAACCTGTTGTTCAGTGGTGTCATGAGCAGAGAATAGCCTATTCGGTTTTCGTCAATTTAATAATAAATATTGATATTTCATTAGGTAATTAACTCGTCAACGGCTGCTGTATTTTCCGTGGTTAAGGTACCAAAAGTATAAAGGAACCCCATGTCGTGAAAAATATAAGCCAGTCGGCAGGTTAAAAGTCGCTTGAATCATTAATTATAATTACCACAATTATTGAGAAATCAATTATCAAGTGAGCATCTCCTTTTTAAGGAAATTTCTCGCCGACTGGTTGACACTACGCGTGACAAAAGGGCTGGCTCTTTCTTTGGCCAAAGAATTAGCATTGCCATTCAACGTGGCAATGCTGCCAGTCTTCTGGGCACGTTTCCTGATGACAGCGATGTGGAGGAGTACCTAGACGATTAAGTGCCCTGTTGTTTATTTAGTTAGTTAGTTTAATTTATATAAATTAGTCCCTTTTTTTGTAAATATTTAGTTTTAATTATTCTATAAGTAGCTTTGATTCATTTCTTAAATAAAACTTCAAATGTTCATTAGTGTTAGAGTCTATTCTGATTTTAAAAGACAGATTTCAATGTTCAACTTAGAGCCCGTAAACCAAAATAAAAGTTAGTAATAAAATCAACCTAAAACGAATACCATCTTGAAATCAAAATCTTATCGAAGTCTGATATCTCCCGCGATCAGATATAATGAAATTAAATAACTATTGCTAACTTTAGCGCTCTGACGGGCCTGTCAATTTGTACAACCGAAGTTTCAGACATTGCCGAACTGAAACGATCAGTTGGGCTGTCATTACAGTATAATAATTTGATTTGAAGATTTGTTAGTCTAGACATCTAAAGCCTATTTGAGTGAGACATTAAAACTATGTTTCTGCACTGAGATAGGTTGAGTTGATTGATTATACTTTAAGCATTCAAAATTGTTTTCTCATTTTCGTTTTACAAATGCAGAGTGGATGTGAAAATTAAAATGCTACAGCATATACTCATAACTTAAAAAAAATCAGCACATTTTCAGTACCCAAAACGTTACCCAGCAACGTTTTTAATTTCAGCACGTCCTAAGAGATTTTTCGCGCTTCAAAAGACCTAAGCACACTATGTTTTAAACACCAAACAGTCAACAGAACCTTTCATTTCAGTATAACAAGCCGACAAATATTAAACGTTGTTAAAATTAAAAGTCTCTAAAAACAGCACTTTTTGTTGAAGTTCCGAACGAAAACCACTAGAAATATTACCATAAGGTAAGCAAGACAAATATTTGGGCTGGCAACACTGGCGGGGTAGCTGAGCTTCGCTTCATGAATATTCAGCAAAGTGCCGCGACTGGCGGTACTTATGCGTATTTTATTATCTGTCGGATAAATAAATGGCAACACTGGTTGCCATTTGTACGCATTTGTTTGAAGAACACTGTAAAAGTTGGTTACTTAGAAATGATTAGTGTCACATTTACAGAAATCAAGCATATGATACTCATTCAGTTCCCTTCTCTATTATCCAAACGTGATACTGAGAACCATCTTAGAACTGACTGGTAGACAGTGCCTATGGCATTACGTCCACCTCTGTACTCTGTGCGTAAAGTGTTAAATAAATAAATGTTTTGTTTTGAGAATACTTCATGTCAGCTGTACTTTATTTCATAATCCACACAACTTGATAATTTTACGTGAGAACATGTTCTACACTGAACTGCAGAAATAAGTTCTTTGCTTCGTTGTTTATTACGATTGCAAAAGTCTACATCTTCGACTTTATGACAAAAGTTAAAATCATTTCAAAAATTTTCCAAGAAAAATAAACATCGTAGTTTAAATGTGAAAGTAAAAATTCAGAAACTAGTTTATTTTTCACAAAATGCAAGCTAAAGAGAGCTGGGTGAAACCCAGCACGTAGCTACTATACGGGAGATTTTAACCGAACAGCTAATGCACTTATCGTAAAGGAAAGGAAACCGCATTTCGGACGTAACGTTAACGTACATGTTTACGTTAAGTATACGTTTTGTTATTTCATCTAAAATGTGTAAACAAACTGGGGTGTAAACAGACGAGTAAACAAGGTGGTGGGAAGTTCTTTGTGTTACATTCATGAAATGAATGGAGCAATAATGTTTTTGTTGTGTAAGTAAGCAAAATTTTTCTTTTAATAAAGTTTTTTGTTCCTAAATTCGACAGAACAAACTGAATTGATTTTTGATAGTAAGAATTTGTGTGTTTACAAACATAGGTGACCACATTTCATGTGTCGATATGTCTAATCCAAACGTTTTACTTGATATTTTTTGATTTCAAAATATTTTACTTTTCCTTTTTATCACCGCACATCGCCGAAATCAGTCATCTTTAAGATTTCTATGGGGTTACTACTGATAAGTCTGTCAAAATGACACTGACCTTTATTGCCATTAAAATAGGCTGATTTTGGGTTGCTTTCGTCATAGGTAAAATAACTATAAAAAGAATATAGCAGAACAATATTACCAGAGTAAGCATGGTTCATATTATATTATAAGAAACGTTTGTGCAGTACTTAATTGTGAGCACAGAATCAAACAAGGCAACAGAACCAAGCTGCTAATCAGCGCCACCTTGAATCTACTATTTCTCGCCAACCGCTGGTACATATTACGAGGAGACTGATCGCACGTGTGATACCACACAACGAGACTATGTGGGGAGGGGGGTCTGCTTACAAATGTGGGGGGTTGTAGGAGGGTTGGATGAAGACAGGTAATGGAGATGTCTTCGCCAGGATGTTGGAGGAAACTCAGGTTTGCTTGTCAGCGGGATTGAATATGGTAAATGAGTATTTATTTATTGCTTAAGTAATTGTTCAAAATACATTTTGTGGAGTTATAAAAATAAAAAAAGGCTTCAACTTCACTTTTGATTAAAAATTTAATAAAATTGAATACAGTATATTTAAAAAAAAGGAGTAAAGAAAAATCAGTTCACAGATAAAATTGAAAATTGGTTTTTAAAAAAAAAAAAAGGTAAGATGTTTTATTTGGAGAAGCTACTCGTAAATAAAAAAATCTTTTATAATAGAACGGTACGGTACGGAATAATTAGATTTACTTAAAAAATTTAGCTACTAATATGTAATTTTAAATATAGATTAGTTATCTATATTTAAAATTACATATTAGTAGCTAAATTTAGATTATTTCTTGAGTATCACTACAAATTTCTCGACTTGGACAATTTATTTAAAAAAATCACGCCACTTCATAGTTTAATTAAAATGAGAAAAATATCACGTCGAGTTTCCAAACTCCGCTGAACAAATCAACTCCGTTCTCGGAGTCCCGACGGGTTGAATCGCTGAACCGTTGGAAGAAAAGTTCCCCGAAGCAAATCTCTTCAAAATGAATAGGGTAAACGGAAAAGGTCAAAAATCAGATTTCACTGGTTTCATACCTAAGACAAATTAAAAATTTCCTTAGAAAAACCAGTTTTTTAAGGACTGAGCTTCCGGAAAGAGAAAAATCGATAAAATGGACTTTGCAAAAGAAGTATCAAAAATTAACAATACGTACCAGGAAAAATTTTACACTAATACATCAATTATGGACCATTAGCCATTATTATGCTGATAATCTGAACATCATTTATAATTAAAATGCAAATTTGAGAGTAATTTATCGAAAGATGTAATCCGTATCAATTCAATGCACCAATTGAAGAAAAGAAATGCGATCCAACAATGTGTCAAAAATATTTTTAATTTTGAATATAGAGCTGGCAATTTTAAAAGAAAAAATATTTGGCGTGAAGGTTTTACCAAAAAGGCTACAATGCAGAGGTAACTCTGCAATTTGACTAGTGCGTGTTAATTGGTCCATCCATTTAACAGTTATATACGAATATAAAATAGGATGAATTTGCGTGTATCTTTCGAAAAGGCTTGACTACTTTTAATAATCTGTTCATGCAGTATAGATCGAAGTAAAAAAGATGCATCACTTGGTAAATATCTTAATAAAATTCAGTAACAAACACACGACCTGGTAGCACTGGGTTTAGAAGAATTGAACATGTGATGAAGAACATTTCATACCCCCCATAAGCAATTATGGGGGGTATGAAATGTTTATGGATATGTAAAACCCCAAGCACACAACAACACCGCTTGCGACATGTCACAAAATCGTTTACATGATAAAACCCCGAGATGCAATCACGACCAATAAAGTACCGTAGCGCTTATCACTGAACATCCCATTACAGTAATATAATAACGTTCAGATCCCGATCAGGTAAACACGTGAAAAAACAACATTTTCCTCGTCCCGTACACTTGTTATCTTTTCCTATTATACCTTCCATTTTTCTCGTCCGCTTTGCATTTCCTTGATAAAAATCAAAGCTTGCTACAGAGAAGCGGAGCGGGCCGTGTCCGGTCGTGCGGACCGGCAGATTTATCGCCCGTCCGATAATGCTGGCCGGTGTAAAGCTGGACGGCAGCGAAACGGTTTTAGCACTCTCAGGCGATTTTAAAATAAGTTTGAAGTCTTGTTGGATTCTTTATTTAGAGTGATTTATGACGAGATTTTCTATTTATTTAAGTGCCTAACTTGATTCATGTCGCGCGAAACCCAGTCTAATATTATAAATGCAAAAGTAACTCTTCTGATTGAATGGCTGAGTAGATCTTTTTTTTTTTTTTTTTTTTAACGTGGTAAAATCATCAAATGAGTCCTCCCACCCAGGGCAGAGCGGGAGGGACTGTCAGACTTGTACTGACTAAAATCCACGGTGTCCTTCAGTAGCCCTTTATGTTCCAGGGTCACGGTAATTCTATGAGTCCCGCGACCCCGGCAGGCTTTGGCCCTCTAGAGGGGGGCCCCGTCATTATGCTGACACTCTTTGAGGCGCGCGTGGAACACAACGCGCCGTCGACCCGGGCATGGTCCATGGTCGGACAGCGAGTCGCCCATTACTCGCCGCCCGCATGCCCGCGCCTACGGTGGCCGGAGATCGTCTGCCGACGTCCGGCGCCGTGGGCGTCTACCACTGCGGCTGGTGTGGAGGGAGGACGCTGTCCTCTCCCTCACGCGGCCCGCCTCCTCCTTCGCGAGCATGACTGCTTCGCAGAAGGAGGCGACCGCTTCCCACTCCGTCTCGCCCCGCAGCATGGCCTCGACCAATGCCGGGCGCGAGAGGGCTCCGCCTATCGCCGCCGTGAGGACACGGCGGTGCTCTGCCCAAGCGGAGCAGTCCTGCACCGTATGCTCCACCGTGTCCTCCGGGCGGTCCTCGCAGTGGTGACACCCAGGCGTTTCCTCCTTCCCCATATGACACAGGTACCTCCCGAAACTTCCGTGTCCGGTGAGGACCTGCGTCACGCGGTAGGTCAGGACGCCGTGACGCCTATCCAGCCACTCCTCAAAGAGGGGTCTTACCGCCGCGATTGCGGCGTGCCCGGACCTCGGTTGCGACAGTCGTTATGGCTGAGTAGATCTTGAGAAAATTGGCCACACTATTATTATTATTTTGAGAAAGTAGACCATGACCTAAGTTAGAATATAATATAATACTTTTTATCCCGGAAGTATTTCCGGGATGAAAAGTATGATATCGTATCGTATCACGCGTCCCGCTAGGGACGCATTTCGCAGGGAAAAGCATGTGCAATATTATTCCTTTCGAATTGATTTTCTAATAAATCCCTTGAAATCTAATCCGTACAATTCAAAATAGCTAGTCATAATAATATAATAAAGGAAGTTAAGAAGTACGTATCAAAGTAAAGTTTTCTGAATGAACCCGCCACATTCAGTCTCCCAAACTAAACCAATTATTTTAGTAGTTAGTTGTAGTTGGACTACAGCTAGTCAAACTTGTTGACTACAAACCAATCGAACTACACGACGTCAGTTGTATAACAACTTATAAGTCAATGTTATCCAGCTCTAATACAGTGCTGCGTGGTTTTTATGGCGCAGCAGGTTATGTATTGGTAAACATTTATAAAAATGATCTGTGAAAATAGGAAAATGTCTAACCAATGCAATTTTTACCACAAAGAATCGTGTTATTGGTAATACATAAAAGAAATTTAATTAAAAACATAACTTTGGTTTGAAACTAGAGTTTCTACAGAGCAATGTAGCCATCAACAAGTTCTACCATTACATATCGAAAGCGATCATTCGTTGTTGAAACCTTTACTACAGCAGAACTAAAGTCGTTTGCATATGACGTAATGAAATGTTTCTGCAAAGTTGCACGTTATAGAGCGATGAATATAACTCAGTGTTTACCGAGAATATACGAAGTTTCGAGAACCTATTTTCGTTAACGACGACTTCAGCAGAATTATTTTTGTAAGATATTTTTCTTCTAGGTTTTCTGTTAAAATTCTCCGAACAGGTGAAGTGTAGATAAACCAAACTAAGAAAAAGGCAAAATCAGATAGAAAAAGTTTGTTTTCTGGCAAAACACATTTGCAAAGTTTTTTTTTGTTTTATTAGTTTTTAGTTCTTTTATCAATTCAAATCCTCAAACACCTTAAAACTCGAGACAAATCGGCAAAAACGGTGAGGTATCACTGCGACGGCGAAGACTTACGGCCCTGGAGGCCTAAAAGTCCCGAAACAAAGGTTTTATCTACGGATCCCACAAATTACTTTCCACAAATACCTTTCGACACCTATTTATAGGAGTTTTGAAGTTGGCGGGAGTTTGGCGAACTTATTTGGCCATCAAAACCCAGCTCAGAGATTCCGCCGCCGAACCTAATCCGAGGTTTACGACGTATAAAAGTTGCAATTACTTGGAACATCATTTGGGCGATAGTTGAGGACGGCCGGTACGTGCGAGCACAGACCAACTTCTGCTGACAATCTGTTTACCTGAAAACAACGAAAAAACGAAATTAGGACGTTTAAAATTGGACACAACCAAAGGCCAAATTGGTTATTCAAATATTCCTTGAGTTATTCTTTGAGTACTAAAGTTGAAAGTTTTTGGAATGGCGTCAAAGAATAACTATACAACTTACTAACATAAAATTGTTGGTAACACAGTTCATTTTCAACTCTCAGCTCTCTTTTATACCAGCTTTTAAAATTCGTAATAACTCCAACGATAAAATATGTTTATGGTGAAATATCTTCGGACAGTTTAATGGACATGTGGTCATATTTTATTTAATGTCGCACGTAAAAGAGTCTTGCAATTCAGAGTGAGAAAAAGATGGAGCCTTTACCCTGCAGTGGGGTCAGTTACAGGCTGGTATTATTTATGTAAAGCCCTGTGTACCTATGCAGTGGCTATATACAGAGGCATAAACTTACATGCCTTTAAAGTCCATGAATTATTAATAAGTGGTGATGTATCGTGCTGAACCCAAAAGTTTAGTCTGTCGGCGCTAAAACGGACTATGTATCAAGATTAATGAATGCGGGTTTGTCTAACTCTAAATAATATGTTAACATGCTTCAAAATATACGTCGGTTAGTTAGTCTTGAAATTGTCTTAGATATTGTTTTAAAAGGTCTTGAAAAGCAAATATAGTGAATATTTAACTACGATAATGACAAAAATCACGGTGATTCTACATGTCTAGAATCAAATTCTTCTAATTTAACTTCTATCTGTTTATACCTTTAAGCCGGCTACATCATATTTTAAGTTCATCTTACCCGAGAGAACATTCTTCAAACAAATAATTTCAATTTTAATACAACTTGCAACTTGGACATGGCCGACATGGCAAACTGTGGGGAAGTCCGGGAGATTCGGAACGGAATTAATTATGTTGGTAAATATAACGGAGGGAAGGGTGGACTCGCAAGATGGCTGACTTTATTATAATCTGATGTTGTTTACGGTAGTGGAATTAATAATACGAAGAGAAAAGTTTTCGCGAACGGTTCTTTTTTTATTACCGACCGATAGCGCACTTTCAATGAAGCAGATGTACAGCAACAAATGAAAAGGGTGTGCTTCGATAGTTTGGTCATGTTGAGAGGATGAATGAAAGGCTAACAAAAGGTATTATTAACCCTTAATTGGTCGCGCCTGAAAGGTTATGTAAACGGTCACGTGGGGTGCGTGACACCCCGATCATATAAATCAAATACAAAATACATGCAAAATCAGGATTATGCTCGATGCTTGATCATAAAGGACTCATGTTTTTATGAAGCTAACGGGAACTTCAGTGCTCACAATTCAGAATTTAGCCTAAGGAAAGCCT
Source organism: Noctua comes (assembly GCA_963082995.1). NCBI lineage: Eukaryota > Metazoa > Arthropoda > Insecta > Lepidoptera > Noctuidae > Noctua > Noctua comes. The sequence goes on along the minus strand of OY720276.1, from coordinate 18,203,062 downwards.
AAGCCTTTAAGGATGCGCAGTGGTGTGACACTCCCACGCAACCAATTAAGGGTTAAAAGAGAGATATTATTAGAAAAAGGTTGCAGGGATCCGCTGGATGCGAGACGCACGGGACCGGTCAGTGTGGCGACACTTGGGGGAGGCCTATGTCCAGCAGTGGATGTCTTTCGGCTGAAATGATGATGATGATGATGATTATTATAAATGCCGGGAGGATGACGTCCTAGAACATAGGCGTGCGTGTACGATCAGATGTATGAACGTGGACGAAGTATATGGAGTATATTTACAGATCTACCAACCCCATGGGAAAAAGGTGTAACTTTATGTATCTACGTATGAGAATAAACTTTTATTCACATAATAAATACAAGAAGAAATGACCCCAATTTCTAATATGATTTTTGGTAAACAAAACCATTGGCTCTAAACTATTATTCTTAGTACTTAAACTACTTTCGTTCAATAAATAACGAATTCTAGTTAACTTTTAGTGCCGACCCTTGAATCTAGAACTCCTAAAAGTCTAATACAACAGCTAATAAATAACATCATCGTTAAATCTCATTCGTCCCCAGAGGACCATCACCTTAAAGACCTACGACCCTAAATTTCCTTAGTGTTACTGATAGCCACTATTAACTAGGAAGGTACCCAGTACAAAACATCACACCTGTATTCCTTGAGAGGTTAAGCAGAAGTGTATCTTAATATCTTTAGTAAACCTACATTACATTAACAGAAAATACATAGAAAAGATTATTATTGGCCAGTTATGTTCTAATCACATCTAATAGGGCGAGGATATTGCCATCAACCAGGCACAAGTCCTGACTCAGAGCTGCTACAGAGAAATTTTAAATGGAAAAAAAAACAATTTTTAACTTCTAACTTTTTTTTATAACACTTTGTCCGACCTAGGAATCGAAGCCAGGACCTCTACCACTAGACCAACGAGGCGGTCCTACCTGATAAATGTAACTAGATATAATTACAGGAAAATGCATGTACATAATACGCTTACCTGTAATTAAATTCCTGATACTCTTCTTAAAGATTTAACTTATAATGTAATATTCATGATACCCTTCCTTATGAGACTTTTAATAAAACTTGGAAGCTTTAATTAAGTTCCAATTTTATACTGTGGTGGGTCTCTCGCTTTTTTATCCGAAGTTTTATCAAAAAATTTAAAGGTGAATTTTTAAGATGAATACTAATATTTTTTCGTGGAAAAGAGGTAGTTAGTAACATTGAGAGCTTCTCGATAGCTTTATAACAACAGAGTTTTTCTTAGCATTAATTAGTTTTGTTCCAAGTTCCTAAGAACTTAGTTGTTACCTTTGTCAGGTATCGTAATGTTGTTTAGATCAACGCTTAGTTTCAGCTGTTATTTTTAGTAACTCGTTATTTTATGATACTAAATGCAAAGAAATACCTAATTTAAGTTTTTCAATCTATTTTTTAAGATCCTACGTTGTCTTTCATAAATTAAAAAAAAATGTAGAATACCGAAAGCAATATTTTACATTTATTTTCTCAAGTTCTTTTCTATTTTCATGGTAACTATCTTATTCTAGCTAACCCAAAAGAATATTTTATGAAATATTCTACAGAAAATAACAAAAACAATGTCCACAAAGTCTGCACTATCTTAATCCCAACTATCTTGTTCTAGATAACACTAATGAATAAACAAGTTCCATTCAAAGCTTGAAACAAAAGACTCCTATCTAGGTCATGTACCAGCTATCCGGTACAACAGCAAGCCCAGACTAATCCCGTTTTTCTCAAACAAAACCAGGTATAAAGCCGATAGTGAATAAAGAGAGGCTGTAAAAGAACACTGCTGTTTGTAAAGAACGTAAAAACGTTGTTAGCAGCTGGTTTTTGTGACAACGATTACATGTAGATACGGGGGGAGACCGACGTCGTAATTATCATGTTTTGCCTGTCGGATCGGTTTGTATTTTGCAACATAATTGATGAATATTTTTCAAGTTTAGTATCATCACACTGCTGGCAAAGGCATCTCCCCATGACATTCTTCCGATTCAGGGCTAATACGGGTCACAGGTTGGTTTATTTATATAAATGCGTCAAAAGGAAGAGAAAAAGTGAGAAACGGAAAAAGAAAATTCGCTGATAAGGACTTTCGTTTTGCCACACATCGAGCAGTGGGCCAAGCAAATGATCATGGGTCAGCATTGCTAACAGTTTTTTTTTTGTCAACCCGCCTTTTTGCTTTCACTTTGTACCTTGTAAAACTGCGTTAAACCGGCCAACACTCCTCAAGTAGGAGCAATTAGTCGAGTGGAAGCTCCTAATGTCCGCCATTAGCTGGAATGTCTTGCCATTGCGTGCGTTACCAAGTTACAAGTTGAAGTGTTTCAGACTATTGGATTACGCCTTTTACGGCTTCGAAATTAGTTTGAGTTTCAAGTTTCAGGTCTATAAGAGCCTGATAAAGTTTTAAAACAAGCTTTCTTTGTGCAAAAACAGGGCCTCGATGAAACTAAAAAAAAAGGATGTCTTAATGTCTAATTCGGAAACATTGCCATCCAGACTTTCGGGCTTCTACTACCCGTGACGACGGACAAAGATCCACAAATGTGAACCGGACACCCCAGCCATGCGGCTCTTATTATTTAGCCACGAGCCCTTCTCTTTAAAATATGAAACAACAAGTTCAATTATTTTTATGTCAATTTCATTGAGAACTAAAAGTAAAGTAAAGCACGTGTATAATAAGCCGAAACAAAAATGCTCATTCAGTAGCAAACAGTTCGAGTATGAACATATTTTTCGGAAAGTGGGTCACAGATTAAGCCGCGCCTGCGTTTTCTACTCTACAAAGCACTCGAGACAAAACTTAAAGCCCGCCACAAAACATTGTGATGTAAGTTACAAGCGACTGGCTAATAAAAGTCAGTTTAAATAAGTTCGCTAACAGGTTAAGTTCAATCTCACTATATTTAGTTAAGACGTGGCATCAGATCAAGTCGGGTTTGCAACTGAAAGATTGTGGACTTTGTAACTTTAGAAGTTAGTAAAGCTAGGTAGTTCTTCGTTCGTAGAAAGGCGAGGACGACTTAAAAACTCCCCAAATTCAATACCTAGGTATTTACATACTAAACCTTATATCTACAATCTAACTAGTCTGTACTGTCCCACTGCTGGGCAAAAGAACCTTAATTAACCTTTTGTCGATGGTTTATTTTTGCAAATCTTCAACAGCTTTTTATTCAAGTTCATTTTCCGTTATCGCTGACGCTCGTAACCTAACCCTTCCACTACGGAAGCACAATCGCATTGTTTTTCGCGTCACCTGCGCGGTGCGGGCGTATTGTTGTACAAATGGTGCGACAACATTGTGCCCGAACTGTAGTGCCTCAGTGTTGTTGCGGCCATACTCAACCGTAATACACGTTTGTTGATAACCGTTGCTGCGGAGATAAGGTTTGAAGTTTAGTTTAAAAGTGAACGTTGGTATAGTATAGGGGCGACGGTAGGCTTCTACTATTTTTAGAAATCCTTTGTTTTAACTGCTGTACTTTTTAAGTACATTGCTGGCCCGCTTTCAACTAACAATGAACTTGTTTTTAGAAGAGGAAGTTGTAATTTATGTATGTTCTCGGATCACATATTTTATAGCTAAGTACTGATACAATCAGTCTTTTTGCAACAAAAAGGATCGATGAAGCCAGTACGGACAATTTGTGGGCACGACTCCGGACACCGAACAGATAATGTACTAAAGTATTTGTTGTGTCCGGTGTCCACAGCCGGTCCGCATTCTGCCCTTCCTGGTTCCTTAACTCTAATCAAAACACCATTTCAATGTAGGTCAAGAGTCCAGTAACCTCAAAAGCCACAGTTGCCAAATCTCAAAGCCACTTGATCTACCTCAAGACCAGACAATCAGCCAAGTTACACTGTCGCGGCCAGCCCGGCTAAAATAATAGCCATAGTGGCTAAATAATAGCCAGAGAGGCTAAAGTAATGGCCGGCCGGTTAAGGTCGCGTCGGACCGCGTATAACGAGCGCCACTTGAGGGATAATAAATTGCATCTCCAGTGCATCGGGGAAATACACGTGGTAGCGGTTTGTGCGGGCACGGTGTGTCGAGGGATGTAGTTGGATATTCAATTTGTAAGGAGCTCTAAACTGAGACTACAAATAACTTTATTGAATCTTTTGAAGATACACTTGTTGAAGGGTTTTTAAGGTAAGTCTTATGTGATTTTAAGGTTTGATTTGAAGACGCTGATTCTCCACCTAATTTGTATAATTTTTATAAAGTAGTAATTATCTAACGCTGCCGCGCTGTTAAGATAATTCTATATTTCTGTATATTTGTTCTTCCACGCTAGTTAGCGCTTAACAAAACCTACTTTTATACAATCACGTTCAATTACAAAGAAACAAAGGCGTTAATTATTGAAAGAACAACTCTAATTAAGACTTCACCACCATCTTCCTATTCACTCAATTACTGTAATCACTATCATTATTAAACAGAATGTATACTATAAAATTGAATACTAAAAACCGCCGCGTTAACGCCTCCACCAGGACCCCTATGTTTTCAAAAGTAGGGAAATTAATAGAGATACTTCAGCCAAGCATTTGGACAAAACAGGGGGGTTACCTAGCTCGTTTGTCTGCCTAGACCAGGTAATAGGGCTCGTTTGGGAGTCCCCATTAATTGCAGCGGATACAGATATTGTTTGTTAATGACCAGTTAAAGTGTGGCTGGGTTAAATTGGGAGTAAAGGCGGGAGCTCTTAATAGTTTAGAGAGGAGGTTTATTTATGGGTGTGATTTTAAAGGTGTTAATAATGACACTCAGATGGAATACAAGCTTATCTTTACCGACCACGCTATAAATTGACGACATCCGACTAGGTACTACAACTAACTAGAAAAACATCGCATTGCTCTCAAATACTTTAACCTTTTTCGTAATAAACGAGCGCACTTTACATACAGTTCACTTTCCATTCAAAGCTATTCTGTGGAAGCTGATAACACATCTATAAGAGTGAAATATTCCGCCACTAGTGACATAAATAGCGTATTAAAGCACCGGTGGGGACATAAATCAGGAGTTTTCGTGTTCAACCAAACCGAGTTCAGAATATCTGACGGCTTTTATCAACAGAAATAAATCCCACATTTTGTTTTTTGTGAAAAGTTAAATTAAATAGCTGTCTAGTGTCTAATAGGTAGCCTAGGTACAAATGTCAATTGGTGTATAGCAGAAATAAAGAACGAACGCCGCCATCTTGTTTATTCAATGTAAGTGATGTTTTCGCGAAAATACTGTTTCACAACTGTTTACCAACAACAACACCCTGTCAATGTCACTAAAGCGGCAGAAGATCCCTGTAGCACTGTACTTGTTAAATTACAGTTAATTTTGACGCCACGTTTTGCCGGGATGTTGCACCCGTGTGTTTTCTGATAGTAAAATCGGGCGCGAATTAGGAGGTCGGCTTAGCCCGGAATGCGAAATGTCTCGGAAAGAGATATTGGTGGAAAACATACGTTCGGGTGCTAGAGGTGATAAAGTTAAGCCTTAAGTGCTTTAGTTTTCACACGAACAGCTCGGAACGTGAACAAATCTTCACGTAGCGTCAAATTACCTGTAAAGTTGTTTTGACTATTACCTAGTAAGAAGCTAGAAGAAATCCTATAGACGCCGAGGCATTGTGTGCAATTTTAGCAACAACCGTTGTTGTTAACCTAAAAAGAAATACACAGATTTTATATGGCCAACAAACATAAAAAACCTACTTTGCAAACAAGAAATCATGTCTAAGTATTCTTTTAAGAGCAAAGATAACCTTTACAAGGAATTAATTTCCTGTACCAAATGAATTATTCAGTAAGCTCCTGTGTATTGTAAACATCTAAAATGTATCGGAAATACATTCAATCTTACGACTCAACTCTCCCAATTTCCTCTCATCCTTTCCATGTTTCCATCTGCCATTCGAGATATAAACACAAAAACTCTTTTTAGTAAAGAAGGTAACACTTAGTGACAAATAATTCCTTTTCATGCACTGGTTAAAAAATATTCTTTTATTTACAAAGTGTACCTACCTTAGAACAGTATTTCCCCTTGAGATGCCCCATATATCTAACATATTACGTTTCCTCATTGAATGGTTTTCTTTTTATCACTCTGTAATTATACTCACTGATAAAGGAAGATTTGTTTTCATGCAATTATAAATAAAGTTTTTGATCAGTACCAATATCCTTTATTTATTATCTGGCCTTTTCCCTTTGTCTGTGAGTTCATATCACACACAAACAAGAACTCACAGACAAACAAGAATCTACGTTGACTGAAAGTTTACCCAAGTTTTTCTAGCTTCTACAAAAATTTCGCAAAAATCGCTCTTCGATGCAAAACTCCAACCAATTCAGAATGAGTACTTAATGTATTCAATTAAAACACAATCGAAATGTGCTTTATTAACTGTGTTGTTGTGAATTGAGTCTTTGGGTATGCTGAATAAAGGTTATATCTGTCTTCTACACTTTCAAGATTTCCTTATTTACCTGAGCCTGTCCCATTCAACGACAAGCCCCTTTATCGTCAATAATCAAATCCCCCATCTATAACCGAACCGTATTCTCTACCTTTATCTCCTCCATCCTATATCATTGCAATTCAGTGATCAATTGGAGAATTTCCTTTTGTCCTGTTAGAATGGGAGGAGACACTTTTATTGAGGTTTCTTATAATCTGGGGTGAATTATTTGCTGCTGTGTAAGTGTGAAGCCTATTTAAATTACTCATGTCAAAGTTAAATGGGGGAATGCAACTCATTTTCGAAAGGATTTTTAACTCTTACATGTTAATTTCGTCTTTGACTGTTCATTAAACAGATTATCAAACGGATTATCGATGTTCAATAGACGATCAAAACAGGTTGATATTGTAGTCCTAGACAGTTTATAAGGTCGGGCAATGAGTTAGTAAGTTTTTCCATCAGGAATGATTACCTATTACATGGGACTTAAATAACTGCGACATGGGGGTTTACTTATACTTCTGCCTAATTGTTAAAGGAAACAGAAGCGTGATGTTATTATGATAATATCCTAAAGAGTTAATTAACTACTTAAGCTATGATCAAACAACAATCAGAGGCTTTGAATTCAATAATCTGAGATTAGGAACGTAGTAGGTATGTATTGATATTAAATGAACTGTATAACCTACCGATCTCCAAATACTATATGTAGCTACTGTAGGTACTGGTAAAACCCAAAGGGATAAAGCCATTAATGTAGCTAACATGCTTGAGATTTCTTACCCAAATGTGGCTCAAAAGCAGGAAAAGATTTTACGCAAACAACAAGATGCCTCCGGTTTATAACACGATAAAATAATTTAAACAAGTTACAATTGAAACACAATCTTAGCTCAGATCAGACCAACTAACTTCGAATCGAAAACGAATACAAGTCGATTCGATTCTCTACCGATAAAACCTGGAGTACAATACTAAAAGTTGGAGCCACGACATTATCAGGTCGTGTAGACGACGCTTTAAATACTAATGTTCTGCTTAAAGTTACTATGTTATTGTAACTTGTGCGCGAGCGCAAGTTTGCATAGAAAACTGTATGATCTATCTAACAGTTATCAAGTTGGGAGGAAGTTTGTTACGTGAGATATGCGAATGGTGGAGAGAATATCGATGCTGTGGTTATGTTACTATAAGAGGAAAAATAGGTCTGGAGATATATCCGGGAAGAGGAAGCAAAATAATTGCTTACTCAAGTTTCGGATCTTGTATCGGTTTTCGATGCTGTGCGCCTCAGATTCCAAGAATATATCACCATTCCCCTGCCCTTATCCTAATTTATTTCGGGGTCATCGCAGCATGTCTTCTTCTTCCAAGAATTAAAAAAAATAATTAAATACCTGACATTTACTGCCTTATAGGCAGATAGGTACGTACTTTCTTTTCTTAAATTTTTCACTTGAATGGTAACCCTACTCTTCTGTAAGTCAAAACCAACTTTAGCGCAAGCGAAACTCCAGCGTTACAAGTATACGTCACGACCAAAGGTATAACGAGGTAATACAATCGACTTTTGCTTACGTAGTACGCTTAGTAAACTTAGGTACACTTAGACGTCAAGTGAGACTAACATACCGCGAGTTTTACTCGCTACTTGCTAGCTTGTCGAATATTTGATTTGAATCGAAGTTACCTACTTGTGCAAGTTGAGTCAAGCCCTTGATCCAGCTGCCTAACGAGAGCCTCCTCAGGTATAGATCGAGGCTCTTGGCAATTAAGCCATGGGCTGATACAACTATCGGCACAATGATCGCTGAGTCCACATCCCACATGTCGACAACCTCGTGAGCCAAGTCAAGATACTTGATTTGCTTATCTTTCACGGCTTTCACGAGGTTCTAATCATGCGGAACCGTTATGTCAACAATCATTGCGCGCCGCTCTGATCGATCCACCACCACTATATCAGGCTTATTGGCTACAATAGTCCTGTCAGTGATGATGGATCGATCCCAGTACAATGTGATACTGCCATTTTCGAGAACTGGGTCGGGCACATACTTATAGTACGGCACTTCCGATTCCACAAGGTTGTATTTTAGAGCAAGTTGCTGATGGATAATCCTGGCTACAAGGTTTTGTCTATGCAAGTACTCTCCGTTAGCCAGACGAGAACACCCGGAGATAATGTGACGGATTGATTCGCCTGGACGGTGGCATGCCCGACATATGTCAACTGTACCGTCATTCACAATAAATCTCCGGTAGACTCCGGACGCTGATAGGTCTACATCGGGCCCATGCAGATTGCAGGGCCCGGAAAAAGCGTCCGTGAAGATTATGATTATTCATATGGATTATTATTGATTTTAGAGAACATTTGCATACCTAGATGAACACAACATTTTAACTAGACCTTTATCTATTTTTTTATACTGTCATGAAATTTTACTTGTTTTTTTTTTTTACTAACCAGTGTTTTACATGTTTGCAAATATATAAATAAATATTTTTTTTTTAGCTAAGGAAGAAGAATAAGTACAACAAATAAATAAAGTAATCGATCCCCAGCCCTTATTCTCTGCAGTAACGCTTCCGACCACTAGACCGACGAGTCGGTATTTAATTCAACCAGTGAAATAAAGTACCTTATTCATTGATATGGAGAAGGTACTTTTTATTTCTCTATATTATCTCTCTTCGATAATTAAATCATCGAACTTCATCCCCGTTTGCCAAAAAGGCATCAAACTACAACCTAGTTTACACTTCAGTAATAGTAGTAAACTACAAAGTTTATAATGGAGCTCAATTTAATGAACACTAGGTGAGAATGAGGCCGTGCGACGCGGACGAGACGGCCTGAAACTTTAGTTTAGGCTAATATTGACAATCAAAGTTTGGAACTTAACGCTCCCCATTCGTTACCGATCTAATAGTTGTGGTGACAAGATTTTCATACCCTACATTTATCAGTAAGTTATAGCGATGAGGAATTTTGTGAAAATCTTCTGCGGTTTACTAAAAGTGATTAAGTACATAGTATCATCATCTGTCAAGCCCTTTTCCAACTATTTATGGAGTTATAGTTGGTGTGGTTGGAGTTTTGGTAGTTACGGAGTTTATGGTGAACCGGTTACAGCTGAATACTGTTTTACAAGGAGCGATTGCATATCTGGCCTCCACAACATAGTAACTGGGTAACGTCTTGATAATACTAGTTGTCAGAGTCTTGTGTTCTGACTACCCATAACGACTGTCAAAGATCTACAAATGAAATATTATGACACAATTATGAACGTTTGGCCTCGGCCAAAGGAATATGTAAAGATTGTAGCAGGTGTTGTTCTGTTGTTTCTGCCTTCCCCCAGGGAGTAAGGCGTGAGTGTGTATGTACTACACAATTTATTATGCCCTTCATTTTTACTTGGACTTATTCATTAAGTCAGATATGATTGTACCCGAGCCAAAATAGTCCTTTGCTTGCAATACATTTTTTAGTGTTAAAAACCTTCACAGAAATTAAGCCTTCAACACAAACTAAGTAGGATATTCTAAGTCGTAAGTTATAACTAACTGCCACAAACTTGAACTAACAACTAACCAACAGTTAGTTTCTCCATTCACCGCGGAACAAAAGTCGCTGGAACTGACGCAACTCCCCTACATCGCGGCATCGTCAGTACAACAAGTTTGGACGTACACAAAAGACGTGCGTGAGAGCGCAGGAGTGGAGTCGGGAACTTTGCCGCATCTAGTTTAATTAATTTCGGGATGTAGGTTCGAAATAATTATGTTTTGTGAAGAGGTATTTCATTACGGTGCGGGTTCAGAAAATATAGGAGTTTATAATGATACCTGTTTGCTAGATAGCGGATAGTTTAGTTTTCAAATTACGGTTAGGAAAAAACAACGATAACTAGAAGGCATGCAATTAAAAATGTCTGTAAATACAGGGTGTAAGGGACAGCCCTCCACAAACTGATGGGGTGAATTCAGTATATCATACTAAGATAGAGAATTATAGGAATCCAATAAATTTGATTTGTTTTATTTCTTCATACGCAATGTATCGTTACCGTGACAAAACGCACGTAGCGAACAGCAAGCGCGACGACGAGTTCGATGAACTCTGTAGTTAGGCAAGAAGTGAACAGCAGATATCACACGTCGTTTGTTTGAGTATTTTTATTGAAATAAAGGATTACTATCTGAAAAAAAATAAAAAAGTTCCAGTGGAATATGATTCAAAATAAGGAGCTAAATGCACCCTGCGAGTTTGTGTAGGGCTCTCCCTTACACCCTGTTTAACAATGAATATTTCATAAAATTTATGTCGCGCAGTCTAGCCCAAAGTTTACCTTTATCCAGAAAACGCAAAAAAATTAAAAACTCTTATTAAAACGAGGTTTACCTTTCGGTACCTTTAATTTACCTGCCTGGCAATATTAGCCGCGATAGGCAAGGGGAATTGTGGGGCAATTACAGCCAGATCTAATATCTCCGTGTCTGGGGAAAATTAAACTGTCTCCCGGTCTGTGGCGAATTAATTAAGGAGAGGAGAAAAGTTTGATGAAATCTAGACCGAACGTGCTGAGGTTGGCTAAGTCGGGGCTAACACCGGGGGCAGCGGGTAGCGGGAGCAGGTTATTGTGGGGCGACGAGTATTTGTGATTGGTATTTCTGGAACTGTGATTTTAATAAGGAATTGTGTATACGTAGGTATAGTCTAATTAGATACAGAAGTTATACACAGAGGAGTCTAGTAATACGAGGTGAAATATTACTGAAAATGGCTAGTCTCTTAATTTCATTTCGGCATCAATCACTTATGTGACGACCTTCTAGGATTTAAACGAAGCCAAAGATTGAAACTGTCCATGTGATGTCCACAGACTGGTCGCCAAAATTGGATTGGATAAAGAAGAAGAAAAGGGTGACAGCGATCATGATCAATTGACCGCTAGACAACCGCATACTGAGACAGTATACACAAAAGACATTACAACTCAACTTCCCCCAACTCAACACGTAACAGTCCACCCTTCCACCAATCATCCAACCCTTCCACAGCCGTTTGAACTCACAAACAAACCAATCAACCTTCCTACCACTACAGCATGTCTGTACTATAGGCACTGGCAGGCGGCGCATACTGCCCGTAAATACTTGATGACCACCAACAGGTCCACGACTGTATGATTTACCTGTTGACTGCTGAATGATTGGATTCGTGGAGACAGTCGTGAAGGATAGGTTAGGGTGATGTTTGATGAATACTGTTATTTGTATGTTATTAACTTATGACATTTACAGCTGGGGAACATTAGACGCCGGATAGTCTTAGTGGAAATGAGCAGGCCACATAATGCCGCAGACCAGATATTAGATGGGGTGAGAAGGTGGTGGAGTGGGGAGAGGCGGAGGTGGAATGTCGACCTGGTCAGAGTAGTAGGTAGACAAGAGTTGGAAGCGGGAAGTCCAGGACAGGGTCAAGTGGAGTTCAGTGGAGTGGACCTACACTCAACATTGGAGTGATATGAGTTGATGATGGAGGCGGATTTTTAATATAAATGTTCTAAGTATTTGTATGGACCCCAAACATGTTATTAAAAACCAGTAACCTCGAGTGAGACGGCTAACCATACAATTAACTAATGTAAAGTTATTTTAGCAGTTATATCCACTTCACTTAAACATAAAGCCTTATTTAATTACACGTCTAATTATTTTAATATAATTATTATCCTACGTATATTTCATGAAAAAACATTCCTCATTCTGCCTACAAGTTCAAACATTGAGGAAATAAGGCGAATAAAATAAGCTCAAACATTTAAAAAGAAAAGTCCTATGTAAATTAAAACGCTTCACTCGGCAAAGTAAAAATGTACAGCTACGAACAGAAGACGAAAAAAGAATGATTTAATTAGGCACTTGCAAACATTCTACCGGCTCAATCAATGATCAACAAATTGAGCGAAAACTTCAGGAAAAAGGGCAAATAATCTCATGAAATCCATTCTGTTAAAAACTAAATTGTACATGGATCATTAACAGTGGGGTCAAGTCAATAAAGTCATTCACGGGCTATTAGACTCTTGCAGCATTGTACTTGCAACACAAAACTTCTAAAAATCGAGTCTTCTGAAAATCAGTCTTTTTCCGCGAAATACTATTTGACAGGAAAAACAATATGGCTGCCGAAACAACGCGCGAAGTCTTTGGTACCAGGTTAACATGAAACATGTAGAACGTACACGCTCCACCCACAAAGGTTTTCAGTTCGTCTGTCTAACGAGAATATGAGCGGAGTAATTTCGCTTGTAAAATAATATGAGCATCCGTCGGTGCGTCCGTGGAAATATTTTAGAGAGGTCTCGTTGAATTATGCGAGCTTTATTTTATTTTTGGAGAACGAGTAAATGTATTTTCGGAAATTTTGTTAAACTGATTTCTACATGAGTGTGTGTGTACTGCGGCCGTAATTTAGCGTCTACGTGAGAAATAACTTTGACGCCCACAAATTAAATTTAGTTTACGCTACAATGCATTTTTTTTTTTTAGTTTCTGTTAATACTGTTTCATACTGACATCGACGTTATTCACTTAAGCATAAAGCTGTGGAAGTAATACCATTCAGCTACTATCCAGTCTCATTTTACTAAAAAACAAAAGGCATTCCTCTCAAAAATATACATACTTTTTGCATCAATATCCGCGGATAACGTTATTAAAAACTTCCCGAATATCGCATCACAAAAAGGCTTTAACAGCGAAATCCGATCTACCCCTACCATACCCCTTCCATTAACAACGTCACATTTCATTGGCAACCATGCATATCTGCATAACCAACCATATACATACATCGTTGCATACACCGGTAACATCAAAGGGAAACGCTACTAATTATATGAACTGTACTACCCGCTCACCCCTCTTTGACATATGTACGTGTCCACATAATAATATAGCGACATATGTTCAGTTTTATCCCTTTGTTAAATTCGGAATGGTAGTACTGCATGGTTGATAAAATCGTGTATTTTGCGTTGTGTCACGTCGGTGGACATGTGTAAGGTAGGTACTGTTTTAATGTAATAGGACAGTCAGAAATTGTGAACTGCTATTTCTGATATAGTTGCGAAATTTTGGGCTGAATCAATTTAGATTGCCATCGACACGCTAAGAAAAAGAAGTTGCGAAGTTAAGTTATATCAGAAAAAAAAAGTATGTTAAATGACAATTACACGGTTCCCTTGAATTTGCACCCAATTATGCAACACACTTTCAATCATAATGGACAAAGGGTTTGAAGGAAATTGCTAATCCTAATTTGAAATTAGTCTGCTTGACAACATAAATAACTCAATGATTTTTTGTGAAATTTCAAAATTAAGAGCATTGTGATTACCCAGTTACCCCGACGATTTCCATATTTATTGTATCTACAAATGACAGCCGGGACCAACGGCTTAACATGCTTTCCGAAGCACCAACCAACCAACCAACCAACCAACCTAGGCAAGCACAGCTTAACCTAAAGATCAATCCGAGCAGCTGCTATTATTTAGCCACGAGCTCCTCCCCGCCCCTGTTGCCCCTGAATATCCAAGGGCAACACTCAATAATTAAAACATAAATCTCTTAAAAACTCGTCAAATATTTGATCTTCATATTAGAACGAAAACACAGTGCAAACTATCAACTAAAAAGGTTTTCATTAACAGAAGTCGTGTCTCTCGGCAACCTCCCCTTTACTACCCTTTTCAATATGACATCAGGGTTGTCTAACTTTAACTTTTAAGTGCATATAAAAGCACGAATAAATTATCTGTTTATTTAATATTTAGTGGTTTTAGAAGTTAGGAACTTGTTTGGAAACTATGTGTAAGCCGAGTTTATTTTTGGGTATAGAGGTTAAATATGTATACTTTTTGTTTGAAAAATAAGATGTGTTGTATTGTGTGTTTTCTATAAAATCTTTGCATTTCATCTTATGACGAATAGCCGTAGAGATAACATCCCAAACGTGATATTTGTGTACTAATCGAACCTCGCATTTACAAGTCGTGATACATGTTTGTCGTGTACAAAACTTGTATGAAACAATCAAAAAAAAAAAAAAACCTTTATAAATATTTATTTCATCTCAAAACATTGTGTCATACATAAACACAACAAACAAAAAAAACAAACAAAAACACAACCACAAACATTGTCTTTCAAACATTGATTTGGTTCAAAATTTGACAAGTTTAAAAAAAATAGTTTCAAGTATAAACGATAAATGAAACTACTAGACACAACAAGTAGCATGTCACATCTTTTAATGCCTAGTGTAAAACAGTGTAAGACTTTTAAGAGATAAAAGCTGAAGCATTTCAATATTTACTGCAAACTCTTATTGATGATATTCTCAAATCCTACAAAGCGCAAAGGCGCCATCCCTGTTCCCACCGCTCCGTGCCGCTATTGCTGTCAGAATTGAAAACAAATCAAACAGTTTTATTTCCACTATTGCGGAAATTGCTTTTGATTATGATAATATTGCCAGTTAGTTTGAATATTGCCAGTTACTTTAATTATTGCTAGCTTTCAATTATAATACTTCAGGCTGACTGCATTTTACTATAAAGTAGGTCAGGGTTTGTTTGATGTTTCGTACTTCTATTTTTTCTATTATGAACTTACCTGTTACTTTGGTCGCTATCTTTATGTTTTATCTACATGGATATATAAAGTTGGATTCATATGTTCTTACCTAAAACAAAAGAAACAAATCATTAGTATTATAATCCAAGCAAAGTCTGATAGAATCTTAGGTAAAAATAACACATTTTCAAAAATATTTAGATAAATTTATTTATCATCACTTGCGCATCATTTCATGACGATGATGCTGATTACGAAAAAGATTGTCTTACACGTCAAGCCTCAAACCCAAAACTGCTGATAACCTGCTTAAAGTAACAACAATAGTTCTCTCAGCTAACATCAAATTCTCAAATAACTGACATCAAACTTACTCGACACTGCGTTCTATCTTACATCAACGTTTCGAACTTAAAACGAGTGCCGATGTCAATTTCTCGCGGGTCTGGCATCCATATGGTGGCACAAGAAACAGTTGGCAGCTGATGCTAGACCTATCAGCACAATACTTGTTATTAAATCCGGCATGCCAGATTAATGCCTGGCACTCTGGCGGAATAATTTTGTGCTTTTTCGCGATGGTTTCAAATAGATGAAATGTGTAAAGGATATTGCCACTTAGTGTTATTTTTGTTTCTTCACAACTTATTAAGTTATTTACGGAGTTGTAACATTAGAAGATCGTGAGGTAGACTTGAATGAGACTCGCTCATACCAGGGAAGCATAGAACAAAATGGCCTTTTACTCAACAGGGGTAGAATGAGTCTGAAAAAAAATGTGCAAAAACTCGTTAAATTAATTTATTCATAGCTTCCCTTACAATATTTTCTGCTATCGCTTATGCAAAGTCAAGTAAAACTATAGCGTGTAAGGATTAAAATAGTTTAATTAATGTAGTGGTAACAGTTACCCGATGATTTATTACGATCGTTAGGAATCTATTTACAGTTCATGTTTCTAGAACAAATTACACAATTACAAAGTGCCTATCTCTAACGGTATCAATCCCTAGGGTCTCTATTACAAAGCAATTCATCTGAGAACCAATCGACTACATTTTATTACTTCGAAGACAGAATCCCCTAGTTTGCCATTCTACTTGAACTAAGCAAATAGCTCTAGTAATTGAAATGTTCCATTTAAAATGTTCGCTTTCAGGAATAAATTTAATATTTTCTAGAAAGGTTTTCTGGGAAGATTTATCACTGTCAAATGGCAACCAAATAGCGCATTTCCTGACAGCAAGGTAAAGCTGCAGCCAATTGACGCCAGTTCGCAACCTGGCGGGAATCTGGCAGGGTCTGGCAATTTCACAAAGTTTTCAGAATATTCGCTGGAACGGTTGCAGATTACCTTCAACGTATCGGATCGTACTGAAGTGACGATAAACATTTCGCTAAGTTCCAATTTCAAGAAGGATTTGAATTTGGAAAGTTTACATGGTTTTGTAAACTTTGCCCGTCTCATTCGTATTTGGAAAATTCGCCATTTTGTTTTTCGTATTGAAATGTCATAATTTAGGTCAAATTAGGTCACTTCGGCGTTAGTTATAATTATATGGTGACATTTTGAACACATCAAAGTAGTTCGATAAAATTACCGCGTTTCATTGTAATTTTCTGAAGTAGTACTGTTACAAAAAAAGTTGTCGTATCTAGTAACAGTGGGACTGGTTGGGATTTTATTCACAATTTTTCCCAACGAGTCACACTGTGACAGGTCACAGTGACAGGTTACAGTGTGACTCGTTGGGAACAATCCAACAAAAATATATCCCATAAACAAACAATTACTTAAGCCGGAAAAAATGAATTCACTTAAAACCCAGGTAAAGATTAAGTATTATAGTGCTTTCAACTTTTCAGTATCACCTGAGTAAGACGAGCCAACCTAAAAAAGGTTGAAAAATGGCAACACTAACGACATAACCCGTCCCCAAAGTAGTGCTTCTCCTGAAACTTTAACCTGAGCTGTCATTTGTGTAACTTTCAGCTTAGCATTATGCTAGCATTCCTCCATTTGTGTAGCGAGTGTTACACAGATGCTGTAAGTTATTCTGTTGCGCTGAGCGCGCGTTAATATTTGATACGCTCGTTAAAAAGTCCACCTTTATGTGAAAACATTGGGGATTGAAGAAGGAGCGGACCCGTGAATGTCTTGGGGAAGATCCTAAAGTAAGGATCAGCAGCACGGTACAGTAGCGGCATGGTTGATCTACCAGATTTAATAAATAGTGGCCTCGAAAAGTCTACTAAATGCAACCACGATTACTGAATCCGCTCTTTAGCGATACAATTTGTAGCCGTGCCAGTAAAGGTGGCTTTGGCACACATATGACCTTTTAAAGCCACAAAAATAACTTCTTACGACTCTATTAAAAGCTTTTCGTTAGTCAAAAATGATGATTCATTGCTCCTATAAACGATACTCCCGTTGTCCTCGCGGGCCCGTCCTTCCCCCGTATGTTTCTATATCCGACAAGGCGAACTGAATATTATACGTATACCCAAGTTTAGGGCGCGGGCATTTTGAGCGCCCCTACTTTGTGCCCAACTATAATTCTTAACGTAGTTTAAAAATAGCGGAGCTTATGTAGCAGATTATGTTAAGAGATGAGTAGCAGATTATGTTAAGAGATGAGTAGGATTTTAATTACTTAATACGTCTTAATGATTAATTGAATTTAAAAAAGGTCCCTAACCTAACAAATCAAGCTGAAACTTACCAACGACTAGAAGGAGTAGTTTTGAGAGAAAACGAAATGCAGCAAGATCTATGAGCAGAACTTGGTAACTAAAGACTTAAAGATCAGCTATGGAAGACTGCACAGTCGAAATAAAATTTGCTGTTGACGCAAAATGTCTACAGTCTAATCCTTAACACGTTTTCCTTAATCCCTCTGACAACATAATCCTTTTGCTAAAAGTATAGCCTTACGGCCCACTAAGAAAATGGGCCAAAAAGAAATGAAGGTGAATGACGAGCCAACTCGCTTGTAGAAAGGGATTAAGTTGGTGTTACTACCCATTCATCCCCTTTCTACTAAAGGGGGTGAAGGGGTCAAAGGTGCTCTTACTATTAATGTTGCAGGCATTAGTGCATTGTTCTTGAATGGGATAGAGTCTTTGCAAAGGCTTTCAGGATTAAATCCTCCCTCTGTTACTAATTAAAAGAAAACTTAGTAATGAAATCGGAATAACTTTATAGTTGGTAACAATTTAAGCTCAAAATATTACACTGTAAATAATTAAGCTTTATGTTAATTATGTTCCAAGTACTTATTGAAATTCTTTACAAACTACGTATTTTCAGTTGAAATTACTTGAAAGTTTATTTGCAAGGCAATTAACAGCACGCGTCCAATGATTGTGAACGTTCACTTCGAATATAATGCTTAGTTAATTAAACGCTGCAAGCAATTAACAATCTGACCACACACTCACACACATGTATGCACCTCTATATAATAGGTACTTACATACAAAACCGTAGTCACTAGTACTAATATGCGTACACGTATCAAGATTTAAGAGCCACTCTCTCGAGGAATAATGACTGCCACTTGCGAGTTAAGACCTATATAATAACGGTATGGGTCCCAAAATATGTATACGTTCTTAACAACATGAAATTACAATCAAACTGTACGATCAAACACTTTTACAAGTGCTCTATACATAATTACTTAACACATTTGTACATGACAAATAAGTCAGTCTCTGTACGGTCGTTGTATTTTATGAGATGATTTCAATTTCAATTTTGCACCCCTTGCTTTAATTGCAAAAAGGGTTGTGTGCATGGAAATTGAGTTGATTGAATTTCCAAAAATAAAAAAGTTTGTTTACACCGGGAACAACCTCCACAAAATTAATGTTTTTTTTAGAAATGGCCAAATTGAAAAACACAAGCAAAGAGAATTTAGATCTTTGGACTGGGTTATATAAGGTTGACGATGTATTCATGTGTTATTGGTGTTTTTTATCCTACTGAACTATTAAAGAATAACCAAAATCCTATTAAAAAGATCATGATATTGTAACCAACCAGTATACGAATGGCAAACCTAGTTCTAGTGACAAAACATCAAAAAAAATCTTGCTATACAACCTCCTGATCGATGTTGACAGCTACGAAAACCAAACCAATATTTGAAAGAAGAACACTTCCCTGCAAGAAACTCCCCTCTACAAACAAGCAAGTGAAGTAACCAGCTTTGCTTGCTAAATGCATTTCCTTACCCATAAAGTAGTGACAATGTTCCATTTATTATGGTAAAGTGCGCTCACAAATGGGTTTTTCATTAGCTGCAGTTGCCGTATCCAGCACAGTGTTGCATTTGTTTTGTTTTCTAGTCGTAATTTATATTTTTATACTGGCAACTATGTATTACTTACCCATCTGTGTTTGCTTTTAGATATTGAGTGTAGCTTTTTATTACAATGTTATCCAGAAATCTTCTTAAGAACAAACTACTTTGTTATTTTTTAACAAAACCTTTAACACCCCTTTGTTTTCGTCAGAGGTTAAAAATAATGTTTCCATCCTTAATTATTTCACCCGTTTTTCTGTTGCCATAACAGAGGAAACTCATTCACAAACAATAACATTGTCCCAGAACCAAAATCCTCTCAAAGTTATTAGCATCACCGAAGTCGAGGCATATTTACGTGAAACTACATATTCTAAATCCGCATTGCACATTACATATCAGTGTATTTAACTCAGAATATTGGTCCAATTTACATTTAATATCGCACACACAACCTACCCCCGGGGCGTAGGGGTGGGGGTGAAACAACTCTGTGTTTCAACCCCGGGCTATCTTATTTGATTTCATGTTAATTAATCCCTGCATCGAATGGATGCGGTTCGATTGTTTTAGTTTCAAATTATTTATGACTGTAATTAGTAAATGGTGAGGCTTAATTAGTGGTCTATTTTGCAAGCTACGTCTAAAATGTCTGCAATTTGTGATACTTTTAGACATTGTTTGGTAACAGACACTTCCATGCTTTCCGTTTCTCTCTCTGTTACTTATATTTTGGGACCCTAACATATCACAGTAACGGCCCATATATTCATTCTTAATACAATATGTCTGTCGTGGTTCCAAGGAGAATACATCTGATTACTTTTGAATCCGATTTGGTCCGGAATTACGTTAAAAAGCGAAGTAATTACATCGAGGCTCCGGCGGGGCTCCAGCGGGGCTGCCGGATCTACTAATTAATATTTCGTGCTTCGAAACGTTTCGTAAATCAAGAGATAGATGGAAACCGGAGTTATAGCATGTTTACGACTGTTTTCTGTTTTAAAGTGGGACGAAATTAATTTAATTATAAGGGGTGGAATCTGAATGGCATCGGATGTTCCTAATTGGTTTGATATTAAAGTCAGGCCGAGTTTCATATAGGTCCTGAACAAAAAAAACTTTTATGGAGTTTTTCCTGTTTCGGTTCGTCGCTAATAAAAAGTTGGTAAGTAGGATTGGACGTGTCAGATTTCCTTAGGTCCTATTTATTTTTTACATAACAAACAACAGCTTTTTTTACAAACCCAATTTTTAAAAAATACAGTTACTCCTCGTCATTCTCTTGCGCTTATCCCAATTCATTTGGGGTCGGCTCAGCATGTCTTCTTCTTCCATACTTCTCTATTACTCGTCATCTCACCAGACACCTCCTTTCTTGGCATATCATTCTTTACACAGTCCATCCATCGTTTCTTTGGTCTTCCTCTACTCATATACCCATCCACAGTCATACTCAAAACTTTCCTCACGACATTTTCCTCATTCCTCAGCATCACAAAAATACAGTTACTGACTAATGAATTTTCATAAAAAAGTGTAAACAACCAGCCTCATCGCAATGCACACTAAACTCCAGTGACCTAAATATTTAACAGCAGTATTAATAACAACCGCATCGCTTAAAGCTAAAACCACTCTATTTTAATAACTTTAACATAAAGCTGAACCACAACAGCTTCTTAAAAATGCGGCGAACGTCTTCAGAACAAAACTTCTCACCAACCATTGTTTCCAACTAAAAAGGAATTGCGGACAAGACGAAAAACAATCAAGTTTTTTCGTGCCAACTTTGCAGACGGTCTAACTAAATGGTTGCAGTCAACCACAGCGCACCACTGAAGTTTTGAGAAGAACTTGAGATATTGCAAGACTTGCATTTAAACTTATGGAAAAACTAGGGGCCACGAAGTAAAGGTAACTAATGTGTTTTTCGTTTTTAGTTGGCTACGACTGCGGAAAATAAGTACAGAGTTTGCTTGATTATAAATGGATGGGGAGAGTGGTGTTCCACGTTTTAGACAGATTGAAGTGTGGAAATACGAGCAAAAATTTTAAGCTTGTAGGAACTACTCCGTATGGTGCACTTACACAATTAATCTCAAATTGTAATAGGCCGATATCTGTACATTTTTTTTTAATTTTTGTCTATCTGTATGATTTTACGCGCATCACGCAAAAACTACTGCGTGGATTTGAACGCAGTTTCAACGCTCTACTGCTAGATGCTTAACTTAAAATATAGGCAACATTAGGTACAGTTTTGGACCCGATAGGTGGCGCTGTGCGAAGCAAGGGCGGTCGCTAGTTCAAGAATAAAGACAGCCCTCTCTACAAATCTGTTTCTGTTAAGTATATTTGTGAGTGACAGCTGCCAACCACGACACTATTGGACACCTTGACATTTCTTTGCCAAAAGATGTTGACGTTTGGCTCTTTGTAAAAGAAAAACGAAATTAGAGAACCAAAAAAACCACGAAAGCTCATCATGACGAAAGGAAACAAAGCATTAGAAGTTCGGGCACGCCGCAATCGCGGCGGTAAGACCCCTCTTTGAGGAGTGGCTGGATAGGCGTCACGGCGTCCTGACCTACCGCATGACGCAGGTCCTCACCGGACACGGAAGCTTCGGGAGGTACCTGTGTCTGATGGGGAAGGAGGAAACGCCTGGGTGTCACCACTGCGAGGACCGCCCGGAGGACACGGTGGAGCATACGGTGCAGGACTGCCCCGCTTGGGCAGGGCACCGCCGTGTCCTCACAGCGGCGATAGGCGGAGACCTCTCGCGCCCGGCACTGGTCGAGGCCATGCTGCGAGACGGAGTGGGAAGCGGTCGCCTCCTTCTGCGAAGCAGTCATGCTCGCGAAGGAGGAGGCGGGCCGCGTGAGGGAGAGGACAGCGTCCTCCCTCCACCCTAGCCGCAGTGGTAGACGCCCACGGCGCCGGACGTCGGCAGACGATCTCCGGCCACCGTAGGCGCGGGCTTGCGGGCGGCGAGTAATGGGCGACTCGCTGTCCGACCATGGACCATGCCCGGGTCGACGGCGCGTTGTGTTCCACGCGCGCCTCAAAGAGTGTCAGCATTATGACGGGGCCCCCCTCTAGAGGGCGAAAGCCTGCCGGGGTCGCGGGACTTATAGAATTACCGTGACCCTGGATCATAAAGGGCTATTGAAGGACACCGTGGATTTTAGTCAGTACAAGTCTGACAGTTCCTCCCACTCTGCCCTGGGTGGGAGGACTCATTTGATGATTTTACCACGATAAAAAAAAAAAAAAAAAAAGCATTAGAAGTTTAACAGACAGCTTTAGTTTGCAAGGACGCAATGCGGCGAAGAAGCAATTGTCTAGTTTAGCGTGCAGCCGCAATGCGTTCCGTTTTGCCTACGTAAATTACTTCTGCGCTAATTATTAAGACCCCACCTGTTCAGATTAAGTAGCTGATTGTGTGTAGTACTCTCGAATCACAGGATATTTCCTATTAGTTTAAATGGAAACTTGCTTTATTTTCCAACAGAATGACGAGTATGTAGATATATCGTGCATTATTAATGAAGTATGTTGTCTTCACAGAAGCGAAGTCGATGGGGGTCGAGTTCAACTGCGCTGACCCTTTGATTGACTGACGTCATACAAATTGACCACTCACGACTGGATGCGTGCTCTTGAACTTGTGCGGAGTTCCTATACATGCAAGGCATACTATATGGCGCATTGATTTCGCTCATTTCATTAAAAAATGATGTTCAGTAGGCTTTTGGAAATAGTGATTTAATTACCGCACGGCTGATTGCAATAGGCTCGCCGCCTTATTACGTGGGACTTGATCTGTTATTTCATTTCAAGTACAAAACATTAGCCTTAATCGTCTGATCTCAGGCAGCCGTTACACTTTGGTCGGTGTCATGCTCAGCACCCTTACAAAACTATACTTTTAAACTTAATGCCCGACAAAATACAACAGAAAAACATAAACTCATACACAACAACTAAACATATTTACATTAGTAGCCGGAAGGATTCTAAAACATGCTCAAACAACTTTAATGTTCAAATAAAATAGTTATACAGCTCCCTCTACGGAATCCCGTAGCGGCCCGGATAGTGTCTGCAAAGTGTCCGGTGCCGGGAAGCGGACGTCCGGTTTACGAGCTCTTTCACTGCACTCATTAACTCAGTTTGGCATGTTAGTGGCGCTTCAAAGTGAGGAGGACAGTTTATGAGGTATTTTTAAGTTTATTGGACGCTATCATTTAATAGTTTTGCTATTTCGTTTAGTTTATAATGTCATGTTTAATGTTGTGTGGTTAATGTATTTGGGACGCCAACATTGCTAATAGATCTACTAACTTCAATTTATAATATTGGTTTCTACATTTAGATGACTAAGCCCTTCACTAAACGAATAAAAGCTCAATGAAATAGTGTCATCGGGCTCTCAACTTTAAAATGTTGGCTGAAACTATCACAGACAGGTTCCTCTAGTGAATTATCATTACGTATTTCTATTAGTTCTAGTAACAATCAGATCAACTCCCACCCTACATTCATCCCATTTCAACGCTAACAATAACGTCGGAACTCAACCGCTCAATGCTTCGCTACCGCGGCCGTCAGCAGGCGCGGCCCTTACGCACCCGTCCCATCGCCAACGATGAGCGAGAAACGAGTTTAACTAGCAACTAGAAACGAGGAGGTACTGTGAAGTTAGGATAGTTTTGTTCCTGGGCTATGAGCGAGTATGACGAGCAATACCTCGCGCCCAGTCACTTGTTCTTTATATGCGTACAAACCAAGCGAGAATCTCTCAGCGAGTGTTCGGCCAGCCAAGCAAGAAGCTGAGCGAGTTTTTTCTTATATAAATCTTGTCGCTGCGACTAACTAGTAAAGAGAGACCGTTGCCTTCTTGCTGGCAGTGTATACAGCGATCAACTTACAATATGTAGCTCTTTCACTTACACGGGACCTACATATTGTATTGTTCGTTTCTTGAGCGAGTAGCCAGTCGACAGCTACTCGCTTCCGCGTCGGGTGGGACAGTTCCCTATTCAGCGGTCGTATTCAATGGCTCGAACTGACTCACTTAGCTCAGAAATAGATCGCGCTGTCACTGTTACTGGGGTTGAATAGGACTGGGTTTGTGCCTAGGTAGCGGTGCTAACGTTTTGCTGAATAGACTTAAGTAGAATATCTACGTAATAATACCAAGTTTTGCGTGAGATATTTAGATGTGAGAATGAATTGGGATGAAAGTAAAAGGTGAGCGGATCGACAGAAAGAAGAAGCATGAGAAACACGGCAGAGGGTGATGATGACTATGCAGGATCGTATATTGGAAAAGCAATTTCATGAGACCGCAGTCTACTATCTTGAGTTTACTAGTTTTACTAGTTTGAGTTTGTTGAATGAATAAATAGATTCAAGAGATTTGTTTTCATGACATGTTACTTTCAGTAATGGTGTCTAAGAATTTACAATTCTTGTGCTTTGTTTAAAGTATGCATAGCCATAATTTATATAAGATATACTTACTTTAAAGAATAAACGCAAATACTCTCCCACTAATAACATTATCTGACGAAATGCAAAAAAAACAGACGCCGTTACACGTATTTACAAAGAAAGGAAAGCAAGCGCCGCATCGAGTACCAGACTCGCCTGTTTTACTTCACTTTGTAAACTTTGCTCCCAAAGGAAATTCACTGAACACTCTCAAACCAACAGTAATTCTGTTAAAGAAACCTAATATTGAGCACTTTTTAATGGCAAAATATATTATATGTTGTATGTATGTAAACAATGTTGCTAAATTCTCGATTTACTAATTATATAAACATAAATTGAATCGTAATTATCATAATCTCTATTTCCGTCTAGAGAGATTTCTATTTCCACCGCTCAGTCTATAGATTCTAGACTATTTCTACAAAATGAGTTAGTTTTTAGTAATTGCTGCTTTAATTAAGTAAGAAATTTAGTATATTTTATAACTTACATTCTCCATTTCAAAACAGACTATCAGTGTACATATAAAGGTCTTTCAAATATATCCATTATTTTCCGAAACAGTTTAACATGGCCATTTGTATTCAGTTTCAGCACCCAAACAAATCCCTATAAGCCTCATAACTTAAGTTAAGACCTAACCACTAGAACAGCCCCTTGATGCCTAACCCTCCAGTGCTAAGGGCAGGACAGTAACGGCCAATTAACCCGTTTGCGGCCGAGAGCTGGAGCACTAAGGGTTAATGACTTTTTCTCTAACAGTAACTGAGTTACAAGGCTTTATGGCCTGTTAACAAGACTAGGGTTCAGTTGATTCAGTAAACACGTATCTTAAGCCGTTTAGTGCTTAAGAAAGATCTAGTCTAGATCTTAAACTTTAAAGGAGAGCTCTCTTTAAAAGGATATTTAAGACGCCGCAAACTGGGCTAGGAAAAAAGGCAAAAGAGTGAAGCAAACTTGAGCGGAACCAAGATTAATAAGGAAAGGTAAAAGAAAAATTTTGTGGAAACTTTTGCTGATAACTATTAAGAAAAAATAGTCCATATTTCCTTGTATTAGTGACGAGACGTACAGGGACTAAAACTGACAGTTTGCCATTAATTTTCAGCTACAAGCTTTCCTGGAAAGAGGTTTTTTGCCAGACGTCTTCCTCAAAAACTACTTCTACTGTTACAAAACGGGCATGCTGTACAAAATATTTTTGATAAGATTGATTTTCATTATATTTCCTGCCAAATTGCAGCTTTTCCCGTACATTTCGCACAGGAGCATACCTCCGGGATAAGAGATAAGCTTCAAGTTTCGCCACAAGTTTGGTAAAATATACGATATTTTAGAAATAAGTTAGTTTAAAACAATTTTTGCCTTTTCAATGATAAAGGGTTTTAAAAGCTCCCAGAGGGTAACAGTTGACGTGGGTATAATCTGAACTGATAAAAAGTTTTGATAAATCTTCAATAAATCGGGTAAATGGACTTCTGTAGTTTATTTCGTAAATCTTTGACTTTGACCTACTTAAAAGCAAGGGTTTTTCTGTGTTAAAGAAACATGTTTATTTTTTATTTCGCCGCTTCATAAAAGATCTGAAGTTTCTTCCTTATCAACAAATCACGTACAAGTTTTATATATATAATCTTAGGACCAGGCAGAAACAAAACATGAATGTCTATTAATCATGACGATTCATACAACAATATCAATAATTTCTCCTCCCAAAAACATTACATAAGATTAGTATCACTATAAAACCAAAGTCGAAGTTTACCTCCAGCTTCGACTTCCAAAGCCTATTAGCGTGAATGAATGGCCGCTGAAAGTTATGAACGAATATGATAGGGTCTGTAATTGATCGCTAAGTCGATCCAACTAGCGGTGTTGAAGACTGTTAGTTAGGATTCAGCGGTGTTTCAGGACGGTGCGCGGCGTCTTTGGTAAAGATCGCCGAAGTTTGGGCGGGTGTTTGCCCTAGTATTGTTGGCTTAAGTTTTGTGCTTGGCCATAGAGCTATGCTTCTCGTACATTGGAAACTTTCGTTTCTTCGTATGTTCATAAGATGTCAGAAATGAAAATAGACTGCGTTCTTCTTTCTGAAATTTAAAGTAGAACTGACGAATTGAGAAAGATTAACTTATTTGTTGCTGTGTTAGCAACGGAAAAATACTTTAAATCAAAGATCCTGATTGAAAAAACTTTTACTAACGTTTCTCATCTCAGAAAATAATAGATAAAACCCCTGTAACACAAGCGTATAATTCAACACCCTACTTTCGCGAATCCCGGATTAAAACATAAAACCGAACCAGGATAAAATTCCACGTCAATTTTCAATGGCGTTTTTCAATTGGCCAGCAGCCACCCGTTCACTAGCGCACCTCCCACTACTTCTACTACACATATTTCACATTTAGCTACCGGAGAGACGAGGCTAATCCCCGAACGTTACTTTTTTACACAAAAATTGTTTTACAGAGGAATTTTCGGGAGCCTGAGGCAGTAAAAGGTAGCTAATGGATCGTTTGAATGTTCAAGTGATTAAATTGATGGTTTGCCTCCGGGTAAATTCGACCTGATTTTACGATGATGTTAATTTATCGTTTATCTCGTTTTAGGGTTAAAAACGAACCATGTAGGTAGAGAAAAGGTATTATTCAGTTGAATTAGGACGCATAGTAATAGTTTCGACAAACAGTAGTATAATCACTGCGCTCATAATTAGGAAAACGGCAGAAAAAATGAATTTTAGATGTTTTGTAAAGTATACATATTAAAAGAAAGCAACTAAGCACAAATGAAAAAGTACCACCTAGGCTAACCTACGACATTGTATGCTACACACTACATTGAAACTCTTGGTAACACAAGACAAAGAAAACAGTTTTCTTCACCTAGTCTCCTCCGCACCATCACAGCATTATACCACGTACATAACAGCGTATATTTATGTACATTGGAACATTACTTGTTGATAAGACGAGGCCCCGGAGCATAGTCCGCCATCAAATGCATAACAACTACGTCTCAGCTCGGAATAATCTCATAAACTTCACTTTTACTACGCGATATTTAGTGAGAAGAGGTTTAAAGTATTAAGAGGACGGTTCTTATATTTTTCATTATAACATAACATCACGCTTGTAATCCCCGCTGGGTTTGGCAGAGGTTTATCTATTCGCCATTTTTTTCAAGTCCCATATCATAGGGGCGAGTTTTCATTATGAACTCGATTAAGTTTTCATACAGCTTGGCAAGTTGTTGTTTTGTCAAAGATTTTCCAAAGACGGAAAAGCAACGAACGAGGAACACTAGTTCCCTTATGCAAATAGAACACAACACCCACAAATGAAATATGATATCTCCCGTTAGCAATAATAATAATACCCAAAAATCCGCGAAGCCAAGCCCCATGAAATAAATCAAGCCCCATTAAGTAAACATCGTACAACCTCACACCAACAAACATCAGTTTTAAATGTACGCTATCCATAGCTCGACATTCGTGCAGTCGGCAATTTAATCGGGAACGGAGCGGCCAGTGTAACTGGTACATAAATTGAGCGACCGGTGCCGCGGCAATGGTAAACATAAACTCGGTTGGATAGTACCGGGGCTGACCTACTTGCCAATTGTATAGGGTTGACAGTGACACATATTTTACGAGTTTTAAACAACCCAGATTTTTCGAGGGCATCGCTTTGTTCTTTCTTTTTTGAGGTGAAAGCTGAATGTTTGTAGATTTTGGTCTTAAATGGTATGAAAAAAGGGGAGTTTTCAAGGTAAAGCTAGCTGTAAGCTTATATGAATTCTAGCCACTTAAATATAAATAGAGAAAAATAATATCAATTGAGTCCGCCTTTGTACAGGCTTCAAATGTGCATAAAGTTTTAATAAATAAATATTATTTAAGACAGTTTCTCTTTATGACTGCTATTCAAATTAGATCACCTCAAGTTAGAGTAGTTTTCGAGACGCTCACAATCCATCTATGTACTTCCATCAAATTCACCAACACTGCCAAACTCGAACCAAGATCATAAATCATCATCATGATCGAGAACGAGGAGACGAATTTCTTTCATCGATCTATTCCCAAGTAATTTCAGTTCGCCATTTCCGCGTTTGACAACCCATAACTCAACACAGTCACTCCATATTTCGTCGTATAACCCAATAAACTGGGTAGCTTACAACCCTAGGTATAGTGGGCATTTTTTGCCCGTCGGTTTGTTGCAGCAGCACGTTTGGTGTTGCAGCAACTAGTTTTATTGTGTTGTTGTAACTTCGTTAGCGCGCTCCCGACGCCTATCGAGGTATCAATATGCAGGTAGAAAGGTAGGTACCGCTGTTCCTTATTCACTAGTTTCAGGTAACCTGTGAAACTAAAAGCTATGTAACCCAAAGTTCGAGTATTTAAACTTGAAGGATTTTTTTGTTTTTCGTGCTATACTGAAATCCTTCTGCTATAGTGTGGCCAAAGAATAATAACTGTTGTATTTTTATTATATTGGTATTTTTGTTTAAGTGGGCCTTCGTGAGGATTTTTTCAGCAGGTTTAAGTCACAAATATACATAAAGGTAAAATGAAACCACGAAGGATCTTTTCAACTACAAAAAAAAACATAATACACACACAGTGTACACTATTGCCCATTCTTATACGGGTGTGTTGGAACAGCTACCACAATGTCAATCAATCTGTAATGGGAAAATCATAATGAAATACCCACAGACATTTCTCTAAGTCGTAGCTTGTCAGACATTTCTGTTGTGTATTCTCAGCTGAAAACATGCCATTAAATTCGCTTCCAAAATCCATGCAAATAAATATAATTGAAACAGGACATGGCGAAACAATTCAAGTTCACCGTAATGTCCCGGTCGCGTGCTGAGCGATATAATGCTACAGTTATTACAGAACCGAGCGAAACGAAACTTTACCTATGTATACATAATTTACTTAGATAGATTTCTGTGGAAAGGAAAAATCGTGGAAATTTCTGCTT
Organism: Noctua comes; assembly: GCA_963082995.1. NCBI lineage: Eukaryota > Metazoa > Arthropoda > Insecta > Lepidoptera > Noctuidae > Noctua > Noctua comes. The sequence goes on along the minus strand of OY720276.1, from coordinate 18,173,035 downwards.
ACAGGCCAAAATAATTAGTAAAATTGCTTTTAATAAACACTGTTTCAAGCTTTCACGGTATACACATATACTGTCACTTACGGGATATCTTCCGTGATTATTCATTATTTTGAGCTCCCGATATTTCGGCGCTGTTGCAAGCGCCATGATCGCGGGTTGACTGGAGAATGCGGGTGGATGGAAAAATAAATTGTTAAGAGCAGACAAATCTATCTACCCTCTTTCTTCCAGTCAACCCGCGATCATGGCGCTTGCAACAGCGCCGAAATATCGGGAGCTCAAAATAATGAACAATCACGGAAGATATCCCGTAAGTGACAGTATTTGCTTTTAATATTTACTTTAGATTTGCTAGAAAACTACGACGATTACATAGTTGATAAACACGTCCATAGTACTTCTGCCTGACCTGTTATTTGCACAGGAACCGATGGACGCTAGTCGTCGAAAACATTTGGGTTACCATCACTAGTTTTCAGCCTCTTAGTATCAGATTCATTCTTCATAAAGAGACTATCAAGAAGATTTACAAGTACCATTAGTTACTTTTTTCTCATAAAACTCAGTACTTTAATCTATTGTTCAACTTCAATGACAAATCTCCTTCACTCAAGCAAATGGAGCAAATAATTTGAGTAAAAATCTACATACACTCTCCAACCCTCTCTCTACTTCGACTGAATCGTCTTCAGGAACGCTTCAGTGGTTGTCAAAGTCACAGGAGTTACAATATAACTACATTGTAGCAAGCTTCAATGTTCAATAACATTGTAGCAAGCTTCAATGTTCAATAACATAGTAGCAAGCTTCAATGTTCAATAACATTGAAGCTTGCTACATTATCCTGCTCAAGTTATCAAAGGTTCGCAATCTCGTAACGGTGATATTATAACACGCTTTATTATCGACGAGTCTACGAGACTTGATGAGAACTGCGAGAAGTTCGCAAGCATTTGACACGTTTGATCTGGATATTATTGTGTTTCTATATTGATTTCGATGTTTAGTTGTACACGATTTAATATCGTTTAAAGATTGTACTATCCGTTCCGATCCGATGCGATGCGAACCGCTTGGTGGAAATCATCCTTTAATCAAATGTCAATTAGGTAATATCGCAGGTGAAAATACAAAAATGTTTCTGTCAAAGTGTGGAAATTTGGTGCCGTGTGCAGTTGAAGGAAAATTATGAACGCAACTAAGGACGGTAAACTCGTATTCAAGTTCTGGGCCGAATTAATTTAGATTGCCATCGGCACACTTATAGAAACAAGGCTATTCATGTAGCAAGAGTTGAATAATTTTAAAGGAGAGTATCCAATATAAATAAGGTATATGTAGGAAAATGTACTACTTTATAACAAAACTGTAAGCAAGAAGCAAATACCGTTTCTTGCTTCAAGTTAATTTAAAAACACTTGAGTATTCTGAGTAACTAAGCAGAACCAATTTCGTAAAAGCTTGACCATAGCAAATATATTGTTAAAGAGGAAGTCATGGCAAAAAAAAGATAACGGTTTCCACTTCCGTTACTAACTACTCCACAGATGCCAGAACATTTTCCTTATAACCCCGATGACCAATAAAGTCCCATTGTACCCAACTGTACCCTCAAACATGGGAGAAACACGCACAGTGGCAACACAGACATTCAGGACGCTCTTACCGATATTGGATTAAACGGAGCATCGCATCGTAGTAAAAGTACTTTGTGCAGAAGGATAACTTACCTAGCTCGTAACTAAAAGACAGAATTTATACGAAATTTACTTTACATTGAACTTATTGATTTCTTCAGAAAGGTCAGGTGCGTAGTACTTGCAACCAGCGTGTGTTCATGCTCAGATATTACGTTAACGGAGCAAAAGAAGTATGTAACCGTAGCAGCTGGCGTGCTGTAGTTTCTATGTTAGACGAAGAGTTAGTTTATTTTATTTCAAATTGGATACTTAACAAAAATGTTGTGTTCCTACTTGTTAAGTACTGCAGTATTCGAGATACTTTGTTGTTGTCTTTTCGTTCAATCTTGTTTACTGAGTTAACCGTTTACAAGTTTTACACCTGTAACATATTATATCTCTACAAGACAAAGCAACAATTTGTGTAAAATTCAAGCTCAAGACGATAAAAAACGGCAGAAATGCAGCAAACTAGAAATTCTAGTTAGGACTCCAAGAAGTGGAAGCAGAATTTGTAGTACATTTAGAGCTAGTTCTAATTTCAAAGAAAATCTAGAACCTTCCATTCTAGGCAAAAGTTCAGCTGGAATTGCTCGTTGCTTTTGCAATACAAATAATAAGTAAGTAGTCGTAATACCTAGATTGAGTGGAACTTCTGCTCTCTTTGCATATTGAAACCATATCGTATGTAGTTAATGGTGGTATGTTCGAGGGGGTAAGCACAAAGGGAGGCTCACCGGCAAAGAGCAAGTAACAAAGACGAAATTGGGTTCGTGAGACGGGGGACATTTTAAAAGGAAAATAGCGAATGAGAACGATTCCGAAAGATTTTTGTGATAAAATGATGTGCGGGGAACTGTAGGAATTGGTTTTTAGAACGGTTGGTATATTTACGAAGGTGTCTACTTCCTTTTTTGTGGGTGCGAATATTTCGTGCTTGTTAACTAACAAAAACGTTGGTTAAAGTTTTATTTACGGTATTGTAATTTGAGTACATGGGTTGGAATTTTTATTTCAGATCTACGAGACCACGATTCTAGAATAAAAAACCAACAAACTCGACTACATCGTTATAAAGTTTTTCAGTAAATACTACCAAACTTAGATCCTTTGTTTTCAACATTAATTGACTTACAGTCTTCTTACAAACTCGTCAGCAAACAGAATCAGCAATCGCAGTTCTCCAACATATTAGTCGCCATATTAGTTCAGTAATCGAATCGCAGTACAAATTGGAAATCGACGCAACTGCAGTTGAATTCAAAGGCGTAATCAAAGTTCTTTAGAGAAAGAGGTGAGGTTCCACACCTGAGGGTGAGGTCTTGATCGAACAGCCAATATTTTGTCTTAATTAGTAACTCCATTCAATTAATGTTTAACATGTACAAAGTGCAGAACTTTCGCAAATAAATCTGTCTGCAACCAACGAGGCGTGTGTAGGGTTAACTACCATTTCGAAATTTAAAAAGTCCTGAAAAAAATCCGGACCTTTGCAAAATAATCCGTCCATCTTTATTTTTGAATATTTTAACAGTTTCTGTTCTATAAAAAAAATCCCTCACGAGGGGCCCAAAATCCGGAAATTTCTTGTCAAATCCGGTCAGATGGTAACCGGAACCTGGAACGCATAGACATGTAAAAGTTGCGGAAAAGCGTCACGTTCATTCGTTTTACGACGGCCCCAGCAGGTCGGTTTATGCCACATTACTTTGTACAGAACAAAAGAGTTTTAAAACTTCAAAATGTATGAAGTTTTACAACCGCAACGCTCTGTATACGATGCCTATAAACAGCTACTATATATGTTTATAGACGGCGCCGCGCCTGTCGGGCGCTCGTGTGTTTTTATCTCATTTAAAGATTGAGTGAAGAATGTTATGTTCCGTTCAGTCGTACAGTAACTTCTTTATTGAGTGAACTTATTTATTTAGACAACTTGTAGTTACTTATTCTTCTATAACGTGTTTTCGAACAGCGATCAAAGAACTATAAATAAAAAAAAACTTTCGGAAATACCAATCGAAGTAATATTAACGGAGAGAAGTTTGTCCGCCATCCATTTAGTATTTCGCGGATAAAATGTAATAACTGCTCCCTGAAGACCATTCTTAAACGGGAAAATATTATCTACTGATTGTATTCGATTTGAAGAAAGTTGTGTGAAAATGGGAAAATATGGATTAGGGACCCATTCAACCTCGCTCACGGATTTGCCGACCATTTGCAAATATAAATGAATGGCAGGATTTACCCTTTTCATGTTTTTGCGAAAAACGCAAAGCTTTTAGGAGTCTAAACAAGTGGTAAAAGATAGAAAGGAGAACTTCAATGAAACTCGACACATGATGACGTCACGCAAATGGTGAAAAATGTTTTCGTGCGAAAACCAGTTTTGGTAGAACTCTCATATTTGACACTTTCTTTGAAAGTTAAAGATCTTAAGGTTCTTGTAAACTGGTGGAGTTTGCTCAGTCACAAGTTATCATATCATTTCTTCTGATTCGTCATAGTCATACGAATAAATTACACGATGAGTTTGTGCTTTTCCTTTTGCGTACATTTTCGTGTCGTTCCGTTGAATTTTTATGTAATACTTGTAATGAATGCGTATGTGAAATGTGTATGTATTCGAATGTTCGTCCTCGTAATAATACAGTTATGTCAAAGAGCAATTTGTGTTACGGTTGAATCAACAGATGTTATTTCTGCGCTGGATTTTTGTGTAATGAAGGATGTTTTTACATACGCAAATACAATATTTCAACCATGGATCTGATGAGCAATTTCCATAATTTTAAGAACGGTCGCAATCCAATCTCAGGCACAATTTATCAAAAATACATCTAATTTACATACTTTATAGTCAAGCTTTTGGCATGACTTTGTCTCTGAGATGAAACTGTGACTTCATAGTCCTTTGTTTTTTTCTAGACAGGAATTATACAGGGTGTTTGGTGCATCGTTTGCAAAATTGAATTGGCCGAATCGAGAGGTCATTTGCTATCTCTTCAGGCCCAACAACTCACTCTTGGCCACACCGGTTTTTTTATTCGGTTTTTCTAATTTTTATTTTCAAAATTTCCCAAACTAAGCATTAAAGCTTAAATTTTTAAAAAAGTTATTAGTATAATCTTTAAATTACATTTTATTTTTATACGTACTGTTGTATGGTTCTATCAAATTCAAAACTACTCGCTAGTAACATCTAGTTTTTTTTTAATAACTCACAAAGTTTTTGGAAGAAGAAAAAATAAACTTAAAACTCAACTTTAAATAACTATATTTTCGAGCCGTTTGGGGTTGAAACTCTGGGGTCGTGGGGTCTGAGTGCTCATAGCCTGTTTAAGGAAATTTCGAAACGCCTAGTTGACGCTTCCCGTGACCCAAGGGCTGGCTTTTACTTTGGCCAGAGGGAGAGGCTAAGTATTGCCATACGACGTGGCAACGCCGCCAGTCTTTTGGGCACATTACCAGCTGACAGCGTTGAGGAGTTTTCTGATGCCCTTTTATAGTTTGTTGTTAGTTTATTTACTTTACATTATTTAATAGTTTTTAATTAATAATGTATTTAGTTAGTTTACTCTCCTTAATTTAATAAATTTGAAGATTGCTATCGCAACAAAAAAAAAAACTTTATATTGCTATAAAAACAAAAACGAAAAGCGATCGAGATCTTCGAATTCTTTTTAAAAGTTCTCTAGTCTGTACTCTTTCCAACGGTATGCAATATGCTAAAATAAAATCTTTTAATAACTTCGCTAATTCGTTAAATTTGTGTATTGGGACGCACCATCAAGCTACTCCATATTCAGGATAAAACACTAGTTTTCGCATAAATAACATGCTGTAAGTAGGTTGATGCTGTTATCTCACTCTTACGCAGTCTCTTATCTCTTTCTTACATAGGGTTCTAGCTTTCCTCGAAGGGAAATAAAAAGAAAATTAAATCATCCCTAGTTTCAACTTCTGTGGCGCAAACGCAAACGATGCACCAAACACCCTGTATATTTATGTTCAATTCAAATCATCAACAGCCGTCATCTACTTTCTCAATAAATATAAAGCATTTCTTTGAAAAAGAAAATCAAACTAATCAGGAATGGATTGCAAGCGGTAGGTCATAATATTTCAGAATAAAAATCCAAGTCTATTGCCAAAAATTGTGAGTTTCGCTTCATCTGCAATCAATAGAATGTAAGAATCCTTAGAAGAACAAGAAACCAATATACCCTGACAATAGGAACGATAGATATATTGTGGATACAATATTCAGTATGGATCACCAATATTATGTATCCTGGCATTACTGAGGCTTTGGTAATATGAAACTGAGGCTCTCCAATTTCCATCAGAGTCTGTGTATTAGGTAACTGAAGAAGTTACTAGAATCCAAGATGCTTCCACGTCTAAAAGTGCTAAGAATATTAAAGTATTCAAGTAAATTCATATACAACAAGCAGAGCCAGGAAAAACACAAATACTACTTTAAAATGTTTAATTTCCGGTATTTTTTTACTATTTCTATTCCACAGTAGTCTATTTGTAGAGAAGCATAATAAAATTGTCAATCAGACATAGCCACAAAACAAACGGCCCTAAAAATAAACAAATATAGGTTCAATTCGAATTAATCTAAACGAAACCCAATACGAAACATTAATATCATTTTTTTCATCCCTAGATCCTTCAGATAAAGCATAAAAACACACAGAACCCAATAACAGGGAAGTGGCATTTATTGGTCACCCT